>CM047811.1:63458896-64202803 GCA_026214975.1 Gentiana macrophylla
ACCATATGCCATAGAAAGGAAAATTTTAACTTCTTGGTTGTTGATCTACATTCTCATTACACGGCGATCCTAGGGATCCCGTCCCAAAGAAACTTTCAAATGGTTGTCTCTACGCCCCACCAGAAGGTGAAGTTTCACACCGACGAGGGGATCGGAATTATTGTCAGCCGTCCCAAGACGATGTTAGATCATGTCACTGAAAATCGGGGTGATTATCCATCAAGAGAAGCATACAAGAGGCCTCAGATTGAGGCGCCCAAGCCATTTTCTAGGTGAGCCCATGCAAACACAATCGAGGAAGTTGAAGCTTAGAAAGAGCTGAACCTATCAGAGAAAACGGCAGGAATCGCCCAAGATAGGGGCGCCGATCCAAAAGCAGTTTTATGCGACACCCTTCATATCAGAGATGAATCTGACTTTATCGTTGAAGACGGATTAATTGAGGTAATCATAAATGATAGGTATCCTGATTGAAAGGTGAAAATTGGGACCTAAATGAAGGAACGAGAGAAAGATAAGCTGATATCTCTGCTTAAGGAAAATTTGGATGCCGTCGCATGGGTTGTCACAGACATGAGAGGGGTGGAGCCTGAGATCGCGTTATTTCATCTTAACGTCGATCCGTGCTCCAAACCTGTACAGCAAAAGGCCCGCCAATTTTCAAAAGAAAAAGACGAGGCTATAAAAACTGAGGTTGACAAGTTGGTAAAGGCTGGGATTATCAGAGAACTCCAATATCCCACCTGGCTAGCAAATGTTGTGACGGTCAAGAAACAGAACGGGAAATGGCATATGTGCGTCGACTTTACCGATCTGAATAAGTTATGCCCAAAAGATCCCTATGAGCTGCCAAGGATCGATAGAATGGTCGACCGGATCGCCGGATTTGAGATGCTGAGCTTCCTAGACGCGTATTCTGGATATCATCAAGAGAAAATGGCGGACGAGGAAAAGAATATGATAGGCTTCAGGGCCGCTGGAGGAATGTTTTATTATGAAATGATGCCATTCGGCTTGAAAAATGCCAGATCCACATACCAGCGGATGGTCAATAAGTTTTTTGGTTCTCAGATCGGCAAGAATATGGAAGCTTACATCGACGACATGGTCATCAAGTTGGCCCGGACCGATCACATAACGGACTTGCAAGAAACATTCGACAATGTCAAGACACACTCTATGAAGCTAAATCCGGCAAAGTGTACTTTTGGGGTTCAAGCTGGAAAGTTTCTGGGTTTCATGGTCACTCAAAGGGGGATAGAGGCTAAACCTTAAAAGATCAAGCTCTGTCGAACATGAAAGAACCTACATGGGTCAAAGAAATACAGAGGCTGAATGGAAGGATCATTGCTTCGGGAAGGTTCGTCTTCAAATCTACCGTTAAATGCTTGCCTTTTTTCAAGATCCTTAAAGGGAACAAAAATTTTGAATGGACTGAAGAATGCTCTCAGGCTTCAAAGTGATCAAAACCTACTTGGCGAGCCCACCTCTATCGGTCAGTCCGATCCTAAGAGATGAGCTTTTTCTATATTTGGCAGCTTCGGACCGGGCCGTTTCCGCTGTTCTTGTCAAGGAGGACGGGACCCTCCAAAATACCGTTTATTATGTTTCAAAAGCCCTCAGTCCAGTTGAGGGCTGTTATTTTAATGCAGATAAATTAGCCTACTCGCTCGTTGTCACAGCCTGAAAACTAAGGGCTTACTTTTCTTCGCATACGATCGTTGTACTGACAAACAGTCCACTACGACAATTGCTACACAAGCCGGACCTTTCATGCCGTTTGTTACAATGGGTTATTGAATTGACTGAGTTCGACATTCGCTACGAGCCTAGGAAAGCAATTAAGGCACAATCTCTAGCAGATTTCATAGTCGAGACAAGCTTCAATGAGGAAGAATCCGCCAGACAGCCTAGTTCGCCGAATGTCGACGAGTAGTCACGCCGACAAAGGCACTGTTGGCAGATGTATGTTGACGGGGCCACGAACCGAAATGGCTGTGGAGCTGGGATAATACTCTTGGAGCCGGGCTCGTCTGAAGAGATTGAAAAATCCTTGAGGTTCAGCTTCACCGCCTCTAACAATCAAGCCGATTATGAAGCAGTCATAGCCGGATTGAGTTGGACAAAGCCATGAATGTGGAAATTTGGAATTTTTTTGCGATTCGAAAGTAGTAGGGTGCCAAATCAACGGCACATTCGAAGCAAGGGATGAAGTGCTGAAATGATACCTCAATATCGTGAAAAGATTAAGGAGTAGTTTCAAATATTGTGAATTCCGAAACATACCACGTGATCAAAATGAACGAGCAGATTACTTGTCCAAGTTGATCACCAAAGACGAGTGCAGTAACTCTACAATTATGTTCGAGTACCTAGAAGAGCCGGCAGTATGTCGGGCATAAATTATGGATATCCAACCCTCGACTGCATGTTGAATAGACAAAATCAAAGCATACATTGAGAGCAGGACACTACCAGAAGACCCCATGAAAGCTCAGGCTCTAAGGAAAAGAGCAACGCGTTACACTGTCCTGAACGGAATTCTGTATCGGAGGTCTTTCTCAAAACCGCTGCAGCGCTGTGTTCGACCCAAAGAGGTCCAGGGTATACTGACAGAACTACATGAATGAGTGTGTGGAGGCCACCCCTCCAGCCGCACCCTGGCCCAAAAGGAATTGTTAACAGGATACTATTGGCCAAAGTTAGCCGAGGACTCCGAAAGGTACGCCAAAAGCTGTGACAAGTGCCAACACTTCGCTGACATACCCAGATACCTTCAGTAGAGCAAAGCATCATCATCTCCGCCTGGCCTTTTGACATATGGGAAATCAACCTCATCGGTCCGCTCAGAAAAGGTCGATCGGGCTGCAAATACGTTGTCGTCGCCGTGGATTATTTCATGAAGTGGATCGAGGCAAAGGCGCTGGTAAAAACATGTGCCAGGGATATAATATATATTTTTGCTAGATCAAATCTAGATTTGGTTTGGGGTACCTTGGGAAATAGTATCCGATCACGGGCCACAATTCAGGGATGAGTTCGATGAATTCTGCAAGGTGCATGTCAAGCACTAGCAATCCTCGATATGCTACCTGCAAGGGAATGGTCAAGCAGAAAATGCCCACAATCAAGTGTTAAAGGTGTTATAGAAAAGCCTAGATGAAAAGGTCAAGAAATGGGTGGACAACCTGCCCGAGGCCCTGTGGTCGCTTCGAATGGCCCGAAAAGTAACAACCAGAGAGACACCATTCGCTTTAACATATGGGTCAGAACCCATAGCACCCGTCGAGATGGCACTGCCAAGCATAAGGGTCTCTCATTTTGATGAGGCCGACAACATAATCAATCGACAGATCGAACTAGACCTCGCAGAGGAAAAGCGTTTGAAAGCCCATGCTCAATTGGTTAACTATAAACAGGCCGTAAAAAGGCACCATGATAAGCGAATCCGTGACCATTCTTTCGCAGTAGGAGATTTTGTCCTGCGTAAAAGGAAAGGGGCCGGCCAAAAAACTGACAAAGGAAAGCTAGCAAAAAATTGGGAAGGTCCTTGGCAAGTGTCAAGGATAGTCAAGTAGATAACTTATATCCTTAAAGACAAGGAGGGAAACGAGTTCAATCAGCCCTGGCACGCCGACAACATGAAGCGATATTACACGTAAGGACGATAATCTCACTTTGTTTCAAAGCATATTTTGTAAAGGCATTGAGCCCGTTTGATTACTATCGATAAAATAATTTTCTAAATATAAAGATCAATCGGACAAAACAAATTATGTCTCTGACAAGCAACGCTTATCTGTAATAGAAATGGGGCATACGAACCCAAACATTTTCACAAAGATTGTCCTGTTCTCGAGCAGCGCGAACCCACTAAAAATAGGTGTCCGCCAAATGCATTTGCGATATCCTTAAGGATGCATGAATTCTCGAAGAAATAAAATGCAGAGACAAAGATCAAGCCAACCAAAAACAAAGAAAAGCGATTTATTACAAGACATGAAGGGAGAATTTGTTACAAAGTCTGCCGTGAAGGGCTTAAAAAAAATCAATCACCATTATTTTATTCCTCATCCATCCTCCTCGGGGGCATAGTACCTGTATGTGGTGGGACAAACAAGAATTCCCCGACTCTGGATGCACATGTTAGAGATCATCCAAGCAAAAGGCAATGGTATTGCATCGCTCAACACAGTTGCGAACATGATCGGCTCAAAATGAATTAGTTGACCTCAATTGACTGTCACCTCAAGGACTGAAATGGTGAAAAGAACCAGCGCCTCGGCATCGGTGACCTCGTTAAAGTCAGGAAGACAGAAAACCCAGGTAAATAAGAAGTGTTTCCACTCCCTATCCCTCTGGCCCAGCATGGCCGTCGTCATGTTCATGCTTTCTTACCACTGATTACGAAGTAAATATTGGAAGGCATCGTGCAAACGAGTATAGTAGTCAATCGGATCATCAAGATTCCAAAAGGAATTGTAGTAAGCAGCAGGGTTTGGAAGATCATAAAAGCTGTTTATGGCTGCCGGAGTAAACTCCACCGTCACACCATGAACAAAAACAGAGGTTGTGCGCTCTGCATGACCATTCTCCGACAAGGCGGAATAAAATTCATGTACCAGCGTCAGGCTGTACTCTTCCGCCGGCGTGGTGACAAAGTTTCCCCATCTAGAAACTTTGATAGTATGTGGATGACCTGCCCCAACACGAATCCAATTGAGCCTCTTCTCTTTCATATGCCCCTGGTGGCGGAAATAGGTCATAAAGTTGTTCAAGGCCACCGGAGAAGTGGTAAGTCAGAAGGGAATAGAAGGCTCCTCTGCCGGGATAGGCTCAAAGGCGTTGGAGCCTTGACTCGACGAATTAGAAGAAGACATAACGGAACTTTAGAAGAAGAGAAAGGAAAAATTTGAGGAAGTTTTTCCGAAAAAGTGCAAGTGAGGTAGAAGAAGACCTCCTCCTTTTATAGACCCAAAAAATGAAAATGTGGGAAAGGCAAAGGTCACATACATTCAAATTCGAATTTAAGTCTCCACATTAACCGAGCCGACGCTTCGAAGGAGCAGTCATAAACGCATCGGTTGAGTTCACGCCGGTTGAGTTCGCATAGGTTGAGCAGTCATAAACGCGTCGGTTGAGTTCACGCCGGTTGAGTTCGCATCGGTTGAGCAGTCATAAACGCGTCGGTTCAGTTACGAGACTTTGCAGTCTCCAAGAGCCCAAACCGTCTCAGTCGAGTTCGACCGAAATCGGTGACCTCACTTAAAAAAGGAGGCCACGGATAGAGTTCAACTATATGCACCTTCAACGATTTCAAGTTTCAAATTTAGCACTCTCACTCCCAATGATCTTTCATGTGTCCGACATAGAAGCGCTCTCATCCGCCTCCAAGACAAGGGGGCCACAGACCAAAATCTCAAACTCAGAAGCAAAAACTGATGCAAGTACAAGGCAGAAATGAAACAATTTCATTATCCAAAATGAAAACTAAGCTTGCGTAGCCAAATCATTACAAAAGGATAAATGGAAAGACAAAGTCTAAAGCTAGTCGGCATCATAATCTGTCAATGAGTCTGAAGCAATGCGCTTGAGCTCGACGTTCATACAGGGTGGCAAAAACACGTCGTCCGTCATGAGATACAAGCACCCCGAAAGTGCCGGTACACAAACCAGAAATCAGCCGAGGAAAAGATATAGGACGGTGAAGGTCTGTTGAGGTAGCGAACCTCAATGCCTCCCGATAGATCAGCAAACCCTAGTCGACGTTGACATCCGCATTGGCTGTAATGATTGCATAAAGGAGCAGCGATTCAGTCTCTGAGATCTCCTCACAATTATACGAAGGAAACACACGGGAGTTGATTAGCCTCTTCCACTCTCGGTTGACTTGGGACATCTCCGAGGCAAAGCCCTCTGGCATAAGGTTCCGGTCACCCGGTATCAGGTGTTTAAGGGCTACAGCCCCATAAACACGCCTCTTCAACTCACTGCTATGGTCCCAATCCACTTCATAATGCATATATGGGGGATGTACATGAAGTTTGAAGAACTCATTGATGATGGCTCGGGTGAAAGTGACATTAACCCCCCGGAGAGGAACAACAACATCATCAACCAAAGCAATTGTTGACAACACAGAATAAAACACCCGCACCATGGTGGCATTGTATATTCCCCGAGAAGCCGTTGTAAATCCATACCACCCCAACTTGACAATACGAGCACACTCGGTAAAGCTAATTTTATGATAGTTCAAGCCCCTCTCTGCCAACAGAGGGAAATGGTTAAGGTGTGAAGAAAATTCGGCTATAGCCGATGGGGATGCTGTTTGAAAGAAAGGAGAATCACCAAAATTGGCCATAGTGATGACAAAGCAAGAACTGAGAAAAGATGTGTTTGAGAAGAGATCAAAGCTCTCACCTCTTATAGCACAAGGCAAATGATCTGACGGATTGAATGGAATAGATCGAACGGTCAGGATGTAGGGTCTGTTCAAATTTCGAAACTCAAAGCTACATTAATGAGGTGAACCGTTGTCTGACTGACACGGTCACCAAAAAGTCAGTAAACAGCCTTTAAATAGTAGCAGTGCTCTACCATAAAGTACACATGATAGGACAGAAAAGCTACACAACATTTACGGCGACCGGACAAGTTGTTTCGACCGACCACATTACGAAGCTCTGAGCCCACTCAAAACTGGGGGCCACAAGAAAGGAATTTTTAATTCATGAAATCAAGCAAGAATAAATTACGCAAAGTTATTTTTAGAGAGCTTATCTGCAACCCCAACCTCGTCTAAAATCAGGGGGGCGCGAGTATATGTTCATATGCAAACAAAGGCGAACTCAAATTTCGAACAAATATAGATTAACATCCACAAAAGGAAAGATTACAAGCACGAAATATGGCGCCGAAATTAAAGCAAAAAACTCTAAGTGCTATACCGATCCTGAGAATGAGGCGGCACCCGGGAGAAATCGGTACAAAGGCGAGAAATCGCCCAACCAAAAGGAATCCGGTGACAAGGATCCATAGCAACAACAAACTTCACGGCCTGATGATGAATCAAAATCCCCCAATCGATGTTCACCCACGGGTCAAGAATGGCACAAAGGGGGAGAGCCTCATTCTCCGTCACCTCTTCAAAATTCACAAAAGGAAAAGTGCGGGAGTTGACAAATCGCTTCCAATCCTTGTTGCTTTGATACAACTCGGAGGCGGAACCTAAAGAGCGAGGATGTCGCCGACCGGGAAAAAGGATGCGAGCGGCGCGACGTAGACGAACCTGTCTTCTCCCCTGATCACTAAGAATCCAGCCCCCCTCATAATGAGTAGAAGGATTGATAGCAGAAATACAAAGCACCCTGTTGATAGCCTCCGAGGTAAAGGTGACAGGAACACCCCAAAGAGGAATGGAGTCGATAACCTCTTCTGGAAAAATCTCATATAGAACAGAGTAGAACTCCCTCACCATGGTAAGGTAAGGTTGTTGGTGGCGCAGCGATAAAATCCCACCACCCAGAGAGTTGAACCCGGTGCAAAGAGCCCTCCCCTTCAGCTTTCCTCTCATTCTAACCTTTTTCTCTCGCGTACCCCACTACGTCAAAATAGCTCCAAAAATGGGACTTAGCAGTAAAGGAGGCAGTGAGAAAGAAGGGAGAAACGTCACGCATAGGACGAGCTTTGAAAACATGAGGTGAGCCACCATCCCCGAGCAGAAAAGACATAATGATCAGTAAGAGAAGGAAGACTTATTCCAAAAAATGGATAGCTCTGCAAGTGAAAGTGAGAGAAATGATGAGAAGGACATTCACCTTTTATAGGGAGGAGGGTGACAATCTCACCGTCAAAATTTGAAAGATCGGAGAGCTCACAGCGACGCGGTATATCCTAATTCAAAATTCAAATGCATTCACAGCAAGTTGGTTACCAAACTGCCACCATTATGAGCATGACTCCCAAAATGTCTGAAACCGTTAGGGAATAGTAAATGTCTAGAGATTGCAGCTTTATCTCAGAATGTGCCTGAAAAATCGTTCAAAACCATCAGAAGATAATAACTGCCAGAATGCTACAGTTAATATGACTCAAAAGTTGCTTTGGGCGAGCCTGCCTCCGGGCACAGTCGGACCTACACAAAGCAGGGGGCCGCATATCGGATTTTTCGATCTAGTCGTCGAACTCAACAGCTCGAGCCTCACCAAGAACAAAGGGGCCGATGACAGAAAATTTTAAGCAAGCACGTGATTATACGAAAACTATTTCAACCAAATCTTCTCTCAATCCCGTTCAAAACAAAGGGGCCGTGGATCAAAATTTTAATTCAAGTTGGAGATTCGACAACGATTCAATTTTATGAGAATCATTTTGGCGACTTTGACACTAAAGGCTCTTACTCTCACCAAAACAAAGGGGCCGCATGCGTACAAATATCAAGGATGGTTAGGGAACTCAAAAAAAGGAATATTTCAAGCAAAGCTAAACAATATAAACAAAATACAAACATCAAGGCAGAAAATAAAGCGGACCCAAGACACTTCGATAATGCAAGCTCAAAGACACCAAATTGATAAAAGTGATTACAAGACTTAGTTGGATACAGATGAAAATAATTCAAAGGCCGAAGCCAACAAAATTCATAAAATTACAAACAAGTTCATTTGCCTGAAGGAGGATTCTCCATATGAGCACCAGACAAATTTAAATATTGGTCACCCTCGTGCTCATGACTCTTCTCCCCATCGGCACCACCAACCGTGGCAACACTTACAGCGGCCTCAACACTCTTGGCAAACTTGGCGGCCTTTTTCGCCCAGGCATCCATCATGGCACGAAGGTTGACTTCATTGATTGGGGGTGGGACCCAAACGGGTTTATTCTTCTTCTCGAAGTCGGTCCGAAAAAAATCTTCCAGCTGAGTGGCGGTGTAGGGGAGATCGGAGTGAAATCCTCTCAATTCAGGATCATCTTGATCGGTGGTCAACCAGTCTTGCAAGGTCTTGAGGTCCGGAGCATCCTCACAGAAATCCCACAAACACCTTGCCAAATGAGAAAAACCCTGGTCAAATCCATCGAACAAGGCCCTTTAACCTTGCCGGCGACGTCAGCAGCAGCGGCCTCGGTTTCTTCCAACTCACTCTTAAGCCAATCTGCATATTCTTGAATCTCTATCGTCTTGGCGAGGGCCCTATCTCTCTCAGACTCGGCAGATTTTTGCAGACCTATAGCTAGCTGAGCTTTCTTAATGATAGCCTCGCCCTCCTAAACTTTCTTGGAGAGATCTGAATTCTCAGAGCGGAGCCGACTAATTTCGGCCTACAGAGTTTTCCCTGTCTTCTCAACTTCTGCGAGCCGATTAATTTTGGCCTGAAGAGTCTTCTCTCTCTTTTCAGCTGCTGCGGCCCGACCAGCTTCAACGGTTAGCCTTTCCCGCAACTCGGCATGTTGACTCACCATTTGTTTTGCCTCCCCATTACAAGCCCAATTGACTTGCTTCAACTTGGTGGCAACCTAAAAAGAAAAGATTTTAGAATCAAACACTTATCAGAATGAAGGAAAGCAAATATAAAAATCATATATTACTGCACTGTCCGTGGTTCCATACAATCCAAGCATCTCAGATAAAATTCGTAGGCTGCAGGATGGTCCCATGGAGGCCGTCAAAGCTACCACATCTGCTTGGGCTATCCGGTTAATGATCCCATGTCCAACCAACAACTGCGGGGCATCGGGTAGCCTAAGTTTAAGGTTCCACAAGGGAACCACATCAGTAACAGAAGCAGACAGCTCCCTAGCCGCCTAGAGAGTAAGGGGTCGTTTCAGGAAATCACTATCAAACCATAGAGCTGGCTTCCATGTTGCCCCAGTTGGAACTCCTCCTCTACGCGAAGCTTTCGGCACTGACTCAGAAGCTACATTTTTGCCCTCATCAATGGCCTTCTTAGCCGGACTCTCGGTCAGATCTATAGCAGCGGTGAGAGGCTTAACACCATGAAGAACTTGGTCGTCTTCGACTATCTCCACAAGGTCGGGTGCGGCAGAAACCAAACTCTGACCGCCATCGGCTCTTTGCCTCGTAGCCGAAGCCCTATCACCGGCCTTCTCCGCGTCGGCCTCATCAACCAGGCCTGTGCTTTTTCTCTCTACTGGCCTTTTCCTCTTTGATTTATTGGAAACGGTCTTTTTGGCCCCGCAGTAAGAACTTTGGCTCCAACCATAACAGTATTCAGAGAATTTCAGTGGATGCGGTGTCCGTGGATAAAGTGTTCTCCATAATGACTATAGCTGGTATAGCTATCGGCTTGTTGGCCGACAGAAGCGCTTTGCGGGCTTTTTTCTCTTCTTTGAGCTGGGCCATGATGGTGTTTCTATCTACATTGGCCATAACCATCGTACCTGCAGGGGAAAAGATTAGAATTGCATACGGTGAAAAATTCGAAGTGAACAATGAATACGAAATTGAAAAAGTAAAATAGAAAGGAAATAGAAAATTACTAGTGGGTTGTAAAGTTTCCTCTCCACCACATATCGGACACCTAGACGGACAACATTTCCGATAATGGCATTTGGCGAACTAATCCATATGGGTCTCCAACCGAGAGGTCTTATCTACATGTTGGACATTGATCGGCCCAAGGATTCCAGCAACGCAACTGAAGGGGGCCGTGAGATCAAGTAACCCTCTCCAAATGAATGTCCGCTTCTGAGACCCGCTTTTTGCATCCTAACCAAGAAATGCATGAAGGGTATCAAGAAGTTCCTACTCGGTGGTCTTGAGCTTCTTAGACATGACAATTGAATTCAGCCTACCCTTCGTACGTGTCTCAAACTTCAGAAATGTCCATCCTGACACGGACTCAACGATCATGGCCCTCTCACCCCAGTCAAGAACTTTATTCGAGGTCCAATAATACAATCTACATTTCCTTGCTTGGGCCGATAGAAAATAGCTAGAATCGGCCTTGTTGGTAGCCGCTCTGCTAAAAATATAGAACTTCAAGAAGACATGAAGGGAGGGCTCATAGCCTAAGATCCGGAAAAGTGTCATGAATGCTATTATCTCCCTCATTGAGCCCGGGATAAAGTCACAGGGCAGAGGGGCCAGTCTCCACTTCACATCCATGAAAAACGGATCGAAGGGCGGTCTGAGCCCCGCAACAAAATGATCGTAAAAAAGAACCAACCTATCTTTATTTAATCTCTGTTCGGTGTGGTTGGCTACTTTTTTGAAGCCAAAAAATAGATAGTCGGAGGATATGTTAAATGTGGAGAAAACTTGGGGATCATTGAGATGGGCATGGACACTCGCCCAATCTGCTTCAATCTTCCTATCAAGAAGATCGATATCCTTTGTCCTCTTTGACCGCCTCGGGATTATTTAGCCGTGGAGTTTTATTTCTATCCTTGAGCTCAGAATCACCACCGTCAGTTTTCTTTCTCTTTGGATTCTTTGGCGGGACCACGGAAACCGACACACTTGAGGCAGAACCTTTAGCTCGGGCGGCTTCTTTCCTGAATACTTTCTTAGGGTTAGAAGGAACTGCTACGGGAGAGACAGATTGGCCTCGACGCACTTTGAAAACAACCGCTTTAGGTCGGCCCGGTGGATTCGAAGCCATACGAGACAATACCATGTCGTCCTCAGTATTTTCATTCTCGTCTCCCTCACTAGCACTGGTACTCACCTCCTCGACCTCTCTAGAGGCATAACCTTGAATGTTGTCATTATCGTCACTATCGTCACTCCCAGACCGATCACTATCAGACATCCTGCAAAACCAAAAGGATGAGGCGGATAAGCCATCACCCAGGACAATCGAAGTCAGGCCAAGAGAAATCACCTCATCTCGACACCCTGCCTTTTCGTTTCACATTTAGATGCATGAAATCCCTATAAACTGGGGTAAAGACACCAAAAGAATGTCCAAAACTATGTAATAACAATACAAGGGCAAAATTAGAAACCACAACAATAAGGACATACGACCAAATTCTGGAGGATCTTAAGAGCAAGGATGAAGGCGACGAGGATAACCATAAATTCAAACCCAGAAAAACCCACGACGTGCCACGTTCTAAAGAAAAAAAGTAAAGAACACAAGCGAGATAATGTACGAAAGCATGAGAAATCGAGAAAAGAGAGCAACTTAACCTGATATTCAACAGAAGGTGCGTAGAAAACTGAGGAAAGTGGAGCAAGCCCTCAAAACTCTACCGGAAACCGCCTCGTCGGAGAAATTCCACTAGAAACCACCAACAACCGATTGCCAAAGAAGTTGAAGATTCAGAAAGTGTTTAGGTCTGGGATCCGTTCCCTTTATATAAGAATGGAGGTGCGGATTCGACGGCCATGATGACAATGATCTAGCGGATGAGATCAAGAGCAGGAATTCCAAGTTTTGAATTTCAAAATTGCCATCATTACGGCACAAGAAACGAGATTACCGCCGTCTAGACATGGTATCTTAAATGTCATAGCCAATGGGAGAACAAATCTGGTTGTATCAGCTGTCATATCATTTAAGGACATCACGATGAATCCACTAGAGACGGTTGAATCAACAAATTCGTTCTGGTCCACATGTCTGTGGAACCGCACAACATAGCTATGTCGACCTCATGACTCGAAAGACCTCAAAATCGGCTAGGGACCAAAGATCCTGAAACGCCAAATCATATAAAGTTAAAGCTATCCGCCCAAATATAATTTCAAATCAGCTAGAGGCTAATAGCCCAAATAAGCCAAATCATATGAAGTTAAGGCTACCCGCCCAATTATAACTTCAAATTGGCTAGGGACCAAAGATCCTGAAACGCCAATCATATGAAGTTAAGGCTATCCACCCAATTATAACTTCAAATCGGCTAAAGGCCAAAGATCCTGAAACGCCAAATCATGTGAAGTTAAGGCTATCCTACCAAATATAACTTCAATTCGGCAAGGGACCAAAGATCCTGAAACGCCGAATCACACGAAGTTAAGGCTATCCGCCCAAATATAACTTCGATTGGCTAAGGCAATAAAACCATTAAAGCCAACCCACGAAGTCGATGTGCTCCGCCCAAACATATGACTCAGAAAGGCCAATCATCAAATATGATTAATGACGAACCTAGAGTACACAGTGCGGAGAAGGCTTACTCCCTACCCGACACCTCAAGATGTCATGGGTACGGAGTAGGGGCCATTGATAGGCCGGTTCCACCATCCGGTCTGAGACCCCGCTTACGGACCTGGAAAGATCCTCGAGGCGAGCTTGGACGGGGGGCCGGAAAGCCCACGAGCGGTGAAGCCCACCCGCAGGGCGCATTCCAATTCCCATGATGGACCTCAAAAGCGCGCCCACGGAGAAAACAAGACAAGAGGATGTCCAACCTGACCAAAGACAAGGGTAATGGATCTGCCAGAGATCCATCCCTCCCCAACACGTGGAGATAGAGACCGACGATACAACTAGCCGATTGAGGATATATGACAAAGACCCCTAGGTCCGCCCTGCCATCACTCCATTGCTGTCCGAATACCCGCCGCAGATCTAGTTGTACTATGTCTTTATCTGTACAAATTATAAGGCTAGCTAATAATATTGAAAACAAGGCAAAACTCTGCCCAATTTACTACTCTCTCTACTTGACTTGCACCACCACTTTCACCATCACATATCCTACAGCTCCACCGGAGCCACCACCACCATACTATTCACATGTATAGATATCCATCACAAATCCACCGCTGAACACCCCAGATAATTTCGAAATTATCAGCAATGAATTGGTGCAAAGAGAACTCTCTATTTATAATGTAGACACAAGGTCAATTCCTAGTATGAACATGATATAGATATGTCCTAATATCAATCTATTTATCTTAAAAGATAAAGAACCAATTCCCAATAAGAAAACATATTTATTATTTATCCAATTATTTAACAAATAAACAAGTATGTACAATTGTGACAAAATTAAGAGAAAAATATATTTTCCCAAAATTACACGGTGCCACTAATTTGCCGTCTGGGATATTGGAAAATATCTTTTCCATTTTACATATTATATTTCGAATAAATAATATATTCACATATCCATTAAATATACCAACAATTTAATATTGATTGAAGTTTTAAAATACGAGAATTCACTCACTTGTTAGCATCCAACACGAAGACCATGAACCTATAACCAACAGCTCGAATAAATTGAATAAAATATTTATCGAACAAAAATATTTCAACTCAACTCATTAATTTCAGAGTTACGACACCATAAATCCGAAATCGAACACAAGTTTTTTTTTGAAAGGAACTCTCTATCGATTATAGATATTCTTGTTCTCAATATTGTCAAGTTATTGAGCGTTCATTGATAGACATTTTGTTTAGATTAACCCTGCATAGACAATCCGATAATGGGGTTGGTAATTATCCGTAAATAGTTTTCATTACATCTTATCCGTATTTCCCATTAACCTCCTAGTGATCAATTAGTTTATAACCAATAGAAACTCGGTCGACCGATCAGTTTCTTAGATTAACAAATAAGGAGACCGTTTTTCTACATCCTGCTGGAAGGAATGCATTTCACATCTTTGACATATTCCCGAATAGTGCCAAGTGCCAACGTGAAAGTGGTTATGTCCGTGCCACTTAAAAATCCTTAACAACCACATCAAATCCTATCCTGAAATAAGTAGGAGTCTGTAATCACACCAGGATTAAGATTAATCCGCATATGATCATCTTGTGATTGAATACTATTTATCAATAATGAAATTATATGAGAAATACAGATTAAATCGGTCCTAGTCCTATACGACTGAGTCATATATAAATGCCCTACTTAGATAACCAATATCGATGGTTCGGATAAGACAGTCACACCCTAAAGTGTTTTCGGCACATTAATTGTGGTTTAATCAATATACCTCATACATTTATTAAGTTCACCGCAAACTAAACAATGTTTAAATGTATCACAATAAATTTAATACTCACATGTGATAAACACTAACTATTATAGTAAAATATGATACAACTTAGGGTTTTCAATATTATATTACTTATAAACACGAAGCAAATAATAAGATGATACACAAATCTGTCATTTATTACTAAAAATAACAATTCCCATTAATTATCTTTCAGGCAATACACCTAACATTATTCACATCCCCCAAATCTTGGGTGTTACATCCTCTCATACTTAGAAGGATTTTCTCCTTGAAATATAACATACAAAAAGGTGGAAAGAATGACGAATGCTTGGTTGGATCCTTAGCCCATACTCCCGAGTAGCCCTTGTTCAGTGTGGTTGGACCACAAAACTTTGACTAAGGTCATTG
Organism: Gentiana macrophylla; assembly: GCA_026214975.1. Taxonomy (NCBI): domain Eukaryota; kingdom Viridiplantae; phylum Streptophyta; class Magnoliopsida; order Gentianales; family Gentianaceae; genus Gentiana; species Gentiana macrophylla. The sequence continues at coordinate 63,474,240 of CM047811.1, forward strand.
TGAGATTGTCCAAAATATGAATCGGATGTTCAACATACCTGAAATTGTCCCGAAGCAAATCTGGTGCTAGAGAAACCGTCTGATGAGATTTCAAAAGACATTTCCTCGGAAGTGACATGTGGAAAACATTATGAGCTCTTGTCAAAGGTGTGGGTAGCTGCAAACGATACACAAGCTCCTTAATCCTCTTGATAATCTCAAAAGGTTCCACGTACATTGGACTATACTTTCCTTTCTAACCAAAACGTTTAACTTCTATTATTGGAGAAAATTTTATATAAACCTTATACCAAATTCAAAGGATGGCGGATGCCTTTTGTTATCTGTCCAACTTTTCTAAAGATTTTGTGTGGCCTTAAGCCTCTCCCACGAGGATTTGTATGACTATCACAACCACGTTCATATCTAAATAAATAAAAACCACGACTTTAAATAATATGAAAAACAAAACAGCTAAACTATGGTCTATAACACTACTCTTAACACCTTTAATGAATCACTTGGGACGATCTTAAACCGACCAACCAACCAATTGTTACTAATGAATGTGTTTGTGGGTGCAATATCCTAAACTTGTCCCTAGGCGCTGATACCACAACCTAGTTACCCTATACTCGGAAACAATCTTCTAATTGGGATTTAATTGACCTAATATGATTAAGAACTATGAGACACTCTGTATCCAACGAGTTCAGGAGGAACATGCTGCGAACAACTCGACTAGTTCATGCATGAAAATTTTAAACCCTATCGCACACTCCCTCGCAAACGTCATGTATAAAGTTTGTGTGTGACCAATTAATGGTTAGCTACTCCACTAAAGGCACTAGGTTCAAGTTTTAGAACTCAAACATTCATAAGATTCAACTTTTAAGCACAACTCATCCCTAGGTCATCATTCAGGTATTAATTTCGTATTTCCATCGCATAATTTAGCTATTATGAATTTAGCTATACATAATTAAAGGAATAAAACAATAAATAATGGAAGAATAAGAAAAAAAACATGATAAAAAAATGAATAAAAATTACCAATAAAAGTTGTAGCAATACACCACTTAGTTCGTCAATCTGTCGTGAAGAAATCGCGAAATAAAAGGAGTAAAAACCTATTGTTCTTGAAGAATTTGTGGAAAGAAAATAATTTAGATCTATTCTTATAAGAATAAAAATATGCTAAAGGCTGAAAATAAAATAATGAGTCTGTGGGTGAAATTTTGAGCTAATTGCTTTTATAGAGCCAAAACCTGACTTCGAAAAGGTAAAACTCCGGAAAAAAACGCGCGTGCCTGTCGTCGGCTGACGCCAGCCGGGCCCTACTTGGCACCCTCCATCTACTATCGTCATCACTCTGGTTCCTCCCGGTTCTATATATCCTGGTGCCCTCCAACTTGATCCGTTCGATGCTCGCTCCTCTAGTCGTCCGCCCGAGCGTGCGCCCGGGTCTCTACCCGGTAGGCGCCAGGGTAGTCTGCTGGCCGCTCTTCATCGATGCTCCATGCCAGGCGTGCGCCAGGCCCCATAGTCGGCATGCACCCGATGATTCTGCCAGCCTGCCATTTTCCAATCGTCACGCCCAGCGTGCGCCCAGGCCTTCTGTCCCGTTGGCCGCTTTCACCCCAAACTTAATTCTTGCACCATTTTCGCATCCGAACTCTGTTTAGACCGAATTTCGTTTCATGGCGATCCTTGTCATGCCCTATATCACGCCGTACCCATAAAAAACAACAAACCCAAGCGTGACACTTTCCAATAAAACCCACACAATTCACCCAAAAATAAGGAGATTTCCGGACGTAAACGTCTTTCGTCTCGTGATTCAACTCGTGGTGAAACGTGCCTATAAAAACCACTAAACTACCCCAAAACTATATCAAATAAGTCATAAATAGGGGTTAAATTATGCATAAATGATTGAAAAGTTGACTATCATCAACTATGGAGACTTTATCGATCGTATCTTGCACAAAATAGGGTCTTAGAAAACCAATAAACATTGGTCCGATCAACTTTCTTTACCTTTACCTTTATGCATCATGAACAAACTATCTATTTTCCTACCAAGTGACTGTACTGGTCTATAAACCAACAAAAGCATTGGAGTTGCACCTTGGCCAGCAAGAGCAGGAACATATACTGGAAGACAGACTGCAACTTCTACAGACCGGTATTTAGACTGATGGTCAACAACCTTTCTATATAACTTGCTTTTTGAGCACTTCTCACTATTCGTTATAAACCACAAAGGACAAACTTACCATTATTGTTTGTTCCTATTTCCTACTCGAGCTTCATAACCTTATATGAATGCCTTGTTAATTCATTTTTGGCAGTGAGTAAGATGACTAGCTGCTTCTCTCCAACTTCATCCTAATTCCACGAAGGTACCTTATAGGGCTTAAGAAACATGACTGGTCTCTAATGTTCCGCTTTCATTTGCAAGAAAACTGCACACTCGAAAATGAACTTTGCAACACCAATCTTCATCCCACACCACCAAAAGTGGCCTTCAAGGTCATGATACACTTAGTGTTGCCCGGACAAACTGTGAACCCTGATTGATGAGCCCCTGACAAGATTCCAGAAGTAAACCTGCAACTCTAGACACACACAAACGATCTTGAAATAAAAAAGATCCATTTGCACGTAGCTTAAAGTTCTTAGTAGACCCTTCGGTTCCGATTGAGCAATCAAGGCAGAAACCACTAAGCTAGATTTCGAATTTATCATACCCAAACGAATGTGGTCAAACTCTTTGATCAACTAATGAACCACAGTCAACGTTGAAATTGTCCGTAAAGATGACTTTTACTCAAAGAATCAACCATAATATTAGCCTTCATATGATGATAGTTTATGGAAAGGTCATAATATTTGATATCATTGAGCCTTGTTATTTGCGTTATATTTAGCTCATTCTAGGTGAATAAGTACTTCAAACACTGATGATCTTTGAAGATCTTGAAAATAACACCATAAAGATAGTGCCGCTAAAACTTCAAAGCATAGACAACTACAACCAATTCACGATCATACATGGGATGGTTCTTCTCATGAGTCCTTAACTGATGTGAGGCATAGGCGATAACCTTACATTATTTCATTCGAACACAACCCAAACACATCTTATAAAACATCATTATGGATCTCATACTCCTTATGTAGAGATGGTATAGTCAAGATATGTATTGTCACCAACTTCTATTGTAACTGCTGGAAGGCGTCTTCACATTCTGCTGTCCTCTCAAACTTGGCATTCTTTTGATTAAGTCGTGTAAGAGGGATACTTATAGAAAAAAAACCCTTTACAATCATCTTGTAGTATCCAGCTAAACCTAAAATACTTCACACTTCTGTCACCAAGGTAAGGCGTGGCCACTCAACTACAACTTATAACTTTGCTAGATCTACCATAGCAACATTTTTAGAAACAACATGCCTTAATAAGGCAACTTTGTCTGACCAAACTCATATTTACTAAATGTTTCATATATCTCTTCATCTGGAGACGTTACACAACCAATCTAAAATGTTCGACATGCTCTTTTTCCTCTATTGAATAGACACAATTGTCTTCAATGAAGACTACAACAAACTTAATCACTGAACACGTTATTCATGAGTGCCATAAAGGTTGCAAGTGCATTAGTCAAACCAACGGCGATGACTAAGAACTCCTAATGACCATACCTTGTTTTGAAGGCCCTCCTTGAGACATTCTCTTTCTTGATTTTCAATGGATGGTACCCTGATATCCGATATATCTTCGTAAACACTCAGGATCCTTTTAAATGATCAAACAAGTCATTAATGCGTGGCAAAATATACTTGTTCTTTACTCTCAACCCGTTTGACTAGTCCTGCATAATCTTAGCTTCCATCTTTCTTCCTTTACAAAGAGAACATGCGTTCCCCAAGGTGAAACCCCGGACTAAGTCATCTTCATATCCAATATTTATTGCATCTACTCTCTGAGTTCTTTAAGCTTATCTGGGGCCATTTTATATGGCCGTTTCAAATTTGGCTGAGCCTCTGGAACCAATTTGATTTCTAACTCAACTTTTCAAACTGGAGGAAAACCAGTAACTTCTTGGAAAAACTTCCGGAAACTCACAAACTATTGGGGAATTTTCCAACTGAGGCTGAAGCTTCTGAAGATCCACAGTATACGGTGCATAACTGTAGTCGACTCTGGTATCACATCACCTGTAAGCTCCAAAACTTGGGCCTGAGTATAATGAATCTATTAACTACTTTGGCCCATTGTCTTCGTTTAACCTGAAACTTTTAATTCATTTTATCAAGTCCATTATGTATTAGAATTCTATTAATAACATTTCTTAAACTCTTCTACCATGAAATAGTACAAAAATGGAGTGCTTCACAACATTTGTAAAGCACGTATTATTCAAATAAGCAATGCCTAGTTACACAACCACTACGTCATAACGAGTGACTCATCCAGATTTTAAACTATTGATAATCATATATGTTACATTGATCATGATGTAAGTCCCCGATGATCAATGAAGCAAAATAATGTTGTGTTACTTATTGTGATTACATGGTTGTGTCACTAGCGTTACTCTATTCGACGATGATAGCATGAAACATCCAAACATATTATTTGACTTGTTTAGGACATATTATTCTACAATTAATCGTGCCTGGCTCTGATGCGTCAAACATATGGCAAAATCAGTATTAAAAATAGAGTGATAGAGTTGCTCTTTCAAATTTACACAATTTTTACACCATCGTCATCTCATTACATGTTTTTCACTTGTAAAAAAGATTAAAAAACATGAAAAATCACAATCATAATCACAAGAGTATGTTGGGTATAATGGTGTATACTTCAGGATGTAACTCTACCATTACCTTAAAATTTTAAAAAATATGGAACATTTGATCATTTGGAGGACGCCACATGTCATCCGGAGTCAGTGCCTTGTTCATTTTGGAATTGACGACTTTCCTAATTTGATAATGAATTCAATTATATAAGTAATGATAAAAACAATTCAAGAACATGAAAACTATAATCCACCCATAATGGACAAGCCTAAAAGACAAGAATAGCCAAACGCGGTCTTGCAAGTGCTAGCTACATGTGGCTCCGCTCTTGTCTACGACAGTGTCAATCTTTCCAAATGGCAATTAATATAGTATTATATTAGGTAGGTCATATTTAGAAAATTGTTTGCTAATGGTAGTGATGGAGTGGTCATCGGATAATTTACTAGAAAATTGACATGTGTGCTTATCCTTATGAGCTCCCTTTTCGTTCTTATCATTTTCAGCGTTTATCGCTACCACAGATATACCCGGGTGACTGCATATATATACAAAACATAAATGGACCTACAAATGGCAGCTTTTTAAGTTTGCAACCATTCAATAGATACATATAAAAGATTCTCTTGTAAAAACATTCAAACCGTCTCTTTCTTTTCTCTCTCTCTCTTTTTTTCTTTTTTCTTCTTTTTTTTTATTTTTATTTTTTTTATTACATATTAATAACATAGCCAACGTAGCATCCAAAAAATGAACGGTACAGTGTTAAGCAAGGTAATTGAAACAACTACTTAATCTAGCCAACATACAGCAAACGGAGAAACAAAAGAAGAAAAAAAATCTGCTGGTCTATGTCCCATGCAAGCCTGAGGTTGCTGGCTCTTTCGATCGCATTGTTCACTAACACGAAAGCCGGAGGCTGCTCCTCATCATTGTTATGAATCACCTTGTTTCGCCTGTTCCAGAACATTCACACTGTCTTTAATCATATTTAAAAGCAATGAAATGTTTGCTATTAGGTTATTGAATAAAAAACACTAAAAAAATCATTCTTTACCGTCACACGTATTAATGAATTTAATTTCTGATTTTACTTTGAAAATGAAAATGACTAAAAAATCTTTTGTACAATTAATTCATTATAATTCTTAAACCCTTGAATAATACTGCCTCCGTCCCCAAAATTTGTTTAGCTTTTTGAATTTGTCTCATAATATAAATCCATTTAAAATACATATGGAGCATTTATTAGATTCTTTTTTCCTTTTACCCATAATTTATTATACATTCAGTTACTCACAACTATTATATTAATGAGAGTCAAAATGTATTCTAAACTTTTACCATTATATTATTGACAGTTAACTAGTTTATTAATCTGTGTAAAAATATCTACACGAATATATATTTTGGGATGGAGGTACAAATAAATAAGGGTAGAAAGTGAAAAATGGCATTTCATTCAGCTTTATGTTTCAATTAATCATGGACCCTCTCAAAATAAAAGTGATATGCCAAAATCGGCAAAGCCCCGCCAAGTCCAGAAAGAGCCCTTGGATCCGAACCTGGCCCATGCATAAGCCAGTAATGGATAGGGTCCTCGGCCCAGCCAGCCCGCCTCACACCGTCACGATTCTCATCATTAGCCAAGGCAACGGGAATGAATCATCGAACATCCAAATTTCGTCACGAAATCATGGGGACGATCGCCGCCCTCAACTCGGACAAAGCCCGCCGCTCGGTAAAGCAACAGAGTTCATAAACGACGCTTACAGGTGAAAAGCCTGTAGCGAGCTTGCCAGCTCATCAGACAGCCTGGTGAGAGCCAACTCATGGCCCCTATAAATAGTAGCATCACACCCTTGACAATAGAAGGATCTCACATTTTCTTAAGAACTACGTAACTTCCCTTACAAAATAAGGGCACGTAGGCAGCCTTTTTGGGCCTAGCTTATAATCATAAACACACAAAATTTCCTTCATCTTGATCTTAAAGATCTTCATCTTTATTCTTGAGCACCGCCGCACAACCACCGAAAACATCACTCACTCTAGCCAGATATCCATCGTTAAATGCTCCCCAAACTTGCTGGTGATATTTTTGACATCATCAGTTGGCTCTAGTACCAGAAAATCGACATTTTCAATATTTTTTCCGGTCACATCTGAGATTTACAGCGGCGGTTTTCTATCTCCGGCGGCCTAAAACCGCCTATTTTTTGTTTTCCGGATGAACCTTCAACGAAATCTTCAACCAGTTCATCCGGATTTCTAGGCCTTCAACAAGATCTTTATCCAGATCTTCACGCCTTCATCAAGATCTTCATATTGATATCCAAGTCTTCATCAGGATCTTTATCCAGTTCATCCGGATTCCCAGATCTCCATCAGAATCTTCATCCAGTTCATCCAGGTCTCTAGATCTTTGTCAGGACCTTCATCATGTTCATCATAGATTCACCATGTACGAGCTCACCCATCTCGAGCTTGGTCAGATCTGAGATTTACAGCGGCGGATTTCCAGCTCTGGTGGCCTAAAACCGCCTATTTTTTTGTTTTTCGAATGAACCTTCAATGGAATATTCATCCTGTTCATCTAGATTTCTAGGCCTTCATCACAATCTTCATCTAGATCTCCAAATCTTCATTAGGATCTTCCAGTTCATCCAGATTCCCAGATCTCCATCAGAAGCTTTATCCAGTTCATCTAGGTCTCCAGATCTTCATTAGGACCTTCATCATGTTCATCACATATTCACCAGGTACGAGCTCACCCATCACGAGCTCGGTCAGATCTGAGATTTACAACGGCGGTTTTCTAGCTCCGGCGGCCTAAAACCATATATTTTTGGTTTTCCGGCTGAACCTTCAACGGAATCTTCATCCAGTTCATTCGGATTTCCAGGCCTTCAACAAGGTCTTCATCCAGATCTTCAAGCCTTCATCATGATCTTCATCTAGATCTCCAAGTCTTCATCTAGTTCATCCAGATTCCCAGATCTTCATCAGTATCTTCATCCAGGTCTCCAAATCTTCATCAGAACCTTCATCATGTTCATCACAAATTCACCAGGTACGAGTTTGCCCAACATGAGCTTGCCCCGTACGACCTCACCCAGAATGAGCTCACCCAGCATGAGCTCGCCTAGTACAATCTCATCCAGTATGAGCTCTTTAGATTCGATATCTCTTGATACGATCTCTCTAGTTACGAGCTCGTCAACTCGAGCTCTCTAGGTACAAGCTCTCATTGGCGTTTATTCTCATTTATACAACTTCAATGATTACGCCTCATCATTTTTGGAACTCTCCTTACCAAAAGTGGCGGGACGAGCCTTCTTATTTTTGAGCTCTCTCTAAGAAAAATGGCGGGACAAGCCTTCTCATTTTGGGAACTCTCTCAACCGTAACAATCACCAGAGATTAGCTCGCCATCAACACGAGATTCTCTCACCAATAATAAGCCCGTCCCTTCATAGCGTGGCACCTAAGCCCGTCCTCTTCATAGTGCGGCACCTATGCACGCCCGCTTCATAACACGGCATTATAAGCCCACTAGCTTCATAGCACGGCACGGCATCATAAGCTCATCCGCTTCATAGTGTGGCACCTAAGCCCATACGCTTCATAGTGCGGCATCATAAGCCCGTACGCTTCAAAGCACAGAACTATAAGCCCAGAACTATAAGCCCATTCGCTCTAGCACAACATCATATTTGGAACTCGCCCTAGAGCGAATCTTCTGTAAGCCCGTTCGCTCCCTAGCTCGGCACTGTAATCCCGTTTGCTTCGGCGCGGCATCATATTCAGAACTCGTCCTCAAGGGAATCTTTTGTAAGCCCGTTCGCTTCGGCACGACATCTTATTTAGAACTCACCATCGAGTGAATATTCTGTAAGCCCGATCGCTCCCTAGATCGGCACTGTAACCCCGTTCGCTTCGGCATGACATCATATTTGGAACTCGCCCTCGAGCGAAGCTTCTGTAAGTCCATTTTCTTCGGCACGACATCATATTTGGAACTCACCATCGAGTGAATCTTCTATAAGTCCATTCTCTTCATAGCACGGCCTTTAAGCCCGGCCGTTTTACAACCCGGCATCTCTCAGCAAGATGCTCACGTGCCTTACGTTAATCTGGAAGGCTATTCTATAGCAGTCATCTCGGCATAAGGTACGTTATGTCGCTAGTAACTTTACTCCCTGACTTTTACTTGTACAGTGAAGAGATCAACTAGTAGGGGGTCCTTGATATATCAAAATCGGCAAAGTCCTGCCAAGTCCAGAAAGAGCCATTGGATCTGAACCAGACCCATGTATAAGCCCAGTAACGGATAGGGTCCTCGGCCCAGCCAGCCCGCCTCACACCGTCATGATTCTCATAATTGGCCAAGGCAACAAGAATGATTTAGCGAACATCTAGCTCAATACGAAACACTGAGGGCCGACCAGCTCGCCCCCTAGCCCACCATTCATTAGCTCGGACAAAGCCCGCTTAGCAACAGAGTTCATAAATGATGCTTACAGGTGAAAAGCCCGTAGCGAGCTTGCCAGCTCGTCATAAAGCCTAGTGACAGCCAACTTATGATCCCTATAAATAGCAGCATCACAACCTCGACAATAGGAGGATCTCTCATTTTCATAAAAACTACGTAACTTGGGCTTGATCCCTTAAAGCTAATGGTATGTAGGCAGCATTTTTTGGTCTAGCTCATAATCATGAACACACAACATTTCCTTCATCTTGCTCTTAAAGATCTTCATCTTTGTTTTTGAACGCCGCCACGCAACCACCGGAAAAATCTCTCACTCTAGCCAGATATCCACCATCAAATGCTCCACAAACTTGTTGGTGATATTTTTTACATCATCAAAAAGCGGACAAATACTCGTTTTGTCACAAATTATATATCATTTTACATTTAAAATAAGGAATGTCATAATGTTTAAATAAAAAAACTAAATTGTATTTGACATTAATTAATGCAATAATTGTACGTTAAATAAAGTGATATATATTAGAGATAAGAAGAAGTATTTTTGGGGGGGGGAAGGGGGGGGGGGGGAGATAAGAAGAAGTAAAATGTAATAATGTATGATTGATATTTCCAAAAAATTTTATATTATGAGACAACATAAAATAAAATAACTCATATTTTGGAAAGAATTGGGTATTTAATTGCCATAAATATTCTACACACGTTGAAAAAAATATTTCATTGACTATTTTTTTTTGAACGTGCTGATTTTTGTTCTTCAGAAAAATGAATTATTGTAACGCCTCTGTTCCGGATATCAAGTTATTATTCGGAAGAGGAACGTTCAGCACATGACATTTAGAATAAACCCTAAATCTCACGTAAACTTAATGTCATATCAGAAAGTGTGGAACAAAATAAACAAGTAAGAGACTCGGGAAACAGACGCATAAGACTTTCCATTAACAAACTCAACGGATTACAACTGCTGTCAAACTAAAATCATAAATAAATACTAACATTTATTACAACTCCGGTTGTCCCAAAGGAGGAAACTTCTAAAACACAACGAACTTCAAGACTTCAATCGTTGAATGCTCTCTGTGCTCATAATCCAACTCGTTTTTAACCTATATTTCTTCGTATTCCAAATAAAGGAGTGAGCCCATACACAAGCTCAGTAAGGAGAAAGAAGATCAAAAGAGAGATTCATGTATGTCGGATGCCGGGAGACATGGCATGAATCTACTTCATCCAGTTCACAAACAGATTAAACCTCTACTTGAAACGTTAAGAAAACTACTTTTAAAACTTAACTCAAAACATAAGAATACACTTAACACCATCTTGAATCATGCATAGAAAACATGACCAATGATCTACTTTCATTTCATCTTGCACGTACTTGTTCATTTCAATAATTATTTAACATATTCGTGTTATACTGATCAAACATATCTAAGCCATATACTAACCCATACTTTACTTGTCAACTAACTGTAGCATGTTCGTGTCTTGCCTAGCATGTTCATGTCTCTTACTGACTTAGCATAAACATAATCTTGTTTTGTCATGTCTTGTCTTACATATTCATGTCATGTTCATGTTGCAACTTTGGGTAATACGACTCGCACATCCCTGACGTGACACGTTGAGTCACGGTACTCATGTAATACATTGTCTTGGGAATGGCAAGGGGCAATAATCAACCATACATCCAATTACGACCCGTGAGTCGATCGCAGTGCTCTTGTAACACATTGTGGGTACATATTTAGCAAGTAAAGCACATAGGTTCACGTAAAGCACATAAGATCATGTTTAAAACCATATCTAGGCTACGGGAACATACCAAAGCTATAACAACGCCGAACTCTCGTCTTATCTCCACTACTCGTAACCAAAACACCTAAAATTAGTTTACATGAAAGTAATAAAGCTTTGAAAATATTGTTTACCGTAAATTAACTAGATAACATATATAGTAACGTTCTAAAAACAAAGTTTAGCAATTACCCGGATACACATAATCATGTCTAGTTTCATGCAGATTGACATAAAACAGTATTCCAGACAGCTTAAAGACATAAACCTTAAACTAAATATGGAATCTTTTGATAAGAAGAATTCCTTAACTTGAACACGAGCCAAACTATGAACCGAACAACATCTAATATCGATCTATAAAGAAACACCGTGGTTGGAAAAACCCTAACAAATAAAGATCCAACCTTTAACACCAAATCTAAATTTAGAACTCCTCAAAGATAATATATATCATAAATTAAACTTACTGAAAAACCACTCGTGGAACGGATTAAAAAACGGTTTACCGAATTGCAACTGGACCATCTTCTTTTCTTTTATCTTTTGTCCCTCTTTACTTCACTTGACCTGACCATACTCGAGCTCGGCATCAGTGTATGGGATGGAGATATGAAATGGCTTTAACGCCGGGTCACATCGGAAGATTTTCCCACACTTCCATCTGTGGAATAAATGGGGCATGTTCCTTCTGATCCCGCTTCAAACATCTCGCCAAATGAGAGAGGCCTTTGTCAAAGCTTCCTTTTTGATGTTCTGTAGTGCCTTGGTATACTCAGAGGACCTTTTGAAATCTTCTATAGCTTGAGCCCGGGCATCATGCACTTTAGCCTCTATCTAAGCCTCGACATCATCTAGTTTCTCGCTAGCTTTCAGCTCGTTTGCAGTAGCTCAGTCCAAGGCAGAGTTTAGAGCCTCCCTAGTAGCATCTATTTCCTTCCTGACAAGATCTAGCTCCCTATTTTTCTCAGACAAATTGGAGGTCAGGCCGTCCCTTGCATTACCCAGATCGGTCTTAGCCTTGTTCGCCTCCTCGACAGCTGCTTTGCAAGCAGTATCAGCTCGACTCACTTGCAACCTCTCCTCCCTCAGTGAATTCTTCAGTATGATAACATTTTGGATTGAGACAACATGATCCTGCACCAGTTCCTTAAGCTCCTTTTCAAGCTCTTGAGGATGAGACTGTCAGATATGGTGAATTACCGAGCTCATAAGGGCACTCATGACTCTGTATAGGTCATCAGGATGCTCAAGAAAGTTCTCCACTTTATTTATCATCAAAGCATGATCAGCTAGACCCACTCCAGCCTCTATGGTCGGCCCATTGAGATAGGTAAACACCAAATTCTTAACCAGGGGCACGTCCATCAGTGCCGCGGCTAAAACCTTGCCCTCCCGACGGGCCGTTGGAGGATAGAAAAGGTGCCTTGACCATGCCAGTCCATCCTTGGGGGTGGATAAACATTTCTAGCACCAGCTCTCTCAGGTGGAGTCACTTTAGAGCTCGACCCAACAAGCTCTACATTTTCCCAGGAGAAGGTCGCCCTATCAGGACATCGATTGTCGGCCCTCACCTCATTAATAGGATCAATAGTAATGTTTTCTTGGGATATCGAGTCCCTAACAGTTGCAGTCGAAGTACTAGTGCCATCACCAGTTCTCAACCTCTTGGTCCTCTCAGCATTTGGTACGTTATCCGCCTCACCCAGGTCGTCAAAACTAATGTTAGAAATAATTTAGTTTTAACGATGAGTGCCAGACTAGATGTTATAGGGAGAAGGCAAAAAGATGTCTAGAATTAATGTATAGGATTACTTGAGTTTGATCTTTGTATAGGTTTGATCAAACAAGCTCTGTAAAGAGGTCAGCTGACTAGGTCAGTAGACCTATCTAGTTTAGGTTTCAGTAGAGTGTCTAGGACCTGCTGAAGACTGAAAGCTGAGGGTTCAAACTCAGTATTGAAGATTGAAGGCTGAGGGTTCAAACTTAGTAATGAAGATTTAAAAGCCAAGGAAATGGGATCAGAATTTAGGTAAGTCTGTGATGGCCAAAACTGATCTTGTATACCTTGTATTGAATGTCTAAGTTGCTAAAAAGGAAATTTGATGAATGGGACTTAGTTATGGTTATAATGGTGTACTCAAAGTTCACAATCAAAAGTTAGATGAGGAGCAGTCAGCTGAGTGTTCAGTCAAGAACACAACAGACCGTAAGTCAGCTGACCACATGTAGTACTCAGCAGACTCATAAACAAGATTTTAGGAGAGTATACATGAATTAAATTAATCCGTTCCAAGGATTATTCTGAAAGATTAAATGGATAAGGATGGATATCAAGCATTGGATTATTTGGTCAATCAACGGTAGAGATTAAAATAACGTTACAGGAATTTAGAGCCGAATCAAATGGAGAAAAAACATTGGTTGACAGTCTGTCTATCAGAAGGACACAGACACACTAACACATGATATAAAACAGAGGATTTTCAAGGGAATGTTCCAAAAAATCCAATAACGATTAGATTCAAATTTCAAATTCAAATATTAGATTTTCACTTATGGATCCTACCCCTGGAACCAGAACAATACAGGAATACATAAGCAATCAAGAGCATAATACCCTGCCTAATTTCTTACTGCATCCTGCTGAGCATACTTTGTTGATCCAGAAATTCTTCAAGTGTTCCTGCATTCAAGTATCATCCAGTATACGCACTTGAAGAACTTAAGCTGCCGATCTTTCCATCCTGATCAAAAGCTTGCCAAAGCAGAATCACTATCTTGATTCAACTCTTTGTTTATCAAAGAAACCTGAAGTCAGAGAAGCATTGCTAAGTGTCAAGAACTGTTGTTTTGTGGTGGAGCTGGTGAAGAGACAATCCTACCCTCCAAGGACCAGTGGAATACTTTGGAGCAGCAATCCTACATGTTTCTTATTGTCCAGATTGTGAAGCCATAGTGATTGGTCAAGGACAATCAGTTTAGGGATTTTGTAACTGCAAACTCAAAAGACTCTAGTGAATTTCCTCCAACATCACAGGAGAAGAATGGACTGACAGGATTACACCACTTGGAACCACTATAATTCTCCCCTTACTTTATTTACTGCATTTACTTTCTACACTTACATTTACTGCAAGTATATCAACATCAATCTGCTGAACTAGCTAATGAATTCACACACATATTACACTGCTGAGTATTTAATACTTAGTATCATCATTTTATCAACAAGTAAAAAGGCTTAAGTTATATTGATGCACCAGACTCAGCAAACTCTATAGCCAGCAGACTATAGACCAGCTGATCTGTTCAAACTCCCAAAAGTTTTTAGTGTTAAGTTTATTCACCCCCTCTAAACTTAACCAAAGCCTTTCAAGGGACCAACAATTGGTATCGGAGAAGATCTTCTGTTCGGAAGTGATTCTCACTTGTTGTTCTTGTGAAAAACTTTGAAAACTCTTTCTAGATTCTGTTTTCCAAACACTTTGAATCATGAATAACAATCAGTATGCTTGACAGATGTTGATGTGTAGCATGGAAAAACTTGATGATTATAAATGCCGTATGCAAGATTATCTAGCTGCTACACATGATGAGATGATAGATGTGCTGACATATAGACCACTCCAGAATTCCTAAACCTAAGGAAGATTGGGATCTTAAAGATAGAAAAAAGGCCAATCTGAACAATGTTGCTATTGATATCATTTACAAAACCTTGGATAGAAATATGTACATGAAGGTGAATGATTGCAAGACTGCCAAGGAACTATAGGAGAAATTGCAACTGGTCTGTGAAGGTTCAGACTCAATCAAAAAGAACAAAGTCATTGTGGCCAAGCAGAAATTTGAAGAGTTCAAAATGAAATCTAGTGAAACCATTGAGCAGATGGAATCAAGATTCAATGTTATTCTGGATGAGCTCACCCTGCTGAATGTGATTTACACAAAAGAAGAGATTAATACCAAAGTTTTGAAGGCCTTTCCAGGAACCTGGAAAATGAAATTTACAGCTATGGAAGAATCCAGGAATCTTCAAGATGAGGATACCTTTAAGATATTCTCAGATCTGAAAGCCTATGAATTTAGTAAAGATTTAATTGCAAGCATTGAAAATGGAGTACCAAAGACTGCTGCATTGACTACTGCACATAGAGAAGAATCATCAAATTCCCATGCTGCTAAATTGGATGACATGGAAGAAAAAATGGTGTTAATAACAAAGGGGATTATAATGATGAAAACAGGCAAATCATTCTCAATAACTATGTCAAAGGACACCTGAGAAAAGGAGGAACCAAAGAAGAGCCCTGAGTATCTATGCTATAATTGCAAGAAGCCTTGACACTTCAAGGCTGATTGTCATACCTGCTGAGACAAAGAACTCATCAGAGGAGACCTGCTAGGAAAGCACTAGTTGCTGGTGATGAATCTGGATATGAAGTGAAGACTGAAAAATCCTTATCAGGAAATAAATCAGATGACACTGCTCTCATGGCATTTATGAAGGATATAGATGAGGTATTTAACACTATTTCTAAAAACACTCATGCGGTAAATGAATGTTGCTCAACTGATGGTTCCAATCCTAAGGATTCTGATATGGAAGAACCTATGTATACCCTACTTAATCAACTGAGGATAATACAATCTGGATATGAGATTGTGAAGGCTGGAAGAGAGATACTACAAGCCAAAATCCAAAGATTGCATGCTTTAAGAATTCGCAAGGGTAAAGAACTGATTCTGTTAGGATTCAGTAGAGGCATGCTGCACTAGCAGTAGCAGCTGAATCTATGGCACAATCAAGTTCCACAACTGTATTCAGATCTAGGAAGCCTTATGGTGATGGAACGAACCTTGGATTTGACACTCAAAAACCTTCTAAGCATGGATTCAGTAAGGTTGCTGAACCTAATACCAGGATTGGTCCTAAGTTTGTTGCTGCACAAAATTCTGTACCCTAAAAGGCTACTGAGACAGTTAACCCTACTGAGAATGGTTCAAGGAAGCAAAATCAAAGTTCTATAAGGACACCAACACCTAACAACAAGGGTAGATCCAAGGGTAGGTCTGATGCACCCTCTAGAACTGCTGGTGGAAGATCTACTATAAGATCTAATTAGCCAGAAAGAGCTAATCCAAGATCAACAAAGAACCAGAAATATCCTAAGAAAAATAATGTGAAACCCAAGAATGTTAATTATTCAAGGGACAATTATCTTAGGGAAAGGTGATAGCAAAATACTTAACCGCTAACTTTCACCGACAGAGTATCGGGTCAACGGGAGTATAGTGGTCACAAGGTCGAATCCATAGGGAGTAATGTCTAAGTACCAAAGCTGACGTCGAACTTAGTTCAGGTCAAAATAACGGTGGAAGATATTATACTAATGCAGAAAGAAAGATTGCACTAACAGTTTACTTCTAAGTATTAAAAGGTATAGCCGAATTATGATCCCACGAGCTACTTTCACCCCTAAGGAAGGACTTGACCGGGAGCGTGTCTTAACTGACCTACCTATCCAATGTATTTTAGCGACATCCACGGGTGCCAACTCCTAATTCTAGTGATTAGACTGAACAACTCGATCTAACAACCCTATGTGAAGCTAACCGACTCTCCCTTTAGAAAACCGATTATCCTAACATGATTAAGCTTTAGAGCTGCTCGAACAATGATGACAAACCTCTATATTGGAAACAGACCTAACAACTAGGCCGAATCTACGCAACGATCCTAAAACCCCTTATCCCACATCTCACCGCAAAATGGATCTATAAGTTCGATGTATGTGACAGTGAACTAGGTGATCAATCTAATTCAAATATGTTAAAATAAGTTTCAGGATGTGGATTAATCGTTTAAACATAATATTACGCACTACACAATTCCCAATCTCATCCTCCTTAGGGTTTTCTCTCGCTTTCACATAATTCGACTACACATGCAATTAGCTACTCATGATTATGCTATTAAACGAAATAAGAAAGGAAAACATGATAGGAATAATAAAAGAGAAATAATACATTACCATAAAATAGCAAAAAATCTGATCCACAATGTAAGACGAAATAATTGCACCAAAAAGTTGAATCTTTTGTTCTTGAAAAGTAAATCTAAGCTATAACAAGTGTGTAGAATCGAAGGAAGTAATCTATGGAATCAAAGGATTGAAGAGTGATCAAACTACACTAAAATCGCCCCTAAATCGCCTAGGAAGAGTCTAAAGAAGGCCAAAGATATGTAGGGGCTGAATGAGCTGCATATTTATAGTGTAGGTCGAAAATCTGCTTCTGTCGGTCACGAACGAGCGTTTGGATCTTGGAAAAGGGAATCCTGATGATATTAGGGTTTCTCCTTCCATGGACGAGCATTTGATATTCCTTGAACGCTCGTTTGCTGACTCATGTCTTGAGGGCAAACACCCGTCTGTGTATCCTGGACGCCCGTTTATCTTGTATGAGCTTCCTTGAGTCGGGCTGAACCTATCCAAACGCAAGTTTGGGGTAATTTGGATGCCAGTTCGTCTGAAATTCTAACTTTCAGTATTTGATGCCAACTCTATCAAACGCCAGTTTGAGGTAGCCAAACGCCAGTTTGGAGTCGGCTTGAGTCAAACGCCAGTTTGAGGTAGGGCAAACGCCAGTTTTAGGTAGGGCAAACGCCAGTTTGCCTTGATTTTGCTCCAAACTTTACTTTTCCTCACTTTCATGATAATTTCGAGGAATGACCATGCTTCTCATCCCAAAACATCACCTTCCGGGTTCTTGAGTCACCTAAGTCCTGCAATAACATATACGAACAAACACCACGCGTAATTCCGCAAGACAAAAATGCTCGGAAAAGAGTTAAATATTGTTAAAAAGGCGGAGTTTACTATCGATATGACAGTTTTGACTCACTATGCATATAAATCTCGATATTACTCTTAAACAGGTCTATATCTACCCAAAACATGTCAATAAAGTGATAAACGGGGGTTAAACTGCATACCAAAGTACAGTAAAGTTGACTCCCATCAACCACCCCACACTTAGCCTTTGCTCGTCCTCGAGTAAATTAGGCGCTCTAAAACAGACCAAGGGATCAACTTTACGAAACATGCATATCACTCACGACATCAAGGTGAAAGTAAAGTAGACACTGAATGTACGCCACTTGACTCTATCTTATCACGAAAACGAAGTGTATGTGATATAAACCGAGGGCTACACTCAAAATGATTACCAGCTTTGAATACCGGCCAAATGACTACACACAACTCATACCAGGCTAGAATCTCCACTAATCGAGGCAACCGAGGCTAAATACAGTCAAGTAAGACTTGAAGGGTTATAATGTTAAGCTCGGGATGAGGTTAATCGAAAGGAAATTTGGGACTGGAGAAAGAGAAAACACGAGTGAACTTAATCATCTCATTTACGTTCTATTTGAAAACATACTAAACCACACCAAACTCCTTCGATCCTTCTATACTCATTGATAAACATTCCGACCTCAACATCATATTTTTATTCACTTGAAACACTCCTTCTTTGACTTCAAACTTTATTCAACTTTCTCTTTTCTTTTTTTTTTTTCTTTTCAAATTCAACGCACAAATTGGATCGCTATAGATAGAAAAATAACCTCTACGGGTAAAGTACAGAACATCTAAGCATGCTAGAAAGGCCACAGAGGCACAAAATAGAAAAACAACATCCATAGTGCGTATAAATACAAGCCAGGACACGAACGAAAGTAGTATAATGGCTTACAAAACCCATCAAAATGAAATAGTAGCAGCTCAAAACTGACAGTAGCATCAAAGGAGGACAAATGTATCAAATAGTCCAGATAACTCCTAACCACCCGAACACCGGGCACAGACTACAAAAGGAACAGCATAGAAATAATAAAAATCACTTCTGGCCGGGTGCATCATCATCACCGCGAGGTAGTAGTGAAGATCATCGAAGTAGCAGCAGTAGGGGGAGCATCAGTGGTAGCTCCAGCCTCAGTCTCCTCAGTCTCCTCATCGGACGAAGACGCATCCTCCGCCACAATCTGTTGGATGGCCTGCTCAATATCCTCTGAAAAACGGTAATCCATGGTGCTCGGGCGAATGCTTGAGGGTCCCTCGGTAGTCGACCCTCACTCATCAGTAGAAGGAGAGTCAGAATATTGTCTTGTGTCTGCTTCTGATCCTCCATCCAGTTCCGGAAACTATTTTCCATACTCAACCTCATCCTAACTAATGGAGAAAAAGAAGGAACTGGTGGTGCCTGAGTCGGGGCCGAAGATGAGCTAGGCTGTCCCAATGCCATCCGAGCTGACTGAGCTGGAGTCTTACCCTTCTGTCTTTGCAGCACTTGTGGGTTCTTGGGCTTGTGATCCCCCGTGTACTCCGGTACCTTGGCGTCAAGACATAAACTGGAGATAAGATGGGGGCATATCAGGCAGCGGGTGTAAAATTTCTGATTGGTGGCCAACTCGTCATAAATAGCTTGACCCACATCCATATTAAGCTTAAAGTTGAGGGCATACAACATCCCCAGTTCGCCAATGTGGAAATGAGTCAAGTTGTTCTTAGGTAGCAACCGGTTTTGGATGAACAATCATTACACTTTCCAATCCTCACCCCAACTCGAGGTGAACAACTGCTTCCTCACCCCGCCTTCTCCAAGGGTCCATGGCACATCCGGGCATACCAACATCCGGAGGTCCTCTAACGGGTCCCCACCTGCATCTTGCCTCGCTTTAATCTCTTCCTTGTAATCCAAACCCTCAAAAGGAGCCAAACCATAGTTCTCATTGATCTCCTTAGCACTAAACGGGACCTTCACCCCCCGAACCATTACCATCCCCGTCTCTAAGCTCGACTCGGAAAAATTGGCGTAAAATTCACGCACCAAAGTTGCATTCACCTTCACTCCGGGGTTGTCATCAAGGCTCCCCACTTTCTATCAGTCAAGTTCTTCACAAAATGCTTGTCAACATTGTATTCATGGAAGGCTCGCTCTATAAGCATCGTGCGGGTTGAGTAGTGCTTGTTGTACACATCCAATGCCTTAGGGGTGACAAATCTCATATCAAAAGGGATCAGGGGTCCTACAGATTCCCTCCTCGGAGGCCTAACATTCTCTACGACCAGCTCATAAAATAGCAGAAAATCTGATCCACAATGTAAGACGAAATAATTGCACCAAAAAAGTTGAATCTTTTGTTCTTGAAAAGCAAATCTAAGCTATAACAAGTGTGTAGAATCGAAGGAAGTAATCTATGGAATCAAAGGGTTGAAGGGTGATCAAACTACACTAAAATCGCCCCTAAATCGCCTAGGAAGAGTCTAAAGATGGCCAAAGATATGTAGGGGCTGAATGAGTTGCATATTTATAGTGTAGGTCGAAAATCCGCTTCTGTCGGTCGCGAACGAGCGTTTGGATCTTGGCAAACGCTAGTTTGCCTAGGAATCTTGATGATATTAGGATTTCCCTTTCCATGGACGAGCGTTTGATATTTCTTGAACGCTCGTTTGCTGACTCATGTCTTGAGGGAAAACGCCCGTATGTGTATCCTGGACGCCCGTTTATCTTGTATGAGCTTCCTTGAGTCGGGCTGAACCCATCCAAACGCTAGTTTGGGGTAATTTGGACGCCAGTTCGTCTGAAATTCTAACTTTCACTATTTGATGCCAACTCTGTCAAACGCCAGTTTGAGGTAGCCAAACGCCAGTTTGGAGTCGGCTTGAGTCAAACGCCAGTTTGCCTTGATTTTGCTCCAAGCTTGACTTTTCCTCACTTTCATACTAATTTCGTGCCACGAACACGCTTCTCATCCCAAAACATCGCCTTCCAGGTTCGTGAGTCACCTAAGTCCTGCAATAACATATATGAACAAACACCACGCGTAATTCCGCAAGACAAAAGTGCTCGGAAAGGAGTTAAATATCGTTAAAAAGGCGGAGTTTACTATCGATATGACAGTTTTAACTCCCCGTGCATATAACTCTCGATATTACTCTTAAACAGGTCTATATCTACCCAAAACATGCCAATAAAGTGGTAAATGGGGGTTAAACTGCACACCAAAGTACAGTAAAGCTGACTCCCATCAAAAGGTAGATTGGTACTTGCTGATAAATATTAGGATATTCCTACCCCTCCTGTTTGAAACACAAGTTTTAAACATAATGCTAAGGCCAGACCTTAGCAGTGGACTCATCAAAGGACACAACGGAGACCTCAACTGATTACTCAGCAGAGGCCTCAGCAGAGACCACAATACATGGTTGTTCCTAACAGATAGCAACCTTATGGTTACCCAGCTGCATCTAACAACATATTTCACCAAAGACAACAATATGTACCAAAAGGCCAGAAAAATATGTGAATGCAATACAACCCAACAAAAGATGTTATTGGAATGTGGCATACATATATGAACAAAAAAGTGCAATCCTTTTCAAAGGATGCCTTATGGAAACATTCCTAGGGTTACCACCGACCACCATGGACCCAAATAGGTTTGGGTACCAAAAATGCATTAATTCTTTTTTGTAGGGTGTCTGGTACTTTGACAGTGGGTGTTCCAGACATATGACAAAGAAAAAGCATTGTTTGGTGGATTTTGTTGCTACGGATGGACCAAAAGTCAACTTTGGGAGTAAGGATTGACCTGGATATACAAGAGGTCATGCACACTTGTAAATAATGGTCTTACAATCAAGAATGTCACCTATGTTGAAGGACTGGACTACAACCTGCTCAGCTCAAGACAATTCTGTGATATTGGTTACAGAGTCACCTTTGACAAAGATCACTGCTTTGTTTTAGGTGAAATGCCTCATCAAGTGGTACTAGCTGGAAGAAGACATTAAAACATGTACATTGTAGACTGGACAACTGCTGTACCAGAAACATGTCTCATTGTACATGCAAGATCAGAACTCAGTTGGTTGTGGCACAAGAAACTCAACCATCTGAATTTTGATGATATCAACTTGTTGGTCAAGAAGAAGCTGGTGGTTGGATTACCTGAAATCACATACAAGAAAGATAGTATTTGTGATTCTTGTCAACAAGGGAAACATATAAAAGCATTTTCAAGACCAAGACTCAGCAGTCCATAAACAAAGTTCTAGAGCTACTGCATATGGATCTTTTTGGACCAGTAACACCTATAAGTATAAATGGAAATAAGTATAGTTTGGTAGTTGTGGATGATTATTTGAGATACACTTGGTTAATCTTTGTGAACACTTTACAAAAGTTACCTGAACTTTTGAAGAGATTACAAAATGAGAAAAGTGTTTTAGTGATGAAAATCATATCAGATAAGGGTATTGAATTTCTAAACAAAGTCATCAGAGATTTTTGTGAGCAAGATGGTGTGTTGCATCAATTGGCAGCTGCTGGAACCACTCAGCTAAATGAGGTTGCTAAAAGAAGAAACATGCCTTTGAAGTAAGCAGGCAAAACAATGATCAGCGAAGAAAAATTACTAGAAAGGTATTGGGAAGAAGCTATCAACACAGCTTGTTATATATAGAACAGATCTTCAATGAACATAAAGCTTGAGAAAACACCCTATGAAGTTTGGAATAGAAGAAAGACAAATACATCTTACTTTCATCCATTTGGAAGCAAATTTTTTATCCTAAATCATAAGGAACAACTAAAGACCTTTCAGCCAAAATCTGATGAATGCATATTTTTAGGATACTCTTCAGTTAGAAAAGCTTTCAGGGTGCTGAACAAAAGAACACTCAAGCATGAAGAATCCATTCATGTTGTGTTTGATGAACCTAATTTTACTGGAGTTCAAGATAAGGAAGTTTTAGAGCCTGTTGTCAATCTGGAAGTTACTGAACATGTGTATGTGGATATTCTAAGTAAGTTGAGTGACATTAAAGTATCTGATTCTACAATTGAATATGAAGTCAGACCTAACTAAGCTCCTGCTGATGCCCTTACTGATGTTACTTTTGAACCTACTGATCCTCCTACTGAACCTGCAGTAGATCCCCCAGTAGAAAGAGTTCCAGTAAATCACGGAAAAATGATTTGCAATGGTTGAAGGATCACCCTGATGAACAAGTTATTGGTGATGTACAACAAGGTGTCAAAACTAAAAGTCAACTAATTGCAATGTTCACTTGTTTTCTATATCAGTTGGAGCCCAAAGTGATTGAAGGGGCAATTCTTGATCCAGGCTGGATAATTTCCATGCAAGAAGATTTTAATGAATTTGAAAGAAATCAAGTATGGACACTTGTTGAAAAGCCTGATCATGCAATTATCATTGGTACTAAGTGGGTTTAAAGAATAAGTTATATGAATCTGGTACCATTGTTAGATATAAGGCCAGACTAGCTGCAAAAGGCTATTCACAAGTTGAAAGAATAGACTTTGATGAAACATATCCCCCTGTAGCAAGATTGGAAGCAATCAGATTGTTTTTGGCATATGCTGCACATAAAAACTTTAAGGTGTACCAAATGGATGTCAAAAGTGCATTTCTGAATGGATTTCTAAAAGATGAGGTATACGTTCAGCAGCCTCCTGGATTTGAAGTTAAGAACCAAGAAAATAAAGTGTACAGACTGGATAAGGTACTTTATGGATCGAAACAGGCACCAAGAGCTTGGTATGAGACTTTATCTCAATTCTTGGTGAACAATGGATTCACTAAAGGAACCATTGACAAGACTCTTTTTAGAATCAGTGAAGGAAATAACACTCTGCTGGTATAGATATATGTGGATGACATTATATTTGGTTCTGAAAATGAGATGCTATGAGATTTGGCTCTAAATTCCTTACAACATTTCTTCAATCTCCACCATTGATCATCTGATTAAAACAATGCCTGATATACATCCTTATCCATTTAATCTTCCAAAACAAATCCTGAAATAGATTTATCTGATTTATGTATACTCAGCTGATGTCTGGTTCATGTGTCTGTTGAGGTATACATTTGGTTAGCTAACTTAAGGTCTGTGTTCTTGAATGAACACTCAATTGATTGCTTCCCATCTAACTTTTATTTGTTAAGTTAGAGTACACCATTTAAAATATAACTAAGTCTCAATCATCACATTTCCCTATATGGAACTTAGACCTTCAATACAAGATATATGTGATCATTTTAGGCCATCACAGACTTTCCTAAATTCTGATCCCATATCCTTGCCTTTTAAGTCCTCGTTACTAAGTTTGAACCCTTAGCCTTCATTACTGAATTTGAACCCTCAGCCCCCAGTCTTCACCACTGAACACCTATCCTAGATAGGTCTGCTGAACTAGTTAGTTAGCCTCTTTACAGTGCTTGTTTGATCAAACCAATAAAAGGTTCAAACTCTAGTAAACTTATACATTCATTCCAAGACATCTTTTTGTCTATGCCTAGTCTAGCACTCGTCATTAAAACTAAAATATGTTTAGCACTTATACCCACAAAATAATAATGGATTAAATATATTATTTTGCGATAAATCTATTATTTAATTAATAGATAATTTGGAAATGTGACACTTTTTTGAAATATTTTTAAGTAACAAGACAACCAAATAATTTTTATAGGAAGATGGACAACTACTACAATATTTATAGCTTAAAGGACAAAAAAATAATAAAATAAAACTTACGTAAGCATGTTGTTGCTTTTATTTTATTTTTTTCTCTTTCCTTTCTCATTTTCAAACACTCATATCTTTCGATCTACATCTCCATACGTAATGAAAATTACACCGAATTTTTATTTTTTCATGCTCTTCGTTTTGAGATTTGGTTCGATATCATTACATCATTTTTCGTGAGATTCACTGTCGAATCCCAAAAATAGTGAATTTCGACAGTGAATTTTCGGAAATTACATCAGAATATGGTGGATGTAGTCTCAAAATAAATATAAAAATGGTGAAAGAATTTTCAAGTTTGGAGTTGTAGATTGAGAGATATAAGTGTTTAAAATTGATGGATGAGAGATATAAATCTTTAAAAATAATTGATTAGAGAGAAAATATGTTGCCTTTTTTATTTTATTTTTTTTGAGAGGGAGAGGCGTCCAGCCCCCCATTTTTTTTAATAATTTTGTCTTTATGCAGATATTTTGAAAAGGTGTCATATTCACTAATTTCGAAAATATTTTTGTCATTTTCTCTAATCCCCCTTATTTATTTTGGATTCGTCAATAGCATTGGTTAAATAGGAGTGAAATGAGTATATAATAATGAGAGCGGTTACAGTTCATTTCAGTAATTTAAGGGAATGATCATGTTTTTAATCTCTACCGATGAAAACATATATAAAGAATTATATATGTCAGATCATTTTTGTAATACACCATAACCATAATTAATGTGTTCTTTATCTTTTAACCGGTAAAATTTTGTCTAAAAAAAATTAACAAAACATAAATTCATTCGATCGTGTTTTTTTTATCACGATGATTGATCATCAATCACCGAGTGGATTTTATTTTGTAACAATAAGTCGACTTTTCTGCCTTTTTATTTACAAAACTAAATTTCATTCTATGGATTTTTTATACCGACAAATTTTGCTTCGATGTTCCTCCAATCGATGATTGTGGCCCGATTGCTTGGACCCTTGACGATGCTGGATCTCGTCTATGAATAAATCCGGACCATTTAATCTAGGGGTAATTGAATCAAGGGCATAAATCAAGAAGAATATGAACGAGGGATGGTTTTTTGGGTGATTTTCAGACTGAGCTTAGGTATCTTCCCAAGTTGCCTACGTATCCTGTTATGTTTCAAGAATCAAGTCTTTCATAGTTCCTTAGGGTTGTTTATATAGGGGACGTCTCATCCCTTTCCTTGTTCTACAAGGATTCGTATTTTTTAATCCCTAAGGATAATCACGCGTGGATCCCTATAATTTAGGGATAATTATGGACTTATTTAAATGATAGGATCAGTGTCATTATGCCATGGGATTCTTTCCATGTTTATCTGATATTATTAAGTACGTGTGCCAAATATGAATAAAGAAGGTTCTGGCCGACCTGTGTCGAACCCCTTAGGCCATCTTGACCTGTACTGCGTTACCCGACCTTCACCCTTACCGAGCCGACCTACGGTGGTAAGTTGAAAAGGGCCGAGCTGACATCCCACCTAGGGTTCAGCTCTGCTTCTTCAGTTAAACTTAAGACTCCCAGCCTTTATTAATTCTCTGTCTTCACTTAATGGTTAGCCAATATAAAGATGACACATGGCGAGGCTTACTTCGACCATCATCATAAGCCCCCCAGATCTGACTGAACAACTCGTTGTGAGGTCGGATCGGTGAGAGGTGTTGTTCGGCCAATGTCATCTAGACTTGTATAATTTTACAATGACCTACTCTGTCAGGTGGCAGAGTTATTGTTATGACGCTATCTTTTCTGCCCACGTCTTCTGAGGTGGAACGGTTTTTGAGAACGTGTTTGGGGTTTTATAACCCTCGTCGAATCGGTTTCTCGATCAGCCGTTGGCTGATGCTGGCTTTAAGGCCATAAAATATATAAGTCTCGCTTCTTCAATCATACTTTGTAGGTCTTCCTTACAGGGGTTTGTATAAACTTGACATGGGTACGGCATGTGAAGCTTATCTGAGGGAATTCCAGGAAGGGGTAGACATTGTGTCTAAGTATTCTTCCCGCCGTGCTGCAACTCCTTGTTTAGGGCCTTCTGTGGCTGTTGGTTCTGCTTCAACTGCTCCTGCAGAGCTGCCCCAGGCCAATGCTTATGTTGAGAATCTTACTCCTGCTACAGAGTCTGGGCAGAATTCAGCCCTTAATGCTTCTTAGGTTTTTGAACTTGCATTTCGTTTAAGCTTTGTTGTATTTTTTACGAGCCCGACCTGCGTAGCTCAGCTTGGGTCCCTTTGGGGACTTAGGAAGTTTACTCGCAAAGTCACTGAGCCTGACACGTGAGCCCAAATTTTTTTTCCGACATAAGGATTTGAGCGAGTCTGACTTGCGGACTGGCTGTTTAAAGTTAGTCCGACCTACAGAGCTCAACTTTGCAAACGCATTGACCCTGACATCCAGTGCTCTAAATTTCTGTCCGTCCTGTAGACTTGATTTCTGAGGAGTCCGACCTGCGGATCCAGCACGGTTTGAGTTCATCTGCGAACTAATTTTACCCCGTAAACTTAATGAGCCTGGCCTGTAGAGCTCTAAAATTGGGATCCGTCTTATGGATTATTGCTTGAGTCTGTCCTTCAGACTGGTTTTCTGATGAGCCCGACCTATGGAGCTCGGTTTCGAGTTCGTCTACGAACTAAAGAAGTTTGATCTACAAAATTTACGGAGGCTGAGCTAGAATTGTATGTCCTGCTGACTGGTCGAGTTTGTCCTGCAAACTTGGTGAGTCTGATCTGTGGAGGTCAATTCGATGATTTTACCTGCAAAATTTGTTGAGTCCGACCTGCGGAGTTCTAAAAGTTGATGTCTGTCCATCAGACTTAAGAAAACTTTTTGAGTCCGACCTGCAGAGCTCAAACTTCAAAGTCTGACCTGTGGAGCTCAAGTTTCAGAGTCCGGCCTGCGGAGCTCAAGTTTTGGAGTCTGTCTTGCAGACTTTGGAGAAAAAATTCCAAAATTTTCAATTACAATGTTTTAATATATGCAAATTATTTGCAAGTTCTCTTGCCTTAATTTTATTTTCAGCACTTACCTAAAGTACTATGATCCGCAGTGGGGTGTCTTGCCCCCAGAATGCCATGCATTAACTCATAGTTTTTTGGATGACATACTTAGTAGCGTGTGTAGATTTTTGACTCTGAAACTAGCCTGCAGGGCTCAACAGTTCGATGTCTGTCCTATAGACTTAGGAAGTTTGACTGTTGCAAACTTGCTGAGTCTGACTTGCAGAGCTTAGTTCAAACGGAGTTCAGTTGTTCTGCTCTGCAAACCTAATAATTTTGACTAAGTCCAGCCTGCGGAGCTTAGCTAGTTCATCCTGCGAACTTAAATGAGTTTGTCCGTTGCAAACTTTATTTTAATTCGACTGAGTCTGACTTACGGATCTCAGCTAGTTCATCCTATGAACTTTAATGAGTTTGGCCTTTGCAAACTTTCTGAGTCTGACCTGCAGACCTCAGTTCCAAATTATCTGACCTGCAGACTTGAGAAGTTTGTCCTTTGCAAAGTTTCTGAGTCTGACCTGCAGACCTCAGTTTGAAATTATCTTACATGTAGACTTGAGAAGTTTGTCCTTTGCAAAAAATTTCGAGTCCGACCTGTGGAGCTCAGTTGCCAGTCCTGCTGACTTATAATTTTTGTTGAGTCCGACCTGCGGAGCTTAGTTTGTCAGTCCTGCTGATTTATAATTTTTCGCTGAGTCCGACCTGCGGAGCTCAGTTGTCAGTCCAAATATGATGCCGAGTTGGAGTCGGGCTTATAGAAAATTTGCTCGATGGGAGTTCTAAATATGATACCGAGCTGGAGTCGGGCTTATGGTGCCGCGCCATTAAGCGGACGGTCTTGTGGTGCCGTGCTATTAAGCGGACGGTCTTATTGTTAGTTAAGAGAAATCCCGTGTTGATGGCGAGCTCGTAATGAAGAGCTCACTGATAGAGATCTTGTATAAGAGAGCTCGTTGATGGAGAGCTTACAATAAGGGAGCTCATTGATGGCGACCTCGTACTGAAGAGCTCATTTATGGGGAGCTGAAGAGCTCGTATATGGAGAGCTGAAGAGCTCGTATCTGGAGAGCTGAAGAGCTCAGTCTTATAGAAGATTCGCTCAAGGTGAGCTCCAAACATGATGTCGAGCCGAGCTCGGTCTTATAGGAGATCCGCTCAAGGTTGAGCTTCGAATATGATTTCGAGCCGAGCTCGGTCTTATAGAAGATTCACTCAAGAGAGCTCCAAACATGATGCTGAGCCGAGCTCAGTCTTATAGAAGATCCGTTCAAGGTTGAGCTCCGAATATGATGCCGAGCCGAACTCAGTTTTATAGATGATTTGCTCAACAGAGCTCCACATATGATGCCGAACCGAGCTCGGTCTTATAAAGATTCGCTCAAGAGAGCTCCAAATATGATGCCGAGCCGAGCTCGGTCTTATAGAAGATCCGCTCATGGTTGAGCTCCGAATATGATGCTGAGCCGAGCTCGGTCTTATAGAAGATTCGCTCAAGAGAGCTCCATATATGATGCCGAGCCGAGCTCGGTCTTATAGAAGATTCACTTAAGAGAGCTCCAAATATGATGCCGAGCTCGGTCTTATAGAAGAGATGCCGAGCCGAGCTCGGTCTTATGATGCCGCATTATGAAGCGGACGGGCTTAGATTCTGAAAAATAAGAAGACTCGTCTCGCCGCGCTCAGTTGAGAGAGTTCCAAAATAAGAAGGCTCGTCCCGCCACTTTTGGGAAGGAGAGTTCCAACAATAAGATAGCTCATTTAAGTTGTAGAAACGGAAATAAATGCCAATGAGAGTTTGTACCTGGAGAGCTCGTACTTGGAGAGCTTGGGAGCTCATACGGGGCGAGCTCATGCTGCGTGAGCTTATTCTGGCCGAGCTCATTCTGAAGGAGCTCATTCTGGCCGAGCTCATTCTGGTGGAGCTCATTATGGCCGAGCTCTGGAGATTTGGAAGAAGATCTTGGAGATCTTGGATGAAGAAAATTCGCAGCTTCTTTTGGGGTAACAGCAGCATCTTTTCGGCGACGATCGGGCATTGAAATAGACTCCGACCGGCAAGAGATTTGGAGGATTGTTCTTCCCTCCTTTTTCCTCAATCTGAACGGTGGAATTCTTGTTTCAACGGTTCAATTTCCGTCAATCAACCACCGATCTGACTGCTGCGTTTTTTGTGATACAGCAGCCTTTTCGGCGACGATCGGGCATTGAAACGGACTCCGATCGGCACGAGATTTGGAGGGATTGTTCTTCCCTCCTTCTTCTTCAATCTGAACGGTGATATTATTGTTTCAACGGTTTAATTTCCGTCAACCAACCACCGATCTGACTGCTGCATTTTTTGTGATACAGCAGCCTTATGGCTTGTTCTTGCCCTTAACTTGATTACGAACAACCTTGATCCATTACCGGTAGAAAGCCCTCCTTCTAGCGCCAATTGACGATGCTGGATCTCGTCTATGAATAAATCTGGGCGGTTTAATCTAGGGGTAATTGGATCAAGGGCATAAATCAAGATGAATATGAACAAGGGATGGTTTTTTGGGTGATTTTCAGACTGAGCTTGGGTATCTTCCTAAGTTACCTACGTATCCTGTTATGTTTCAGGAATCAATTTTTTCATAGTTCCTTAGGGTTGTTTATATAGGGGACGTCTCATCCCTTTCCTTGTTCTACAAGGATTCGTATTCTTAATCCCTAAGGATAATGACGCGTGGATCCCTATAATTTAGGGATAATTATGGACATATTTAAATGATAGGATCAGTGTCATGATGTCATGAGATTCTTTCCATGTTTATCTGATATTATTAAGCATGTGTGTCAAATATGAATAAAGAAAGTTCTGGCCGACCTGAGTCGAACCCCTTAGGCCATCTTGACCTGTACTACGTTACCCGACCTTCACCCTTACCGAACCGACCTGCGGTGGTAAGTTGAAAAAGGGCCGAGCTGACATCCCACCTAGGGTTCAGCTCCACTTCTTTAGTTAAACTTAAGGCTCCTGGCCTTTATTAATTCTCTGTCTTCACTTAATAGTTAGCCAAGATAAAGATGACACGTGGCGAGGCTTACTTCGACCCTCATCAAGCCTAATTCTTAAATCGATTCTTCACAACATGTCACAATTTTTATGAAATTAACAAATACTTTTTATGCAATTGATAGTTGATGACCAGAGATATTAAAAGGAGAAAAAAAGAGATAAGAGAAAGAAGAACAAGCAGATAAAATCCAAGAATCTCAGATGAAGAACTGAGATTGATTTGTTCAATCAATTCCCAATATATATATATATATATATATATATATATATATATATATATATATATATATATATTTTAACACCTTGAATTTTGAGTTGGGTATACCCGAAATTTAATTTATTTACTTTTCTTTACTTCAAAAATTATGGTTATTGAATTTTTGCTCACTAAATTACAGGATACTCCTCCATTTTTTTTTAACTGTCATACTTGGAGAAAAAATAATTGACTATTATGTTCATCAGAAAAAACGACCAGCCTTGCTTAAAAAGTAATGAGGTGCTCATTCAAAAACGATGATTATTTTTCTTCAAATGTGACAGTTTAAAAAACGGAGAGAGTACATCTTTTTGCATAGGTTGAACGACAGCAATATCGTATTTAAAATATATTTACCTTACTTAATTTCCTTAAGAAAATATCTATTTTTTTTTAACCTTGTGTGTTATTATACTAAAATATCTATTTCCTTATATATGTTATTGCCATGTTATTCGGACAAGTTTTTGTATGATTTGCGGTTTGGAGGAAGAATCCTCTTTGCATGCCTTGTGAGACTGCGTGTGGCTCAAGGCCATTTGGAATCGATTCTTAGAGCCTCATTGCAAACAGGACTTTTTTTGACGCTGCATCGACTTCGGAGTGGATCAAAGTAGCTCTTCAAACGGCTCAACCCCCCATGGGGATTGCAAATGGAGATATGTTTGGGGGGAGATGCTTTATGGAATTTGGTGCTGGAGGAATAACACGATTTTTGGAGAAAGGAAATCGTCCCTACCACATATTTTATATCTCAAATGGTAGATAGAGCGACTAATATTAGATTAGTTTGGGGCTTAGAGAACAATAAAAACTTGTAGTATTTTTGTTAGCATGCTTCCATGTAATAGATTCGGCTTTTAGTATGAAATAAAATGGACTGTTTCATATATATATATATATATATATATATATATATATATATATATATATATATATATATGTGTGTGTGTGTGTGTGTGTGTGTGTGTGTGTGTGTGTGTGTGTGTGTTACGTGAGTCAATAAATTTTAAGAACTATCTATTTTAGGGGAGATATTTAAAACTATTTTATGAAGATTATTTTTGAAAACCATTATTGTCCATTAATTTATTTTAGGATCATAAATTTACTTTAAACTACTTATTAGCATTTAACAGCCGAAACGGACTACTTTATTTTCAAACATGTAACTTTTACTTTTGATTTTATAGTTGCCATATGTTACATTTGGGAAGTAAGGATATTAATTACTATTAACTGCTTAATTTATTTTAGCTCATACAACTCTTTGTTGACGCATCGTTTTCTTTAATCTTTTATTTTTTTCACTTTCGTTCTCTTTACAGGTTTTGTAAGGTAAATATTTTTTTTTCCCCGGAATCTGAAATATTTTTCTGTAGGGAAAATGTAGTGTTTTCTTATTTTTAACGGGGTGTGGATCCGCCTATAGCGTTGATTGATCTTGATTCGAAGATAAAGGAAATTGATGTTACGGATCGTGATCTGCATATTGAGTCGATTATAAGTGTTGTAGTTTATTTGTTGTAATTTTATATTGGCCAATTATTTAAAAGGGTGATTTTCAACTTATTAGGGGTAATAGAATGACACTCAAATCTTATTTAGTTATAAGGACATTCTAATTTTAAGCAAGAAACTTATTTAGTTATAAGGGCGACATTCTAATTTAGTGGATAAAAGGAAGAAGGAAAAAAAAAAGGAGGAAAAAAAAGAGTTCAAAGTAATAAAAAATAAAATAAAAAACATAACAAAACAAAAAAAAACTTACTGTGTGTGCGTTTTTTTTTTGTTTATAATTCACCATATTTCTAAAAATTCATATATTTTGATCTAAAACTGGATCATCATAATTTTTCACTAAAATTCATATTTTTCGTCTTCTTTATTCTAAAATCAAATTTGATATTTTTAGAATAAATTTCATAAAATCAATTTTTTCTTCATAAAAATCGACGTGACGTATTGATCACCGTCATGCATTGACCACCTACCCGGATGCATTGCCACCGGGATCCATTAACCACCCCGATGCATTCACCGTCGCGATTCATTGGCTACCATGATGTATTGACGCGCGATCCATTGACAACCTTGATCGGTGACATCTCATTGTAGCGATTTATTCAATGACGCCTCATCGTTGTAGCGATTTATGCGATGACTTCTTATTGTAGCGATCTATGCGGTGATGTCTTATTGTATCGAATTATGCAAATGACGTGTTATTGTAACGATTTATGCAGTGACGTGTTATTGTAACAATTTAAGCATACCTTTGGTTGTAAAAATATGCATTTAAACAAAAAAAACAAAAGAAATACAGTTATTTTACAAAGTTATCGAAAATTTAAACCAACACTAATCAAATAAACCAACATCAATCAAATATTTAAAGATAACAAAAAAATAAAGTTACTTTACAAAGTTATCAAATGTGTGTATCAAGTTGTATATGCGGTGACATCAATATCATTGCATCAGTTATCTAATTGTAAATACAGTCATCAATGTCACTGCTTGACATCAATGTCCCTCGCATAAGTCATCAATGTCCCTCGTGATCGACATCAATGTCGCTCGCATAAGTCGTCAATGTCACTTCATAAAACCTAACAATCGCATCGATCACTCTGCTCTTGTTTTGCATTTCTCCAAATGTGGAGCTTTTAATATGGATAAGTACAAGTTTGGTGAAACTACAAAGACTCTTCACTATGACTCTTGTAATGGCCACACGTTGTTTGTGCCTCCTCGATAATTGGATTCATTGTGGAATCCTCAATTCTTTAACACGATCTTGAATGTTTAGCTTAATGTCCCTGCATCGGACATCAATGTCACTACATCGGACATCAATGTCATGTCACTGCATAAGTCATCAATGTCACTGCTTCAGACATCAATGTCACTGCATCTAATAAAAATAATATAAAAAAAACAAACAAACAAACATCAGCTCCAGCGCTTCATATTTATTATTTTTTTTTTTTTGTTCTTTCTTCCTTCCTTCCTTTTTTTTTCCTTCTTCTTCTTTATCCACTTGAAATTAGAATGTCCTTATAACTAAATAAGTTTTCTTCTTAAAATTAGAATGTCCTTATAACTAAATAAGATTTCGGAGTATCCTAAATGATCATTAATTCTCTAACGACGGCCTTATAACTAATTTGCACTTTTATATATTGGAAAACCATTATTGAATAATTATAAAATCATTTGTGGATGTATTTGATTTATTATTGGGATTTTAGTATTGTTATTGAATCGCGACGAGAGCTTCGCAACCCCTCCTAGAAGGACCTAGTGGACCTAGGGTCGGGAGTAAGGTATTACAGGTGGTATCAGAGAAATGTTAGTTTCTTGGGAGTCGAATAAGGGAATCTCTTTTAGGCATGTTAGAGTAATGGACCTAGTCTAGTAGAGAAGGAATTGAATGCGATTGTCAACAAGAATTATGAAATAAATTTCTAGTATATGTTATGAAATGATAAGTAGGACTAGATATGATCATGTGAAACTAGAGAGACAATAAGAGATGAATTTCATAGAACATAACTCGTAACAGTTATACACCATCAAAGGATGAATATATCAGAACCTAAGGCGTGATATTTATACGCTGTCAATCTTAAGTTTCGATATTTAGACAGGATTAGGATACAAGTGTTTCACATGCTTGGTATATACGATATTGAAACGCACCTTCAAACATTGTATTATGAATTTTTTATATTTTTAGAATATATTTTATTGAATGCACCAAAGCCATGTGTTAAAAGATAAATAGTGGTTATGTATGTATTTTTTTTATACTCAAACTTAAAAAGAATGCTTCAAACAAAAATGTTTATACATTTCCGTTGATTTTGGTAAACAATATTTTCCATAATACAACTAAAACTTTGAAATATCAATAGCAATATTTTTCGTATTGTTATATTGTTATATTGTTTTTGAAACTATCTATAAAAGCGTTTTAATACTACGGTTTTCGAGTCTTGATGTTATTTTTTTCAAAACAAAAAAAAGACATTTCTTACTTGTGTATCCTCAAATTAAATTAAATTTTATTAAAAACAAAATTTGGGCGAATGATGCCGGTGTAAAGGTGTGAAACACTAGTCTTTTTACTCTGTGGATCTTATGGGGAATTTAGGGTTATATAATGTTTAAGTTATGACTGATGGTGAGTTATCTTTCATGAATGGAATGTATTGTAGACTAATGACATACTATATTAGACAAGCCCATAAACTATAGGTACCAGGATTGTAACATAAATCTGATACCTAAGAATGATGACGGTTGAAAATAGTATTCTACTTTGGGAAGACTTTACATTAAAGACACGAGAAATATTTAATGTTAACATCAAAGTTATAAGGAGAGTGAAGTTCGAGGACAAATTTCCTTTTAAGGGAGGAGAGAGAGAGAATCGTAGCACCCCGATTTTTGAGTTGGGTATACCCGAAATTTAATTTATTAATTTTTCTTACTTCAAAAATTATAGTTATTAAATTTTTGGTCACCAAATTACACGATACCTCTTTTTGCATAGATTGAACGCAAGCATAATCGTATTTAAATATATTTACCTTACTTAATTTCCTTAAGAAAATATCTAACATTTTTTTTACCTTCCGTGTTATTATTCTAAAATATATGTTACGTGAGTC
Source organism: Gentiana macrophylla (assembly GCA_026214975.1). Taxonomy (NCBI): domain Eukaryota; kingdom Viridiplantae; phylum Streptophyta; class Magnoliopsida; order Gentianales; family Gentianaceae; genus Gentiana; species Gentiana macrophylla. Next base: position 63,509,963 of record CM047811.1, read on the forward strand.
AAAAGAATTAAAGAACTATCTATTTTAGATGGGATATTTAAAATTATTTTATGAAGATTATTTTTGAAAACCATTATTGTCCATTAATATATTTAAGGATCATAAATTTACTTGAAGTTCTCTCAAAAATTTTTGTTACTTTAAGCTATTTATTAGCATTTCACATAACAGCCGAAACGGACTACTTTATTTTCAAACACATTACTTTTACCTTTTGATTTTATAGTTGCCATCTGTTACATTTGGGAAGTAATGATATTAATTACTATTAAGTGCTTATTTTATTTTAGCTCATAGCAGCACTTTGCAGATGCCTCATTTTCTTTGTTCTTTTATTTTTTTTCCATTTTATAAATATATGTACATGTTTTTTATCGAGGAAAAATAGGAAAGTGCAGGCGTTGATTGATCGAGATTCAAAGATAAAAGACATTGATGTTACGGATCGTGATCCGCATATTGAGTTAGTTATAAGTGTTGTAGTTTATTTGTTGTAATATTACATATTGGGAAACATTTATTGAATTGAATAATTATAAAATCATTTGTGGGTTTATTTGACTTAGTATTGGGATTTTAATATTGTTATTGAAGTCGCGGTAAGAGCTTCACAACTCCTCCCAAAATGGACCTAGGGATCGGGAATAGGTGTGTGTGTGGGTGGGTTGGGGCGGGGTGTGTGTGTGGGTGGATGGGTTGGGGCGGGTGTGGGTGTTGGTGGTTGTGGGTGTGTGTTCACGAACATAAACCAATGTTTGTGAACTACCTCGTAATTGTTCGTTTAATAAACGTGTACAATAATATGTTTGAGTTTGGTTCATTTATCTTAACGAACAAACAAACACGAGTTTTTCCGAGTTGAATCCGAATTCACTAATGAACGACACTATTCATTAACTACTTTGAAATTATTTTACATTTAATCATAGAATACACTAGAATGATTTGATACTCTACAAGTTGATACACTACTTTGATAATGTGCATTAATTCTCAACCATTAAGAGCAAGATTGAGTTTGGTGGTCATTCACCACCATAGATTTTCTAAATTAGAGTATAAATGACCAAGGTTTTCTTTGTTTTTTTTTTAAAAATTCACAACCAATAAATAATGTTTATCTCTTCTTAATTGGAGTGTTATATTGGAATGTGTATATGCAGAGATAATAGTACTCCTCTTGTTTCTTTCTATGTTGCAAATTGACTTTTGGAGTTTTTAGCATTGAGAAATGTCTTTTCTCTATTAGAGATGTAAATACTTTATTTAGCTATTATGATTAAATGTAGAGGTAAAGGTGGAAAAAAATGTTGCATTGATATTTTAAATTTATAGATAGCAGTGAACAAATCAAATTCTCAAAAGTGAAAGTAAAAAAAACGGTGGGAGTACTTTTCATTTCTTCATCAAAACGCATATCGTATTGTTTTCTGACTCAATTGTTAGGGTGGTTGTAAATTCTCACTTACAACTTTCTTGCATGTTTTTTTTTTCTTCTTTCAAATTTGAATCGGTCAATAAAAACAGGGTAATATAAATGACTAAGAATCGGATTGTCAAAGCACTGACGGTAGATAGTGTAAATCCTTTAAAAACTGTATTTTAGAGATTTAACCCCACAGCAGATACTTTATTTTTTACTTTAAAATACAAATTCTATAAATTTTCCTCCACACGTAGCGCATTCATCCAGATTCTTTAAATTTTCCTTTATATCTACCGCATTATGTAAAATAGAGAATCTGATGCAATTCATCTATGATAGAGATTCTGTAAACTAGAAAAATGTGCCTTTGAACTACTCTCAAACCCTAGCTTCAGTCCGGAAGTGTTTTCGAACTACTAACACATTCTTGGCATTGATTGTAGGGTGTCGTCTCATGTTCCGAAACAAGACATGATGCAATATTCTAGCCTCCTATGTCAGGTTCAATAGTCTGTTGACCGGATTTAACTGACCTGACACAATCTAAGCACTATGAGATGCTCAACTACGTTGATTAAAATCTCACAGACAAAATCGAATCCACACAACTCAGCCGGCTTTATACGGTGATTCTAGAGCCCCGGTTCCCGTACCCTCTCGTAAAATACATATGTAAAGATGATACGTGAAATAGGATTATCGAGTCGTGAATTCAACAACTGTGATTAAGCATAAGCTCTAAAACAAAATAACATCAAGAATCAACAGTCAACACATCAATAACACTTCAAACACAAGCTATGGCTCCATTTCGGAGATTATCGCGTAACTCTGCTATAGGATGATTAGCTACTCATTCTATAAAAAAACACAAGATTCCATCATTGAACATTAACATGCAATTAAAAGATGAAGAAATAAGATAACTTTATATAGATATTCAAAGAGAAAGATTCACAACAAGAAAATCAAAAGAAGTTCACAAATCAACTCCGGAAATCTTTAATTCACTATGATCCAAACTTGACTCAACATAAAAGATGTTTTGAGCTTAAAACTACTCTAATGGTTATTTGGGAGGTAAAATGTCGAAGTACAAGGTCCTAAGGTTGAAGAAGATGGTTTAAATCCACAAAAATGCTTTTATAGTGAGAGAGTGCGAGTGGCAGCATAACCTGATAGGCGCGCGCCTAGCTTCACAGGCGTGCGCGTGCGCCATCACAAAAATGGTCCAAATCCAGGGTTTGAGGGCTGTTTCTAGGCGTGGGCATGTCTTCCATAGGAATGCGCCTAATATCAGAGTGGAAAGTTCCCCAAAGTCACAGAACTCGTAGGTGCAGGCCTACAGCTTCATGGGTGCACACCCATCAACCGGCTCAGATTTGGTACTTCCTGGAACTTGCAAGTGTGGGACTAGCCCTTCTTAGGTGCATGCCTATCAAATTTTACCTCCAAACTGGACTTTTCACCATTCCAATGCTTCGAATCACGTTTTCAGGGCACCTCATACACCTAGTTCTTGAAGGATACCACAAATAAACCCTATGGGACACTAGGGTGACCGAGAATGAAATAAATACACCAAAAAGATGAGATTCCCGGACTAAATATCCTAGGTCTCGTAAATGACAAAATGGTGTAAAGCGTACCGAAACCGAGCCAAATGTATTCGGAATTAAGTAAAACGAGTGAATAGAGAGTAAAAAATGAATATGAAATGCGAGTCGAGTTGACTCTTATCAGAAACTGACAGCCTTTTAGTTTTAAGAAAAGAATTGTAAAATATATATAGTAATGTTCGCGGCATTTGTTCTTATAATAATGGTAGCAACTTGTGATCTCCTCCAAGGTAAGCTGGAATTTCTACTTGGATGAGACAATGACAATGTTTGGATGATTGGGTGGGCAAAGTGAGGAAATCTTGATGGATTAAGCTGAATTATATATGTAACATCCCGACTTTTCAGAAAGGGTAAAATAGTAATTGGGCATACCCACTACGACCTAATTATTATTTATCCTATTTATTTAATTAAAAATGATTTAATTAAAAGGGATTTAGTTATTTAATTAATGAATTTAATTAATGGCTAAAAAGGAAATAATCCCAAAATTCCTTATTTGCTTCATACGCATTTTCTGAAAAAAGAAGAAGAGGAACGGCGCATGATAGACGCAAAGAACATTTGAAAAGGGAGAACGTAAACTTCAACCGTGTGGCCAATCCATTCATCGTTTCAAGATGCCATGATGAGAGAAAAGTGATCATTGTGATGATGAGACGCAACTTTGGAAAATAACATCTCTTAATTTCGTAAGTTTTCAATTTAGCCCTAGTTTTTGGTAACCGTTGAGTTTGATCTTGAAAAATTCGTATCTTTCAATCCGTAGCTCTGTTTCGAAGCCATGAGTAGTCGAAACGATTGTCTTGGAGCGTAGATTATTCTAAAAATAGTTTCGCAGCAAGTAACCCAGGTAATCTTCTGTTTCACACACTTTTGTATTTCGGTTTTTGCCAGGAAGATAGAATTTTGAGGTTTACTTGTTGTTTAATTAGGTTACAAGTTAAAGGCTTAGAAGTTCAGCGTTTTCTTGAAGGTTTCGGATCGGTTTTGCTGGAAATTAAGGTAAGAGGCTCTTCCTAATGAGTAATTATAGTTGTATAATAATAGGTTGAGTTCTGGCGAGTTTTGGTGTTGTTTGGTGATAGAATTCATGCTAAGTTGTAATCAGATGTGATATGTTTTGGTATATTTGGGTTGAGTTTTAAATTTCTATTTTTGATTCAATAACATTAATTAAACATGAACAAGCCCCGATTGAGTTTCTGATGCGTTTGGTTCCGGCACCGAACGTACTCTTAAAGGGAGTTGAAGTTCGGGACCGTCGGAAGAGCATGAAAGGGCTTGTGCTTTGATGAACTAAAGTTCATCAATGTCTGTGTATTTGCTAGGCCTTGTCCGTGTCTAGTGGTCTAGGAAAGAGAGTAGTGTATGTGAGGGAGCTTACCTAAAAACACTTAGGTGGCTAGATAACAACGGTAAATAATTACATATGTGTAGTAAAAGCTAAAACGTCACTTATTCTCGGTTAGACACTATTTCATATCGGCGATGTGATACGTTCATAAAAGGTGAACAACGCTACTGGCTCAAAAGGCTGAATGGTAGTGGAGGAAATTCATCGAACGTATACGCATACCGGGGAGACCCCGGAGCTAATCGGTGCTAAACACCGTTAGTTAGAAAGTATATCTACAGGCTGATGAACGCCATGCGTAGTGTCCTTGAGTGATGACGTAACCAAGATAAGCTAAGCTAGAAACGTATATTCACGACATGTTGATGGACATGAAGTGAACCCTAGATTGAGTCGGTCTCATAAAGATAATTTAATAATCATAATAATAACTTTTCGTTGTATAACTTAGTTATTCATTAGCTTCTTATTTTTACTAAGTACTTTGTACTTACCTCCTTTACTTTTTCTTTTGTATGCATTGTGGGGTGAGAAGACGAACAGGCTGACCACGAGTTTGTTGAGGACTACGAGGAAGACTTTAGACGATGCTTTATTTTACTTTTAATTCTAGACTTTGTAGACAAGTTGTACTTTCAAGACACGGTACTTTGTAATCTTTGGAGAATCATTGTTGTAAGTTAATTATTTCCATCTTAAGAATGGCTACTTTCTGTTCTTAGTAACATTTATGTTTTTATCCGAGTCTTTTTAGCTTCCGTTTGCTTTATTTTGATACGACGATGTAGAGGCTTGCGTATAATATTAGATTTATTTAATGCTATACGCGCCGAACGTTTCCCTTCCGGATAAGGGCTCGGTATCCGGGAGCGGGGCGTTACAGTTGGTATCAGAGAGAAGCGTCCTTTCTTTCCTAGGCTTCTTCCCTCTAAGATAAGACTTCTTTAGACTTTTTTGAACCCTTCTTGGTGGTAAATTCTCGTAGGATTAGGAATCCTTAGAACGTGGTTAAGTTGCACTAGGACCAAGTGAAAAGTCTCCTTAGGTGATGGTTGAGTTTTAAGCTCACATCTCTTATGTGATCCTCTTAAGTTTTGTTCCTTTAGAGAAACCTTAATAGGATCCCTCTTCCTTTTGGAATCTTCGAATCTTTCTATAATGTTCCTTCTTTTGGAGGTTTTAATGCTTTCGTAATGATACATTTGGTTCAAATCACTTCCTTGTAACTTGGTGTTATGCCAAATGAGTAAACGATTTTGTTCACGTTTCTACATGTCATGTTATATCATTTTTTTTTTGTTCTAAGAATTCTGTAAATTTTCAGCCACTTAGAAAGTTGTCTTATCTACAATTTCTCTCTTTACATCAATTTAGTTTTCAATATGGATTGTTCACAAATTGTTTAACAAGGAGGGGTACTCTGTTCAGAAAATTCTGCAGCAGTACTCTTACTTATCATTTTGTTTTGAATAATCTAAACACCTCCAAATGACTTGGATTTTGGATATGTTGTATAAAACACCCTTCACTATAATTTTTGTTTTGGAACCAAGTACAAATTTGTTTTGGTTTGAGCACAATCTGCAACATACGACATTTGATGAAGTCCTGAAAAATTTTGACAGCTTATAGCAGTAGATGAAAAGAATTATTTTGACCGACCTATGGCTTCCCAAAATTTTTGATTTTTGAGCATCAAATGTGTTAGGTGTGATGCCCGAAAGACAATTTTTGTAATTGTTTTATTTAATAAATGAATTGACGTTATTATTCATATTTATTATTCTCATATTCACCGATGTGACAATAGTATTTACACTCTGAAAACCCTAAGTATATCGTTTATGTAATCACTTAACTCAAGTGTATGGTATATACGGGAGGATTGAGTTAGTGAAGATGTACTTAAAATACAATTAGCCCGTAGTGAAGTTAATCGAGAGTATCGGGTCTCTCCTTTAACGTGCTATTAATGCGCCTGAACACACAATAGGTGTGATTGTCTTATCCGGACTTTCGGTTAAGAGAACCTAATGGGGCATTTATATATGATAGATATATCATATAGGGCTGGACCGATTTGATTAGAGTTCACGATATAATTCCGTAATCGAGAATTCTTATCGAATCAATGGATGATCATATTTATGGATATATCTTAATCCTGAGGTGATCACAATCAACTGCTTGAATCAGTATGAAGTTTGACTTGACGGTTAAGGATTACACTGAGTCTGTGGTCTGAATTACCCCATCTTGGCATTGTACTGGATTGAGTGAGTAGTCTGTGTTATCACAGATACGGAATCCATTCCTTCCATTTATGGAAGTAGATAGACGATTCCACTTATTTGTTAATCCTAGAAACCGATCGATCCATGGAGTTCATATTACAGCGATTAGCTACCGGTGAGTTGTATGAATTAATTGATCACTAGGGGTTAATGGTAAATAAGGATAAGAGGTTCTAGAAAGGGTTAACGGTAACTTCCCGATTTAGAATGAGCGAAATCATGGAGGATTAATCCATATGTAATGATTATATCAATGGACGCTTATTATTATTCTCGTGAGGAGATAAATATAATCTTATAATCGGAGGAGTGCGATCACGGGATTATGGTGGCATATTCTGTGATTGATTTATCGAATATAATTATTCTATAATTATTTATTTGATTTATCGGAGTCACTGATTATTAGTCCATGGTCCCGACGTGCCTCCTAATATAGCATAGCTATTCTCGGACGTCGAATCCTAATAATATTAATTTAGTTCTTGTTGGACTTTATTAAAACGATATGTGAATTAATTGTTTAGTGGACTATTAAATTAGTTGGGCTAAATAATTAAATATGTGAAAAAGACATTTTTCATAATCTTGGCAAAAATTAGTGTGTTAGTTTGAAATTTATGTTGACTAGGTCAACAATGAGAATTTCGGCCAAAGCATTGTTTTAATAAACAAGAAATTAGTTTTCTTGTGATTAATAAGACATGTGCACAAAATATTTATTGGATAAATATTTATGGTAAGAAATAAAGATAAAGATTATTCTAGATTTGTTCTAGAATATTTTGGGATTATCTTTTATTCAATAGGATTATCATAATTGATTTTGTATTAATTATAAAATCCTTGGGGCTTAAGTTTTACTCTCTATATATAAAGAGAGTTCTCCCAAGCCTTAACACACATGAAAATTTCGACTATCAACTCTTAGAGAAGATAGAAATTTCGGCCAGGAGTGATTAGGGAAAAATCTTGGAGATTTTTCGGGTAGCATATCGGGAGGATTCGAGCCGAGGATTTCCTTCCACCGGGAGTTGCTTGGATCACACGTACGGAAGATCGTGGTGCTCTTCACACCTTCTTTCCTTTGCGGTTCTTCAACTTGGATTTTGAGATCCAAGAGGTATGATCTACAACCCCCCTTGTAGATGTAGATCTAGTTATTTTATTACGTGTATTTTATAGATCTAGATCCTTAAATCGCTTCCGTTGCGGATGGTATTACTAACAAAATGTAAAACTTATATACTCACAGATTTTCTCTTTGCCTCATGTTCAAAATCAGTTCAGTTTATTTTGTGCAAATAATTATTTCATGGCTTATGCACCCGAATTTCTCAAAACCATTTAAGTGCTCTGGTCAATAAAGGATAGATGTATTTCTTTCACCCTGTAAGTTATAGTGTAGTAGGTTATAGGAGATGAGAATACTTTGATTTATCTGATTCTTAAGCTAGTTGTTACCCAGGATAAGAAGTTTGGTAGGTAGAGACTAGGTGTTGTCGTTATAGTGCTCCTCGATGGCAAGAAACGATTGCGTGGTGATTTTCCAATCTTATGTCTTCATCAATAATGTTCTCTTTTATAATCATCAAGTTTCCTACTTGGTTATCCCGATTTCAAACGTTTCCCCATCCATACTGATTGTAACCCATGCTCTGGTTAAATCCTCCATTTGAAACTTCTGAAACTCGATAAAAGTCCCTTATTACGAAGTTTTGTTTTCCAAGTGTGTACATTTTTTTATGTGCCTTATTTTTTAAGATGTTTTCATCGTGTCAAGTGCTTGATTTAAGGAAAATAAGTTTCTCATCCTTCGAACTATTTGAACTGACAATTGCATATCTTTCCAACTATATCATGTTTAGCTATTTCGGTGCAACACACTTTTGCATCCTAGTGATTATCCTTAATGCATCCCCTACAAGATGTTTTAGTACATACAAACTTTTGTTTAAAGATTCGACTCTACAAATCATTCGTTTTCTCTTTTCGCTATCGCTTGGTTTATGTTTACCAAAATTCTTTGGCCTTGCTTTGCTAAAGATGGGTTCCACATGAACTCCATATGCAAATTTTATTCTTTCCAAGTACTCCTCATTCGTTTCAATTAATAGTGTTAAAGGTCTCCTACTTTGGCACATAGATTTCATCAACCTTTTGTTTTGCTTTATCCAACATGAGTGAATGCTTTTGTTTTCGTGTTTTCCTTTCAGGTTAAACCACTTACCGTGCTCTAAAAATTCTACAAATTTTCCACAATATAGACCAAAGTCTTTTCTACAATTTCTATTTTTACACCAACTCGATAATTGTTATGGATTGTTCAGAACATTCATGTTTATTCCGGACACTCTGTCCAGAAAATCTGCAGCAGCACCTTCACTTCCTCTTCTGTTTTGAACAGGTTAAATACCTTCAAATGACCTGAATTTTTGATATATTGCATAAAAAACTTTTATCTACAATTTTCCTTTTGGAATTAAGTTCAGATTCTTTTTCGTTTGATCTCGATTTGCAATTCAATTCAGTGTTTACTAATCTGGAAATTCTGACAGCTTGTGCAATCGTCAGAAATAACTGTTTTTGGCCAACTTATTTTCATTCAAAAATTCTAAAATTTTTATATCACTTGGGAAACTCCAGTATCTAAATCTTTTCTCTTTGGATCGTGCTCAAATTCCTTTCCATTTGGGCTACATAAGTCGATAATGACAGGTCTGGAGTAATTATCACACACAACAGCCTAAAAGGAAATCCTCACCTCTTTGACTTAGGGTTGGGGCTAAGAGGGTAGCAAGTTACGATTTTTATGTTTAGGAGTTCCCTGAGTCTGATCTCCTTCTGAGTTAAACCTTTTAACAGGATGCTTGTAAAGCTAATATTATAATTTCTTTTGCAGTTGTAAACAAGAACCAAGATGCTATCCCCCAGCATGCCATGTTTGATGTTCAGACCCTTTTCGTGCCCTTTTTTAATTATACCTTATCTGGAAATTGCTCATGTAATCCCTCACTTGAGATCTTTAAACTCAACAAATCCTCTCAGCTTGTTGTCATGAATTACCTTAGAAATATATATCTATAAGCCCTTCTTTTGAACAAATTCATGCCTTCTTACTTTTCAAATCAAGAAATAAGTTCTCTTCAAAATTCTATATTGTTGCACTCCCATAATTCCTTTCAAATTCAAATTTGACTAAGCCTTCTGATGTCAGAACATTCTCCTTACTTTGTGTTCATTCTCAACCCCCCACCTAAGGGTAGTGACGATGTTGTAACTATTTCACCTAATGCTGCCTGTTCTTTTAAGGTATGCATATCTTCTTTTGCTAGTGAAATTTTGAAGCCTACCATGACATTCTTTTTCAGTTACCTATCTTTAACCTTCTAGCAATATATGCTAAACTAGTTTCAAGCAGAAGGTAGTCTTTTCCAAGGTGCCTTCCGAACCTAACTGGCCAATCGACTTTTGAGTTCCTAAACTTCTGATCTCCAATTCAGATTAATGTACTTTGTACCATTCAGTCTTAAATCTATTTCAGGCCATTTAGAGCCATGAACCGCTAGACACACCTTTTAACATTCCTCCTTATGTTTTGGCGTTTCCACTACAATTTTGTTACACCGGTTGAGATGCTTTTTTATTTAACCTCTTTGTTTCCACATGACGAATAACCTCGAGCATTTATTCCTTGGTAGTGCACTATTCATCTCGAGAGTGCAACATTGAACCCTTGATTTGAATCGTCAATGATCGTTTAAACTTCCTTTGAAAATTTGAATTAATTCTTTGAAATCAAACTTTATCCGACAATTCTTGAGTGTTCTTCACTCAAAATCTTGTTTACCGCTTAATTATTCAGACTTTTGATATTCCCTTACCATTCCTTGAGGGAAATTTCTATTTCTTTTAAATCTTGAAATAACCTCTTTTTGACTACTGCAAATTTGGACACTTCTTGACAAGTGTTTATTTTATTCTGAGACCTTTTGATGTGCTCGCTTTGTCTTCAGAGTTCCTTCATGTTGAGACCTTTGCTCTCTTCCTAATTGTCTAGTCTTTCTGGTGCTCGACCTTGCACCTTTGCCTTTCTTCTCTGTTGTATGATGATTCATCTACTACACACATGCGAACTGAAGATTTTCCATCAGGTGATGTTTCCTTTAACGTCTTCACTTTCTAAAGGCTTATATGAAAACTTATTACCATCCTTTCAAGTTGCCTCTGAGTTCCTTGCAGACCACCGTATCTTGCAGAATCCTACTCTATCAAAAGAATCTCATCTGCAAGCTAATCATTTTTGCTTCTTCTTTGGTGGCTACTGTTTGTATTATGATACAGTGCCACATTCTTCATATTGGAACCACATTCAATTTTTCCCCAACACGGAATCATCTTGTTGTGCTTATAACCTAAGCAACCTGCCTTATTTCAAGTGCATTGTACACTTCCTTGGCTTACCTAGTTGCCATACCACCCTGGTACCCAACTTGTCACTTTTCCATTTTATTTATTCTACAAGCTAACTCTTTTTTGGGCACAAGAATTGGATCAGACCGTCAGAGAGAAAGGATGGCAAATGCATGTTCTCCCCTCCCAAAGAAGTCTTAGAAACCCTACAGCCAGAATCCTTGCAGTCCTTCAGCAAGCTTGCGGTGCTATGATGGAAGTTGAGATCGAAGGAAGTAAAGTGTGCCAAAAGTGTGGTTTCAGCTGGGAAGATTCAGCTTTCCGGGTATAGGTCAGCAGGAGCAAGCAAAGAGTGTTGAACTGATGATTGCAAGATTCGAGGCAGTTGATGAGTACGTGAAGAAACAAGACAAAGATCCAGTTGTCTCCGGTTACATGTGAGTGGTTGGAGTCCAACCAGCCCTTGGTCACGGGTTAGATGAAGTTGGCAACCTATGGCATCAGAATCGGCTCTGGGTTCCGAATGCGGAAGATATGAGGAAAGAGGTGATGTAAGGGGCCACAAGATAGCAATTGCAGTTCATCTTAGAGCGACCAAGAAGTACAAGAGTTGGAACAGTACTGCTGATGAAGATAGAGATAGAAGAACGTGAGTTTTTGGGATGAAATGGAGCGGCAGCAGAATACGAGACCAAAGTTGATACATCAAGACGACGTGAAGATTTAAGCGGATCGTTGCAATCTCAAGTTGGCTCAAAACAAGCAGAAAAGTTGGGAAGATGGAAAGAGAAGAAGACTGTAAGAGTTAGAAGACGAAACGCTTTGCAAAGTCCATAGTTCAAGAACACCCACTTACATTCGAGTTTCGAGGACGAAACTCCTCTTAAGGAGGAAGGAACGTAACATCCCGACTTTTCAGAAAGGGTAAAATAGTAATTGGGCATACCCACTACGACCTAATTATTTAATTAAAAAGGATTTAATTAAAAGAGATTTAGTTATTTAATTAATGAATTTAATTAATGGCTAAAAAGGAAATAATCCCAAAATTCCTTATTAGCTTCATACGCATTTTCTGAAAAAAGAAGAAGAGGAACGGCGCATGATAGACGCAGAGAACATTTGAAAAGGGAGAACGTAAACTTCAACCGTGTGGCCAATCCGTTCATCGTTTCAAGATGCTGCAGTAGAGAAAAGTGATCAGCGCAATGAGACGCAACTTTGGAAAATAACATCTCTTAATTTCGTATGTTTTCAATTTAGCCATAGTGTTTTTTAACCGTTGAGTTTGATCTTGAAAAATTTGTATCTTTCAATCCGTAGCTCTGTTTCGCAGCAATGAGTAGTCGAAACGATCGTCTTGGAGCGTAGATTATTCTAAAAATACTTTCGCAGCAAGTAACCCAGGTAATCTTCTGTTTCACACACTTTTGTATTTCGGTTTTTGTCAGAAATATAGAATTTTTAGGTTTACTTGTTGTTTAATTAGGTTACAAGTTAAAGGCTTAGAAGTTCAGCGTTTTCTTGAAGGTTTTGGATCGGTTTTGCTGGAAATTAAGGTAAGATGATCTTCCTAATGAGTAATTATAGTTGTATAATAATAGGTTGAGTTCTGACGAGTTTTGGTGTTGTTTGGTGATAGAATTCATGCTAAGTTGTAATGAGATGTGATATGTTTTGGTATATTTGTGTTGAGTTTTAAATTTCTATTTTTGATTCAATAACATTAATTAAACATGAACAAGCCTGCATTGTGTTTCGATGCGTTTGGTTCCAAAGACCGGACGACTCTTAAAGGGAGTTGAACTTCGGGACCGTCGGAAGAGCATGAAAGGGCTTGTGCTTTGATGAACTAGAGTTCATCAATGTCTGTGTATTTGCTAGGCCTTGTCCGTGTCTAGTAGTCTAGGAAAGAGAGTAGTGTATGTGAGGGAGCTTACCTGAAAACACTTAGGTGGCTAGATAACAACGGTAAATAATTACATATGTGTAGTAAAAGCTAAAACGTCACTTATTCTCGGTTAGGACTATTTCATATCGGCGATGTGATACGTTCATAAAAGATGAACAATGCTACTGGCTCAAAAGGATGAATGGTAGTGGAGGAAATTCATCGAACGTATACGCATACCGGGAAGACCCCGGTGCTAATCGGTGCTAAACACCGTTAGTTAGCAAGTATATCTTCAGACTGGTGAACGCCATGCGTAGTGTCCTTGAGTGATGACTTAACCAAGATAAGCTAAGCTAGAAACGTATAGTCACGACATGTAGATGGACATGAAGTGAACCCTAGATTGAGTCGGTCTCATAAAGATAATTTAATAATTATAATAATAACCTTTCGTTGTATAACTTAGTTATTCATTAGTTTCTCACTTTTACTAAGTACTTTGTACTTACCTCCTTTGCATTTTCTTTTGTATGCATTGTGGGGTGAGAAGATGAACAGGCTGACCACGAGTTTGTTGAGGACTACGAGGAAGACTTTAGACGATGCTTTATTTTACTTTTAATTCTAGACTTTGTAGACAAGTTGTACTTTCAAGACACCGTACTTTCTAATCTTTGGAGAATCGTTGTTGTAAGTTAATTATTTCCATCTTAAGAATGGCTACTTTCTGTTCTTAGTAGCATTTATGTTTTTATCCGAGTCTTTTTAGCTTCCGTTTGCTTTATTTTGATATGACGATGTAGAGGCTTGCGTATAATATTAGATTTATTTAATGCTATACGCGATGAACGTTTCTCTTCCGGATAAGGACTCGGTATCCGGGAGCGGGGCGTTACAATATAGAACAGTTTAGTACTCTCTCCGTTCCTATATATTTAACTGTCATAGTTGATAAAAAAAAATCCTTTTAATTTGTCGTAGTTACATTTCCAAAACATTATTTATTGTATTTTTCTACATCTACTATTATTTATTAAGGGATGAGAGATTGAAAATAGCATTCCATTAATTATATTCAAGTGACGTTATTGTCATTTTGATGTTAAGTCAAAGTATTATCTACTCTCCTTAATATGTATGTTTTGGCAACTGCGACAGTTAAATAAAATCGGAAGGAGTATCATTTTTTATTTTCTAGATGATCTTAGCCCTATAAACATATATTATACCTCCGTCCTTGCTCTCGTAACTCTCTCTTCTTTTTTTTGCTTAAAGTCTCCGGTATCCAGAACTCACTGATCCGACTAATCCGGAGTTCGGCCCGGGTCATTCCTGCAGAGTCTGACTCTTACTCCGAGGTAAGGCATGACCAAGAGCTCTTTCAACATAGCGCCTCAGAAGAGAATCGAACCGATGACCTCCCTAGGCATTCTCAAGTCACTTACCACTTGAGACAAACTACTTGGTTTCTCCTAACACTTCTCTATAACATCTCCTCCACAAGTTGGATGTATTTTTTGCGAGAAGAATTTAACTCGCGATAGCAGTCTCGTGCAAAAGCAGTGGTGATATGATTATACCTTAATCAATAGGAATTTTTCTTTATAAAGAACCGGTGTAGATTAAATAGTTTCATAGATGCTAAACCATGTAACATACACCCATGCAACTTGAGGGAAGTCAAAGTCTTTGAAGTAAAAACCTCCTACAGCACAGTAAATCGTCTATCTTTCACCTTTTTCACATGAATTGCTAACTCTTTAATGGTCTTTCTCAAAAGCAGTATCGATGCAACGATTCACAGAATGAGCAAGCTCCACTGTGAAGACAAATCACATGAAGTCTCGAAATTCTCAAGCAACACGTACAATTGTATGAGTCTTGTCCCCAAGAAGATGTTGACATAATTCATGAAATAAAACTATTGAGTACAATAATCTTGTGATTTCATTGAGTCAAGTGATTACAAGAATGTTACATATATAGTACTGCTGTAAATGTAAACGCAATTAATGTCATTGATTACAGGTGATTACAAAATATTTTTTGTATCTTCTAGAAGAGTTTCAACACGCCCCCGCAATCCCATGAAAATAGAATGGACATAGAGATTGGCCTTCAGTGTGGAGAAGCGCAGATTCCCAAGTGGTTTGGTAAGAAGGTCCGCCAGTTGATCATTGGAAGAGATGAAGGCAATGGTGAGGCGTTTTGAAGCCAAAAGTTCACGAATGTGGTGAAAATCTATCTCAATGTGCTTGGTGCGGGCATGAAAGACTGGATTAGCCGCAAGGTATGTAGCGCCAATGTTGTCACACCATAGCATGGGTGGAGAGGACAACGGAATGGACATTTCTCGAAGAAGACTACAGATCCATTGCATTTCCACGGCCGTATTAGAGAGGTCCTTATAATCAATCTCAGTGATGCTTTTGGAAACAATTAAGTGTTGTTTTGAACGTCAGCTGATGAGATTGGAGCCAAACAAACTGCAGTAAGCACCAATAAGAAACGTCGGTCCGAGTCGACATCGGATCGATCGGTGTCGGTGTAGGCAAGTGATATGGCCGAGGAGGAGGAGAAGAATAGTCCCTCAGAGATAGTATGCTTGAGGTATCGTAAAATCCTTTTAAACACAGCCTAATGATCGTCAGTAGGCGAGTGCATAAATTTGCTGACCGATTGGACTGCAAAGGCAATATCTAGGTGAGTGAACTGCAAATACTGAAGGCCGCCAACGATAGTGCGGTAGAGTGTTGGGTCGGAAAATGTGGGTTGCCTTCACGTTGTATCCGAATCTTAGAGGCCATGGGAGTGTGACATGGTTTTGATTTGTCCATACCAGCCTTCTGAAGAAGTTGGAGAATATATTTACGCTGAGTAAGAAATAAGCCATCGAATGTGGGTAAAGCTTCGACACCAAGGAAGTAAGAGAGAGATCCCAGGTCTTTGACCGAAACATGCTGAGCGAGGAAGTCAATAACCTGCTAAATAAGAGAGGGAGAACTACCAGTAATAATAACATCATCAACATATATTAAGAGATGTATATGATTAGAACCACGTGAGTAAATATACAAGGATGAATCTGCTTTAGAGGCATGAAACCCAAATTGCATAAGGATATTTGTGAATCTAGAAAACCAGGCACGAGGTGTTTGACGTAACCTATAGAGGATAGCTTGCAAACATGGTGTGGATAATCTGGGTGAAGAAAACCAGTTGGCTGCTGCATAACGACATCATCAGTTAAGTGTGTTGAAATAGTGTCCTAAACCCAATCGGGTTGGACCGGATCCGACCGGGTCGGATCACTTCTACTATTTCTTTATGTTTATACATATATTAAATGGCTTTTCTGTTGTCATATATATGTTCTTTTAAAGAACCAATTGTGAATTGTTATATGATAACGCCCTTAGTATTAAACTGTGATAGAGAAACCATGATAGGCGATTATGGTTGATGAGATCTCTAATCACTTTAATAAGTTTGATACTTAAATGTCTCTAGGCTGATGTACTATTAAACAGGGCATTGATAGTATAAACAGACTCAGCACGTATTAGATGTCTTCATCTTTAGGCGGTGGATAGATCTCGTCTATCGAAGTGTAGAGACACTTGGACTGTACGTGGACGTGTATTAGAGAATGCGTACGTTAGACTGACCCACTTACACGGATAAGTGTCACACTATGTGGCGGTTGTGTAATTATCCTTTTGACCGAGTCTTCATGGCATCACGTGTGGATTGTCATGCTTTGACACTATTGAGGTTTCCACAGCCACGGGGCGATCATGCGGTAGTGATTGGGTATGATCATCAAGCATCGCGGAGTATACATGATTGGTCGTCCGGGAATCGCGTATCCTATGATTGGGATCGAATATCCGAAATGGCCTTCTTATAAGGAATGTCTTACTCTCGTGAATCTTTGCAAAGTGGGAGTAAATGAGTTACTGCCGAGAGAGCATGATATCCAGATTATAAGATACGGTCGTTGATGTTTTGACACTCGACTAACGACATCGTATGGATATTATTACAATGATAGGATTGTAAGTTACACGGTAAGCTGTTTCACATGAAAGGTAGTAGTCATTGCATTTGACTCTTCCGATGATCGAAGTCACGTGTGTGTGCTTTAGACGCTATCCCGTGATTGTTAGGCATGAAGGGCATTTTAAGTAATTTGCACTTTGTGTCTACGGCCAACATATTCGGAAGCCTATCGGGTCACACACATAAGAACATCTAGTCGGATTAAAATGTGGTTATAGTTGATAACCAAATAAGGAAAGTTTATCTCGAGACTATAAAGGTTATAGTGGTAAATTAATATTGTGGTATTTATTTATTATGAATAAATTAAATACAAGATGTTAATAATATTATATTAATTAAAGAAAGTTCCGGAAGCCAATTTGTTGGTCAAAGGGGCGCCATATTTAATGTGTATAAGATACACTTGGATTGTGCAATTTAATTAATAGTATTACCATATATTAATATTAGATATTAATATTTATATATTTTTGGTCCCAGCGTGTGATGCATATAATATGCATGTGCATGATTGTGTCCAAAGTATTATATATATAGATTTATATATGTAATATATATATGTGATATATACACATGTGTAAATTGATTTATGGTAATTGATTTATGGTAATAAAATAAAGATGGTCAATATTAGATATTGACAATATCTTGGGAATATTCAATATAAGATATTGACAAAATCCTAGATTTATTTAATATGAGATATTATAATAAATGAGATAAATCAATCAATTATATTTTCCTTATTTTATTGGAAAAAGGTTTTCTTCTCCTCCACACTACATAGGGGCGCCCCAACCACTATAAATAGGAGGTGGGTGTCAAGCTCTTTTGTACATCATAATTCCAAGAACTAATAGTTCTTGTGTAAAATAGAGAGCATCCTATAGAGAGTTGGAGAGAGAGGGAAAAAGGGCGGTCCAAGAACCGGAGTTTTCCAATAGCAATCCATGATGGGATTCCGGTGGCTGTTCGTGTGGACTAGCGGTAGAGGCCGAACACTTGGGCGGCTCTATGCAGAACTACTCTCCTTAGACGGTCAAAGCGTCGATCTTTTAGATCAACCAAGGTAACCACCGTCTGCTAACTCGTTTGTTTATTGCTTAAACGAAGTCGATCTTGGGTCGATAGGAAATAAATTTTTGAATTCTGCTGCGTTCCCGCGTAGATTTCCTAACAGTGGTATCAGAGAGAGCTTCGAGCTTAAGCACTAAGCATGTTAAATTGCGTAGTTAATTTTATCGTTTAAATCACGTAATTAAAAGATGAAAGATTTTTGATTTGCAAAATTGATACACGAAAAGAAAAAAAAAAAAAAAAAAAAAAAACGAGATCTGGTGGTGCTCGGCCGACTGGCGGCGGCCAATGCTGGCGAATCTCCAAATTTTTGTTTTGTGTATTTTTGATTCAATATGGTTCATAGTTGTGATTAATATCTCATTTGTTTAATACACATGTGTGGCTAACCAAATGGTTCAAATAGTTTGGCGTTGGGATGCCACTGTGGCATTAAAATAATAATTGCTTTCCAAACTTTGTTTGGAATAAGCTAAGCACTTTCCAAATATTTGATTTGGAAGAAGCAGCAAGCTCAAGCCACTTCAAAATTTTGATTTTGGAAAGTGGCCTGTGCCTAAACTAAAATTATTTGGCCTTTCCAAATATTTGATTTGGAATAAGCTGCAAGCGCTTTCCAAATATTTGATTTGGGAAAAGCTGGAAAGCGCAGCGCCACTTCAAAATTTTGATTTTGGAAAGTGGTGAGCTAAGCTAAATTTGGTTTAGAAACCAAAGGCATTCCTTTGATTACGAATCAAAAGGAAAGAAACAAAAGAGAAATAATTTTAATTTTGATTTATTTTGGAATAGTTCTAATTAATTAAAATTAAAATTAAAATCGGTTTAAAATTAATCGTTAATTTTATTTCGATTAAAATCATTTAATTAATTAAATGTTAATTAGTTAATTGATTGGATAAAATTATTTAATAGATTAAATGTTAATTGATTAATTAAGGCGCAAGTAGTTAAATTTTAATTTTATCTTTTCATAAGATTTTATTATACATGATTAGATATAGTAGATATAATATGATTATATGGATTGCGATTGATCATGGACTCGACCGATAGGATAGATGTGAATGATTTAATTTTTTTCTGTTGGTTTAAAAATTGTCCTAGGCCGTTATGAAGAACGTGACCTAGTTTATTTTCTCGCATTTATCCCATTCGTTAGCTCCTCGTGTGCGGTGGGTGTATTTATTTTATTAGATAGAATTAAATGTAACAAGAATGGAGCGGAAGATGGAGACCAAAGAAAGAAGAATAAAGATCCCATTGGAGAATGGCGCATTAAAGATCCTATTGGAGGTTGCATTTACCCTTAGATTGTGACCCATGGTTTAAATGGTTTGTATTCGAACCGCACTAGGAAAAGTCCATGATCATACCTGCAGGTACTTTACGCATTTATTTATTTTGTGCTTGTATTTATTTTATATGATACGATAGATGCATGACTAGGCACGATCTAGATAAATGTGTAGGATTTGTATCTATTGAGATAGATATATTTGATGAGACCATGATTAAATTAATTAAGTGAATTAATTTACGAAAAAAATACTTCCACAACAAAAATCAAGTCGAAATATTGTCTCCCAATATTATAACGACGGTGAAGAGCTGTGTTCGGATCCAACTGATCGACCACCGCCGGAGTTGACCTACCTCGGGTATATCGTCGTTATTGAGATATGATCGTATGAGATCTCGTGAATATTGGGTTATGACTTGACTAGAGTCTTTCGGTGATTGGCCACCGTCAAGGGCCGTCGACTTTAGAGACAAGGGGTTGACTAACACATAGTGATGTGTATCGCCAAAGAGTTGACTAGTCAACCACTGAGAATCACATAGAGATGTGAACGGTAAAGAGTTACCTACCTATCGAAATTATCTTGGTTGATCGACCACCGCCGGGAATCGAGGTAACTAGATGGGATCTCAGCCACTAAAGAATTTTGAAAAAGTTCTTGAAAGTCAATTGGAAGTAGTTGACTAGTGGGAGCAAAATCATAAACCAAAAGACCATTTTTGATTTTGCGTGTATAAACAACAACACTCATTTATTTTCATTTTTATGTTGTAGTTTTAGCAAACTTTATATTTATGTTTTATTCTCGATTAGTAAAACCAAATTATGACTGTTACCTTTTGAGAAACGTTCTCAAGAATGGTTAAGTAATATTAATCCTTTTAAAATAAGCAATGACATGAGCAATCCCGTTATAGTAGTTAGAGACAAGGAGACTACATATCGATCAGATAATCCAAGACTTTAATTATTAAAGAAAAGCGGAAGCTCGTGATAGTGGATACGATCCAATATAATCATTCGGTCATACGATGACGAGTTATTCAAACGTTGGATAAGGATGACTAGACCGAATTTTGGAAATGATGTTTTTAAAATTGTAAGATTTAAGTATCGACTTAATTCTATCATTGCTTAAAGGTTAATTAAATAGTTAATGTTTTAAATACGATTTAAAAGGTTAAATAAACTATTTAATAAACTTTAGATTTTCTTTATGAAAGGAAATTAAAGACATGGCTTTTGTGATCTTTCTTAAGTCTTATGAAGACTACAATAAGAAACATTTTTCAAGTGCCTAAAGGATTAAAAGGGAAAGTTAGGGCATATGCTTAAATAGAGAACTTATTGAAGTTTCTATTCTAGGCAAGTGAGTTGAGATAAATCTATCTAAATTCAATGTCAACTCTAAGATATATGATACCTTACGAGTGTGATTAAATTAGAAAGGTTGAATACAAATATGGAAGGTGAAACAAACGTTGTAACACTTACCATATTCTGGATCTAGTAAAATGATAAGGGAAGTAACTAAATGTTATTATGCTCCGGTTCTTATGAAGAACATGTTTTCAGTTGCAGGTTAGGATTTAGTAGACATATTCAATTCTAAAGAATAAATGTTATTCTGATAAAGTTGGAAGGTCACTGAATCTAACATACTAGATTGTTGTCACTATATCGTTGATATATGTGATGAGATCTCAACTAAATATTTGTATGGCTGTTATCCTTGATATTTGTAGTTGTTCTAGATATAGTCTCTCTGGAAGGGAAGCGTGTAATTAAACGTCGTTCTGATGATGTTAAACCATATGATTATGAATCATGTGGGTAATACGTATCTTACCTAAAGATGACTAAAATACCCTTTTATGAAAAGGTTGTAAAATCTAGAAAAATTGTCTGAAGCCTAAACATACCGATGTTTGTTGGCTTATGACAATTAATGCCACAAATAATTGTTCGTTAAATCTACGTGACTATTTTTGGAAATAGTCAAGTGTACTCGATGAAGTGCATAATTCGGAAGCCGAAAAGTTTGAGCTAGTATGAATATGAGATTGATGAGCTACTTAGGAATTAATCTTCAATTGGATTGAAGTAATTAATACCTGAAGGGTGTTTTGAAGTAAATGCGAAAGGAATAAGATTCTCCTTTAAGGATACCATCTTTGGGATAATCAATTAGATTGTGTTCCCAAAATGGAAATAACACTTTATATGATAAAGGTGTGACGCAAGCCATGCGATGTATCCCTTACACGTTTCGGGATAGTGCCCTTATACTTAACCTAGTTCCAAAGAATAAAGGTTGAATAAATTCCATATTAGATATGGAAGAGGATAATGTCGAATCTATCTTAACCGATGATTTGAAGTTGTCATAGGCAAAGTCAGAAAGGCTTGGAGCCCAGTACGACATATGCAACTTTGTGGAATATCTTAGCAAGTACGCTAGATATTATTTACTCGTCCGCGGAGCAAAAGGTGTTTGTCTCCAAACATGCTGTCTTCTAGAGGAGGTGTTTCTTCCAAAAGAAACAGTGAGAGTGAATCAGATCTCAAAAGAGTTTGAGAACCACTAAGATATATTCAACCATTGGAACAAGAGCAGACACCGCATAGCGATGAGGTGTAAAACATTGCTCAGTGCACACAAAAGTTCTGTAAGTCTGTAGACAACCTCAGGCCTGAAAAGGCTGTTGGTATGTTCATCTTGAAGAATGAATATCTCACGACTTATGAAGGAATGTTTGAAAGGCAAGATTGAGAGATATGGCCAGGAGCCATAATATCTGAATTAGATTCCATCAGTGACAACCAGGTTGTGAACCTAGTCTGTCTTACCTAAGGGGAATGTCCTTGAAAGGCTGACATGGATAGTAATATGATTACCATCAGGCTATAGTGACGGCTGAAGGGTATGAGGTGTAAACCTTGTAATTATCTTTATGCTGCTAGCTGTGCCCAGTTATATTCAGATAATGCTTGTTATAACTTCGTATCATGGCTATATGATAGTGTTGATGACGTTGGGCAGAAGCTCAATGTTGATAGACGATAACATGATATGTATGCCCACGAGATCCATTTATGGACTCAAACAAGTTTCTCTAGACAATTTCTTTGTTTGATAATCAAAGGAGTTTGATTTAGTCAAAAGAAGGATATGCCAATGTGCAATATGGATAGTGGGAGTGTGTTACGTTTTTTGAGTAAGGTATTGGATATCTCTCTCGAGAATCATCACCCCATGTCACAGTCAATTAATGTTTGGTAGTTCAAGGTCTTTACGAAAGCACTTGGATTAAGCGTGTCTTATTTTTAGAAATAAGAATCTATAGTGATAGATTTAACTGCTGTTAAATTATAGTTTACCTATATAGATGTGATGCTAAAAGAGTTTAGCATAGGTCGCGATAGGGGATACTGCTAGTCGGTGTTCTCGAGATCTATCTATGTTAGGATGTTGGTCCTAAGGATAAGGTGAAAGATGCTTATGGAAGGTTTCCTTCGCTACTGCGATAGGAACCATCATAAAAGGAATGCTGGATGTTCATAGCCCATGAATGGTCATGAGCAAGTATGAAAGCAAATCTGGTGAATATCGAGAATATCCTTAAACAAGTTAAGGAAAGGTTCCTAGTTTATCGAAACTTAGAATTAGATAAATATAGTTATACAGACGTATATCCTGAGTCTTATGATGGCGAGTGGGAGCTACGATCTGGGTTTGCAATCACTTTGATTAAGTGATACGTTGAGTGGAAATGTTCTAGCATATGGGTCCTTTGTAAATTCTACAACTAGCCGAAACACGTAGTGCCTTAGAGGCGCAACGGGAGGCGATACATGGATACAGAAGGTTCATTCCGAACCTTATGCAGTTCTTCCACCTTTTCTATATAATTGATATAGTAAGTGGATTCATTGCTTGAAGCAAGGACCAGGGTCTCGTCAGAGATTCGTGTGTGTGTTGAGGTGGTTCCATTTGACTTGGTCATTTGGAGCATGGTATGAAGATAGTCTGAGTCCCCACGGATAGCGATCCGTTTATGGCTAGAAATTTGGTTGCGAGTATTGCATGAGATTCTTGTGTTTCAACTTGGTCTTGTGTGTGCGAGTGATTGGTTTTAGGCCAAGTGGGAGATTGTTGAAATAGTGCCCTAAACCCAATCGGGTTGGACCGGATCCGACCGGGTCGGATCACTTCTACTATTTCTTTATGTTTATACATATATTAAATGGCTTTTCTGTTGTCATATATATGTTCTTTTAAAGAACCAATTGTGAATTGTTATATGATAACGTCCTTAGTATTAAAGCGTGATAGAGAAACCATGATAAAGCGATTATGGTTGATGAGATCTCTAATCACTTTAATAAGTTTGATACTTAAATGTCTCTAGGCGATGTACTATTAAGCAGGGCATTGATAGTATAAGCAGACTAGCACGTATTAGATGTCTTCTGTCTTTAAGGCGAGGGATAGATCTAAATCTATCGAAGTGTAGAGACACTTGGGTATGCGTGGACGTGTATTAGAGAATGCGTGACGTTAGGCGGACTCCACTTACACGGATAAGTGTCACACTATGTGGCGGTTGTGTAATTATCCTTTTGACCGAGTCTTCATGGCATCACGGTGTGGATTGTCATGCTTTGACACTATTGAGGTTTCCACAGCCACGGGCGATCATGCGGTAGTGATTGGGTATGACATTTGAAGCATCACGGAGTATACATGATTGGTCGTCCGGGAATCGCGTATCCTATGATTGGGATCGAATATCCGAAATGGCCTTCTTATAAGGAATGTCTTACTCTCGTGAATCTTTGCAAAGTGGGAGTAAATGAGTTACTTCGAGAGAGCATGATATCCAGATTATAAGATACGGTCGTTGATGTTTTGACACTCGACTAACGACCGTATGGATATTATTACAAATGATAGGATTGTAAGTTACACACGTAATCTGCTTTCACATGAAAGGTAGTAGTCATTGCATTTGACTCTTCCGATGATCGGGTCACGGTGTGTTTGCTAGGCGCTATCCCGTGATTGTTAGGCATGAAGGGCATTTTAAGTAATTTGCACTTTGTGTCTACGGCCAACATATTCGAAGCCTATCGGGTCACACACATAAGAACATCTAGTCGGATTAAAATGTGGTTATAGTTGATAACCAAATAAGGAAAGTTTATCTCGAGACTATAAAGGTTATAGTGGTAAATTAATATTGTGGTATTTATTTATTATGAATAAATTAAATACAAGATGTTAATAATATTATATTAATTAAAGAATGTTAGGAAGCCAATTTGTTGGTCAAAGGCGCCATATTTAATGTGTATAAGATACACTTGGATTGTATGCAATTTAATTAATAGTATTACCATATATTAATATTAGATATTAATATTTATATATTTTTGGTCCCAGCGTGTGATGCATATAATATGCATGTGCATGATTGTGTCCAAAGTATTATATATATAGATTTATATATGTAATATATATATATGATATATACACGTGCATGTAAATTGATTTATAGTAATTGATTTATGGTAATAAAATAAAGATGGTCAATATTAGATATTGACAATATCTTAGAATATTCAATATAAGATATTGACAAAATCCTAGATTTATTTAATATGAGATATTATAATAAATGAGATAAATCAATCAATTATATTTTCCTTATTTTATTGGAAAAGGTTTTTTCTCCTCCACACTACATATAGGCGCCCAACCACTATAAATAGGAGGTGGGTGTCAAGCTCTTTTATACATCATAATTCCAAGAACTAATAGTTCTTGTGTAAAATAGAGAGCATCATATAGAGAGTTGGAGAGAGGGAAAAGGGCCGGTCTAAGCAACCGGAGTTTTCCAATAGCAATCCATGATGGGATTCCGCGGGTCGCTCATTGTGTGGACTAGCGGTAGAGGCCGAACACTTGGGCGGCTCTATGCAGAACTACTCTCCTAGACGGTCAAAGCGTCGATCTTTTAGATCAACCAAGGTAACCACCGTCTGCTAACTCGTTTGTTTATTGCTTAAACGAAGTCGATCTTGGGTCGATAGGAAATAAATTTTTGAATTCTGCTGCGTTCCCGCGTAGATTTCCTAACAAAGTGACCATGCAAGAAGGCATTTTTCACATCTACCTATCGAATAGACTAATTATGAGAACCAGCAAGAGATAATAATAAGCATATCGTGATAGGCTTGACAACAGGACTGAAGGTGTCATGAAAATCAATGCCTTCAGCCTGATGATAGCTCTTGGCAACCAACCGAGCTTTATAACGTTCAACCTATCTATCTGCATGACGTTTAATTCGAAAAAACCCGTTTATTACCAATTATGTTCATATAAGGATTAGCCGGAACGATATCCCAGGTACCATTTTGAATGAGCACACTGAGCTCATCCCTCATCGCATCACGCCAGAATTGATTGAGGCTTCGGTGTGGGACAATGGCTCTGTAGGTTGAGCAGAAGCAATGAGTGATTTGGGTAAGGGATAGAGAATAAAATCAGGGAGATTAATGGGTTTGACCGAGTTGTTTTGGACCTGGTGACCATTCGATGTGGAGGGGGCAGAGATGCATCAGTGGAGAAAGGAGTGGAGTCTGGAGATTGGGTAGGTGCAGGAGATGTTGTAGGGGAAGGGGAAGCCAGGGCTGTAGATGACGTCTCGATTGGTGGTGGAGACAGGGGTAGGACGGATTGGTCCAATGGGGTGGGATTAATAGAAGTTGATAGTGGAACAATGATGTTGGATAGAGTGAGAGGGACGTTGGGAGCTTGATAGGGAAAGACTGACTCGTCAAAGACAACATGTCGGGAAATGTATATGCGACTAGAGGCGAGATCAACGCATTTGTAACTGTGATGAGAGGTGTTGTAGCCTAGGAAGATACATGTTTTGGACCGAAAGTCTGTTTTGTGATTATTGTGGGGACAAAAATGGGACCAGCACGCACAGCCAAACACACAGTCTGTTTATGAACCATTTTGTATAGGGATTCGAAGTTTATTCACGCGAGTGGGTAGGCGTTAATGAGATAGACGGCTGCAAGAAAGGCATCTTCTCAGTAAGGGAGTGGAAGATTGGATTGATCTAGGAGGGTAAGGCCAACCTCAACAATTTGACGATGACGACGTTCGATGGCACCAACTTGTTCATGTGTGTAAGGGCAGGAACGTCGGTCATGAATACCAATGGTGGAGAAAAATTGGGAAAGACGATGATATTCTCCCCTCAGTTTGTTTGAACAGATTTTATTTTCGTGTTAAATTGTCGTTCAACGAGTGACTGGAATGTAGTAAATACGTGTTCAACAACTGATTTGTTAGATATTTAGTGTGATCATCTAGGAAACTAACATAGTAATGATAGCCATGAATGGAAACGTCAAAGATACATGGACCCCACACATCGAAAATATTAAATTCAAAGGTCCTTTAGAAGTAAGCCGAAGTCGTAGTGGGAGTGTCACGCTTGAAAGTATGAGCATTCGGTACATGTATCTGTTGGAAGTAGCGCCCGAAAGACAATTCATGTAATTGTTTTTAGAATTAATAAATGACAGATTTATTCTCATCTTATTACTTGCTTCGTGCTTGTCAGTAATACACTACTGAAAACCCCAAGTCGTATCAAATGTAGCCATATAACTTAGTGTGTGTCACACACGAGGATTAAGTTTATGGTGATACACTTGAACTGTTAGTCCGTGGTGAACTTAATCAAAGTATGGGGTCTATTGATTAAACCACCATTAATGCGCCCAGAACACTTTATGGTGTGACCGTCCTATCCGGACCGTCGACATGGTTGTCTAAGTGGGGCATTTATATATGATGAGAGTCATATAGGACTGGACCGATTTAATCTGTGTTTCTCATATAATTCCGTGATTGAGAAATCTTATTAAATCACAAGATGATCATATATGGATTAACCTTAATCCTGAAGTGATTATAGACTCATACTTGTTCCAGGATAGGGTTTGATGTGTTCGTTAAGGATCGCTAAGAGGCGCGGTCCGAATCACTTTCACGTTGGCACTATTCTGGAATGAGTGAGAAGTGTGTGTTTCACAGATATGGAATCCATTCCTTCCTGTGGGAAGTATAATGACAATCCATTTATTTGTTAATCCTAGAAACTGATCGATCCATGGAGTTCGTATTGGTTATGAACTAATTGATCACTAGTGGGTTAATGGTAAATAAGGACAAGACGTATTGAAGAAGGTTTATGGAAATAATCCTACTTCAGTACGGATAGTCTATGGAGGGTTAGTTTATATTAAATGATTATATCAATGGACACTTATCGACTCGACTCGACGTTTTGAGAATAAGTTATATCTATAATCGATAGAGTTCAGTTTCGGATTTATGGTGGCGTAATTCCGGAATTAATGCATTAAGTAGAAATATTTGGTTCGATGAATATTTTATTTAATTTATTGTAGCTACTGGTTATAGGTCCATGGTCCCCGGGTTGGCTCCTAACACGCGAGTGTTTTCTCGTTTTATGGAACCTCAAGAATAAATTAAATAGTTGGTCTACTTAATGAATATGCAATATTATTTATTTGGTAAATAATATGTAAAATAGAAAAGACATTTTCTAGTAAATAATGGCTTAAAAGTGGCGCCCATTTATGGATAAATTAGGAGAAGAAATTTTCCTAGATTATCTCATATGTGTAATTAATTAATTATTTATTTGTTGGATAACCAATGGAAAAATAAGAGATTGATTGTTTTAGGAATTATATCTTATCTTTTGGCAAATATCTTTTCCTTATGGGAATAGGTAATTGTGGTGTGAAAATGATAACTCTCTTGACTAGTTATTTTCCTATATAAAGAGAGTTCTTCCTAACACAATGACACTACAATTGGCGCCACGAATAAATAAAAAGGAAGAAAAATAAGTTTCTTGCCTTAGTCATTTAGAGAAGAAAAACTTAGGGTTTTTCTTGTGCATATTCGAGGAGGTTCTACGTCGTAGATCGACGTCCACCAGTCGTCGCTAAGAGATACAATACGGAAGATTGTGGCTTCTCCCTTTTGTCGAATTTCTCATCTCTTTCCGTTGAGGTAAATCTACTAACCTTCTTATAGATTGTTAATTAATTATGTGAATTAAAATCGTGGTAAAATCGAATGCGAATTTAATTCGTAGCTTCCGCTGTGCATGATCGAGTGTCTCGATAGGTGTTGTGAATCAGATCTGACGATCCAATTATGGATCGGATCCGGATTCGGGTTTCTGTATTTCCAGCAGTATCAGTCCGTGCTCCGAAGACAGAGTGGGAAGCAGCTACCTATCGCTCGTTCCCCCATATGCCATATACGGGGTGGGAGTTGAAAATAGAAGATACCATCCATAAAGAAGCATCCGACGATCGGGGACAATCCCACCAGCTATTGGGATAGTGTATCGTGTGTGGAGAGATTTACGGAACAGATCCGTAATTTACGGTATATTAATCTAGAAAATAAATCATATGAATAGTACAATTCATATTATTTAGTAGATCTAACAAAATAAATATCATCATGCATATCTGATTCAAACAATAGACAATAAAGGTAGTATGCACAAAATAAAGGACTAAGACAAACCGAGGCGAGTAGTTACTCTTTCCTTAAGACAAATTGCTCCGGTATGGTGCCCACGGTAGTAGCAAATGTCTTCCAAGATACAACGGCTTTACGTCTCGGATTTAGAGGCACTTCAAAAATCCGAGCTCTGGCAAACTTACAGAGTGCTCCGAACTTCTCTTCGACTCAATATCTAGATCTATATGCTAGACGTTTTGTGGTGGAAAAGACTAAAGATAATTCGATGATTAAACTTTCATCCATGGGGTTCTTTATATAGTGGAGATGAGGAGCCAATGCTTGAATCTGATTGGCCGAAACACATCATCAAAATTTTCCCCTTGGAAAAGTAAAGGCCGACTTCTCCCTCAAGGAAAGAAGCTAGGCGAAATTAATAATGCTAATTTCGAATTAATCCAATCCTCTGATTGGTCGAATGATGTGTCGTCTGAATTCTGATTGGTCCAATGACTCAATGAATTCTGATTGGTCGAATGACACAATCACATTCCAAAATTAATTTTATGGTTAATTTCATAAAGAAATTTTGTCCAAAAAATTAATAGTAACACCCGAACCGAACCGAACCGAGCTCGAGCACGAGTCGAGCCGGACGGACGGCAGCGACGGCGCGTGCACGCGTGTGGAATTATCTAAGTCCTCCCTCCTGCACAAAAGTGTCTTGCCCCTTGGGGCACATCTATAAGAGCACACACTAGCTCTTATTACTTGAGCTCCCAACACTCAAGTTTTCAATGTGGGAGAATGGGGTGAGGTCCTCCCTTCAACTCCCATCTCCTACATATTTTCTACCAACTTTAGCCATTAATTTCTCATTCACCCGACATACGAATCGAGTGATTCAAAAGCCTATCATCAACTACTCTGTATGGAGTATTTAATGATATCATTAACTCTCGATGACATACATCAGAGCCTATCCGTAATTAGCGCTAAAGTTGACCGTTCAACCCATTTAACGGGCTTTTCCTCCAACAATGCCCCACATGAATGAAAATTAATGCAAATGCAAAAGCAGACTCTGAAGAGAATTCAGACGGAAAAATATTGCATCAGGAGAGGTGGCTTCTGGCCTTGAACCTGCCTTAGTGAAGTACTATCGGATTTACTCGTCTAATCAGTGAACTAGGTCTTGAACTGTTCAGCCATTAGTGTAAACCAAGACAATAGCACTCACACAATATTTCCCCTAGCACCTTTCGGTTCTCATGGTTGTGTCCATCTCGGCCCTAGACAACACTTGGTTTCAGAAAGTGCTTTAGAGAATTCAAGCCTCAAAATCCTCACAGAAGCGGCCCCACTTCGTACTTACATAGGTGACCTCATATCAAGGGTATTTTGCCCTACCCCACTTGAATATCAAGATATAGGAATCATTAAAAGCTTTGCTTAACCTCGCACCCTCTGTAGGCAGCACTTTTATTCTCTCAGAATGGGTAAGTGCTAGACTGTTCCTTATAGCTTAGTTGTCCCTTTTGAACCATGATCTTGGGATCTCCAGTCAGCATGGTTGGGTTGCCACTACAAGGAAACATGCATAATAGGCTTTAGTCCCATTCCGGTTGTCAAGATTGACATATGATCTCTAGCTAAACCTTTTGTAAGCGGATCTGCAAGATTCTCCTTCGATCTTATATGATCGATGGAAATCACACCATTAGAGATCAACTGTTTAATGGTATTGTGTCTACGGCGTACATGTCGAGACTTACCATTACACACACTCCTCTGTGCCCTTCCTTTAGCCAACTGACTATCGCAGTGTATGCTGATAGCAGCCACAGGCTTAGGCCAACACGGAATATCCTCGAGGAAATTCCTAAGCCATTCAACTTCTTTTCCAGCCTTATCCAGTGCCATGAACTCAGCTTCCATTGAGGATTGAGCTATGCACCTTTGTCTCATAGACTTCCAGGACACCACCAATCATGAATAATTATCCACTGGACTTCGAATCTTTCGTATCTGATATCCAGTTGGCATCACAGTATCCTTATAATACTGCTGGATATCTTGTATACCGTAATCCCAGACTCATGGTGTACTTCATGTACCTCAACAACCTATTCAAGGTTTTCCAATGATTATGATATGGATTACTCGTGAACCTACCCAGTTTATTCACTGCACATGCTAAGTCTGGTCGCGTACAAGTGGTTATGTACATCAGACTTCCGATCACTTGAGAATATCTCAATTGATCCATAGGTTCACCTTTATTATTGACTAAGTGCACACTTAGGTCAAGTGGAGTGCTCACTGGACTTTTCTCAAAGACATTAAATCTTTCCAAAACAGACTTAATATAATGAGTTTGTCACCAAAAGTCCATCAAAAGTCTAGAGATCTTACTCCCTAGTATCAAATATGCAACTCCCAGGTTCTTCACATCGAAGTTCCTTGTCAGCATTTTTATCGTATTCATGATACTCTCATGAGTACTTCCCATTATCAGCATGTCACAGACATACTATTACAAAAGGTGTGTTCTTAATGTAGACATATATGTGTCCTATCCACTTGACAACCTAACAATGTCAAACTCGATATGCCATTTCTCTGGTTATTATTCGAGCCCACAGAGAGACTTAACAAGTCTACACACCTTACTCTCTTGTCCTAGAACTATGAACCCCTCGGGTTGTTCCAAGTACTTCTCTTTTTAACTCACCATAACCATCCATTTGATGGATTTCCAAGTTATAGACTCCAGCTATATCGATGAGAACCCTTATATATGTAATTCTCCTAATTGGTGAGAAAGAAGTCAAGGCATTCTTTCTGTCGATACCCTCGGGCTACCAACAACACCTTACAATAAACCCATCAACCTATAACTTCTTCTTGAAGATCCACTTGGACCTGAGTGGTTTTCAACCAAATTCCAAGTGTGGTTTTGCATGATGGATTTTATTTCACTATTTATAGCCTATTTCCAGAAATGGGCTTCTGGAGTAGACATTGCCTTAGCATATGTC
This sequence comes from Gentiana macrophylla, assembly GCA_026214975.1. Taxonomy (NCBI): domain Eukaryota; kingdom Viridiplantae; phylum Streptophyta; class Magnoliopsida; order Gentianales; family Gentianaceae; genus Gentiana; species Gentiana macrophylla. Next base: position 63,542,056 of record CM047811.1, read on the forward strand.
CTGGGTTCGTTTTCTACCATATAGGTCAGAAAATCTGGACCAAAGGACTCGGAAGTCCTAGCCCTCATACTACAACGAGGTTTCTCAAGTTCTTGAGTGTCACTCTCTTCTTGTGACTCAACTGTTTGCTTACTCATGCTTGCTCTATCCTTTTCCTTATATGGAAAGAGATCTTCACAGAACACAACATTCATAGAATCAATGATGACACCATCATGTACATCATAGATGTCGGTTTTACGCACCAGAACTGATAGGCAATATACTATTATAAGTTTTAGGTCCTACCTCCACTTGCTTTGGTTTAGGTACTTCTACCTTAGCCAAACACCCCCACATTTCCAAGAATTTGTAGCTAGACCTCGGTCTTTCCATAACTCCTATGGGGTGTCATCCTTCTTCTTTGAAGGGTTCTTGTTCAGAATGAATTTTGCTGAGAGGATAGTTCCCCCCACAAACCCGAACTTATCAACATAGCATTCATCAACTCTTTAAGAGTTTGGTTCTTGCATTTAGCAGTACCACTTGACATAGGTGTGTATGGTGTAGTTGTTTGATGAATGATGCCGGGCCCTTAGCAAGACTCATGAAACAATACATCATATCCACCATCACTATCCCTACGGATACATCTCATCCGTTTGCTATGTTTATTTTCATTCTGATAACCTCAAGGCATCACGAGCCTCATAATCGCTTTTCATCATTTAAACATCACAGTATTTGGTGCTATACTCAATAAAAGTAACAAACTACTTTTATCACCTATAGTTTACACGAATCTAGAGGTTATGTGTTCCTTTCTACCGTTCAAACGGTGAGTTACCAATACGGCTTCAACACACACTGGACACTTGTGATTAGGATCAAACTTCAAATTTGGTAACAACACCATGTTCATCAATGGACGAACAAATTTAAAATTTACAATAACTACTCATAGTGTCACAAGCACGATTACTCAAGCATGTAAGCAGATCTTAAAGCCAATCTCATTGGCTCTTTACAGAGCATCACTTTAGTGCTCAATGACGATTTTCCTTGTCATCATAATGATCAATCCGGTTTGATCATTCAAAGCGTCGTCGTTGCACCACCGAACTTCACCATCCAAAGGAATGAGATCGATCGGTCACTTTGGTGCTACGCCTCAATCTGCTACAATAGGCACGTAAACTTGTGTCACAAAGACACGATCAAAGTTGGATTTACCTCGGTGTATCCTTTCATTTATGTCTAATAACAGACGATCGACAACGCGTTGCAAAATAGATTCGATTCGCGAGAATCAGAACAAAAGCTACCAGTACAATCAATTCAACAAGATTCACATAATTTACAGTATTCGGCTTGTTCTCAAACAAACAAGGAAAATTGACGCAATTACAATTTTATAAGAATTTTTACAAATTCACGTCATCACATACTCACAGTAGCAAGATACCACCTTTGTTATAGAAAGGGCCAACAAATGATCAACACAACCGACTAATTAGACAATTATGCTTCGGAAAACCATATCTTAATCAACACAAGAGTATATGATTAACAACCTAGCGTCAAGCCAATTCGACTAATGGACTACCAAACAATGAATTTGTTCACAGCAGATCAGGGCTAACCCATTTAGCATTCCAGAACACATATTGAGAAAACAAAATCAATTTTATGCCATAAACGACAAAAGGAAAAGTCCCGTTCTTCTTAACTTAGATAGTATATATTAAATCCCAATGTTGTCCGACGAATTTTGTCCTCTTCCGCTTTTTCGCCTACTGCCTTAAACGACGTCGTTTTGCGAGGTATTTGACACGTTGTCCACCACCGTCTTCTTTCTCCAGTAACGTTGAGCCAGCATTCCCACTCGTAAATCCTCCTCTCTGTCCTTATCTCTTCTCCTTTCCGCTATCATTCTGAAAAGTCTATCACATTAATGGCTCTGCATTTCTAACGTCTCTTGCTTCCTGATTTCTTCCCTCTTCCGTGGTTTTGCTCTTCCATGACTTATCTATCTGCTTTCCTCGTTCATCTTCTCAATAAAAAAAGGTTTGAAACGGTGGACGTATATATAGCAATTTTACTACATGCAGATCAAATGCTTCTGTGTCATTATCATTCTCAATTCACGGTTCCTCTGTCGGTGCTGCTCTGAAGATGTCTGTGTAATAATCGGTGTTGTATATCGTCGGAGTAGAAGAAGGTTTTGGTAAGGTAATTCCTCTTATTCCTTTTTCTGTTCTTATGGCATTTGATTGTTGGGCTGGTTATTTTTTTGGGGTTCTTCTTGGGTTTTTTTTGGGTTCCAGATTATTATTTGGTTTATCATTGATTCTTCACTCTCCAATTTTGCTTTCTCCGTTCTTTTTCTGTTTCCTCTGCAACTGTGGTATCACATGGCTCACCGGCGCTGTTCATAAAGCTGTTGCTGCGTTTGGAGCTTTGTGGTGCTTAGAAGGCAGGGCTATGGTGAAAAGCATCGATCTTTGATGCTGAGAACGACTTTGATGAGACCGATGATGACAAAGCTGAGGTCAATGATGTTCTATCAACATCAACCAAGCCAGATCCGGTAATATCCTTCCTCTATTGTTTTATGATTGGTAAAAGGCTCGATTTTTCATCTCTTTTTCTTTATGAATCGGCTCTATTTGTTTGCTGTGCTGATTTTCGAGTAACAGGTTGGATCTTTTCTCTTCGATTGACCTTTTTGAAATATGGTGCTAATATAATGATATAATCTTTCTATCTAATAATGCATGTTTTCATGACTTATCTATCTGCTAAAGAAACCTTATGGTTTCAATACTCTGTCTTCTACCCAAAATAGCTCTCTGTTGGTAACCTTTTGGTTCAACGTTGCTGTGTTTATTCCGAAATAGCTCTGATTTGGACCTTGGAATCTCTACAACACTTGTTGATGCCAGGCTTGTGGTCAGTGTGTCCGTGAAGGTGGAGAACCGGCCAAAATGAAGCTCTGACTTTGCTGAGGCTGATGATGGTTTATCTGAGGCCGATGATGACTTATCATCCACTAAGCTTCAACCCGTGATGCTCCAGCTTTTTCAGGGAAGTTTTTCATTATCTCTTCTTTTCCTGTCAGTGTCTGCATGCCTGAAAAGGTTTGATTCCCTCTTGATTTGTGCAAAGATGAGACCTTTTCAGTCTTGGTTGTACTTCTACCTTTGATATTCCCGTTTTCCGTGCTTAATCAAGATTAGCGTGTTGTTATCTTCAAATAGCTTGTGCTTATTTTATTATTTGGTTGATCCGAATTAAAGTCTGAACTTTATGTGATTAAATGATTAAAATTGATTAAAAACTTTGCTATTTGTGTTTTAGATCTATTAAAATATGAAATTTGTTGCAAAATGCTAAATCAGGTACTGCATGCTTAAATGTCTATATTGGTAGAATGATTGTTCTTGAATGATCGATTAATCTTTCGTTTATTGTTTTAGTCCAAAAATTGAATTAATCAAATGTACATCGTATGTGACTATCAAGACCACTACATAATCTGTATAATATATGGCCTCAAGGCTACACAGTTGCACGATCCTCGGTGCATTTTGTTGTCCACACATTGTACTTAAGCTGAAAATTTTGACTGTATTTATCACTTCTAGCAAGATGTTTCCTCTGTACTCCTGATGCTGTTTGCGAATCGTATTGGCAGTATTTATCGTTGTGCAGATGCACTGTTATTTCACTGTATTGTTTAATAGAGTTGGGCATCCCCTATTTTTCGTTATGCACTTATGATCTGGTGAAACCATTTCTTGTTCAACATGCTTATGCTTTGTCTATCTTTGCTGTGGTATATTTTGTACCTTCCCATCCCGATTTAATTCGAGGTTTCCCTGTAGTCTCCATGATCATTGGCCTGCAAAATGATTCTTACAGATCCAACCTTGATTGTACTTTGGTTGCTCAATATGCAATATTGATGATACAAATGAGGTACTATTATTACTCTTCTCTAAGTACATTATTTATGCTCCTCCAACTTTTCTACAAGCCTTTCTTGTCAACTCTTCTCTATTTATTTATTTATTTATTTTACAGTAAAAGATAGGAATTTTATGGTCGAAAACATGTTCCTCTTCAAAAAAACATGTTCCTCTTACGTGTGCTTCCCACCATATGGATGAGTACTCATGATTTGGTGTGGCGGCATCCTTAGTCGGCCATGCGGTGATACTACTCTTCAAGGCTATGAAAAGCAGAGCAAAACAAATGAATCTTGAGTTTTAGTGGGTATTGAGAATCCTCACTCAGTATCTTGGCCGGGCAAGTCCAAGTCATGGACCCTTTTGTCGACTCTTTCATTCCTTGCGACCATGGCGAACGCGGTCGCTCTTTTGCTTATTTCAAAGATCTGAAACTGTTTTCTATCTTTCACACATTCTTTCTTTGGGTAATGAATAAGGGCATGCGGTGAAGTGGAGAGTTCTTAAAGGGTGGTTGCCCCATCTCTGCATTCTGTTGTGATGAGTAGCTTTTATTGGCGTTGTTGCTTAGCACTCTGTCGGCGCTTTTCAGTATTTGTGCACTTGAGTTTCATGCTTTCCACTTTTTAACTATGGTAGGTACACATTCTCCAACATCATCACCGATTCTGGGAAATTCATAGAAACTTTCTACTTGTTATAATGCTTTTGGGTTTAACTAACCCGTCTGCGTGCTTCATCCCAAGTTGTTGTACCTATTCTCGCTCTACTAATACATGTGCAATCGTGTCGATTTGTGGTGCACATTGCATTGGACAAATTGAGGTTTGTCTTTAATCTTCACCGTCCGAATCATCAATGCTAAGGTAAACTCTCTCGTGTCCCGAGCATATTCTTCAATTATTGTGTTTCGCCGACGACGTGTGCAAAGCACACTAGATACAACTAGTAAGTAAATATTGATGAACATTATCGGACCATATTTAACCCACTCTCGGCGATTACGTCACCATTTAATTTTGTTTAAGCTCCCACAGTTACGCCCGTTGTGAATTGATACGACATTGTATGAACAAGTAGTACAACAAGTACAGAAACAAACCAAACAATCAAATGATAGAAAGCGATATATTCAGATTACGAATAAGCGGAAGCGGAAGAAATCAACAGGACCGTTCTACATCCATTGTTATTCGACTCCGTCTCGGTTTGCCGCCAGGATCCAAACCCTAGAACAAAAGAAGAACTCGTATATGCAGGTGGTGGCATATGGCACAGTGGTGGCATATGGTGCTATTGAGTCTTACGGTCTATGCCTATTTTTTCAGTATGATCACCAACCGATGGTACAGGCGCATCTATATATAGGCAAGACTAGTGACTCTAAAGCATTATGGAATATTCGGATGAAAACCCTAACCATCATAGATTTCCCATAATACCCTTAATTAATAATAAACCAATAATATATTTACCAACATAATCATTAAATAACTTAAGGGCCACACATATATAATTATCTTTTACTAAATGATAATTTTACATTCTCCCACTTGGCCCGAAAAGTTATGTCGGCACATCATTAATGAGTGACAACAAAATTTGCATGCACAAAATGTCACTATTTGGTTTATTAACAAAACTTCAATCGATCAATACTAACACAAGAACTATGGCGGTTATGCTCAATAAAAACAAACACTCCCTTCCAAAATTACAATGTGCAATATCAACCGACCAAGTAAACCTTTTATGAATGAACTAATCAAAATATCATTCGGGGTCCTCGAATCCAAATGGATTCACTCATACATGAACTCGGTGCACTTTCATGTAATTGCTACATCACTATGATGCCTATTTTGACAGTTTTTCAGAGAATTCAGACGAAGCAACTTTACGTGTCAATAAGTCAAATATGAGTACAATATGATTGTGAGATAACATAAGCCGGCAAAATACACAATCTTTATTCTCATATTATTCTACTTACTTGACACTCGTCTTATAGCTAGCTTACCTCTGACAACGTGTCCCATGAATGTCGATTTGCTAATTTCATCATCAAAATTATTCCTTATATGAGTGAGGATAAGATGAGTCAAAAATTTGGCCAGAAGCAACATCAACCAACAAACCATAGGCCAAAACTCATAAAGCCTGTGACTTAATTTACAAAATTTTCGGTCATCCATAATGAGCTACTTCAATCAATCCACAAGTTCACCTCTAAAGGTAGTTGATGCAAGCTTAACGAGATCCTGACATAGATGATCTCATTGAACCTCTTATATCGATATGAGATTCACCAAAATCATACAACATATACTTTAAAGGGAACTATTTATCATAAGTATAGCTCTAACAAATGCAAGTGCACAATTCTAAAATATGGTTAATACTCCCACTGGTCGAAAACATCATTACAATGTAAACCAGTATAACAAAATCAGAAGCTTACAAAATCCATATAAATACTTGCAAACCGAAAACAATTATTCAGTGCTTTTGTTCTCCAACACATGTTGTGTACATTTCAATGGTTTATCACACAAATGACAACCACTATAATGGTTAAATAAACCATATTACTATCATGAGCTACAATCAACAAAATGGACACAATATTCTTCTGTAACTGTATAGAAGAATTGATAATCTTAAGTGCCTCCTAGGGAAAATTCTCAACAATAAATCTAGCATTATTTTGCTCATCATAACAATAATAAGCTCCCAAGTGATTTATTAAATCATCAATATGGGACTTTATAATAAACAACAAAGTACTAGTACAAACATGAATTTTCTTAGGATGTAACAATGCAACTCATGCTCACAATATTCAAAAGAACCAATTCATGCACACAATTCAAAATAGAATCGGGTTTTAATAATTGAGAAATTTACTCCCACTATTTTACGTAATTGGTGGTTTAGAAATGAGTAGGTACCATATGTGATCGTCCTCAACATGTGATCAATCTATAATTGAATCTCTTAATATGAAATATAACATATTCCATTTAGAATCAACTAAGTTTCTTCATTGAAAAGCAGAATGATGCAATTCACTTTATGATTAATCACTTAGAACAATCACTCCCACTCAATCAGCATTTCCCAAAATCCTTATGGTTTCTAACTTCACATTATGTTAGAATATGTGATCAAGCTCTTGTGATTCCAATGAATCAATCAAAATACCTATTTACACATGAACACTTCATTTGACCAAAATTACATATCAAGAGTCATAAACTCTAGTCACACCAAGGTCAAATCCGAATGTTCAATGTTTCATCATGATTCTTTCCACAACACAATGTTGTCAAAATGACAACCTTAAAAAGAATCTAACAATGTTACACAATGTTCAAATAGATTATAACTCCTTAGGATACTAATAATTGTCATTTCGACGGGATTCTCCCACTCAATCACACGATAGTACAAACAAGTGTGATTGGATCATTCAAGGAGAAAATGACATGTATTTTCCTGTCATAAATGTCTTTCGTTCTATACTATCATAAATAGCACACTTTATCCTCAATTATAAAAGCTTTGTGATCAATATAAGCTTTAGTACGGATAATAAGCCACAATAATGGATGATATCAAAATATGAGACGAATACTCAAATCATCCTAAATATTGAACAAAAGACACTTATACAATATCATGATCCCATCTAATCATTCGACACAATGAGTGAACTTAATAGTTTGGCATATACAAACCAAGTCATGGTGATAAATAAAGCTATTAAGCCCTACAACCCACCATAATTTTAGTTTACCTTAAAGAAGTATATCGCAACTTCATATGTCGAAACAGTGATATATTCATTGATGTCAACTATCTAATGTAGGTTAGACATAACTTAAGAGGCTATCATGCTCCACAGAATAAAGATTTGAAATCTTAAGTTGAGCACGAGAGATTCACTATCCAAAAGATGATAGCCTCATAATTTCATCTAATGATGAAAATTTGACCTACGTACAATTGACATTGTGAAGTAAAGATATGAAACACTTCACCTAATATCACAACTAAATATGAGATCTAACACATAGCAATTTCCGTACCATGAGATAACATACTTTAATGTCCCTAACCAAAACTAAGTGGAACAAGGTTACCTCCAAGTGTAATTTCTTAAAATGAGACTATATGATATTCTTTATATGTCTCACAAAATTCACTCATCATGCCAGAAAACAAATGATCAAATACATTATAGACCACATGTTTCTCTATGTTCATAAAATTTTGAACACTCTGAACATGAAAAGTGTATTTAATTACACTATCACAAATAGAAATCACCCAAGACCACAGGAAAATCATAATATTAGTAATCCAAAATGATCTACAAACCAACACTAATAACCCAATTTCTATTATGAAAAGTACGTACTGAACAATTTTATTATATGTCATTGAGGACAACTCTAACATTAGGGTGGTCAAAATAAACTTTATCCTTAATGGAAATGCATATCTAAAACGGTTTAATTTTATTTTAAGAGCACCTGCATAAGCGATTGATTCGCTAAAATGCTCATAAATCAACCCATCAGTTGATAAATGTGATTCCGTAGTGAGTGGTGGAGCACCCATACGAATTACAAGATCCTGACCAATGCATTCCAAAATCAATCATATGAGTTGCCTTAGACAGAATCAACCAATGTTAATTCGATTAAAAGTAAATTCACGGCCTTCCTGTGGGTAGAGGCTGTAATCACTACATAGAATTTACTATCATAAATAATAAGACTGGAGAATTAACTGTATAGAGTGAGACCATCTGTACCTGTGGGCATAAGATAAATCTCCTCATCTTTATGCTAATTTCCATCTTATTTCAATTAGTCTCATAAAGATAATTGCCTCCCTGTGGGGCCGGGCATTATCTGAATGAACTAATTGGTCTGAAATGTATGAGTCACTCATGTAATCACTAAACGTTATGTGATTAATGGTTGCATTACTTCTCATGCATTCCGGATGCTGTGGCTACTCCAAGAGATGCAAGAGAAATAATATCTTAATGTGACACATACGGTTTGATTATATAGTCTCTCCATTTAATACAAACAATCAAATTATATATATTGATAAGAAAAAACTACAACCTTAATTAATCAAACCAGTTAATTATTAGGTTCCACCAAATGCACAAACAAGATATGGTTCACTCATATATGTCAATCAACCCTTTAACTGCAGCTAAAATATGCATTGAATTGATCCCTAAACATGATGCGATCAATTTCGTCCTCTTAATCACCAACAACATGTGATTAAGTCTTTTGTCAATCATTGATTTCTTTGTGGCTACACTCAAAATCGACCGTATGACATGACATGTTTTAGAGTTACTAAATAAGGGTAAATACAAATGTATTTCTTATGTCGACACACCACTCAATTGAACCTTTTGTCAATTCAACTGAATATCGATGAATTTTCAATCACTCCACATAATGTGATCAAAACTTTTATGCATCATCGTCATGTCAAATTTGTTGTGGCTACACCCAACATTTGACACCATTGACATTCAAAATACTGACAACTTTACAAAAGTCAACAAGATCTTATGTTGACATAAATATGTGCAATTTAATACTTAAATATGGTTCAAGTATGCATATCTTGTCATTTATCCGTATATAACCTACAGTCTTTCCAATCAACAAAATAAGCACATACAAAATGCGACTAATTAATAGTGCCAACATAAATAGGAAAGACAGATATGTTTAATTAATCGGAAAATGAATTGTAATTGATCCTTTACGCATTAGTATATATCACATGTTAAATGTGATAAAATATTATTCTATATGAGACACAATTAACTCAAATCAATCACTTTACCCTAAGTTTTATATCCAAATCCAAAATTTGATTATATATCAAATTTTAAGACCATCGAAATATGATACATAAAGAATGATCAATTAGTCTAATACTAAATGTTTACACAATTAAATAAAATAATACATACTAAGGAGAGTCATGAATGGACCAATTTTTAGACATTAACTCCTGTAACAATTAAATTATTTGATAACAGACGGCAGCTAAAAGAACATTTACTAATCATGCTCAAATAAATCTGATGGGGCCGAACCATATACCAGTTTACAAAATTAAAACTAACATTCACAATGGCCCACAGCTATTATAATCAAAACAATTACCATTTTGTCCAAGTACTGTCGGCCCATAACACATATATGAAGCAACCTAATAGTTTGAAACAAAAGAAAGAATACAGCGGCAGTTTTTTTTTTTTTTTTTTATAATACAATGGCAAGCAATAATAAGCTGGCGCTTTGTTCACACAAGGCCGCCACCGACAGAGAACAAAACGCCACCACTTTTCGTCGATCTTTGCGGGAAATCGACTCACGGATACGGCGAATATGGTACGCCAATGCAGCCACGATTCTATCATCAAACCATTATGGCAGCAACGTCGGTGATCAGAATATTTCAGCCGTTACCAATATGTCGGAAACAGGTCCCGGCGACGGCAGTCGGCTATTAAATCGAAAGGGGTGATCGATCCTTACAACAACCAAAATTATATTCAACAAGAATAGGATACAAGAGTTGGTTTTTTTTTTTTTTTTTTTTGGGTCGAACAGGTTCATAAAAGGCAACATCAAATATAATGCAACAAAGGAAGCAGTAGGCAGCAAATATAATTCATCCGTAATAGATATATGCATATACAATCAAATCTCCGATTTCGGAAACAATAGCAGGAGATCAAGAACGGAAACAAATATAACAGATTTGAATCAAATCAGCTTACAAACAATACTTCGGATAACACGAATAGTAGACCTGGCTCCGATACCACATGATAGAAAACGATATATTCAGATTACCTGAATAAGCGGAAGCGGAAGAAATCAACAGGACCGTTCCTACATCCATTGTTATTCGACTCCGTCTCAGTTTGCCGCCAGGATCCAAACCCTAGAACAAAAGAAGAACTCCATATGCACGGTTGGCATATGGCACGCAAGTGGCATATGGTGCTATTAGTCTCTTACGGTCTACGCCTATTTTTCAGATGATCACCAACCGATGAGTACAGGCGATCTATATATATAAGGCAAGACTAGGGACCTAAAGCATTATGGAATATTCGGATGAAAACCCTAACCATCATAGGATTTCCCATAATACCCTTAATTAATAATAAACCAATAATATATTTACCAACATAATCATTAAATAACTTAAGGGCCACATATAATTATCTTTTACTAAATGATAATTCTTACATCAAACTCCTAGTCTATTTCCTTAACCTCTTTTAAATTCCCAGACGGTAACCAATTGGGAAGAAGAAAATTAACCAAACATTTTTGTATGGATATACAACACACTTTTATTCAACAGCTATGACTGAGTAATACTTGTGTGTGAGGCAAGAAAGCAGGTCATACAAATCTGTGCCAACAGAATATCGACATGCAATTATACTAATGTTTAGTACGCATCGCAAAAAATAAACGCTGGACTCGTGGATTATAGTGATAATCACATACATTAGCCGGCAAAACAAAATTCCAACATATGACCCAAGATTTTCTATTCACACAATAGTCCACATGTAGTTGGCTAATTTACATACCTTTCATCCTCCTCAAATACCACGAGAAACTAAGGTGACCTGGAGCAAAATATATGAACTAACCCTCCAGCGCACAAATCACGTCAGTTGATTATCTCAACCAAGTAGAAACTAAATTGTGCAAAAGGAATTTGTTTCCAAACAAGTTTGTATAAAGAGATGAAGAACCAACAGACCCGTACTAACACCAATCACCGATTCGTAAATTCCAATTCGACAAATAGACGATTAGTAACAAAAAAAAAAAAAAAAAAAAAAAAAAAAAACCAAAAAAAAACCTTAACCGACCAAAACAAGACAGATCAGTTTTAATAGATCTCGAACATACGATACTATAAAGCAACTTCAATTTGTCTTAAGCTTGTTGGGATAGTGTATCGTGTGTGGAGTGATTTATAGAACAGATCCGTAATTTACGGATTAAATTACGGAATATTAATCTAGAAAATAATTCATGTGAATAGTACAATTCATATTATTTAGTAGATCTAACAAAAGAAATATCATCAAGCATATCTGATTCAAACAATAGAGAATAAAGATAGCATGCACAAAATAAAGGACTAAGACAAACCGAGGCGAGTAGTTATTCTTTCCTTAAGACAAATTGCTCCGGTATGGTGCCCACGGTAGTAGCAAATGTCTCCCAAGATACAACGGCTTTACGTCTCGGATTTAGAGGCACTTCAAAAATCCGAGCTCCGGCGAACTTGCGGAGTGCTCCGAACTTCTCTTTGACTCAATATCTAGATCTATATGCTAGATGTTTTGTGGTGGAAAATACTTGAGAACATTCGATGATTAAACTTTTATCCATGGGGTTCTTTATATAGTAGAGATGATGAGCCAATGCTTGAATCTGATTGGCCGAAACACATCATCAAACTTTTCCCCTTGGAAAAGTAATGGCCGACTTCTCCCTCAAGGAAAGAAGTTAGGCGAAATTATTAATGCTAATTTCGAATTAATCCAATCCTCTGATTGGTCGGATGATGTGTCGTCTGAATTCCGATTGGTCCAATGACTCAATGAATTCTGATTGGTTGAATGACACAATCACATTCCAAAATTAATTTTATGGTTAATTTCATAAAGAAATTTTGTCTAAAAAATTATTAGTAACACCCGAACCGAGCTCGAGCACGAGCCGAGCCGGACGGCAGCGGCAGCGCGTGCACGTGTGGTATCTAAGTCCTCCCTCCTACACAAAAGTGCCTTGCCCCTTAGGGCACATCTATAAGAGCACACACTAGCTCTTATCACTTGAGCTACCAACACTCAAGTTTCCAATGTGGGAGAATGGGGTGAGGTCCTCCCTTCAAGTCCCATCTCCTACATATTTTCTACCAACTTTAGCCATTAATTTCTCATTCACCCGACATCCGAATCGAGTGATTCAAAAGCCCATCATCAACTACTCCGTATGGAGTATTTAATGATATCATTAACTCTCGATGACATACATAGGAGCCTATCCGTAATTAGCGCTAAAGTTGACCGTTCAACCCATTTAACGGGCTTTTCCTCCAACACCAGCCAGGAACCGTAGACAGTCAAGTGAAAGCAAATCCAAGAAAGAATTTGATTTTCGGATGGTAAATCATTCGCAGAACATGGAATGTGAATCAAACCCATGTTTGTATAGAAATTGAGATACTGATGCAAGTTTGATGGCAGACTCCGTGGCCGGTATTCAGAAACTGGTAAAGTTTGGAGATTGTTTTTAGCCATCTGACAAGCAACACAGCCAGGAGTATTATTAGAAATAGAAATAGATAAATGCTTAAGGGCATGACGCAGGACCACATGGGAGCATTGACCCAAATGTTGTATGCCTCCGCCTCGGTTCCTCCTCCTGAAATGACCAGGACGGAAATCCTTGGGGAAGCTACGGAGAGGAAGTTGGTCCCCAGAAAACCAACTCGCCCGAGGCCGACCTCTCATGAGAGTCGAGCTTCAAAGAATAGCAGGCCGAAGGCCCTTGAGGAAGGTCAGGAGGAGGGGTCCTTCGAGCAGGAGCGGGTTGCCAGCATGTCTGACGAGGAGCTGGAAATCCTTGTTTGCAAAACAGTAGAGCTGGTAAGCGTAGTCTTTATTTCTTTCACTTTTTGGCAGTTTGATTACCGATTGTCCTAATTTTCTATGTTTGTTCAGGGTGGCACGATTGGCCAGGAAGTTTTTAGGAGGTTGGGTAAGGCATCAGCGGACTTGGCTGCCCAATCGGGCAAGACCACCGAGCTGCGGAAGGCCAGGGAAGAACTTAAGGCGGCTATTCACCTTAAAGAAGCAGAAATGAAAACCCTGCAAGCCCAACTCCAGGCTCAGGAGAAAGAGTTGAAGGCGGTGGGGAGTGAGTTGGCAGAGGAGAAGAAGGCAAGGGATCAGGAGGTTGGGGACCTCAAGGCGAGAGTGGTTGATATAGAGGCAACTACTACGGCTAGATACACCGAGGCCATTCGGGAATACAAGGCTTCGGATGACTTTGCCGAGGCCCTTAAGGTGCTGCTGATCCCCATTCTCAATCATGGGTATACCCTGGGGGTGGATGAGGCGAGGACTCAGTTTCCCGCACTTGTTTTCGATGATCTCCCAAAGAAGGCTTACTATAAGCCGGGGATGGATGCGGCTTACACTGAAAGCATCCAAGATTTCCAAGCGGGGGTAGACATAGTAGGTAAGTATGTTACCCAACCGGCTGCTGCATCTGGGTCGGCTCCTCCATCTGAGCCTCAAAAGAGTCCTACTCCTGACTCTTAAAGTTTATTTATTTTTGTTTTTAGGAAGGCAGTTTTTGTATTATGATTCTATTCGTAATTAATGAAGAATTTATGCTGGTTTTATTCTTGTGAGTTTTGAATTATGTGTATGTGTAAGCTGTTGTTTTGTTAAATTGTTGTTGGGTAATGTTCCCCCCAATATGTCATTCATTAGTTTTTCTTTTGAATGGCATACTTGTTTTGATTCTGCGTTACCGGGCATGTGGCCTGCGTTCGGCCCACTCAGGCCTAAGTTATTTATGCAATTTTAGGAGTTTGCATTTACTTATGTATGTAGGACCGAATTTTATTAGTGTATTCGGTCTTTTGCCAGATTAGTTTCGTTCTAATGGCGTGCGGGATCGGATCGGAGCCTACGGTGATCGCCATTTATACAAACTAAGTGAAAGATGGATGAGTATATTCAGGACTCGGACTGCAGAGATAGATCTGATTGCCTTGATTAGGAGAAATTACAAGGCGAGAAGATCAGAGCTCGGAGAGCGGAATTAGATCCGATCGCCTTAACTAAGAACGTAAAATTATAAGGCGAGACGATCTGCAGAGCTCGGAGAGCGGAGCTAGATCCGATCTCCTTAACTAAGTGAAATTATAAGGCGAGACGATCTGAGCTCGTAAAGTGGAGCTAGATCCGATCGCCTTAACTAAGTGATATTATAAGGGCGAGACGATCTAGAGCTCAAAAATCGGAGCTAGATCCGATCGCCTTAACTAAGTGAAATTATAAGGGCGAGACGATCTAGAGCTCGAAAATCGGAGCTAGATCCGATCGCCTTAACTAAGTGAAATTATAAGGGCGAGACGATCTAGAGCTCGGAAATCGGAATCCGATCGCCTTAACTAAGTGTAAAATTATAAGGGCGAGACGATCTAGAGCTCGGAAAGAGGAGCTAGGTCCGATCGCCTTAACTAAGTGTAAAATTAATCCCGAAGCATGGGCTTGGACGACCACAGAATAGGTACTAAACTTGGATGATCTACGGTAAAATTACCCTCAATCAACTTAAAGTAATCCGGACCGAGTTAAATTGGCCTTAGGGCTAGCTGAGCAAGTTTTAGGCGACTTAAAAACTGACCTTATGAACTAACTGTTTATATGAAGTTTTAAGGACGAGAGGGGCCAGGCTAGTGCTGACTTCTCATTTAAAAGTGTGGGAGCTGGGTCAGGTTAGACTGACTTTGCACGTATATTTTTTTTACGGACGAGAGAGGCCAGGCTAGTGCTGACTTCTCGTTTAAAGAACGGCGAGCTGGGCTAGGTTAGATTGACTTCTCGCATGAGGCTTTACTGTGCAGTATAAGTGTTTGAATGACTTTTATGGACTTTATAAAGCAAGATTTAAAAGGTAGTGATATTGGCACTAGGCAAAGATGTAATTAATCGAGAAATAAATATCTGATATTAAGAGGTGCGTAATTGAAGCACAAAAATAAACAAAGGAGATCCAAGCAAATAGTAAGAGAATGCAAACAAGAATTAAAGTGCAAAAATTAAAGATAGTTTGAAAAAACGATAACCAATAAAGACTTGCCGAACTAGTCAGGCGAAAGTGGTTCCTTTGCCCTTGATGGTAGCTGCATAGCAACTTCGAGCGACCTCCAGATCTCCTTTGATTTTGACCGACCCTCTGGCGGTCGGGAACCTCATATTGATGTGCGCTGGGGAGATTATGGCTCGGAGATCGGTCAGAGCAGGCCTTCCCAAAATAATATTGTATGCTGATGAAGATTTTACCACAACGTAATTGACCATGAGTGTCCTTCCTGATGAATCCTTCCCAAACGTCGCCATGAGCCGAATCATGCCTAGGGGATGGACAGGAGGGCCGGCAAATCCAAACAAAGGTGCTGAGACCGGAATGAGTTCGGATTCTTTAAGACCCATTGCTTGAAAAGATGTAAATTAAGAACGTTAACCGCACTGCCGGTGTCCATACAAACTCTCTTGACCAGATTCTTGTTGACCACAACATCAATGACCAAGCCTTCATTGTTTTGGACTAAAGGAAGTGGATCCTTTGGCCCATAGCCTACTGCCTGAAACGGAATTTGACTTCTCTTGTTCTTTTGCACGCCTCCACCCGGCGCTTAAGTTACCAACTTCAAAGGCACTTCCGGGGCCTCACAATGGTGTTGATGGTGTAATCGGGCGGTTAATCTGTTGGTTGACCGCTTGTCGGGAGACTGATCTCTTCTTCACTGGGGCTTGCCTTGTCGGTTGCGATCACGATTATAGTTTCTCTGCTGGTAATCCCACTGCCCTCGGCGTTCGCCATAGTGGGGTCGATCCACGACTTCGTCTAGCTTTCCTTCGCAATCGCCGCCGCTTACATCGCGTTGAAAGTCTCTACAGTTGTCCAATTCATGCCCGGTGTCTTGATGGTATGTGCGGAACTTACTCTGGTCCTTCTTTCCAAGGGCTTCGTAGCGGTGTGGGAGTTTTCGCCAAACCTTTTCTTTCCATGATCGCTAATACTTGTTCTCGAGGCTGTTTACTTATTTGGGAAGTCTCGCGGTGCAAGACATTTCTTTTTCAAGTCGGCCCGTGGCGAGCCGCTCAAACGATCTCCATCGACTTTCTCTTCTTGTCGGATGTGTCTTCCGATTTGTCCTTCTTGGGTTCGGATTTCTACTTCGTTTCACGCGATTAGCTTCTTTCCTTGACAATTTTTAAAGCAACTTCCAAAGAATCTTTCATATAAGTGGGAGCCCGCACTCAATTTGGCATATAACTCGCCTTCACGTAGCCCCTCGCTACAAAGGATGCGATCCGAACTTGATTGGCGTCCCCGGACTTGTAGCGATTCTTATTTGAACCGCTTAAGGTATTGCAACGCAGATTTCGTCTTTCTTTACGTTTGATGGCGAATAGGGTGGGTAGCATGGAATGGCTTCGCCGTAATAAATGCGTTGAGGAACATATTCCCAGAGTGTCGAAGTTGTAGATCGTCCTTGTCGGTATTTTCTTGAACCGTTCCCGTGCCCGACCAGTGAGTAGCGCGGGGAATGCTTTGCACTTCATCTCTTCTGGGGCACAGTCAAGATTCATGTGCATGAGATACTGGAACAGGTGATCCTAGGGGTCTTTAGTTCCGTCGTAGGGCTCCAGTTTGGGGATCTTGAATCTTGCTGGCCGGGGGCAGTTATCGATCTACTCAGAAAAATGAGATTCGAGCGCTAAGAGTGTTGACTTTTTTCCCGCTATGGCCTCTAGCACGACGCGATCTGCCTCCATGGCTTGAGGGACGACCAGCTGTCTCTGTAGGTTTGAGGATGACGATCGGTTTTCTCTTCTATTGTTTTTATGATTTGGGGGAGGTGTTGGCTGCCACAATCCGTCGTTGGGATCGTCTTCTTCTTCTGGCTCCTGACTCTGGGAGTTTTCCCCAGATGAGCCTCCGCTCAGTTGATGCAAATCCTGTGAATTTTTGTTGAGGGGGCCTTCTTCTTCTAGACCTTCCCAATCCTCATCCTCCTCGTCCTCCTCTGCCAAGACAGCGTTGAGAACGGCTTCTTTTGTGGCGTCGTCCAGTGCTGTGAGCTGATCCACCAACTCATGGTGGGCCGAGCCAAGGGAAATTGGCTCCTGCTGTGGGTTCTGATTGTTAGCATCTGACTCTGATGCGTTGTTAGCACCATTACCATTAGCAGCCTGTTGTCGTGTAGTCACCATGGTTATCTTGAAGCTTTTCCTGAGATTATTAATCAAGAAAGGCCCTCCTTCTAGCGCCAATTGACGATCCAAAAATCGTCAGGGTAATCCTCTAGGCACATTTCCTTGATTACAACCTAAGGATGCTTCAAGAGCACAGAAAACGAAGATGGAGGGGGTGATTTGATTTGTTTTAGACTACACTCGAGATGTCTCTTCTCAAGCTGCCTACGTATCCAATGGTTCAATTGGAATCAAGTCTTCGTAGTTCCTTAAGGATAGTTTATATAGAGGGGCTTATGCACTAGGGTTTGCGTGTGGCGTGTCTAGGATGGACAATGATCAACGTGTTCCCTAAGGAAAAGATTATGTTTAGTAAATCTCCTTGATTTTAGGAGATAATTATAGTATTCAAATATTCGTATTAAGTGATAAGGATTGGAGCATTTATGGCTCAAGATTCTCTTATAGTTATCTGATTATTACGCATGTGATGAATAAGATTAAGAGCAGGCTCTGGCCAACTTGAGCGAAACGTATGAGATTGGCGGAACCGGCCCACAAAGGTCGGGGATGATGGCCGGGCTCTCACTGCCGCAAAATTGTACAAGTCTAAGGACCTAACCCGATCGATGTGATCGACACTGGCCGACCTGCTGGCTAGCAAAAGTTTGGTGTACGATCCCCCTCAGACTATTAGAGACCGAGAACACCCGATCCAGAGACGGTCAGACATATGAGGGTTGCTGGTGATGAAACGGGTAGACAGGCTCCCCTAGGCTCGTCATTAGGCGATCAAGAGTGGTTTCTCTCTCGAGTCAAGTGTTGAGCCACCAAAGAGTGCGCGTGGGTAAGCCCACTTTCGGCAAACATCAAACACATCATCACACAATTGAGTAATTCAATAACATTTTGCATACACTTCTTGGTTACTTTCAACATTTTTAGCCGCACAAATATTTTCAAGCAAGATTTAAAGTGTGCACCACACATGGATTCCAATATATATTTGGATACTTACCTTCAATTATCTCTCCCGCCGCCGTCCAATTAACGGCATTGTATGTGATCATTTGAACGACCTTATGGTCACATACTTCATTAATTACTTCTTCTAATTTTTTTGCTATGAAATGTTTGTATTTAATAACACCAAAACAATCAACAGACTTGATGAACAATAGACCACTATCCGAGACAACCATGAAATATATTATAGGCCTTTGTTGGGGATCACTCCAACCATCTGAAAAAATAGTCACACATTTCTCCCTCATGTGCTTTTTATAGGTTCTAGCAACCTCTCCATGTACGTCTTTTCTCGTTGTAAAAGTCCTAAGTTTATTGTTTTTGGAAAGAACATAATCACCTAAATTATGATTTTCCACAAATGTAAAAGCATTTATAAATGTTGATTCTAGCCAATTGAAAGGCAAGCCCGTTGTGTAGAACATCCTAGGAAATTCTTCTTCCAAATGAATTATATTTTGCATGTCCAAAGCTTGTTTAATAATAAGATCACCCTTTATTTTTTTATTGCTCACTGGTCGAAACTTGTACGGATGGGATGGGGTACTAGGTAAAGTAGATGCAAAACTAGGTAGAGAGATTATGTTCTCTTCACCGTTTCTTCCTCTAATTTTTTCATCTCCATAACATTTTGTACGGTCATTTTTTTACACGTCTCAAGTTATGTTATGCTATTATGTAACAAGTGTACTGTAACCTTAGTATAACTGTTAGTTATGCTATTATGTAACAAGTGTACTGTAACCTTAGTATAACTGTTATTGAAGATATTTCCACAATATTTACAATCCCAATTGTAACCACCCGGTCCTGGTAACTTTACAATGTGTTGGAAATAAAATTTATGTTTTGATGATAATTCATCATACTTATTCAAAGTATTATCTTAACATCGTTGATGAAGTGCTGAAGCTAGCTGTTATAGTGAAAAGCTAAAAGATATCTAGAACTGAATGTTTAGGTTTTACTAGAAGTCGATAATTGTATAGGTTGTATCGCAGGACAATCGTTTGTAATAGTTAGTGTGACGTAAAAGCGTAAACTGGAAGTCATTTAGAAAACTGGAAATCATCAAGATAAACAAACTGACTCAGAATACACCTACATGAAACTGAAGAAGATAAGTTATTTGAGGACTGACTCGATTGTCTTATCAGAAGTATAAAGAATCGAGGTCACTGACTCGGTTATTAAAGATTGAAGAAGCGAGGATCAAACTTAGTTATGAAGACTATGTCGAGACTGTAAAGTTAGACTTCAGGCAAGATTGTGGTGACCTGAACTGAATTTATGGATCTTGTATGAAGACATAAGAGTCATACGGACAATGAACTCTTAGAAGACTATGAGTCATGGTGTACTCTGATTAAGTCAATTATAATCAGATGAAAAACTGGAGTACTGATACTTGAAGAAGAGTAAAATCTCAGTTAATACTCCAAGTCAGTCAGGAAACTAACAAGTGATAATCTCAGTATAAAACTGATAAGGAAACTCAGTTTCATATGTCATTCATCCAACAAGCTTATAGTACAGTCGAACGTTATAAAGGAAGCAATTTTATTGGATGAGTTACTGACACAGCAGAACGGTCAGAAATTATATCCGTTACAAAATAGACATTGATACAATTTGAATTCAAGCCAAATGAACGTTGGACCTCACACTATAAATAGAGGACTTTGCACCAAGGATAAAAAGAGAGATGAACACGAATTAAGAACAAGAACAATCAGAATTATCAAGTGCATTAGTCATTCGAATTGCTATCATCTCTGCGCTATAACAAGATCACATCAAGAATTTCTTCAAGTGTTCAAGCTACAAAGAATTTATCAAGAATCAGACACTTTGAAGAACGACAAAAAAGAATCAATTCATTGATTCTCAACCCAACATTGATTCTATATCAAAGGTTTAGACTGTGAAGCAAACCGGGAAGGTTTTGTGAAGGACAGTTGTTACAAGCAGACAGGCAGACTGTGTTTGTGGTGGTAGCTGGTGAAGAGGCAACTCAACCCTTCAAGGACCAGTGTTCAAGCATTTGAAGAGCAGCAATTCTACCTGTTGTACAACTGTTTAGATCGTGAAGCTAGGGATTAGCCAAGGACTATTGTTTAGGACTTTTTGTAACAGTTCACCTCAAGAAGTTCTAGTGGAATTTTCCTCCGCACCACAGGGGAAGAGAGGTCGTACATGATTACACCACCTGGAACCTCTATAATATTCATCTTATTTACTTTACGCATTTATTTATTTGCTCAGCATTTACTTACAACATTTTGATATTTGATTGTTATACACTTCATAGTTCACAAACTGACATTCATCAGAATTCAGTTTACCACTCTCAGCTTTCATAAAAGAATAACAAGATCAGGAAAAAGGCTAGAAATATATCCGCTGCCGGTTGACTCAGTTTTTGCTTAAATCTGTTTGACTTAATCTCGGCTCAGTCAGCTTAACTCCACACAAGTTTTTAACTAACCCTTAATTTGTTTTAAATCCAGTTTAGGAAAGTTTTTGGTGACAAGTTTATTCACCCCCCCCTCTAAAATTGTGTTAGCCTTTCCAAGGGACCAACAATTGGTATCAGAGCAGTGTTTCTTTGACAAGATATCATTTGCTCTATATCTCCTCTAGTTGTTCTCATTTGAAAGCTCAGTTCCAGTTAATTTACTATCAGTCTTCACTCACTCACAATGGATAACAATCAATATGCGAGACAGATGCAATGATGGATGTACTCACTGATGGACCAATTAAGATCACTCACATGCAAACTGTTGGTGGAGAGCAAGTTTGAATTGCAAAGCCCAAATCCGAATGGACTAGTGATGATCGCAAGCGAAACAATCTCAACAATGTTGCTATGGATTTTATCCTCAGAACTCTTGACAGCAACATGTACTTAAAGGTGAAAGAATGCACAACTGCCAAGGAAATGTGGGACAAACTACAACTTGTTTGTGAAGGAACAGATTCAATCAAGGAAAACAAAATTTCCGTTGCAAAACAAAAATTTGAGAATTTCAAGATGAAATCTGGAGAAACCATTGACCAAATGGAAACAACATTCAGTGCTATCATGGATGAATTAGATCTACTCAAGATTGAGTACTCAAAGAAAGTTATCAATACAAGAATCTTGAAGGCATTACCAATGTGCTGGAAAATGAAGGTCACTGCTATGGAAGAATCTAGAAGCCTTGACATAGAGTATTCATTCAAAATCTTCTCAGATTTGAAAGCTTATGAATTCAGTGAAGATTTTACAAGTACAGCCGCAATAATCAAAGCTCTGGAAGAAACAAAGACCACAGCACTTGCAGCAGCATCAAATGACAATCAAGAAAACTCATCAAGCAATCTTTATGAATTGGATAAGATGGAAGAACAGATGGCTCTAATGATGAACAGAATTTGAAGAATGAAGAGTGGACACCCTGTCACTCAGAAGTTCATCAAGAGGACTCCTGAGAAAAGAAAAGATGATGAAAATCTCTGTTTCAACTGCAAGAAACCTGGACATTATAAAGCTGAGTGTCCAGAACTGACCAAGAAGACCCCACCAAGAAGAATTGGTAGAAGAGCACTCCTTGCTGGAGATGAGTCGATTATGGCGTGATGCTTGAAAGACTATCAGATGACACAGCTTTAATGGCACACATGGAAGACCCAAATGAGGTATGTGAATCAAATTCTAAATACTCTTCAGCTCAAATTTCCATGCAAAATGCATGTTCTTCGACTGCTGACTCCAATCCAAAAAATCTTGAATTAGAAGAAACTCTTGACGAATTGATGAATCGACTAGTGACTATTCAAGTGGTTATGAATCAATTAAAGTGAAAAGAGAGAATCTAATTCTTGAAGTTGAAAAATTAAAGTCCGAACTAAAAATGTTGAAACCGACTAAAAGCGATAAAGAAAAGATTCGATGATCGACCATGCATCGCTGCAGCGAAGAATCGAATCATTTGCTCAATCAAGTTCAGTTACTGGATTCAAATCAGGAAAACCGTATGGAGACAAGACGGGTTTAGGATTTGATACACAGCAATCTTCCATGAATAGAACCAGCAAAGCTGCTGAACCTAGTACCAAAACTGGTATTAAGTTTGTAGCTGAGCAACTTCCACAAACTGAGAAAATTGCTGAACCAGTAAAGCCAGTATCACATAAGATAAATCAGTTTTCCAAGAAAACAACTGGATCTACCAACAAGGGTAAACCAAATGGTAGATCAGATGTATTTCAAGAAAACCGAACTGGGAAATCAACTACCAGGTCCACAAAAACCAATCAAGTCAAGAACCAGAAAAGTTTCAATCAAAGTAAATCCAAGAATGTCAATCATTCAAAGTCTCACACATTCAGGAAAGGAAGACTATACCTACCATTGATGATGATTGGAATTTTATTGCATCTACTAATAAAGCGATAATAGCAATCATTCCGGATCGAAAACTTATCACAAGTTTCGGTCAAAACTCAAGCAGAGCTAATCTCGATTCTCAACAAAGCCCAGCACCAAGGTGGTCAGGACACTCGGTACAAAAGGAATGATGGTTATTATTCAAGTTTTAATAGAAAGCATGATGGAAATAAATTTCAGTCAAAAGATCTGAGAGATCATATAAATAAGACACGGTCCAAACATAGACACTATGGGAGTGTGGCTTACATAAATGAAAACAAGTGCAACAATATCCAAAGAATACCTAAAAGATATATCCCCAGAGTTGTACTGACAACCGACCCCCATGGACCCAAACTGAGTTGGGTACCTAAAATTATTTAATATTTATTGTAGGATATATGGTACTTTGACAGTGGTTGCTCTAGGCACATGACAAAGAGTAAAGACAGTCTCAGTAATTTTATTGTAAAAGATGGACCAAAGGTCAATTTTGGAAGTAAAGACAAACCTGGATACACCAAAGGTTTGGCACCTTGATCCGGAATGGACTTACAATCAAGAATGTATCTTATGTAGAAGGATTACACTACAATCTACTCAGCACCAGTCAATTCTGTGATATGGGATATAAAGTTACTTTTGACAAAGAATTCTGCGTTGTCAAATCCGGCGAATCGACTTTTCAAGTAGTTTTAGCCGGAAGAAGAAAAGAGAATATGTATGTAGTAGACTGGACAACAGCCGTTGCTGAAACTTGTTTGCTTGTGCATACCAAATCAGAAATTAGTTGGCTATGGCACAAGAAACTGAGTCATCTTAATTTTGATGACATCAACACACTTGTTAAGAAACAGTTAGTCATTGGACTACCGTAAATCTCATATAAGAAGATAAACATGTGATGCTTGTCAACAAGGAAAGCAAACAAAAGCAATTTTCAAGACCAAGTCTCAAAGATTCAACAAAACGGACATCCGGAACTACTACATATGGATTTATTTGGACCTATAACACCAATTAATATCAGTGGAAAGAAGTATACATTGGTGGTAGTAGATGATTTTTCAAGGTACACTTGGGTAATCTTCTTAACCAAGAAAAGTGAAACCAAGCAAAGACTTATAGAATTACTCAAGAGACTTCAAAATCAGAAAGGAGTATCAGTTGTGAAGATAAGATCAGATAAGGGAACTGAATTTCTCAACAAAGTGTGATTATTGAATATTGTGAAGAAAATGGTGTTTTACACCAACTTGTCGCCACAGAACACCTCAATGAGAATGGTGTAAATTGAAAGAAGAAATAGAACACTCAAAGAAGCAGGAAGGACTATGATCTGTGAAGCAAAACTACCTGAAAGATATTGGGCAGAAGCAGTTAACACAGCCTGTTACACACAGAACAGAGCTCTTATGAACAAAAGAAATGAGAAGACTCCTTATGAAATTTGGAATGGAAGAAAACCAAATGTTTCCTACTTTCATGCTTTTGGAAGCAAATGTTTCATACACAACAATGGGAAAAATCAACTTCATGTTTTTCAGCCCAAAGCTGATGAAGGAATTTTTCTAGGATACTCAAGTGTCAGCAAAGCTTTTAGAGTACTAAATAAAAGGACACTCCAGCATGAAGAATCAATTCACGTGGTATTTGATGAACCAAACTTCCCTGGTGAAACAACTGAAGACAGACCATAACCAGTTTCTCAGTCCAGTTACCAGTCTCGCCAGAACTAGTTTTTGTCGACATTGGGAGACTACAAAATTTAGAATGTTCAGATCCAGATCAATCTCAATTTCCAACTACTCAACAAACCACACATGAACTACATGTTTCGATCCAATCAAGAAATTAAGAACCACTCTCAAGAACCAAATCGAACAAGATATAGATTCTTTGATGCAAACACCCACGTATCAATGGATGAGAGATCACCCTGAAGAACAAGTTATTGGTGATACTCAAACTGGCGTTCGAACAAGACATCAACTAGATGCAATGATTGCATGTTTTCTATCTCAATCTGAACCTAAGGAAATAGAAGAAGCTTTGAAAGATCCAGATTGGATACTAGCTATGCAAGAAGAACTGAATGAGTTGAAAGAAATCAAGTATGGAAATTGGTAGAAAGACCAGTTCATGTGAATATTATTAGAACCAAATGGGTTTTCAGAAACAAACTTGATGAAGATGGGAATATCATCAGAAACAAAGCTAGACTTGTAGCTAAAGGACACTCTCAAGAAGAAGGCATAGACTTTGATGAAACCTACGCACCAGTTGCAAGATTAGAAGCAATCAGACTATTTCTTGCCTTTGCAGCTCATAAGAAATTCAAAGTTTGCCAGATGGATGTTAAAAGCGCATTCTTGAATGGAATTCTTGAAGAAGAAGTATATGTTCAACAACCACGTGGATTTGAAATCAAAGATCAAGCTGATAAAGTTTTCAGACTAAGGAAAGCTCTTTATGGACTAAAACAACCACCAAGAGCTTGGTATGAAACTCTATCTCAGTTTCTAGTAGATAATGGATTCATCAAAGGGACTATAGAAAAAACTTTGTTCAGAATGAAAAATGGTGAGAATACTTTACTTGTTCAAATTTATGTTGATGACATTATTTTTGGATCGGAAGATGAACAATTATGTGAGAAATTTGCAAGTTTGATGAAAAGCAAATTCCAAATGAGTATGATGGGAGAATTGAATTACTTTCTTGGATTACAAGATAAACAACTAGATGATGGAATTTTCATTCACCAAACCAAGTATACAAGAGAACTTATCAAAAAGTTTAGTATGGAAAAATCAACTGGAATTTCTACACCAATGGGGACCAACATCAGATTAGATGAAGACAAAGAAGGCAAAGATGTTGATCAAACACTTTACAGAAGGATGATTGGAAGCTTACTCTATCTTACAGCAAGTAGACCAGATATATCATTTACTGTTGGTGTATGTGCAAGATTTCAGTCAAAACCAAAGGAAAGCCATCTCACAGTTGTGAAAAGAACATTAAAATATCTGAAAGATACAGATGGAGTTGGAATTTGGTATTCAAAAGAAGGAGAATTCAAGCTAATATCTTATTCAGACTCAGATTATGCTGGATGCAAAGTGGACAGAAAAAGCACATCAGGCACATGTCATGTAATACCCTACTCCCGAACCCTCAGCCCACCCAGGCCATTCAGGAGGGGTTGGGGTTCTCGCCGCGACTTCATTAACTAGACTTTAATTCTCAAAATATTTCAATAAAACTACAATTATATTGACAAATATTCACTAAGTGTTTCAATTATAAAAATTACAACAAAAAAAATACTACAATTGTAATTAACATAATTTGCACAGAGAGTTCTAAATCCAGGTCCATGTCATTGCTTTTATCCACATTACATCTCTTTCGAACCATTACCTGATTTTATTTATAGAAGAAAAACAAAACAAAACAAAAACACAAAGAAAACGAAGTCGTCAAGAAAACGGTATGAGCGTAATGCGAGAGTGTTATATATTTTAAAAAAATGTTGTAACAAAATATACATTTTCTAGAAATCTTGTTCGAGTATTTATGTAATAATATACTTGTTTAAAATTTATATATCAAGTTCAAGTCGAGAAAGCTCATTCGAGATCCGTCAATTCATCAAGTTAAAGCTACTGTAGACATCGACATGGTGATACGATTATCTCGCTTTATGACTCCCGCTTCACCACCTTATATCCACAACAAGTAATTTTTATAGTGAAGTCCGCCCTTCCGACACCCAATCTCACAGGGCTTCCGGAGAGTCCACTTGCCTCGGATCCCACAACCGCTAAGTTCTGAGGCCCAATGCTCGCCTAACCCGATGCGAAACCTCAAGAGCCCATCGAAGCGCGAACGAAGCGAGAAGCGAGAAACCATGCCTTGAGCGGGAAATGTATAAGTACGATATACCATACCGCGCGTAGCGGGTAGTACGGTACCATGCCATTAAGATAAGACATGCAATGTCATTTGTACAAGATTTGTTTTATCATGTTATTATCATTAAGTCGAGAAAGTTAATAAATTATTTTTAACAAGATACATATTATTTATCTATATCAATAATATATATTAAATTAAAATACTTTGAAAATACTTGAAAAGAACACACTTGACTTTTATAGAAAGTAAAATTGAACTCACCTTTAACAAGTGTACCTAACTCGACTGTATAACCGTTCCTCCTTTAATAGGCCTCATGTCTATTGTACAAGGCTAAACCACGCACAAAGCCGAATCACTTGTAAGACAAGTATCAATCATAAAAGTGTTGAGCATAAGTTTCTGTTCTCCCGGTATTCCCCTTAGCTCACCCAAATTTCAATAACAGAATTTAAAAGCAACAAGAAAAGAAGTCTAACTAGTGGAGAATGGTCCCTGAAAGGAATGGCGGCCAACAGGTTGATCAATGTATGTCATTGACGGTAGTTTCCTATGGTGAATTACAATAACTTTGTTTTTCCTCATTTTCTAAATTATTGGAATCGCATAGCCAAACAATAAAGATGTAAGTGCTGAGGGAATGGATCAATATGGTTGGCTGTATAATTTTGGAAAGAATGTGTTGTGGAGGATATATATAAATAGTGCATGTGAAGAAGAATGTAATGCAGTATATATATATATATATATATATATATATATATATATATATATATATATATATATATATATATATATATATATATCGATGAATGGCAAAGAATAGTGAAAGTAAAGTTGAAGAGCACCACATATAACTGAAACTAATTAATCCTTAGTTAAATATATCACTCAAATCATGTAACGCACTTGTCTAGCATTAATACACAACTTAAATAAAATTTATGTGTATTCATTTTATATTTCAATTAATATGTATGCATGAATACAACTAGGCTATATTTAATATCATGACAAGAATTGAAAGTAAGTGTAAAAATATATATAAGGAAATACATATAGAAGGGGCATGTCGACCTCAAACTAATTAGAAGATTTCCAAATGATGGTAATAGTAATAAAAGTACTAAAAATAGTAATTGTAATAATAGTGACTGATGATATTAATAATAATAATAATAATAATAATAATAATAATAATAATAATAATAGTATGGAGTATTAATAATAGTGAGTGATAATAATATATGAGTGGATAATTATTGACCTACTCACCCTAAATAAAACTTGGATAACCATAAATTGTATTTCATTATTATTTTTATTCTTATTTTGACAACTATACCCTTATCGCTTTATGGCATAAAAATCGGGGCGTTACATGTCAGTTACTAGGAAATAGACTTGTGTCATGGTTTAGCAAAAAGCAAAACTCAATCTCAACTTCTACAAATTGGCCGAATACACAAAGAATTGGAAGTTGTTGTGCTCAAGTGTTATGGATTAGACAACAATTAACGGATTATGGGATAGAAGAAGGAATGATTCCCATAATGTGTGATAACACAAGTGCAATTGCAATCACTGATAATCCAGTTTTACACTCAAGGACAAAGCACATTGATGTGCGTCACCACTTCATAAGAGATCATGCAGAGAAAAAGGATATCACAGTTCTTTATGTACCTACTGAAGATCAGTTGGCAGATATCTTTACAAAGCCATTGGATAAAGACAGATTTGCCAAACTAAGAACTGAATTGGGGATAATAAAAGTCAAGTGAAATCAGTTAAGCCAGAAATTCGTCAAGGGGATTAATCTTTGTTATGCTGGGTGCGTTCACTTAACAGATTAATCATTGACATCAACAATTTCAAACTGATCAACTAAAACTGACAGACTTTACTGAAACTGACTAATTTGACTTTAATCTCAGTTTCTATCTCAGTCAACTTAAGTCAAAGGTTGACAAGATAAAAGAAACAGCGGTTATGTCGCATTTAATTACTGCAGTTCTTTTTGTCAGAATATTGCGTGTACACCCCACGAATGTCAGAACAGTGCATACATCGGTTACCCAAACCATCATGGAATTTGAAAAGTTGTACTACTCAAACCGCCAGTATATCCTACCTATTTATTCAACCCTCATTCACACTATTTTCAATCAAATTTCAAATTCTTCGTCTCTTTCCTAAAAACAGAATCAGACTCTTCGAAATCCTTTCCTCTCAAAAATCAATTTTTGTGTTTACACACAGTTATGGCCACTTCAGACAAATCAAAGCAAGAAAGATTGAACATAGAGTTAGATGAATTTTCACTCGATATCTATGAAGCAATGTGCAACAATACTCTGTTAGTAAGTTGGATTTGTAATAAAATCCAGGAACAACCAGGTCTAAAAAATCTCCTAGAAGTTAAATTCAACGAACCACGTGATGTGGAAGGAATTCTGCAATTTTGGGAGAATATGCGATTGGTACGAAACTCTCTAATCACTACAGTTCATGGAGATCGTATTGCTGTTAATGAAAGAGTTATGAGTCATTATTCGGTTTCACGGATTCATCTGTGACATCAATAGATTTGACTACTCTACCATTGCAAAAAGAAGCTTTTCTAAAGCAACTTACTTTCTCTAAGGAACCAGTACAAATTGATAGTCCTGTTGACAAAATCAAGCCAGAATTTGCGCACCTCAGCAGATGG
This sequence comes from Gentiana macrophylla, assembly GCA_026214975.1. NCBI lineage: Eukaryota > Viridiplantae > Streptophyta > Magnoliopsida > Gentianales > Gentianaceae > Gentiana > Gentiana macrophylla. The sequence continues at coordinate 63,572,190 of CM047811.1, forward strand.
ATCAGCAAACATGTCATTGGAAAATCCAAAGGAGTCAGTACACTATCCGAAGAAAATATTTATCTGATAAACATAATTTGGGATGAAATAGAATTCAATTGGGCAGGTTATGTAGTCAATCGAGATAAAGAAGCGACGAAATGAATTAGGATAAGTGTACAAAGAGCTCAAGTTGAAGGTCAGGCAATTGTTGGTAGATTTCGATCAAGAAAACACTCAAGTGGAATCATTCAATTCTATCCGGAAAGACTCAAGGAAGGAAGCAAGAAAGACAAGATGCATTTACAAAGGAAATCACAAAGAAAAGCAGAACAACTTCCCAACCTGAAACCGGTCAGAAAACTGTGTCTCACCAGGAAGCGGAACACAGAGGAATCAAGCGTAAGGCAGACTCAGCACAAGAAAGATCAGTTGTAAGATGTTTATACCCAGCAACCTCAAGTAAGACATCACGAATCGAGGGGAACAACAACAACAACCGACAATCAAGTTACAAGGAAAAACACTTTGCCGATAATACTTCTCAATTACAACATCAATCAGTTCAAAGAATCGGCCTCGCTTTTGAAGTCGATAAAATTGTCAGACTAATGAAGATGAAGCTTAAACCAGAGGATTCTCGTGATGTTAGTCTACAAACTGAAGAGAAGTTACTCTTGGAGAAATTGGAAATCGGAGATTTATATACTCTATTTCCTATATCAGAGTTTCTTGAAAACTGTTTCAAAAGATTTACTGAACTAGCTCAAAGGAGAGAATCAGCCACATCATCTGTTCCCAAAGAAAGTTCAAGGAAAAAGGATGATGATGAAGATGATCATACAAGGAAAGAAGCTGATGTGACTACAGTTTTGCATTCAGACATTCAACCTCAATCTCTAGATATGCAAACTGTAAGTCAGCAAGAAGATTTGCCAGTTGGAAATCAGACAACTGACACTCAGCAACAAGCGGTGATGGAGCGATAATCGACAATCGATGATCATTGAAGATATCACCAAACCCCAAGGATCAACCTAAAACGACATATGATCCTTCTGACATCCTAACAAAGGATGAGTTGGCCAAAGTTCATGAAAACTTGAAGATTGTGCTCAGTCAAAAAGATGCACAAAATGGCCTTCTATCAAATATTTCTGGATATCTCGATTATAGAACTAGAACAGATGTCTCAGTTCATGCTAGACTAGAGATGATCCACAAATCCAGTTCAAGTTCTGCTTCAGAAATTTTGTTACTAAAACAGAAACTAGAAGACTCAACCACAGTAGATAGGGAAACATATGCTCAGGCTCACTGGCATATGAATCAAAGACATCTACGGGTTAGAAACTCAAACTTATGAAGTAATAGCTTCTCAAAGAACGATATCCGCCGACCAACAGCAACCCATGTTTTGGTAGATCAGTTGTATGATGCCAAAAAGGGGGAAGCTGAAGAAGAAAAGCTGAAGTTACTTAAAGAGATGAAGCGACTTGAAGAAGAATTGGAAAGATACAAATCAGATCCTAAGTTCTTAAGGAAAGAGCTAACTGACGAGGAGCTCATTGAGAAATACAGTCAACCTGGAGAACAGAGAGCTACTCTTACAAAGGATCTGTGGATGAAGTTTATCATAGATCACAATCCTATCAAAGCCAAGTACAAGGACAGGACATTTGAAGAATCCTTGAACTACTTCTTATCTGATGTATTCTCAAAGCAAAAAATGGCACAATATAAGAAGAATCAGAGGATTGATGATAAACTGAAGATTAAAGACAAGACTGAACAAATGAAAGTCGATGTGGTAGAATTTGAAAAATACTACTTGAAAGAATGGACTTACCAAGCTATTTCTATGGAGAAGATGGAAGGAAGGAAGTCAAGTTGACTACAACAAGGCATTTTCAAAGGAAGACTCAAGCTAGAAAATGACTATCGCCTCGTATGACAAGGAGAAGACGTTTATTTCGATTAAGAAAAGCTTAGTCTTTAATCACAATTATTTGGACTAAATGTAACTATTCCGCTTTTTGCTCATTCTAATGAAATCCAGCTTTTCAGCTTTTACATTTTGCTACATTGTTTTGATCTTTAAGATTTTCTTTTAGGGAGAGTTTTGGCATCATCAAAAAGGGGAAATTGTTGGAAATAAAATTTATTTTTGATGATAATTCATCATACTTATTCAAAGTATTATCTTAACCTCGTTGATGAAGTGTCAAGCTATTTGTTATAGTGAAAAGCTAAAAGATGTCTAGAAATCGAATGTTTAGGTTTTACTAGATTACGATAATTGTATATGTTGTATCGACATTGTAATCGTAATAGTTAGTGTGTCGTGAAAGCGAAAGCGGAAGTCATTTAGAAAATCGGAAATCATCAAGATAAAAAAGCGACTCGGAATACACCTACATGAAATCGAAGAAGATAAGTTCATTTGAGGACATGCAGACTCGTTGGCTTATCTAGAAGTATGAAGAATCGAGGGTCACTGACTCGATTATTAAAGATTGAAGAAGCGAGGATCAAACTCGATTATAAAGACTATGTCGAGATCTGTAAAGTTAGACTTGTGCAAGATTGTGGTGACTGAATCGACTTTATGGATCTTGTATGAAGATCTAAGAGTCATAAGGACAATGAACTCTTAAGACTATGAGTCATGGTGTACTGATTAAGTCAATTATAATCGATGAAAACTCGATCTTGATACTTGAAGAAGAGTAAAATCTCGATTAATACTCCAAGTCGGTCAAGAACCGACAAGTGATAATCTCAAGATAAAACCGATAAGGAAACTCGATTTTATATGTCATCATCCAACAAGGCGATAGTACAATCGAACGTTATAAAGGAAGCAATTTTATTGGATGAGTTCATTGATACGTAAGAACGGTCGTAAATTATATCCGTTACAAAATGAGCGTTGATACAATTCAATTCAAGCCAAATGAACGTTGGACCTCACACTATAAATAGAGGACTTTGCACCAAGGATAAAAGAGAGATGAACATGAATTAAGAACAAGAACAATCGTAATTAACAGTGCATTAGTCATTCGAATTGCTATCATCTCTCGCTTATAACAAGATCACATCAAGAATTTCTTCAAGTGTTCAAGCTACAAAGAATTTATCAAGAATCGGACACTTTGAAGAACCACAAACAAGAATCAATTCATTGATTCTCAACCCAACTTTGATTCTATATCAAAGGTTTAGATCGTGAAGCAAACCGGGAAGGTTTTGTCAAGGGCAGTTGTTACAAGCAATCAGGCGATTGTGTTTGTGGTGATAGTGGTGAAGAGGCAACTCAACCTCCAAGGACCGGTGTTCAAGCATTTGAAGAGCAAACAATTCTACCTGGTCCTACAAGCTGTTTAGATAGTGAAGCTAGGGATTAGCCAAGGACTATTGTTTTGGACTTTTTGTAACAGATTCACCTCAAGAAGTTCTAGTGGAATTTTCCTCCACACCACAGGTGGGAAGAGAGGCGATGTGATTACACCACACGGAACCTCTATAATATTCGTCTTATTTACTTTACGCATTTATTTATTTACTCAGAATTTACTTACAACATTTTGATAGTTGATTGTTATACTCTTCACAGTTCACAAACTGACATTCATCAGAATTCAGTTTACCACTCTCAGCTTTCATAAAAGAATAACAAGATCAGGAAAAAGGCTAGAAATATATCCGCTGCCGGTTGACTCAGTTTGTGCTTAAATCAGTTTGACTTAATCTCGGCTCAGTCAGCTTAACTCCACACAAGTTTTTAACTAACCCTTAATTTGTTTTAAATCCAGTTTAGGAAAGTTTTTGGTGACAAGTTTATTCACCCCCCCCCCCCCCTAAACTTGTGTTAGCCTTTCCAAGGGACCAACACAATGTTTGAAACAATGGCTTGTATTCCTCGTCCAAGCTCACTTTAGATGAATCAGAAGCGGAAGCCGAAGATGTCGTACTTGATAAATAAAGCAATCTGCAAACATAAAAAGTATAATTCAAGGATGTGGAACACCTAAAACTTTACGAATTAGTTTGTAATATTTTAGGTGAAATTTTCAACTGAAAAATATATAATTCAAGAGGATGTGGAACACCTAAAATCATAAGAATTAATTTGTAAGGTTTTAGGTGTTGCACATCCCTTTGAATGATATATATTTCGTTTACGGATGTTTTATTTATCAAATATGGCATCTTCAGCTTCCACTTTGATTCTTCTAAAACGGGCTTGGACGAGGAAAATAAGCATTTATGGAAATATGTTTTAAACATAGTAAAGTTACCAGGTTCGGGTGGTAATAAGTCTTGGGATTAAATTATGGTGAAAATAGCTTCAAAAGCGGTTATAGTAGGGTTAAATTACACATGTGATAAATTAGCAGAACAAGAATCGAGACGTGTCTAAAAGTGACCGTAGAAAATGTTATGGAGATGACCAAGCTACAGGAAGAGGGGTTGAAGAAACCCTAAGACGGCCCTTCTACCTACTTTTGCATCTACTTTACCTAATACCCCATCCCTGCAAGTTTCAACCAATGATCAACAAAAAAATTAAAGGGTGCTGCTATTGTTAAACAAGCTTTTGACATGCAAAATAGAATTCATTTGGACAAAGAAATTGCTAAAATGTTCTACACGCCGTGTTTGTTTATCAAATTGGCCAGAATCCACATTTCATAAATGCTTTTACGTTTGCGGCAAACCATAATTTGGGTTGTTATGTTCCTCCTGGATACAATAAACTTAGGACATCACTTTTACAACAAGAAAATACGCACGTGGAGAGGTTGCTAGAACCTATAAAAAGCACAAGAGTGAGAAAGGTGAGAATATTGTTTCAGATGGTTGGAGTGATCCCCAACGGAGGCCTATAAAATGTTTCATTGGTGTCTCGTATAATAGTCCATTGTTCTGGTGTTATTAAAGACAAACATTCCATAGGCGAAAAATTAGAAGAATAATTGCAAGGCGGCAGTAGAGATACTTGAAACTAAGTTTTCCAAGTATATTGGACTCCTTGTGTGGTGCAGGCTTTGACCCTTGAAAAATATATGTGCGGATAAAAATGTTGAAAGTAACCAATAAGTATATGCAGAATGTTATTGGATCACTCAAGTGCGTGTTGATGCGTTGTTTGTGAAGAGTTTCATAATGAACAACCAAATGTGTTTGATCATTTTCAAACGTTTTAGTTCTTTAAGGTTGCTTGTGGTAGCAGACATCCGGTTCGCTTTTGTCGTCGTGATGTTTAAAAGATTTAAGCTCCTTAAACATTCTTTGGAATCAATGGTTATGAGTGTGAATGAAGCGAATATATAAAGAGGATGATAAAAGACCCGCATAGACTATCCATGACTAGGTAGTGAGTGAAAGTTGGTGGGAAAAATTGATTATATACCTTCTTACGACCCCTATATATGACATGCTTCAAGTTTGTGATACATATAAACCTTTTTTTCAGCTGGTTTATAAGGCAGTTTATCCTTTCTTCGTAATTAGGTCCTATGGCTGAACAAGTAGTTTCAGCAACAATACACCCATCATTTAGAGATCGATACCACCACTATGATTGAAATAGTGAAGAAGGTTATCCATTCAAATGAGAATCTGATACTGGATGAGTCACCCCCTTTGATAATATGATTTGTTCCATTCTCGTGGCACGTTGGACAAAAATAATACTCCATTCATTGTTAAATCCAATGTAATTATTATTAATAAAATCTTGTTTGTTTTTTAACCGTTATCTGTTACTTTGTAGAGCTAAAAAATCTTAATATCATTTTAATGTAAGTACTATAGCGACCAATGGCTTACAAGAAAGAGAAGGTAGGCGGTCTCCAAATTCAGATGATGAAAGTTTGTGAAGAATGAAGATTATGTTTTAAGAGACTTTTGTCAAATGAAGAATGCCAGGCTATCATTGTTGAGTATAACACATTTTCTGTAAAGAAATTCATTTTCGGGCTCCCACACTTCAAAAGGTAGCTTTTAGGTTACTTGGATAACCATCTTCTTCTTCTTGTTAGTTAACTCCACGGCGAGCTCAATATTTTGTTTTTGTACACTTTTATCACGTAATCATCCTGAGCATCAAGGCACAAATACAAAAAATATGGGATGTTGGTGGGGACGATTTCGGGAGCAGGGAGGAGGCTGGGTACTATGAGATTGCGAGTTTCACGCTGGATGAACCTGAACTGGAATTTGCATTTTGTGAAGATGATGTTAATGTTGGAGAGTAATATGATGTTATATATGTTTGAACAAGTTTGTTGTACTTTTGTTAAGCATATGACTTCAAGCTTTGAAAAGAAATTATATTTAAAAGTTGGCCCTTAAGTTATTTATATTTCAATTTTGTTCTTATATTTTTAATATTTACAATTCGGTACTTACATTTTCATTATATACAAATACATCATGTACATCATGTATTTGTATCCTATATTTTTTTCTTTAAATCACGCATCCGCGTATCTTGTATTCATACATCCTAGCCTCTTGTAACTTTTTATCCGTCCTCTTTATCTTTCTTTGACTTTTATTGATATGAACGCCTTTCTTTTCCATGCCATCACAATATTTGGATGTATTTACCGTATAGAAATATGCCGTGTGAACAAGACCTTAGAGCATCTCGAGTCATGGAGCTTTTAAAAACTCTATGTATGCCAAGTTATCATTCTATAAACAAGTTATCTACAAACATTCTTTCTACAATACATACCTTTTAAAAAGGTTTATATCATGGACCCACTACACATACATATTTTTCCTACTACATACAAACCATAAATTTAAATAAATAAATAAAAACTACATGACATTGGATAAACTGGTTTATTCAGACAAAGCTTTTGGCAAAAACTTTGTCTACTCATCCACACTCCAACAGTATAAAGCTTTTGCTAAAGCTTTACCAACAACAACAAAAAAAAAAAAAAAAAAAATCCTCCCATCGTGGAAGCTCTTAGGTGGAATGCAGCAGAAGGGGTTATCAGAAAATTAACGCACATAGACTACGTAGAAGTATAAACGACTCCCCAACTCTCCTTCCGTTATCATTTAAAGAGTATGATTAAAATTGATGATGATGAATACGTCAAAGTCGGTGAACACTAAGATTTTTAAGTGATGGAAGGAATAAACTAATTGTAAAAAAGTTGAGAAAAGAAAATAATTAGCAATGACCAGTACAATTGTGGAAAAGCATTTGTTCATTCATGACTTGCAAGAACATGGGAAAGCCAAGATGGCAGAATAACACGAGAATCCGAAAACTGTTTTTAAGGGATGTGACGATGTTTGGTAATCGTCAGGGTTTATGAACGGGTAATTGGACCCTTTTGAGAGAATTCCAATTAGAAATCTGGTGGTTTTGGTAATGAATTATGGATGTGTCGTTTGAGACTTCCTACGTACCTAATATATATGAGAAGAAACCAATAACGTAGTTCTGAGAGGACAACGGTTCTTTATATAGGCATCCCGTGTGAGGAGTTAACGCATGAATCCCTTGATTTCGGGGCATGTGATTGATGGCTAGTACTATGCCAACATGGGCAGTCATGGCTCAATTAGGCCTAAATCGTGGGATATAATCGATCATGGATTATGGAAATTAATGAGGAAATGATCGTGGGATCCTGCCCTTTAATGAGTAACAATCTATGGAGAACAAATATGACATTTTCTATTCATAGACCAAGATAAGCATATCATCAGGTCGGTAATGTGGGACCCGCAAACACCATGTGTATTGGGATCAGTGGATAGCTTGCACTAAGCAGAAACGATATATTTCGAGCCTAATCTGACATGGGTCTAGCTACCTAAGATCTAAGAGCGACCAGAATGTAACCGGTGGAACCCTAGCTGAAACGCTTAAGTGAGTGGCCCGATATTCGGCTTAGCCTTGGATGGCCCATCTACCAATTTTACCCGATTGAGGCCCAAAAGAGTGCCACGTGTATGACTTCCGGGTCATACCCATGTCGAAAGCCTCACAAGCCTGAGGTGTGATGATCATCGTAGGTTAGGTTTGCATTAAGGCGACATGGCATGATATGTGACGTATGACAACCAGTTTTTTTTTTAAATTCATACGCCAAATGCTTATCTCGAGGAGCCTTTTCGAATCTTTAAGAAAAAAACACGGATTTAGTTGGTTGATTAACGGAGAATATTCTTTTGTCTCCAACATCAGCTTTGGCTATAAAAGAGAGTGGATTTCTTTATTTACCTTTTTACCATCTTCAAAGTTTAGAGTGTATATTTGAGAGAACTTTGAATCATTTCTTCATCGTAGCAGACATGTTCTTAGATCTTCAAAACAACTAAGCTTCTATATTTACTCCGCATAATTTTATCTGAAAATATGTCTTCAAGTAGACGACGATCCTCTTTAGATGATTCGTCGGATGAAGCCCTAAGCAGGGATATTCCTGAAGATGCATGGCTCAGGAACATTCGACCGCCTCTTCTGTATCTTGGTCGCGTTCCGCTGCAGGATCTCAGGGATCCCGGGCGGTAGAAACAACAACTAACGCTGGGATCGGACCTTGTACAACAAAAGCCACCCTTACATTCTTGATAACATGCATATGGTTTCCTTATGTAAAAGGAGTATGACATATATAGAAAAATTTATAAGCTGACTTTTCCCACTAAGGATCAAAAAGCCGATTCCCTTCCTGAGTGATATTGTGCAGTGTATAGCAAGCAACTTGTTGCAGGTCTTCGATTCCTAATAGTTCATGCAGTCTTTCATATTTTCATTCACTTTAACCTAGGCTTGATGTAGATTGTTCCTAATAGGATTACGGTCATCATTGGCTTTGCCATTTGTTGCAAAATAGTATGCATACCATTTTAGGTTACTCTAGTATAGTTTTGTTGGTAGGTCTAAGCATAACACATGTTGACTTTCAATTAAAAAACTCCCCTCTTTTTCTAAGAGGTGGAAGGAAAAGTTTTTCTTTGTCCAAACTGTAGGTTTATCAAGGATGATTCGTTGGAGGAATGATCATCCTGGCAAGGATTCTTTTGGATTCTTGGCGAGTGTTAACCAGTTGGACCTGATGAAAATCATACAAAGGGGCATCTGCATTAATAGCATTTTGTTCCCTTCTGGGATACTTGAGCTAGCCGATCTGAGAAATGCCAGTCCCGCAACTGTGACCCTATTTCTGAGGAGTCTAGAAAGCAATATAGGACATCATCTACTTGTATTTTTGTGTTTTGACTTTGATTAGACTTCTTATTTTTCACCTTGTTTCATATATCATTGTGCTTTCTTTCTGTAGTGTCTTTTCTTCAGACATCTTTGAGACTTCAGAAGTTTCTCCGAGAGCTCATGCTGTGAATGTTACTCAGCGAACTGTCAACACATCGGCCGTTGGAGCCACGGCTTGAACCGTTAGTGTGCTAAAAACAAGGGCTGATGTTTTCACCCATAAACACTTATATGGATTAGGCTGCAGCAGCAATTGCTGCCAAGGCTGACGTTGCTTAAGGCATTTTCTACTGCTGAGGTCGGATACGTCGTGCCGACTACTGCTCAAGACAAGTCTGTTACTTGGGTCGGGGCCTAGGATGTGGTGGTTCATGATCTTTGAAGTTGTCGAGGATGGCACGACACGTGGTTGATGTCAGATCTGAGCCACCAATTTTTGTTCAAGTGTGTAGGTCCCGAGATACGGCTTGCAACAAGTTCAGAGAGGCTGAATGAACTTGTTTGGACTTTAAAACTTTTTAACAACTTGTTAACACGATTAAACTTGTCAGATTAAGTGCAGCGGAATAAAGCCTTTTTAAAGTTCTATTTTCAAAGTATGAATGTTGAGTGTTTTAAAGCGAACACAAAGGTTTATAGTGATTCAGTGTGGTGTAATCTTTTAGTCCACTCTTCTTTTGTGATGATGAGGGAATTCACTATTGTTCTTTGTAGACCGTTACAACAGTGGTGATCGTCCTTCACACCCCTCATATGCTTCACTGATTCAACTCTGATGTTCCTTCGAGGTAACCTTCAACATCTATCACAAACACATCTCCTTCACAGCTTCACTACCTCAGTTGATTTAATCCTTAACAACCTTCAGTTTCTTCACTGATTATATGTCCTTGACTGCCTCAACAGCTTCACAGACTAACTCGTTCTTGATTGAATCAAGTTTGGAGTAGTCAACGGCTTCACGGACTAACTCATTGTTGATTGAATCAAGTTTTGAGTGAGAGTTTGGATCAAGAAGTTGATCCTTGGAGCATTCCTAAATAAGACTTTGAAGTTCAGTATTTGCTCAAGATTCAAGAGTAGCCTGGATTGATTCTGTTTGAGCTCTAGATATGCTGACTCTTAAATTTCAAGACATGGCTTGTTCTTGATTGAATCAAGTTTGGAGTAGTCAATGGCTTCACGGACTAACTCATTGTTGATTGAATCAAGTTTTGAGTGAGAGTTTGGATCAAGATGTTGATCCTTGGAGCATTCCTAAATAAGACTTTGAAGTTCGGTATTTGCTCAAGATTCAAGAGTAGCCCGGATTGATTCTGTTTGAGCTCTAGATATGCTGACTCTTAAATTTCAAGACATAGCTTTTGAGTATCTCGGTAAGTTTCCCTTTGTGTTAGGTGAATGGCATGAATATAGAATTTGTCTCTAAGTCCTGATATTTATAGTTGGGATCTTTAATTGAGCTGTTTTGCTTCTTTTCGGCTGAATTGTCTTCTACACAACTGAACTTTCTTGTTTACTCAGTTGAGTACTTCTTGATAATATAACCGTTGTACATCTCGATAAAATATTGAATTTTCTAAGTACTAACCGTTTGATCCACCATTAATTAGCCGTTGTTCTGGAAAGATTCCTAACATTGTGAACGTTGCTTGTACAAAATGGTAAGGTCCTCTTGTCTGTCTGTTGTGCAATTTAAAACATTGATTGCAGTGTTTTTGACATGCTAGGCCGTATTAAATGCTTGCTCAACCTTATCCCTATCTTTTCAATTTGAACATTAAACTTGTATTATCTGAGTCTTCAATACTTTGATCAACACGAGTTGTCTTCTCATATGATCCTTCATATTAGAGCTTTTCTTCTCATCTGATCAGGGTATATTATTCTGATCTGATGATTCTTTTCATCTGAAATGTTCTTTGGCTATGTTCTCTTGTATTCTAGATTTCTTCTTGAACATGTCATACTTTTCTGATCTGAATCTTGTTCGTTGGTCTGAACATCTCAGCTGAAATGCAATTCTTTTGAATTTATCTTTTCGTCTGATTTAGCTATTAATCTGATCTGATCCAAGCTCTTCACTTCACTGATTCTTCTCTTCTGATCTAATTTACACCATATTTGATTTTGTCATCACATCACATTAGACTTTTCTTGATTCGTCTTTGATACACTATAATTTTCTTTTGATTGTCATCACATTGCTTTGTCTTGATCTGAGGTTGTTATTCATGTCTTTAATCTCTGAGTCTGATCCCTCGGTCTTCAATCTTCTTGTTTGAGTCTGAACTTCCAGTCTAGATCTAATGTAGAATCTTTGGAAATTGTTTAAGTTCTAAAAACTGAAAATTATCAGATTTCTATTACATTGCTTAGCATGATCAAACCTATACAAAGTTTCAGGCTTCTATTATAGACTTATACAAATTTATCTAAGACCAATAAGGCTTCTATGACAGCTGGTTTGGCCTTCATCAAAACTAAACATTTCCAAACAAATTCCCCATTTGTTATGATGCCAAACCCACATAAGCCTCTAAGACCTATTTTCAAATAAAAGCAATGTCATTGAGATGATGACATGAGGAAAAAAACTTCATTTTATTGATCAAAGGTAGTTCAGCTCATAGTTATCAAAGCGTAAGGCGAAGCCAAGGCGATGCAAATTCGCCCGGGGCACTCGAACGCCATGGCATCTCCTAGGCGAACGACCGGCATGCTAGGATAGATAGGAGCTTTATCTAAGTACCTTAGACTTAGATTTAGTCACCAATGGGCAATGCAATCCAATCTCCATTCTCCAACTTAGTATAACACAACAACACAATACACTATGACTTAGTCACTTCACTTCACTTCACTTGGATGGTTGCATTGCATCATTATTCATTACAACTACATAACATAAGAAATTAAGAATTAAGAACATATTGTTACTTAAGTTAGTTTACTTGTACAAACTACAAACTACAAAAGATGAAAAAATAAAACTACTATATAAACTACTAAGGTGCTGCTGAGTTACTATTTTTGATGATGTTCCTGCTGGAGGTGCTGCCTAGCTCCTGATGAAGCTTCTCTTGGATTGCATAATTCCCCGACCTCAAGGACTGATTCTAGGACGAGCACAGAGCTTGCCAAGGCGTCTACCTCGATCCCCTTGAGAATTCACAATCCTTGGGGTGAGATTCAAGTTCCTCTGCATAAAGAGTTTCATAAAGGTCCTGCCCCTTCGTCTAACAGTTTCTATCTTGGATGGTCGTTGAAGATAAACGACCATGTTAATGACCTGGTTTGTGGCCCACTCTTGTGGGCAGATTAGCATCCTTCCAAGGGACCATGACTTGGCAATTCTCCAGAGCGACTCGGAGCTAGTAGATCGAATTTACAATCATATGGCCAATGTAAGCTCCTTTTGGTGTTCGTGCATTAGTTTCTACTTTCTTGTAAAGATTCCTTGTATCTATGAATAACCTTTTTCCCATTATTTTCCACGATCGGATCTCGGGGCCTGTGGTTGAGGGCCAGTATGATGCCAACATGGGGCTGCCAACATGGGGCTGCCAACATGGGGCTGTCATTGCTCAAACATGCTTACATCAAGGGATGTCAATCACGGATTATGACAGTTAATGAAAAAACGATTGTGGGATCATGTCCTTTAATGAGTTGCAACCGTCTTTGGAGGACGGAGATGACTTGTTTTGTTCATAAGCATGAATTATGGTAGTAAATGAGGAATCGATCGTGGGATAGTGCCATTTAATGAGTGGTAACAGACTTTGGAGGTCGGAGATGACATGTTCTGTTCATAGGCGATCAGGATGAGTGGGCCATCAGGTCGGTAAGGTGGGACCACATGCACCATGTGTCATGACGGCTAATGGGATCTACAGATACCTTGCACTAGCTAAAACGATATTTGTCGAGCCTAATCTGACACGGATCTAGCAATCTGAGCTCAGAGAGCGTCCAAAATATGGCCGGTAGAGCCCTAGCTAAAACTTTCAAGTGATAGGCTCCATAAAAGGTTTAGCTTGGGTCAACCCATATACCGATATGACCCGACTAAGGCCCAAAAGAGTGCATGACTTCTAGATCATAAAAGAATATATAGAATTTTTTTTCCAGTAGACGTATGAAGGGGTGGGAAAAAAAGGGCTAATTTTTTTTAAAGGTGGATAAGGTTCTTTTTTCCTAAGGGGTTAAGTACTTAAGTGTTTTTGGGACCCCCTAATGCATAACGTGGCTTAGGCACTTTGGACAGTTAAGCAATAACACAAATAGGAAACAATAAGCATCAATAAAATTCATTCCCCCATAGGGTGAAACCACTGAATTCTAATCTTCCGCGTAAGAATCTACCTCGTTTAACTAAAGTTAAGACTACAAAAGAGAAATATCACATCCATCAAGTACGCTCAGGATCTAACAAATCTAAGGGGGAAAAAAAGAAGAAAAAAAAATTACATATTGAACCTTGCATCTGGACCCCGCAATCCAGTCATATCCTGAAGCCATTATATCCTCCCATTCCTGATGAACCATACCCACCATAGGATTGTCCACTGTACAACGATGGAGTGTAGGAGCTGCTGCTCACTTGAGAATAGGACGAAGGCCTCAGCCCTCCGTCCAGTTGGCCACCATGACTGTGTGTATGTGATTTTGCAGGCCCGCTCAGAAATTCCTGCCAATAAGGGAGGTGGTTGTTTGTTTATCCATCAACTTTGTGGCATGAAAGGTCGTACACTATGGGTTTGGTAATACCAAATTTTTACTAAATGGAAAACAAAAATTACCTCAATTAGTTGCTGAGCTACAAGAACTTGTTGTGAGGTCCCCTTGATTTCTACTGTTATTTCCTCTGGTAGACCTCTACTCTCTTGAACAGTAAGGATTGCACCACTTGAGCGTCGGATATAACCAATGTTTGCTCCCGCAACTCCGATGATATCTTCGGCGTAAGCGAGAGGTATTTGCATAGTGTGTGTAACCTTATTCAATCAACAGAAAGAGAAACGATGCAACACTCAGCATTCTAAGAGAAAGCATCAAACAAAATTCTCTTTAATCTTTATCTAATTTGAGAAACTAGATTCCCCACAAAAATACAGAAAAATGCAGATACCACTTAACCTGAGTTACAATAGGTACACCGGGACGACTAAGACCAGAAGTTCGAATTCCTGAAACTGTAGGATCTTGCCCATATAGGGAAAGTGAAGAATGGACTTGTGATTCCAATTGGCTTTCACGGTCAAATAGAAACGAATCCCTATTCACCGGAAGAGAATATTCTGTAACTCTCCCAGCTTGTGCAGTTGGGTGAAGCAATGGTGGCTTGTCTGACCAAGATGACTCCACTGGCCGTTCTAAGGAGACTGATGCATTGTACTGTCAAAGAAAGTATATATCAAAAGAAGTCGATGTCTTTTCACACAGCAAAATATCTAAGCACAAATATTTTTTTTCCAATTTTATCCTTCAAATTTTCACCCATATTTATTCTGACCAAAATTTATGCAGAATGTTGAATTTTCTGTCTGAATTTGGGCCTAAATGTATGAAATAGGCTTGTTGAGCGGTATTGGGTCTGGGAAACAATTAAGTTCCGACAGACTTTTTAGTCAGAATAAATGACCACATTCTGACTTATGTTTGGTTAGAATAGTGTGTGATGTGTGAAAAGATGCTCCCAAAAAGTGAATGGCAACAGCAACAAAAGAATCATATATATACATGGCAACAGCAAAGAAAAAATTAAATAAATAAATAATCCTGCAAGAAACTTACATCTTTTTCAAATAGGGGAAGAACGCTGTGATCCACCAAAAACTTTCTAAGATGGCCCACGACAGCTTCTAAAGCTTTCAGAACCTTAAGAGCTTCCCCTTGCAGCTCGACAATCCTCTCATCGGAACTAACATAGGCAGGCACATCTTCTAGCGGACATTATTAGGATCAAAAGATATGGGTTAGAAACTGTGGATCTATTTTAATTAATAGGCTTTTAATTACAAGGTTAGTTAATGTTTACATAGAAAGACCCATCTAGAGCAACAAGACAGAAAAGAGTAATATATTTCAGTGGTCATATGGTCAATAACTCATTTCAGAAAAACTGGAAACACTTCACTAAAATAAGACATTTGTCACAAGCTTAAAAGCTTAATAAGGCACCAAGATCTGAAAAAGAAGGCAAGACAAAGAACAAAATCGCATGAAACTATAGAAGGAAATAAGAGCATTTATCTAGATTGAATCAGTTTTGATTCTTTTGTAATTCCGTATATTCTGCATGTTTTATAAGTGCTGATTTAGTGTTGAATATTTTAGTGTTAAGTCCTTGATTTAGGCAGATTGATTAGATTTTGTCTTGTATAGGAGTTACCTATTATAGGCTCATTTAGGCAGATTTTCTAGATCCTTTCTACGTTAGACCTATGTGTATTTATAGTCCATTTGTATACTCAGTAAAACCAAGCAATTCTCTCATTCATAATTATTTTCAATTGTGTTTGAGAAACACAAATCTCTGCGGCCAAAACTTCTGATAACTAGCCATCGTTCAAAATACCGAAGACCATGCCTCAGTCAGAGGATGTACCCAAACTACCAACACACAAACACCTACTGGAGTGGTTCAAACTTCCTTTTCTGATAATGCAACTTTGCATATCACTGTATCAGAACCCTAAAACTGAATGGGTTGAATTTTTCACTTATCATAGATAAAAGAATGATAGGATACTGGACTAATCAAGTCTCCCAGCACCTCAGAATATGAAAGTTACCATACTTGGATCACTGAAAATGCCATGATCATGGCACGGCTAATAAACTCCATGGAACCCAAAATTGTACAAGTTTCATGTATCTGATCTAAGTAGTCCTGATCAAATTATGATCTGGCATTATGGATTAAGGCATCCTAATTATCGGTACATAAAAAGGCTATTTACTTCTATGTTTTGTAGTACAAATCCTGGTCATTATCAGTGTGATGTTTGTCGATTTTCAAAACATACAATAACTACTTTTCTTCAGAAACCCTAACAACCTTCACAACCTTTTACCTTGGGTCAGAGTGATATTTTAGGTCCATCAAAAATAATATAAAAAATACTGCTGGTTTTGTAGATGATCCCACTAGGATCATCGGGATATTTTTATGAAAGAAGAAGATAAGGCTTGGACAGATTTTCAGAAACTTTAGAAATATGATTAAAAATCATTTTAACACAAAACTGAAGTGCACATGTCAGGCATTGGGGCTGAATACTTTGAAAAAATAATGAAACAATACCTAAAGGAAGCAGGAATTGTCCAGATTAGTTCTTGTGTGGACACTCCTCTGCAATAACTGAGAGGAAGAATAGTCAACTTCTTCAGGTTGCCACAACTTTGATGTTCACAATGAAAGTCCCAATGACACGTACCTCATAAACAGACTGCCATCCAGAATGTAGAATGACAAATTACAGAACACTTGTTACTGTTTTTTTTTTTTGAGTTCTTTTCAAAGTCTCGTCTTATTTCAAATCCACCACCCAATGTTTTTAGAGGTACTGCCTTTGTTCATATTCATCATCGTAATAAGCTAGATCCTAAGGCTCTCAAATGTGTATTCATTGATTATTCGCATCTAAGGGAGGCTACAATGGCCTGTGTTCACAGGAATGGAATGGAATGATTTTTCATTCCATTCCATTGTTTGGGTATTATTATGAGGTAATTCAATGTAATGAAATTTCAATCCAACGACTCTGAAAATGGATGGAAATGGATGGAATGGAATGAGAAGCGACAAAACGCATGGGTGGTGGGGTAGGATTAGGTTGGGTAGGGTGGTGGTAGGTTAGGGCAGGGAAAGTGTGGGTGAGGTAGGGTTGAATATGGTAGGGTAGGGCACATGGGTGGGTGCATAGGGTGGGTAGGGTAAACAAGATCAGGTACTCTTCCCTCAACCAAACCAAGTGAACAGCTCTGAAAATGGAAGTGCATTTACCTCCAGCAACTAAGAGCTCCCAACTGATGAGTGTCAGAAGATGTGATGTCATTATGTCAGTTCTTTTAACTTAGCTGAACTCCGCTGAATATCTCAGCCAAGCAGGGCTCTACTCAGCTGACACTGATCAGCTGATCTGATTCTCAGCTGGGCATCATCTTTTCATCTGGAAGCTCAAGAGTCTTATCATTAAATGATATAGCCATTTGACTGACTCTCAAACAAGCCGTTAGATTACTTGTTACTTCTTATTTAAATGGCTGTAATCCTCTTGTATTATCATCAAGCAATAATATTCAAAGTATTTTTCTATTTTTCTACTCTTGACACGGTATTAGAGCGTAAGGATTGATTCAACCCGCTTTCCGCGTTTGTTTCGATCAAAACCTTTTGTGTGTTCCTTTAACCCAAAATGTCGGAGGTTACTAGCCAAGAATCCAAATTGACTGCTGTAACTACACCTACAGATCATGGTGATTTACAAGGTATTCAAGCAGTGTATCGGTTAAATGGTTAAAACTACCTGAAATGGTCTCAAGTACTTCGGACCTTCCTAAGAGGAAAAGGGAAACTCAGCCATCTTACTGGGTCTGGACCTACTGAGGATGACCCTATATTTGAAGTCTATGATGAAGAATATTCCATGGTTATGTCATGGCTTTGGAACTCAATGAGCCCCGACATAAGTGATACATGTATGTTCCTTGCCACAGCCAAAGAAATTTGGGATTCTGCAAAACAAACCTACTTTAAGGTAAATGATGTAGCCCAAACATATGAGCTGAAGACCAAATGGGAATTGCTAAACAAGGGAACAGATCCATCACTGAATATGCTAGCCATTTACAGAGCTTTTGGCAAGAGTTGGACCATTATCTGCTGCAAGCACTAACTGCATCGCCCTTTTGGCTGCTCCTCATAGATCCACGCACACCGGCCCTTCCAAATATACCAAAGAACAGTGAAAATGACCGCAGCCCTCAAGGAATCGCATGCCTCCAAAATGTACCAAATGAAGTCTTTCACGTGCCCCATAGACTGCACCCCTTGCCCAACCACATCATCGTCCATCCTCCCCCGTATTCAGACGAAGGACCATGAAGATGCTTCAATCTTAAAGAGAGTTCATGAAAAGGACAGAATCTTTGGTTTCCTAGCTGTACTCAATTCTGAGTTTGATGTAGTGAGGGTGCAAATTCTAGGAAAAACAGAGTTAACATCTCTTAACGAGCCTATATCCATTGTAAGAGCTGAGGAGGGAAGGAGAAGTGTAATGCTTGACACTTCCACTGAAGATAGCTCAGCTCATGCTACCAAATTCAATAAAGGAAGAAACTTAGATCTTGGATCAAAGGGAGGAATGGACAAGATCACTGATTCTGCTTCCAAAAGCCTTTCAAAGACTTCTGAGACGGACTCTTTAAACTGCACTCATTTTAAGAAGAAGAGACACACTAGGGAGAATTGCTGGTAGCTTCATGGAAAGAATCTCAAGGAAGGAACTGAAAAGGAAGTTGCCTAAAGCTCTGTTTCTCAAACAGAGGAAACAAAAGAGCACAACACAGTTGTAGGACTTGATAATACTCGGATCGAGAAGTTGAAGAAACTGTAGGAGACATTAGAAGCTCCAAAATGTTCTCTTGCCCTGTCGGGTAAATCGGTCTTGGGTTCAAACCCCGTTCCAAGCACAGATTTCCCGAAAAAAAATACTATACTTACAACTGTTAGGCCTATATGTTTTCTTATAGGTCCACACGGGTCTCTCTCCCTTCGTATGGGCTCACACGGACCTTTCTTCTTTGTTATAGGCCCATACTTGAGGGGGCGTATTGAGAAATATTGTTAATATTCATAATGTTGAGAGAATAGTCTAGAAGATTCTCGTAATCAATGAATGACATGAAATCCTCTCGTAATATCTATGTATTAAAGAGCATTTATTGTGTTTACATCATCATTACAATATATATATATATATATATATATATATATATATATATATATATATATATATATATATATATATATCACATTTGTAATAATCTTGTGATCAATGAAATCAATCTCTATTACATTTCTATTACTTTCCGGCGATTTAGAATTTTGATAGCAACTTTGTGCCCGGTTCGTACATGCTCTGCAATTTTAATTTAACTTTTCCAAACAAACATATTCCAAGCGTGTTTCTCAACTGGTAGTTCGTTAAAGATTAACCACAGCACCAATTCTATGTACCGATATACCCATTTTCCTCCGATTAAACCGTTGAGAATGAAAGCCAGCAAAAGACCTTCAATAGAATAAACAGAATCTCTAACAGCCCAAAGCAAGGTGAGATTCCGTTTCTTCTCGAACAAACGCCGTATACTTTTGCTAGTTTTCATTCTCAACGGTTTAATTACAGGAAAATGGATGGATCAGTTCATAGGATTGGTGGTGTAGATTCATCTTCATCAAACTACCAGTTGGGAAATACGCTTGGAATAGGTTTTTTTGGAAAAATGTAAAATTACAGAGCATGTACGAATTGGGCACAAAGTTGCTATCAAGATTCTAAATCGCCGGAAAGTAAAAGAAATGTAATGATATTGATTTCATTGATCACAAGATTATTACACTATGGATGTATATATAAATATAAATATATATATATATATATATATATATATATATATATATATTGTAAACACTATAAATGCTTTTTATTACATAGATATTATGAGAGGATTTCTTGTCCTTCATTGATTACATGAATCTTCTAGACTATTCTCTCAACACTACATGTCCGAAGAACTTCATCTCCGTCTAAAAAAATTTACCTCAGATAGAGGTTGTATTGTATTGCTAACTTTACCTCTAATGGTTGTGTATTTCAAGACCCACTTTCGAAGATGACGATTGGCGTGTCTAATGCGTTGAAATTTGGAACAAGATGATAAGGATCCTAATAAAGAAGATTGTTGTTCAGTTTCCTTTTTTTATCATAATATAACTATGTCATGGCATCGACAACTAGGTCATCCTAGTCTTGAATATATGGAAATAATGTTCCCATAATCATATTCAAATAATAATATTTCTGTTCTTCAATGTGAGTCGTGTCAGCTTGCTAAACACAGTACGGAAATTTATCCTTCCCAACCTTAGAAGCCCTTAAAACCCTTCGCTGTGATTCATAGCGATGTTTGGGGGCCTAAAAGGGTTCAGACATTGGGGAGGAAGAGGTGGTTTGTCACATTTATCGATGATCACACTAGAATTAGTTAGGTGTATTTACTAAGAGAAAATCTGAAGTTGCACATACTTTTAAACATTCTACGAAATGGTAAACACTCAGTTTAATGTCAAAATTCAAATTTTCAGGAGTGATAACGGTACGAAGTACTTAAATCAACTCTTTGGGAAGTTCTTTGATGAGAAGGGGATTATACATCAAAGCTCGTGTGTAAAAACAAAACCCATAATGGCGTGGTTTGAAAGAAAAATCGGAACCTTGTTGAGGTTACGAGAGCATTGATGTTTACGACTCATTGTCCCAAGTACTTGTGGGGGAGGTAACTAGTGCATACTTGATTAATCGGATGCCCTCAAGGATTTTGAAATTTCAAACACCTCTGAATTATTTCAACACTTGTTACCTTGAGTCTAGACTTATCAGTAACTTACCTCTTAAAATTTTTGGTTGTACCATTTTTGCAAAATTATATAATCAAGGGAAGTTGGAACCGAGGGCAAAGGGTACAAGTGCTTTGATCCAAAAACCAAGGATTTTTTAGTTACTATGGATGCATCGTCTTTTGAAAACATAATGTTTTTGGGCAAACTCAAATTAAGGGGGAGTCTGGTGAATCTAATTTCGAGTTTGAGTCTGAGTGTTTTTTGAAACTTGACTCGGGGTCTGATAATAATTATGATCAAATAAGAACTGAGCAACAACCTGGAAACCCTGGAGGAGAGAATGATAAATTTCAAGTTGATATTCAAAAGTATCAAGTTGTCCTGAAAAGGCATTCTATTCCTCCTCCATAGGTCCAATTTAAAGGGAATGTCTTTCATAGGAGGGGCATGAATCAAAATGTCGAAGCTCTCGATCAGAAGATCACCAATCTACCTCGGAGGAGTCGATCTAAACAACGATGAAGGTAAGGAAAGCAAGATTTCATCTCACTCTCCTTCACAATCCTCACAAACCTCACCATCTAAAAGTCTTGAGGATTATACACCCGAATCTTCTAATGAAGAGGAGGAAAAAACTGCCATACTTTGAACCTATTGCTCTCGAGAAAACCCGTTCGACTTTGCACTAAATATTCCTTACATCCTCTAGCCAAATACATCTCCTATGAAAACCTCTCTACCCCATATCAAGCCTTTGTCACAGCCATGTCAAATACAACCATTCCTAAGTCTATTCAAGATGCTCTAGAGTTCTCGAGTTGAAAGGAGCGGTCTTGGAAGAAATGCGGGCTCTGGAAAAAAACAAGACGTGGGAAAAGATGAATTGCCTAAAGGGAGAAAAGTTGTTAGGTGTAAGTGGGTCTTCATTGTGAAATATAACTCGGATGGGTCAGTTCAAAGATATAAAGCCAGACTGGTGGCTAAGGGGTTCTCTCAGACATATGACAAAACTACTCCGAAATGTTCTCTCCGGTGGATAAAATAAACACTATCATGGTAATCTTGTCCATTGCGGTAAATTTGGATTGGCCATTACGTCAGCTGGACGAAAAAGAATTCCTTTTTGCATGGTGATCTGAAGGAGGATGCTTACATGGTGGAACCACCAGGGTTCGAATCAGAGTTTCAGGGTAAGGTTTGCAGACTCGCTTTATGGGCTAAAACAAAGCCCTAGAGCTTGGTTTGATAGGTTCCTTAAATTTCTCAGACGGATGGGGATCCATCAAGGCCAATCAGAGCATACACTCCTCATAAAAAGGGCAGGCGTGGGTAAGCTGATGGTTATCATTGTGTATGTGGATGATATAGTTCTTACAGGGGATGACATGTTAGGTACTGAGGGGGTCAAAGCACATTTAGCCTCAGAATTTGAAATAAACGATCTAGGACCTTTGAGATACTTCCGAAACAAGGAGGTAGCCAGATCAAAAGAGGAGCTTGTTGTATCTCAAAGGAAGTATGTTTTGGACTTGCTAAAAGAGACTGATATGGAGAACTGTAAGTTGCCTAGTACTCCTATGGAGTACAAGTCCCAGGCATCAAACTTAGAGTCATCCCAGGCATCAAACATAGAGTCATCCTTAGCAGGACCAGAACCAATTAGATGAGTGAGTTTTCCCTTCCCCTTTAAGAAAGTCTTCACAGCTTGAGACCATTTTGGATAAGTTTTGCCATTTAATCAATAGGCTGCCTGAATACCTTGCAAATCACCATGATTTGCTGGTATGTTAATTGCAGTCGAAACGGATTCTTGGCTAGTGTGTTCTCAAATTCTTGGCTAGGGGAGACGAAGGGTTTTTAATCGAAAAGAGCGGAACGAGCGGATGGAAAAACTCCTATAGCTCTGATACCATGTCAAGAATAGAAATGTAGAAGAATCCTTTTATTATACTCCCTCCCTCCCAAAATATAAGTCATTTTGGTTGTTTTCACGAAGATTAAGAAAGTGGTTGAATGGCATAAATTTGAAGGAGAAATGTCTAAAATATCCTTTGACTATCATTAATAAAATGGTTATAAATTATTGAAAGTAGTTGGATTATTAATAAATTAAGGGTAAGATAGATAAAATAAGTACTAAACGCTTCACTGGAAACGTAGAATGACTTATATTTTGGGACAAACAAAAAGAGTTAGAGTGATTTATATTATGGGACGGAGGGAGTAATTCTAAGTTGTTGTCGTACAAGAGGGATTACAAGGGTTTAAATAAAATGGGAAGTAACGGCTAGTTTCATAATTAAGGCCAGCTGCCAATCTTAACAGCTAAGACGGCTGTTCAGCTCAACAAGAAAGACTAATTGACTAACTAGACGGACTATGACATAATAATTCAGTAGAAACATTATAACTACCTAATATTACATCATCATGACATCATATCTTCTGACAACTATCAATCATTGGCGCAAATGATATTGTGCAGCTGTCCTTAAAATACACGCCTTTTGTACAGGTAACTCCTACTACTCCATATAAATATAAAGACCTCTTATTATAAACATCACTAGTAATAGCACCCTCGGGAATTCACCAAGTAAAACATTATATATGAAAAAGAGATTACATGAATGATGATGTGTTCATGATCAGATGTCATTACACTTCCCGACAACAAATTGTTACATTACTACAGAAAATCATAAGAAATTCCAATACATTGGTCATTCCCAGTGCCAAAGACCAACATAACATAAAGCCTTAAACCATAAACAAAAACGAGAACAATGGCAACTATAATCAATAAAGATGGGAATGGTGTGGTAAAGAAGCTAAATAAGGAATTCAAAGCAGTAATATCCATATGTCAGATCAAAGCACAAGAGCCAAAGCAGAAAACATACCATTAGACAAAACGCGGACAACGGAACCAGTGCTCTCCTGAATTGACTTGATCAAGGAGCCATGCTTTCCTATCAAATTAATAGCTTGTGTTGACGCAACCAGCAATCGTATTGAACAATATGCAGCTCCTGCAGTGCTTGAAATCGCATTACCGCCTTCAGTCTCAGGAAGTCCATTTACACGTTTGAATATTCTAATAACAGCATTCATTGCAGGTGATAACGGCACTTCTGGTTCTTCCTTTCCCGATATTAGAACCTATCAAATGTATGCAAAAAGAGACAGTGATGTGTTTCTTCAGACTACATTCATCAAAGCAATGCTAGCTATGTTTGAAACTCACCAACAATGAACAAAACAAACCATTTTGTCTGAAAATAAGGACTTTAAAAGCAATATTGTTATCTTCTATATACACAACGGGTATGCATCAATGTGTTTCCTTTTACCAAAGTAGTGAGAAGGTATGAATTTCACTTTTGTAATGCACGAGCAGCTCCTAACCAAAAAGAAGTTATAAATCACCCACCCAAAATACGTCATTATAATATCAAAACTATACGAGATTGCAAACAGATTCCATAAACCAAAATTCAGAATTAACTTCAATTAATGGTGACTAGAGAAAGTAATAGTTGGGCATACTTTTTTTAAAACCTCCGCTATTTACATTGGAAAATATATATATATATATATATATATATATATATATATATATATATATATATATATATTGATTGAAATAAACAGTATCATATGTTCATGGACATACAAAGTCTCTCTAGCATACCATGAAGCCTGACTTTCACACAAGTCAAGAGTATCTGAAAGATAAACATACCAATAAAAGAAACGGTTGAGTTACTTCTAAAAGAGCAGATGAAGATAATTGCAGGCTAAAGTAAAGGCCCTAAGAAACGCTTAATCGACCTCCTGGTAAAAATAATCAAACTGAGGTATAAAATGTATCCAATGAACAGCTGTTGAGTGCTACCAAAATTGGCTAATACATCACATTTCCAGGGTTCTCAAATAAGTATAGTAGTCCATGCTATCTTAAATATCTGGTTCCTTGCTTTAATGATGTAAACGAATAGTAAACTGGAAGTGATCGCGTGTGTTCGTATTACACAAGTGCACAATTTTATACAATAGGTTAGGATCAACTAGGATGCCTGAAATCAAGGTATTAACCAAGCTATCAAATTATTTACTATGCTAATCTTTTATCAAAGAAAAGATACAATAGGTTACAGATGCCCTCTCAAGCTGGTGAATACAAATTTTGCATTCCCAGCTTGCTGATGTTGTCTTGAAACGTCATGCTACTAAGACCCTTTGTTGACACATCTACCAGCTGAAATTGTGTAGGCACATATGGTACACCTTTGTCCACTATCCAGCTTTTTTTCAATGAAATGTAACTCAATCTCAATGTGTTTTGTCTTATCAATATCATGTTGTACAAGATTATGAGCAATGATTACAGCCGACTTTTTATCATAATTTAATGTCATTGGCACTCCTCCTTTAACCTTCAGATCTTAAAGCATGGCTTTTACCTTTAACAGCTCACACACTCCATCTGCCATAGCCCTGAATTCAACTTCAACACTCGGCCTTGCCACCACACCATGTTTCTTACTCCTCCAACTAACCAATTCCCTCTTAGGAATGTACAATACCCGGTAGTTGATCTCCTAGCAACTTGGGAACCTGCAAGATCTGCATTTGTATATACACAGAAGTCTAATATGAGTTTTGTGTCTTTGTAAACATTAATCTCCTACCTGTGTCGGCCTTTGAATAGTGTAAGACCCGATAAACATCCTGCAAGTGGGCTTCACATGAATCATGCATAAATTGGCTAACACCACTTACCGGATAGACTATATGTAGAATTATGTAACGGGCAATTCTGTAATTTTTTTGTTTCTCTAGGCCTATTTAACTATTGGTTAATATGGTTAAGGTTGACTTGTGTTCAGGTCGACTGTTAGCAGCCATTGGCACTAGCCGTTAGAAGTCATAACTTTAAATATGTACTCTCTTGTAATTCAAAGAAAAGTGGAATGAAATATTTTCTCTCTTCTCTCATTTTCTCCAAGTCTAAATTCCACACCGTATCAGAGCTCTTGTGCTCGATCTGAAAAATCGCTTATTCCGCAATGTCCTCTGAATCTTCAACTTCTATTAGGCTTCTACCTCGTCCTACCACATCCACAAACTCGTCCATTGCTAGGATTGATTCCTCCACTGTACCGATTTCAGTAATCAAGCTTAATGGTGAGAATTACCTTCAATGGTCCAGATCTATGCAACTGTTTATTACCGGAAGAGGGAAGGAACGGTATCTTACGAGGGAAATCAAAGTACCCAATGCTAGAGAGTCCACTTATAAGAGCACTTGCATCAGACCCAAGTAACAAATTCAGTTTTAAACACACATTTTTCAAGTTCTGAGAATCTCTATCCAAGATAAAATGCATCAGATTCTTTATTTTACATAATGCAATAGATATAAAGGAAAATTTAAAAGAATTTGGATGAATGCGCTATATGTAGATGAAAATTTACGGAATCTGTATTTAACAGTAAAAATATAATATCTACTGCAGTGTTATTTTCTTAAATTATATGTTGTAATCTCTAAAATACAGTTTTTAAAGGTTTTACAGTATCTACTGCAGGTGCTCTAAGCAATGGAGGCTAGAGTAGCTTAGTCATGCCATGGCTAATACTGTTTCTTGCCAACCTTTAGTCACATGTCTGGCAATATTCATTTATTCTCATAATTGCCTGTTAGCAAAGAAACACATTATGTTAAGATTGTTGATAAGACTGAGTTTGGAGTTGTGGGAACAAGTCTTGTTAAGATTTATGATTGTCTCCGTCTCTATAATACTCTATTTGTTCCTAACCTTTAGTGCAAATGTAAATTGGCTAAGGACTACAACTATCAGTGTTCAATTAACTTCCATTCTAACACGTGTGTTTTTAGGATTTGAATTCGAAAAGGTTGATTGGCAGTGTTGATGCTAGATCAGGGCTCTTCTTCCTCAATCACTCAATGTTGATCTCAAGCAAAATAATTGTCCTGAAAGGTTTAATTGTTTTGCCATTACTTTACCTAATCCTTGTAATGATGATGTAATGACTAGGCACTTTTGTTTGGGTCATATCCTAACTTTGTTTATTAGAAGAAAGTTTATCCTCGTTTATTTGATAAATTGCTTCCTAGTTCTTTTAAGTGTGCTCTTTGTCAACTTGCTAAGCATACTAGAATTACTTCTATGAAAAAAGGCTACAAACCCTCTTCTCTTTTCAGCCTAATCCATAGTGACATCTGAGGTCCATCCAAGGTAAAAAGCATTTTTGGATCTAGATAGTTTTTGACGTTTGTGGATGATCCTAGTAAGGTAACATAGACCTTCCTCCTCAAGGATAAGTCTGAGAGACTCAGACCGGGAGAGTTTTCAAAAATTCCTTTGCCATGGTCTTAAATCAGTTTGGGACAAAAATAAAGGTCCTATAATCAGAAAATGGACAAGAATAATTTGAAAACTCCCTTAGCCCAATATTCCTAGAATATGGAATAGTCCATAGTACTTACTGTATCGACACCCCATAGCAAAATGGGATGGCTGAAAGGAACAACAAGCATCTTTTTGCGGTGGCTGGGAGCATTATCTTTGCTAGGAAGGTCTCTAAGCTCCCAACTTCCTATGGGGAGAAGTTGTTTTAACAAGCACCTATTTGATCAATAGGATGCCATCTAGGGTCTTAAACTTTAAGAATCCCTATCAGGTTCTTAAGAAGTCCTTTCCTAACCAACATACCCTTAGCAACTTGCCACCCAAGATACTTGGGTGTGTGGCCTTTGTTCAAATCCACACACCACAAATGAGTAAAATGGATCTCAGGTCTGTCAGATGTGTCTTTATTGGGTATTTCATTTAGAAAGGCAGGATACAGGTTCTTTTGTCCCTCAAACAAAAAGATGTACACTACTATGGATGTAACTTTCTTTGAAAAATGGGGCTTTTACAGAGCTGATGGTCAGGGGAGAACCTTATGACTTCTCAACGGGAGTGGGTTGCAGTTCTCTACAATCTGGAACCGGGAGGATCCAACTCATCCCAACTTATCAACCCTCAGGGAGATGATGGAGCAGGGATCTCTGACAGCATCGCACCTCCACCAAGTCCACCAAAGTCTCCTATTTATTTACCCTAAAAAGAACAGGAGGTTACATTTCGTCTTGGAAGGAAACAACAGGGTTAACTTATCTGGCAGTGTGCTTATTTAAATAAATACCATTGTTTCGACCTACTAAGATTATGATGGACAAACATGGCACTCACAAGATGCTAATTTGTGGTAATACATCCACTCTAAAGCCTATGATATTGTGGTCAAAATTCATATCCTTTCTTGAAACTGGGTTACCCACCAAAAAACCAATATGTTGTATGCTTTTACAAACTGTGAAATATCACTCGGTCTAAGTCCAGTAAATAATGCATTTTGGGATATATACTAAGGTAAGCAAGAAACAGCCCAAAACAACCTAGAGCAACAAAAACTACCAGAAGAACAAGCACTAACATGAGAACGAGTTTAACAATATATCTGCCTTGTTTTCCTGTAACAGCTCAATTCAATCTTTACGATCTCAAAATCCCGCATCATACACAAAATAACACATTCAGCTACACCATAACTGTCTTGATGTTACTCAATAATTAACCCACTTCCTACAAAACACACTGAGCAAATGTGACTACACATATTCCAACATTATCTCCTATACTACACGTCCTTATTCATGCAAATCTTCACCTATAAATAATTCCATAAGTTAAATTCATCAGGGTTCCATCGGTGCAAGCATGGATCCTCTTGCCATCATTACCTTATAATAGAAAAATGTCCACACCAAATTCACTAATATCAATAATAGGCAGTCCCGAAAAATCGCCATGTGTGGATCAAAATGTCATTCAAAACGAACACCTGAGATGCAGTAGTATAACCTATTCATCAACTACAAAAGATTGGCAACTCCAATCCACCAAAAGCCACGTCTGTGGAGAAGCAGCCCAGAAGGAAGACAAATCTCACCAAAATAGCAGTTCAGGAATTGTAACACTGATCATTCCATACTTAAAATAATAGACATTATCTGCAGCCATGCCAATTCACAAAAGTCCAAAAGAACGGAAAAAAAAATTTATATGAAAAAACAATCCAAACCTAAACCCTTAGCACGCTGTGAACTAATGTGCACGCATAACAAGCTTAGACTTGAAAGGTCAATTGAGCTGTAAAAATAAATTAATAAATAATAAATATACACTACCATCAAAAGAAGTAGTTAATGGAACAAAACAATTTTGTTTCAGTTATCTCCAGCTCGCAAGAGAAGAAGAGGGGAAGGAGAGGAGAAACTTACAATACGATCTGGGGAGGAATTCGGACCATCGAGGACACGAATACGAGCGCGCGTCTCTTCACACATTTTCTTAATTAGCTCTCCTTTCCGTCCTATTATACTTCCGACCTTCAATACCGGCACCACTAGTCGAAACACGCAGTCCCCCGGCCACCCAGGCCATTTGTTCACATCACTATTACCAGGGCTTTTATTGCTTTTATCTGCCGCCGTCACTCCCGAATCGTTAGCAGGTGGCTCTGTTCCTCCGGCTATCTGTTCCTCCTGGGAAACAGCGTTGTCGGTGGAGTTCACCGTAAGTGGTTGCGGCTGGGGTTCCATTGACTTCGTGGCTGACGAACCGTTTTCCGGCATGGTTTGCCTAGTGCGTTTTAAGTGGATGAGGAGAGCAGTTACACGCAGGCGTCCGAGGGTTTTTGTTCGTTTTCGGTCTTTACGGGCGACGGAAAAGTTTGTTAATTTTTTTTTTTTTTTTTTTTATAAATAAAAGTAACAAGATAGTAGAGGAAGAACAAATAAATTGCTGTTTTATTATTCAAATACTAGTAGTCTAGTAAGATCATGCACCGTGCCCATCACGGTGCAGCCGATGCTATATGATCTATTAAGTGTAAACGAATTATGAACTTAAATACTATTTGTTAAAGTAGAATAGAAAATAGTGTGTGTGAATATGCCACATCCCAGTAAATGTGCAATCATATCAGAAAAGGATTGTGTAACATCATCTGATTTATTCACATAATATAGTAAAAGATGAAATTAAAGGCCCAAAGTTATTATACATGTGACTCAGATATCAATCATTTCACAGCATGATTATAATAAAGCAATTGTTTTAGCCATGCCTACATCTATGATGATAGGGTTGTATTATAGTGTGGTCTTACACATTAATTTTTTAGATAGGAATGAGCACATTATGTGTCAAATTTTCTTAAAACTTATATTACGTGGAAAAACCAAATTAAGATTTTTAAAAAAAAAATGATGAACAGTATTTTAAAAAAAGATTGGGCCACATAGTAGTGATAGAGAAAGCGGGCTCCAGTCAACGCTTGAAGCCGCCGTCTTGCAAGTGCACAGATTTATGATGGTCTTTATTAAACACAAAGCAAAATAATATGTAATTAAATTGAAATCGGATACATCTTGAGCACAACACACATAATAAGATTAAATTAAGGCTAATATGCAGATTTAAAAAAAAAAACGATGAACAGTATTTTAAAAAAAAAATTGGTCTGATGAACATTATCCACACAAAAAAAAATTGGGCATTTGGGCCCATGAACAGTAAAAAAAAAAATTAAAAAAAAAATAAAAAAAAGGGAACCAATCAAAAAAAACTTGTCACAAATCCCCCAAAATTCCTTTCTTATTACATAGTTAGGATAGGATATAAGTGGTATTTACAATACTATGTGTAATTTGAATACAATAAATGATTAGAATTATAATATTACATAAAATCAAGTGCAAATTAGTTATAAGGCCGTCGTTAGAGAATTAATAATCATTTAGGATACTCCGAAATCTTATTTAATTATAAGGACATTCTAATTTTAAGAAGGAAACTTATTTAGTTATAAGGACATTCTAATTTCAAGTGGATAAAGAAGAAGGAAAAAAAGGAAGGAAGGAAGGAAAAAAAAAACTCAGCTAACTTCATTTTTTTTTTTTATAGACTTGATGACATTGATGTGCAAGCAAATGGCATTGATGACATGCGATGGCATTGATGTCAAGCGGTGACATTGATAACTTATGCAGTGACATTGATGTCGATCGCGAGGGACATTGATGACTTACGCATTGGCATTGATGTACGATCTGAGGACATTGATGACTTATGCAGGGGACATTGATTTTTGATGCATGGAAATTGATGTACGATCGCAGTGACATTGATGAATGATGCGAGGGACATTAAGCCAAACAAGATCGTCAAATAATTCAAGATCGTGTTAAAGAATTGAGGATTCCCAATGAATCCAATTATCGAGAGGCACAAACAACGTGTGGCCATTACTGAAGTCATAGTGAAGAGTCTTTGTAGTTTCACCAAACTTGTACTTCTATCCATATTAAAAGCTCCACATTTGGAGAAATGCAAAACAAGCAGAAAGTGATCGATGCGGTTGTTAGGTTTTATGCGATGGACATTGACGACTTATGCGGTGACATTGATGTCGATCGCAGGGACATTGATGACTTACGCAGTGACATTGATGTCTGAAGCAGTGACATTGATGACTGTATTTACAATTAGATAACTCATGCAATGATATTGATGTCACCGCATATACAACTTGATACACAATTTGATAACTTTGTAAAGTAACTTTATTTTTTTGTTATCTTTAAATATTTGATTGATGTTGGTTTATTTGATTAGTGTTGGTTTAAATTTTCGATAACTTTGTAAAATAACTGTATTTCTTTTGTTTTTTTTTTGTTTAAATACATATTTTTACAACAAAAGGTATGCATAAATTGTTACAATAACACGTCACTGCATAAATCATTATAATAACACGTCAGTGCATAATTCGATACAATAAGACATCACTGCATAGATCGCTACAATAAGAAGTCACTGCATAAATCGCTACAATGAGACGTCATTGCATAAATCTCTACAATGAGATGTCACTGATCAAGGTTGTCAATGGATCGCGGCGGTCAATACATCATGGTAGCCAATGAATCGCGGCGGTGAATGCATCGGGGTGGTTAATGGATCCCAGTGGCCAATGCATCCGGGTAGGTGGTCAATGCATGACGGTGATCAATACGTCACGTCGATTTTTATGAAGAAAAAAATTGATTTTATGAAATTTATTCGGAAATATATCAAATTTGATTTTAGAATAAAGAAGACGAAAAAATATGAATTTTAGTGAAAACATTATGATGATCCGAGTTTTAGATCAAAATATATGACCTTTAGAAATATGATGAATTATAAAACAAAAAACAAAAACAAAAAAACCCACGCACACAGTAAGTTTTTTTATTATTTATTACTTTGAACGCTTTTTTTTTTCCTCCTTTTTTTTCCTTCTTCCTCTTTATCCACTTGAAATTAGAATGTCCTTATAACTAAATAAGTTTCCTTCTTAAAATTAGAATGTCCTAATAACTAAATAAGATTTCGGAGTGTCCTATTACCCCTAATAAGTTGAAAATCAGTCCTTTTAAATAATTGGTCTTAAAATCAATTAGAATCAATCGATATTAATTGATAATAATCGTAATATTACATAAAATCAATCAGAAAAAATCAATATCAATAGACATTCTAAAATATATTATTACATAATAGGTTTTTTTTTGGCAGGGATCGGAACTGAATTATAGAAGGCTTTTTTTAAGGCCATTCTACTATAGCAAAGACGGACCCATTGCACATGGTTGGTCTTTTGGAAATACTTGAAACAAGTTTAGAGTGTGGTGAATAAACTTGTTTATTTTAAGGGTAAACCTGTTAAAATTTGAGAGTTAAAACTTAGCTGACATTAGGTTAGCTAACTAGTCAGGTCTTAGCTAAGTTTTATGCAGCGTATTATAAAAACTTTTTAAAATTGTTGTTCTAAACTGGATGAGCGATTATGTGTTCAGGTGTGTTAAGTGTGTGGTAAGCTGCTTGACTAAAAATAAAGTGCAGAAAGTAAAAACACAAAGGTTTATAATGGTTTAGAGTGGTGTAATCCTTTAGTCTTCTCTTCTCCTGTGATGTTGGAGGAATTCACTATTGTTTTTGTACATAGTTACAATAGTCAAAGTGATTGTCCGTGGCTGTAATTCTTCAGCTTCATAATTTGAACAATCAATCCTTCACAGGTGTCTATGTTGCTTCATTGAAGTTGTTTTGATGTTATTTGAAGGGTAGGATTGCCTCTTCAACAACTCCACCACACAAACACTCGGCTCCTTCTCAAAAAACTGATTTAGATGACTTCAGTCCTTGACACTGAGAGTGCTTCACTGATCATGTGAACTTTGTGAAACAAATTTTGAGTGTTAAATCATGTGGAACCTATTTTGAGCTTGATCTATATGAATAAGTTGTAAGTTCAGTAGCTCTGATTCATGTGTCGTAGATTGATATTTTTTTGAAAAATGCAGCACTTAAATGTTCTTGATTAAACTTGAATGCCTTATGAATTTCAAATATTTTAGAAAGAACTCAGCAGAGTTGAAAACTTGCTAGATTGCTCGGGAAATTGCTCAAATGTTGTATATCTCGTTCTTTGTTCTAGTTTTTTTGGTCTTCAAATCTTCTATTTATAGTGTATATATCCAGCGTTCGAATTTTGAATATTAGCCGTTTTTTGGATAAACATGATTATTCCTTTAAAATTCCGTTCTGCCTGATTTGTGTTAGTGCCAGTGTCCTTCTGCCAATTCCATGTTGTCAACCAATGATATTCCTTGAATATTCTGATCCAATGATCTTTACATCAGTCATTTAAACTTGCCCATTGATTGCTCCTTGATCGAACGTCCCAAATTAATCATTGTCTTGAATAATATCTTCGAAATGTACTACATGAAGGATTAATCGTACATGTGCTTTTCAGCTCAGCAAATGATTCTTCTTAGCTAAATCTTATGTCTTACTCAGCTCAGCTGACTTGACTGCTCGACCGAATATCTCCCAAAGTACTCAAAAGACTCAAATATAGACTAGTCTTGATTATGCTCTTTTGAATATGGATTCTTGATAATTAATCTGATCTTAATTTGTCAGATCAAACTACATCATATTTTCATTAACTTGAAGTTCTCATCGCAATTGCTTGAGTTTCAAGCCTTCTACACAAGATCTATAGAGTTAGTTCAAGCCATTACATACTTACTTGAAAATAACTTTATAGTCTTGGATTAAATCTTCATTACTAAATTTGATCACTCAGCCTTCAACTCTTCAAAACTAAGTTTGTCCCCCACAACCTTCTACTCGGCTCAGCTTAACTTAGGTTTCCTAAACTCTACTAGATTTTAAAAATTGTCCTAGTCTACTGAAAACCTATTAGCTGACTATTACAGCGCTTGTCTAATTAACCTACACAACATCTAATTCTAGTAAAACCTATACATTGGATTCCAGACATCTTTTTGCTTGCATTTATAATAGCTAGTATGACACTCATCACCAAAATCTATATATTTCTGACAACCACACAAGAACAAGAGAGAATGTTGACTCCAAAACCCAGTCCCTCTCAAGTAAGTCAAATTATGTTAAGTTAAACCCCTCATACACTCCTGAAGTGTTAATAGACAAAGGCAACAATGACACACAAATGGATATTGATCCCAGGGGTAAGTAGGTGTGAAATCCCGTACTTCTCATTAAGGATATAAAAGTCTGTTGTAGTTTTTGTATGTCCCGATAATTTTAATAGGTTAAGTTTTAATTAAATAATTGGAGATGAGATAAATTGTAAGTTGTATTACGAAATTTTAAGGGTGGAACTTGTTACAATATATGGTGGTTGAAGGAGTGCTGAGTGAAACATGCAACTGAGTTACTCAACTGAATACTGAAGAATTAGCAGAGTGCTGAGTGATCGGTAGAATAGTCTGATACATTTTGTAGTTAGAACGGTTATTATGTTGTGATATGTTATAACTACTTTGTAACTTCCATTAAATGATTCATGATGTGAATGATACTACAAATTTTTTTCCTGAATAGTAATACTTCCGTATTTTTCCTTTATTTTTCGTTGTGTTTACAATTTCAACATGGTATTAGATTGTGAAACTTGAGAGTTTCAGTTGCTTTTTGTGTTTTTACTCTGATTTATGGAGAAACTTGAGAGTTGTCTTCATCTTTCTTGTGTTTCTTTTCACAATTCTTTGAGAGAAATTTGTGTTTGTTTCAAGTTTTTGATCATTTTCTGGTCTTTTTTAGTTTAATCTGGTGTGGAGTTCTTTAAATGACCATGTGAAAAGAAACAAGAGTCGACCCCTTCCGATCCATTCTATGTTCATCTGAAAGAGAACCCGTCCTTGGTGCTGGTGCAACCATTAATGAATGGAAACAATTACAATCCATGGAAGATGTCTATGGAGATGGTGTTGATCACCAAGAACAAGTTTGGCTTCGTAGACGACACAATAAAGATGCCAGAAGCATATTCAACGGATTTTCATGCACGGAGGCAATGTCATTCTATGATGAGATCTTGGATTTTGAATTCTGTTGAAAACACCATTGTACAAAGTTTAATGTACTTCAAGAGTGCCCATGCAGTCTGGAAAAACCTTCCTGATAGACTTTTCAATGTTGATGCACTAAGACTTTCTGATTTTATTGAAGAGATGCATCTGTTAAAGCTGGGTGTTGATTCTGTCAATCAGTATTTCACATAGCTGATGGTTCTCTTGGTGGAAATCAAGACAATCAGACATATACCGGTCTGTTCTTGTGATCCACAGCGCCACTGCAGTGCAATTAACACTCTGGTGGATCATATGGAAACAGAACATGTCATGAAGTTTCTTAAAGGTTTGAGGGATGAGTTTGAGCTTATGGTTTCCAGGCAATGTTGATAGTGCCATTCCCAGAGATTCATGATGTTTTTGCAGTGACCATCAAATTTGAAAGAGAGAATTTGTATGTGGCAATAAAGCCAAGAATCAAGATTCCATGATTCGGTTATCTCAAAAGAATGGATAGGGCTAAAATCAAGTAGTCAGCAGACCAGTATATGTGCCTCCCAACAGCTCTAGATCTAGGAATTACAAGAAGCTTCAATGTAGTTTATGTGGCTTCAATGGACACACTGAAGAAACATGCTTCAAAAAAAACATGGCTACCCACACGGATTCAAGTCAAAGAAGGCTAACTTGGTAGTGTTGAATAGGTGTCCTAAACCCAATTGGGTCGGACCGGATCCGACCATGTCGGGTCATTTACAGTCTATTTAGTTCATGTAATAAGTTTATTATGATTAATAAAAACACTTTTGTTATTATATACATTTTTTATCTTTATGAACCAATTATGTTATTGTATATATAGTAACGTCTTAGTATTAAACTGTGATAGAGAAACCATGATAGTGATTATGGTTGACGAGATCTCTAATTGCTTTACTAAGTTTGATACTTAAATGTCTCTAGTCGTATATACTGTCAAACAGGACATTGATAGTACAAATAGACTAGCACGTATTGGATGTCTTCTATTTTATTGAAGATAAGGATAGATCTTGCCTATCTGTGTGCAGAGGCACTTGGACTGTACGTGGACGTGTATTAGAGAACGCTTACGTTAGACTGACCCACTTACATTAAGTGTCACAGTATGTGACAGTTGTGTAATTATCCTGAGACCGGAGTCTTCATATCATCATGTTGTGGATTGTCATGCTTTGACACTATATAGGTTTCCCCTAACCATGGGGCGATCATGCGGTAGTGCTCGGGTATGATATTGAAGCATGCGTAGGATACATATTTGTTTGTCCCGAAATCGCGTATCCTATTAGTAGGAGTGAATATCCGAAATGGGCTTCTTATAAAGAATGTCTAGCTCTCGTAAATCTTTGCAAAGTGGGAGTAAATGAGTTATTCCGAGAGAGCATGATATCCAGATTATAAGATACGATCGTTGATGTGCTGACACTCGAGATTCGATTGTATGGATATTGTAACAGCGATAGGATTCTATTTACACGGTAACTGTTTCACACGAAATGTAGTAGTCATCGCTTTTGACTCTACCGATGATTGGGGGTCATGGTGTGTTGCTAGACGCTATCCCGTGATCGTTAGGTATGAAGGGCATTTTCGTAATTTGCACTTTATATCTACGGTGAACATATTCAGAAGCCTATCGGGTCACACACACATAAGAACATCTAGCCGGATTAAAATGCGGTTATAGTGATAACCAAATAAGGAAAGTTTATCTCGACTATAAAGTGTTATAGTCATTAAATTAATATGGTGGTTTTTATTTATTATGAATAAATTAAATACAAGATATTAATTATATTGCTTAATTAAAGAATATTCTGGATGCCAATTAATTGGCATATGTGGCGCAGACTATAGTGTATTAACAATATCTATAGTAAAAGAGGAAAATATATTGACAATATCTTAGATTTATTTAATATAAGATATTAAATTAAATGAGATAAATCTAGAATATCTATGAGAGATTGAGGGAAAAGGATAGAAAAGATCACAAAATGAATAAATAAGACACACTCTTTTTTTTAGTTCCAAAAAGGACAAACAATTTCGGACGGACAAGAATACCCTTTTAAAAGGGACGCACGCATGTCTTCAGTTTATTCCGATTCCTTCAAGTTTGGTGTTATTTTGAAAGCCGAAAAAATATTTGCATTAATCGGAGCATTTTTCTTATAAACGACCGTAATTTTTTATTTAGAACACCGATCATCAAAATTGTTTCACCAAAGTTCATATTTTTTATCTTCATTTTGAGACCTCATTTGATACCTTTTCGACGTAGTATTTGAAAGCCGAATTTAATCGCAGCATTTACATTAACACAATATCAGTAAACAATATGAGTATCGATAAACAATATCGATGTCGATGAAATGATGATCGAGTGCTCATTTAAGGCTTAATTCAAGTGACTACTTCAAAGCACACATATCTGGCTCATATAGGGCTCATTTAAGGCTTAATTCAAGGGACACAATATCATATCTGGCTCATATAAGGCTCATATAAGGCATACGATATCACTAACAGTATCATATAAGGCATATAGTATCAGTAAACAATACAAGATCTGAGATCGATGAAATGAGATCATGCTTTCATTTAAGGCTTAATTCAATGGTTCCAAGATTTGAATGAAGCAGGAAATGAAAGGCAAGAGAACATAGGATGTACACATCTATAATCTATTAGGACTGTACAATAGGGAAATAGTTGAGTGGCATGCCCAACAATGCTATAGAACACCCTTCCAAGCAAACCAAAACACACCATTATCCAAACAAGTCGATTAATTTAGCAGCAAACACTGCATCAACCTATTCAATTACTGAGAGTTCGATCACGGCGGATTTTGTGAGGATCTGAGGTACATGTAATGGCAGCATTGTTTCTTTTGGGCTTTCCTCTGCTTGGACACATATGGGAACTACTTCCATGTTTATTGGGATTGAAAAACAACCGATGATAGTGGAATGCGAGAAAAGGTTTGGCATTTTGAGGTTGAATTTGTAAAGGTAGAGTCAACATCTCGACCAGAAGATTATAGTATGTGTGAAAGAGTGCTTTCAAGTGAAGTTCATCAAATTGATCAGTATCATTGAACTAAATATTTTTCTTTCTGGCATTTCATCGAGCAGCTGGCCGTCACTACACCAAGCCAGTAAATTCTGTGCAATTAGTGGCGACAGAAGATTTTAAACAGAAACGGAGATAGCACAACAAAATTACGGTTGCTATTGTTCAATTATATATTCAAATTCAAGAAAAAGGAAATTAAAGGACGGTGAAAGTGTTCTAACTGGTGGAGCCACGGTGGTAAAGTCCAGGACCTTCAACAAACAAGAAGCTGCGAAGCACATCTTCTCGATTAACACCACAAACTCTCAGGTAAGAAGTAGAGAAGAACAGGTTCACGAGAAACGGAGAGAAGCAGAGAGATGACACAAACAGCGGCCAATTGGCGTAAGAAGAGAGAGCCATTGAAAAAAGGAAGTCGATCAATCAGATTTTGTTCGGGAAGGGAAGAAAATGGAAAGGTAAGAGTTTCAGGTGTGCTTTTGACAGGTGTATCAAAGAGGTATATTCGTCCGGTAGAATTTATTTGTCCTTAATGCAACTAAACAATTGAAGCTGGATTAGCACTTAATTAAGGGGGGAAAAGTGGACTATAAACTAATTTTTCCAATATCTATTTTCCTTATTTTACTAGTAAAAGGTTTTCTTTCTCATTAATCTACACAGAAGCTTTTCCCAATCAGATTGAGGACACAAGGGGCGCACCACCCTCTATATAAAAGAGGGGTTGGCAAGCTTTTTGCACATCCCAATTAGAATAGTTCTAATAATCTGAAAGCTTCTTAGAGAGAGATTTTGAGAGAGAAAAAAGGCCAGTCTAGCAACTGGATTTTTCTAGTAGCTATCCAAGGAGGATTCCGGCTAGGTGGTCGTGTGGATATCGATAGAGGCCGGACTTGCGCGCACAACTACTTTCCTTTGACGGTAAAAGCGTCGATCTTATAGATCAAGTGAGGTAATCACCATCAACTACTTAACGTGTTTATTGTTTTAAACAGAGTCGATCTTGGGATCAGAAATCAATTTTTTAAATTTAAGTTGCGTAAACTAGTTGATTTCCTCACAGTGGTATCGTAGCGAACTTCGAACTTAAAAAATAAGCACTAATTAATTTTCTTAGTAATTAATTAATAGATGCAAGATCTAGATTCGCGAAACCAAAACGAAAACAAAAAAAATAAATCAGATAGGGAGCTCGGCCGACAATGGCGGCTCTCATCGATATTACGCGCGAGCGGGCGCGGCCTGTGAGAGTCTTTGCCGGTGGTGGTGTATGATGGATCTCGAATCTTGTTTTGTTGTTTTGTCATTAGCTCCCCCCGTGTGCGGCGGATGTATAAATTTATTAGACAGATTTTATGTAACAAGAATGGAGCAGAAGATGAAGACCAAAGAAAGACGAAAAGAAATCCCATTGGTGATGGCGCATTTGAGGTCGTATTGGCGGTTGAGGTTACCTTAGATTGTGACCCGCGGTTTTGTCAGTTTGTATTCGAAACCACACCTAGGAAAAGTCCATGATCATACCGGTTATTTTGTGCGCGAAATGGTGTATGTTTTACTTTATGTTGATAACGTATAAATATACATGTATTAGATGAGACCGTAATTATATTAATTAAGTGAATTAATTCAAAATTAATTAAGGGAATTGATTTAAAATTATTCCCACAACAAAAATCGAGTTATACTTGTCTCCCAATATTATAATGACGGTGAAGAGCCCTTGTTCAGATCCAACTGATCGGCCCATGTCGGGAGTTGACCTACCTCGGGTATATCGTCATTATCGAGATATGATCGTTATGAGATCTCATGAATATTTGGGTGACGAGTTGACTAAGAATATTGCAGTGATTGGCCCACGTCAGGACCGTCTGATTTTAGAGACAGGGGTTTGACTATTTGGCCCACTCGACTAAGGGTTTGACCGTCTGATTGGCCCACTCGACTAAGGGTTTGATCGTCTTGTGTGTGTGCATAGCTTTTCAGTCATTCATTGTAGCTAACCGGCTTAGATTATAAATGCATGACTAATGGCGTTACACCATAGGTTTATACTTCATAATCATCTCCACTAATCGAGGTCAAATAAAAGCTAACTAAGGTCAGGCATGACTTGCACGGTTGTAACGGTAGGCCAGGGATGGGGATAACAGAAAGGATAAAGGGAATATCAGGAGAGAAATACGAGTGAGCCTAATCAAACATCTTGCATAAACTTCATAGCTCGCCTCCCTTCAACACCGTGTCATAAACAGGAGTAAGACGCAAAAATGATGGCCACCAAGATAAACCCCAAGATAGCTTGTTAAAATAGTTGTTACCAAGAACAAGATAAACAAGAATTCAAGAACATCCACTCCAATTTACTTCATCCCATCGCCATGCATTACATTGGAAATATTAACTCGAAAGTTTTACTCCACAATATATATATATATATATATATATATATATATATATATATATATATATATATATATATATATATATATATATATATATATATACCTATCTTAGAAGAAGAAAGGGTTTCAACCTTTCCTCAACGTGTCCCAAAAAATATACAAGCAGAACATAAATTTGTTTATCTATCTATTGACACGTAATTTTTTTTTTTTTACTGTTCATCTTCATCTTCAGCCAGGTCCGGTAGTACGCAAATTTTAATTTCCCGTTAATGGGCAGCCCAATTCCAGTTTTCCTCCCCACTTATATAAGATGTTATAAAACCCTAAATGACTACATTCCATACCGCAACCGTCATCGTGGATAAGTGGATGGGGACCAATAGTTGCAACCTCTGGTAGAGAATCTTTCAACTTGAACTAAAATCTCTTCGACGTGCTTTCCATTATTTATTCTTTTTTCATATGTTTATTGCTTTAAAGTACTTTATGAATATGTTCTTTCTTTTTTGCAGATACTCTCTTCTTCATCTTTCTTCAAGAACATTTTTAGCCCAACTTTTTGTTTTTGAAGTACTACTTTTTTGCTACTTTATTTTTGGATCAAATTTGTTTACTTATTTGTCTTTCTTATGCTTTTCTTCGGACCATCAAGAATTCATTCCGTGTCACACTGGTGAGTATTTGATTTGTATGTGTTTTTCTTTCTCTACATAATTTGTTCATTTCCAAGCTTTAGGCTTTCACAATGGTACCTTTACACATTGATTTTATTTCTTTTCTTTTGTGTTGTTTATAATTGGATTAGTGCTCAAAACATAGTTGGAATCAACTTCCAGGTGTGTTATTTGTCAGTGAGGATGAGTTAACAATGGACATGTCACATAATCCAAAGGAGTAACCGGAGGCCATCCACAACAACAAAGAAAACCACCACCACCAGGCCAACGTAGGATGACAAATAAAGAAATGGAGCAATTTCACAATGAAACATGCCAAATTTGTGGAGTTTAAGATCACATAGCAAAGATTTGTTGGTGGCTCCCAAAACAGTCACAAAGGAATGCATAAATTCCGCATGCATTAGCTGCACTCACTCTTCACACAACATTGGACGACTTAGAGTGGACAATCATATGACAGGTAATGCAAAAATTCATACAAATTTAAAGCCATATTTTTCTACTGTAAGTGTTGAAATAGGTGATGGGTCATTTTTTTTCCTATAAAAGGCATAGGTGATTTACAGCGTAACCATCAAACCATGCCATTATGTATCAAAGACGTGTTGTATGTCCCAGCTGAGTTAGCCAAAATTTATTATCTGTTTGTCAACTCACTGACTGTTAAAACATAGATGAGAAACTTGCACTTGAAGAAAGATAAAACAGATGCAATCTAACAGTAAAAATAAGGCGGAAATTGATAAAACATAGAAACAAAGAGAACACGGTGATTTAACGTGGTTTCCGGCGTTGTGCCGACTACCCCACAGACAAAAAATGAGGTATTTTATTATGCACAGAATTACAAGTTTTTCACAAGTTTGTGAATAACACTTTGAAAGACACACATTGCATGATTACAACTTCGGTATTTATAGGCACAAATCCCAAACCCTAACCACCAAAGATCTTTGTCGGAATTGTCATAAATACCCCGTATGTGGACCCCAGCTCCAACTGTTATCCACCAGACGAAACTCAAATAAGGAAAGTTTATCTCGACTATAAAGTGTTACAGTCATTAAATTAATATGGTGGTTTTTATTTATTATGAATAAATTAAATACAAGATATTAATTATATTGCTTAATTAAAGAATATTCCGGATGCCAATTAATTGGCATATGTGGCGCAGACTATAGTGTATTAACAATATCTATTGTAAAAGAGGAAAATATATTGACAATATCTTAGATTTATTTAATATAAGATATTAAATTAAATGAGATAAATCTAGAATATCTATGAGAGATTGAGGGAAAAGGATAGAAAAGATCACAAAATGAATAAATAAGACACACTCCTTTTTTTAGTTCCAAAATGGACAAACAATTTCAGACGGACAAGAATGCCCTTTTAAAAGGGACGCGCGCATGTCTTCAGTTTATTCCGCTTCCTTCAAGTTTGGTGTTATTTGTTTGTTTGTTTGTTTTTTTTCTTTTTTTCAAATATCCGTAACTTTTGATTTATAACTCCGATCATCAAAAAATTTTCACCAAAATTCATATTTTTTTTGCTCTTTAATTTGAACCCAAATACGATACCCTTCCGACGTAAATTTTGAAATCCGAAAAAATATTTGCATTAACCGGAGCATTTTTCTTATAAACGACCGT
This sequence comes from Gentiana macrophylla, assembly GCA_026214975.1. Classification (NCBI taxonomy): domain Eukaryota; kingdom Viridiplantae; phylum Streptophyta; class Magnoliopsida; order Gentianales; family Gentianaceae; genus Gentiana; species Gentiana macrophylla. Next base: position 63,615,468 of record CM047811.1, read on the forward strand.
AATTTTTGATTTAGAACACCGATCATCAAATTGTTTCACCAAAGTTCATATTTTTTATCTTCATTTTGAGACCTCATTTGATACATTTTCAACGTAGTATTTGAAAGCCGAATTTAATCGCAGCATTTACATTTACACAGTATCAGTAAAAAGTATCAGTAAACAATATGAGTATCAGTAAACAATATCAGGCTTATTTAAGGTTTAATTCAAGTGACTACTTCAAAGCACACATATCTGGCTCATATAGGGCTCATTTAAGGCTTAATTCAAGGGACACAATATCATATCTGGCTCATATAAGGCTCATATAAGGCATACAATATCACTAACAGTATCATATAAGGCATATAGTATCAGTAAACAATACAGTATACAATATCAGTAAACAGTATCATGCTCATTTAAGGCTAATTCAATGGTTCCAAGATTTGAATGAAGCAGGAAATGAAAGTCAAGAGAACATAGGATGTACACATCTATAATCTATTAGGACTGTACAATAGGGAAATAGTTGAGTGGCATGCCCAACAATGCTATAGAACACCTTTCCAAGCAAACCAAAACACACCATTATCCAAACAAGTCGATTAATTTAGCAGCAAACACTGCATCAGCCTATTCAATTACCGAGAGTTCGATCACGGCGGATTTTGTGAGGATCTGAGGTACATGTAATGGCAGCATTGTTTCTTTTGGGTTTTCCTCTGCTTGGACACATATGGGAACTACTTCCATGTTTATTGGGATTGAAAAACAACCGATGATAGTGGAATGCGAGAAAAGGTTTGGCATTTTGAGGTTAAATTTGTAAAGGTAGTGTCAACATCTCGACCAGAAGATTATAGTATGTGTGAAAGAGTGCTTTCAAGTGAAGTTCATCAAATTGATCAGTATCATTGAACTAAAATTTTTCTTTCCGCCATTTCTGTCCGACATTTCATCGAGTGCTTTCAAGTGAAGTTCATCAAATTGATCAATATCTCACATCAATATTCTTGGTTCTTTTATGATGAACCTGATCCTTAGTTAGACAAATTGCACTCAGACTGTGACAATAAATCTCAGCTTGATCCTGATGCAGCCCCAAATCACTGACTAGTCCCGTTAACCAGATTGCTTCCTTGGCTGCTTCAGTAAGAGCCATATACTTTGCCTTATTTGTTGATAAATCTACTGTTGCTTTGCGGAGTTGCTTTCCAGCTGACAACTGAATTCCCCAATGTGAAAAAATAACCAGTCATTGATTTTCTATTGTCCACATTACCTGCATAATCATCATCACAGTATCCTGTGACCAAACTCTGAGTATCACCTCCATAAATGAGACCAACATCAGCTGTACCCCTTAGGTACCTGAACATTCTTTTCACTGACTTTCCAGTTGTTCCTTTCCAGGTTGATCCATAAACCTGGCCGACAACCTTATTCGCTCGAGCCAAATCAGGCCTAGTGCACACCATGGCATACATCGACCGCCAACCGCACTAGCATAGGGAACTTTGACATATATTCCTTCTCCTCGGCTGACTGTGAAGCATAAACTGACAAATGAACATTTGATGCCATATGAGTATCTATTGGCTGTGCAACAGACACACCATACTTGGCCAAAATCTTCTGTATATAGCCCTGCTAAGATAAAAACAATTTCTTCTTAATTCTATCTCTCCAGATCTCCATCCCCAAGATTTTCTTGGCTGCACCCAAATCTTTCATTTCAAATTCAGCACTAAGAAGGTCTTTCAGATTCTGAATATCGGACTTCTTTCTTGCAAGCTATCAGATATCATCCACATACAAAACAAGATAGATGTATGATCCATCTTCTAGCTGACTATTGTAGACACAACAATCATAAGGACTTCTGCTATAACCCAAGCTGGATCATGTAACTGCCAAACCTTTTATACCCATCGTCTCAGAGCCTCGCTTGGTCCATACAAGGACTTTTCCAGCTTACAAACAAATGCTTCTTCACCAGGAACTTGAAATCCCTCTGGCTGAGTCATGTATATCTCTTTGTCTACCTCACCATGTAGAAAAACTGTCTTCACATCTAACTGTTCAAGTTCAAGGTCTTGCCGTGCCACCATTTCTAGTAACACTTTGATTGAAGTATGTTTGACTACTGGTGAGAATATCTCATCGAAGTCCACCCCTTCTTTTTGGCTGAATCCTCTAGCAACCAAACGTGCCTTATACTTGACTTCTTCTGCCTCAATCAATCCTTCATTTTTCTTGAAGATCCATTTGCATGTAACAACTCTCCTATCAGCTGGATGTTTAACTAGATCCCAAGTCTGATTCTTCAGTAATGACTCCATCTCATCTCCCATGGTAGAAAGCCATTGAGATGACTCAGAACATGTCACTGCTTCCCTGTAAGTAGAAGGTTCGAAACCATCCACCTCTTCTACAACTTGAAGTGCATATCCAGCCAAATCTTCAAACCCATTCCTTCTGGGAGGTATATCAACATTGGATCTTCTAGCTCACGACACTATACTTTGTCGACCAATATCGATTTGATGCTCATCGACCCCTGCTGGTGGCGGCTTGGATTCGATTACGGTTCGGTAACTAGATCAGATGAAAACTGACTTTGTTCAGCTGAGTGTTGCATCTCAGTTGACTCCACCTGAAGCTCCACCTTACCGCCGGTTTTCTCGTTTTTTCGCCAAAGACTGGTTTTGGCCAAACAATCCTCCCCACTGATGAACTGAGCATAGAATTTTCATCAAAAACTGTATCTCTGCTGAGATAACTCTATTTTCTGTTGATGACCAAATTCTATAACCCTTAACTCCATCACCATACCCCACAAACACTCTTTTCTTGGCTCTTGGTTCCAATTTCCCTTCACTAACATGATAGTAAACTATGCTTCCAAATACCCTTAGAACTGAGTAATCAGTAGGCTTTCCTGACCACATTTCAACTGGTGTCTTGAAACTGATCCCTGTGTGAGGACTTCTGTTGATTAAGTAACAAGCTATGCTTACAGCTTCTGCCTAAAATCTTCTTGACAAACCAGCATGAGAGAGCATGCATCTTGCTCTCTCCAAAAGAGTTTGATTCATTCTTTCAGCTACACCATTTTGCTGAGGAGTATTCCTGACTGTATGATGTCTGGCACTACCCTCATTTCTACACAACTCATCAAACTCATTCTAGCATAATTCCAGACCATTATCTGTACGAAGCCTCTTGATCTTCTTCCCCAACTGATTTTCAATTAGAGCCTTCCATTGCATGAAGCTCTTGAATGCCTCACTTTTGTGTTTCATCATCACCACCCAAGTCTTTCTTGAATAGTCATCTATGAATGACACAAAATATCTGTGACTACCTAATGACTTCACCTTTGATGGCTCCCAACAATCAGAATGAATGTAATCACGTGATGACTTTGTGCTGTGTATCCCTTTTGAGAACTTGCCCCTATGAAGCTTCCCAAACACACAATGCTCACAAAAGTCTAGATTCTTGACCTTACATCCCCCAAGAAGTTCCTTTTGAGAAAGAATCTGCATCCTCTTTTCACCCATGTAACCAGTCTCATGTGCCATAGTTTTGTCAACTATGACTGATGAACTTAAGCAGATGCTACAGCAGTAGACCCAGACACAACTGATTCTTGCAAAATATACAAGGTTCCCCTTTTGACTCCCTAGATAACTGAAACTGAGTTTTTATAGACACTCAGTTTTCCACCTTCACCCTTAAAACTGAATCCCTTACTATCTAAAAGACTGAGAGATACCAAGTTCTTGGTCATCTGTGGAACATGTCTAACTTCACTCAATATACAGAATTCACCATCCTCTGTCCTCAACTGAACTGAGCCAATCCCAACTATCTTACCTTACTGTTTGCCATATCTATATGACCACCATCTATCTGTTGATAACTTGAGAACCACTCTCTGTGTGGACAATATGATAAGATGCTCCAGAGTCCAGAATCCACACATCAGCATGATGTGTTGATTCTCCTGCTACTAGAACCATGTCCTCCTCTGAATCAAACTCAGCTACTACAGCAGCTGTTCCAGAACTGTTCTCCTACTGTTTTTTTTTTCTTTGGACAGTTGGACTCCAATGTCCCTGCTCCGTACAGTAATTGCAAACATCTTTGGATTAAATACCTTTGGACCATGTCTTCTTGGATTTCTTCTTCTTCACAGAGTGCTGTTCATGCCCTTTTCCACCACTGCTGCTGACTACCAGTTCAACAGCCTGACTGTCTGCCCCAGCTACCTTATGTCTCAGCTCCCTAGCATGTAAAGCTGACCTTACATCTTCCAATGCAACCGTATCCTTCCCAACTATGAAGGACTGCATAAAGTTCTCATAAGAAGCTGGTAGTGATACCAACAAAATCAGAGCTGCATCTTCATCCTCAATCTTCACATCAATATTCCTGAGATCAAGTAATATTATGTTTAACTGATCAAGATGATCTCTCAGCTGAGCCCCCTCATGCATCCTTAGGCTAAACAACTTCTGCTTTAGCAACAACTTGTTGGTCAATGACTTAGTCATATACAGTGTTTCAAGCTTTGACCATAACTTAGCAGTGGTGTCTTCCTCAGCAACTTCCATGATAACATCATCAGACAAGCACAACATTATGGTAGAATGTGCTTTCTCCTCCAGACTGGCGTAATCTGCTGCATTGGCATCTCTTTTAGCAGATAAAGGAGTCCACAATCCTTGTTGTTTTAACAAGGCTCGCATCTTGATTTGCCACAGACTGAAACTGTTCCTCCCTGTAAATTTATCAATCTTTACGTTAACCGCTGACATCTTTCTTGCTAAAGAACAGACCTTTGATCACAAAGAATCCTAGCACCGGTCACCGGTCTTGGTGAAGATCAACTATGTTCAACCTGCAAATCTCTCTGATTCTTGAACCTGGCTATAATACCAGTTTGTTAAAACACCGATGAGAAACTTGCACTTGAAGAAAGATAAAACAGATGAAATCTAACAGTAAAAATAAGGCATAAATTGATAAAACAGAGAAACAAGGAGAACACTGTGATTTAACGTGGTTTTCGGCGTTGTGCCAACTACTCCACGGATAGAAAAGAAGATATTTTACTATGCACAGAATTACAAGTTTTTCACAAGTGTGTGAATAACACTTTGAAAGGCACACATTGCATTGATTACAACTTCGGTATTTATAGGCACAAATGCCAAACCCTAACCGCCAAAGATCTTTGTCGGAATTGTCATAAATACCCCAGATATGGACCTCAGCTCCAGCTGTTATCCACCAGATAAAACTCAGCTCCAAACTGACTTTCTCAGAAAACTCATTTGTAATCAGTAAACTCAGATATAGAACTCAAGAAACTCAGCCTCCCCAAAACTCGTTTTCAAAACTTCAGTTTTCGACTTTTCCAAAACTCAGTTTCACTTCACAAAACTCAGTTAGATCAAGTCACAAAACTAACACTGACCAACATAAAATTAATTGTGATTTTTCTAACTCTTGTTTTTGTATCAAGGAAAGGGACACAAGTCAAACAATAATGACAGGGAAACGCATGGGTGATCTCTACGATATTCCTAGCAAACATAAAGCATATTTTTCTTGTAGAAATAAAAGTGGGACAACTGCGATATGGCATCAACGCTTAGGGCATTCACAATTTACTTTTCTTCAGTTTTAAAAAAATAAAGAGTTCATTGATGTAATAGGGAAAATAAAGCAAGATCATTTGTGTGAAAGTTGTCAACTTGGGAAACTAAGCAAACTACCTTTCACACAAACAGATCATGCCAGTTCTAGTTCATTTGAAGTTGTTCATTGTGATTTATAAGGTCCAGCACCCATCCGATCTATTGGTAAATTTAATTACTATGCAAGTTATGTGGATGATTTTACCAAATATTGTTGGTTAGTGCCATTGTGCCGCAAATATGGTTTTTTTTGCTACATATCTTGCATTTGAAAAGTATGTTTTGAGACAATTTAATAAACAAATTAAAGTTTTTGTTTGGATCAAACGCTTATCGTTGGCAATCTGTCCCAACATCCCTTTTTTTATACATTCAAGAGTGTGACAATCTCTTCCAACACTTGCACAATTTTTTTTCCATTCGATCTATGGTCAATTTAATTAAATTTAATTACTATGCAAGTTATGTGGATGATTTTACCAAATATTGTTGGTTAGTGGCATTGTGATGCAAATATTATTTTTTTTGCTACATATCTTGCATTTTAAAAGTATGTTTTCAGACAATTTAATAAACATATTAAAGTTTTTATTAGGATCAAGTGCTTACCGTTGGCAATCTGTACCATCACTCATTTTTTATATATTCTAGAGTGTGGGCAATCTATCCCAGCACTTGCACAATTTTTTTTTTAAAATTGTGTTCCAACCAGCGTTCGATCTCATGAACTCTGGCTCCGATACCATGATAGGATCAACCGCATACCGTTGTACTAAAACCAATTGGTGTTAATAAATGTGCTACTATATTTCCTTATTCATTTAAGAGTGTGGGCAATCTCTCCCAACACTATCAACCTTTGTTTTCAACTCTTCCTCCTCCTCCGACTGTCGGTACATATGTTCTTCCTAGGCTCCAATTTACCGGTAGACGGAGGTCGGATCAGCCTTGCCACGTGTCATCTCATTAACAGCCAAATGCTAAGTAAACTTAAGTGAGACCGTATTTTAAAGGTCCATGGTCCCCAATATTAGCCTAATGGCAGAGCTCAGCCCCGGGAGGGAGAACGGCCTGATGCACTCCTCAGTCCACCACAGGTCGGTCAGGACACAACATGGGTAGGCTGTGCAGTTCGGCCATAGCAACCTTGGGAGCTCACCGCCGGTCGGTTAGAGCATACAACCATGCTTATGTGTGTATTTACATAAAGATAATTAAGGAAGGAATCATAAGCTATAAAGGCTCTGATCTTATCATTTAAACTTAGAATTCAAATCCCGTGATTATCTCCTAAAATCAAGGGATAAATACTGGAATATCTTATTCTTGAGGAGTACGATTAGGAGTCCGCAATGAACACAATTGGTCACAGGATTAGGGTTTAAGGACCCTATATAAACGTTTATAAGAACTACGGTAGACTTGATTCCTGGTTTTTCCACAAAATACGTAGGCAACTTGAGAACAAGTATTCTCAGGCTCAGTATAAACATCCTCAAAATCACCCCTCATTTCACACCTTCTTCTGTGTTTTTGATCTTGTTGAATTACCACTAGATTAATGAAGACCCAATTCTTTACCCGATGATTTCCAGCATCGTCATTTGGCGCTAGAAAGAGGGCCTTCTACTGGTAATTGTTCAAGATTCATTCTTTATTGCATCTATGGCTAAGTCACGTAAGAAAATCTTCGTTGAAATATCCCAGAATGGCCATAACGCCAGTACGGAGGAGACTGAGGGAACTCACTCCGAAACTCAAGCTCAACAATCCAAGGAAGTCACCTTGGATGTAGAACAAGCTCTTGTGGATCAATTGGCTGTGCTATGGATGCTGCCAACAGACATGCGGTTCTCCAGGTGGTCCAGCAAGATAATGGTCTAGGAGAACATGTTGGGGAAAAGATGCCGTCTAGTCCCGAGTAGAGTGAGCAAGATGAGGCATCTTCATCGAACAAGGGAAATCAATGCCATGATGGGTAAAAAGTCTGACGAGTTTTCATTCACCTCACCTTTTACTGAGCGAATAGTAAATACGATCGACCTGCTGGATTCAAGGTTTCTAAATTGGATCCATCAGATCACCTTTTTCAGTACATCACACATACGAGCTTGTTTAATGCTTCAGACGAGATGAAGTGCAAAGATTTCCCTACATTTCTGATGGGCAGGGCCCGTGAATGACTCTAGAGGCTACTACCAAGGTAGGTTTATAAGTTTTCAGAGTTAGGTAAAATGTTCCTTAATGCTTTCATTACGGTCAAGCCGTCCCAAAAGAACGCCACACATCTTCTCACGATCAAACAAAAGAAGGAGGAATCTATCCTATAGTAACTAAAAAGATTTAATCAAGAATCTATACAAGTTAAAGACGCATATGATCCCCTGTTGATTGCCTCGTTCATAGCCGGATTGCGGGAAGAGAGGTTGCATGCTATGCTGAACAGCAAACTCTCCAGTCCATGGAGGAATTCATGGATGTGGCGTACAAACATTGCCAAGGCGAAGAGGTTGAAGCGAGATTCAGAGAAATGAGAGTCTAGGAAAGAAAAGGTAGAGGACAAATCTGATATGAAGAGGAAAGCGGTCTCGGACCGAATGACTACCCTAATCACAGATCGGCTGGGAAGAAAGGTTCTTTGCAAGAGAGGGATTATATCCCTCTAATTCGATCTTGCAAGTAGGTTCTCACGATCATAGCGAGGAAGGGCTTGGCCCGAATCCCGCCACCAATGAGAGGTCCTCCGGAAAGAAGGGACCAAAGTAAATTCTGCGCCTACCACAAGGACGTGGGGCATGATTCGGAAAGTCTGTAGGGATTTGAAAAGAGATATTGATGCTACTATAATAGAGGGAAGTCTGGATTAAGTCGTGGATCGATCTTAGGACCCCAAACCTCAAGGTCATAGGTATTTAGACACAGGACATACCGTCAAGATTGAGACATGTAAGAGGAACCTCAATGAAGAAGAGACCGATCTTCCGATCCAGGTAGGAAGACAGATAACCGCCTGATCAATACAATCAACACTATAGTGGGCGGTCCGAGCGTTAGTCTGGAAGGGCTAAATGTCCAGGTCGATACGTTCAGTGGTTTATGGTCTCAAGGACCCACTCCCTCTGGTAACCAACAATGAGGTTTAATCATTGATACTCGTAGTTCACAAAAATTTAGTACAGGGATCTGAGTCGATATTGGAAGCGCTATCAATGTTTTATATCACTCAGCCTTCCAATCCATAAAGCTAAAAGATTCAAAGCTAACACATGTCTCGGCACCGCTATTCAGGTTCGCAGGGCCGCCAGCTCATCCCATGGGGATGATAAAGCTTGTTACAATGTTCAGCAGAGAACCCAGGAGCAAGATGCTAATGGTAAACTATGTGGTGGTAAACGCGAAGGGCACTTTTTAAGATTCTCATTTCCTTCATCACGACCTACAGGCAACACCAGCGAGACCTGGGAAGGCAACCCGACTCTATCTGCCTGCAACATCATCTTGGGAAGGCCGGCTTTTATCGCACTTCGAGCTGTGATTTCCCCGGCTCACATCAGCCTCCAGTTTCCCACCATCGAAGGTTCAGTGGAGGTCAAAGGGGCTGTTATATGGCAATGGTTAATAGAAAATGGATTGAGCTGGCACAAGCTGGGACAAGTTCCAGGCATTAATGAGTTGTTTAGTATTTCTGCTTCCAGGATTTGCTTCATTTCTGGATTTTTGATTAATAAGTTTGCAGGTGCTTTTTATTATGTGGGTTGTGCTCTTTTGTATTTTACTTTATGCAGTAAAAATGGTAATTATTCAGTTTGCAGGACCCACGTATGTATAAAGTTTGCGAAAGACAAACTCGTTAAGTCTGCAGGATAGACAAGCTGAGCTCCACATGATGGACTCAGTGTAATTTTATCAAGTCCGCATGACGGACAAGCTGAGTTTCACAGGACTGGATCAAGGTAATTTTATCAAGTCCGCAGGACGGATAAGCCGAGTTTCGCATGACGGACTAAGTGTAATTTTATCAAGTCCTCAGGACGGACAAGATAAGTTTTGCAGGACGGACTTAGTGTAATTTTAGCAAGTCCGCGGGACGGACAAGATGAGCTCCACAGGACGGATTCAGTATAATTTTAGCAAGTGCACGGGACGGACAAGCTGAGCTCCGCATGACGGACTCAGTGTAATTTTGTCAAGTCCGTAGGATAGACAAGCTGAGCTCCGCAGGACGGACACAGTGTAATTTTATAAAGTCCACAGGATGGACAAGCTGAGTTTCACAGGACGGACTCAGTGTAATTTTAGCAAGTCCGCAGGACGGGACAAGCTGAGCTCTATAGGACGGGCTCAATGTAAATGTATCAAGTCCGTAGGACGGACAAGCTGAGCTCCGCAGGATGGGCTCAGTGTAATTTCGATTAAGTCCGTAACATCGGAGCATTGCTAGACAGAGCCAACAAATAGATTTGGGCCGAGGAAAATCTAAGCCAAGGTCTTTAAGTATGTCATCCAAAAATTATAACGTGTAGCATGGCATACTGGGGGGCGAGTAGAATGTTATCAAGCAAAGCAAGTGATAAAAGTTAAGACTTGAAAAATGCGAGTATAAGAAAATTTGCAAGAAAACGGTGGAGAAAGCAAGGTAAATCGGAAAAGAGTTCTTCATAAACTAGAATTTTTTATACTTGTACATTTTTTGAAACAAAAAATTACAAAACAAATCCTCAAGAGGCAAGATTTGAACCCTCCCTTGGTGCTGAGGTAGCACCCAACCTAGGTGGACCAACAGATGAATGGTGAGAAGCATGTTGGGCTGCATGCTTAGCTACAATGTCCTCTCCCCTCCGGATGTCCTCCACCCGGTCATTATAGACTTTGTCCATGCCCGACCTGTACATATTGGTGTTGGGAAGACGAAAAATATCCAGATCAAGAAATTGAGCCAGGGCATCGTTTAACCCCATGGTGTAAGTTCCACATGCTGCAGGGGCAAGCAGAGGTTCAGAGCCTAGGTATAGTCCAGTGAGGCCTTATACTCTTTAATTATGCGAGCAGGGGCTGCCGCAAGTTTTGCTGCAAAGGCATTCTTCTAGTCCAAAATCCTAACAATCACTTGTCCCATTTCAGACGTCTCTTCCAAGGGCTCTCCCTTGATGGATTCAAGATAATCTTTATACACAGACCCCTGTAGCTCGACTTCCTGAGCCTGAAGCCGTTGGTTGAGAGACTTATTCTCCTGGATAGCAGCCTGTAATTTTTGAACGAGCTGCTCACACTCAGAAGACCCTCTCTCCAGGTCGGCAATCATTTTCCTTAAATTGTCTATGCAAGAAGAAGGAGCCGCCAGTCTCATTAAGGTCTCTTGCCCGACACAAGACACTGTAGAAAGAGAAAAATAAATTCTGTAAGGTATAAATCCCAAGGGCAAAGCCAGGTAAGATCGTCAAAATCACTTACGTAATTAATGGTCTTAATCTCTTCGTTAGACAACTGATCGTTGGTCATCTCTAAAAGAGGATCAGGTTCCGGTTCGTTCTCCTCTTCATCTTGTTTAGTCATGTCGGGAGTAGTCTCTAGCGGGATGTCCGGTCTGCCCCTCTTTCTCGATCTGCCACTTCTATCACCCGAATGGCTTCTACATAAGAGGGGGATCCCTTCATTCTCATCTTCATCATCATCAGGGATGTCGATAGTAAGAGCTACGTGATTCGGCCGTGGAGAAGACGAGCACGGTGTGACACCCTCTTGTTGCTTCAGGTGTAGGACAGCACTAACGGTACATCGTTGACCGGTACACCTATGGAAAGGTGCTCCTTAGTACTTGTCCTCTCCATGGAAACACTCTCACTTACTTGCTTCTCTCATGTAACATCTAGCAAGTTGGCAAAGTTTGTCACTAAAAAAAGACATAGGGAGAAGGTCGGACTAATATCATAAACATCAAAGATAAGATAAAAAAATGCTACAAACTAAACCCTACATTCAGCTCGGTCCTTAGTCGCTGAGAGGTGTGTATGGATCAGGTCCAGCCTCACCTAGGCGAGCTGCCTCAATCAGTTGAGAGGACAACTCTTTGACGTCCATAAAGAACCGGGCACCCAAGATAGCCTGCACCTCGGCTATTTCTTCTATCTTAGGAGTGACGTCTTTCCTCACATCATTCGTTACCCAGCGGCTCAGCTCAGCCCGACCGCCATCTCTAACAAAGAAGAAGCGCCCCATCCATTCCTTAGGAATGGAAGGGCCATCGGCAAGATAAGCTCGGATACCGGATCGAAAAGGAAAGAGGTACTATCCGTTTGGTCTCGGTTCTTCTTTATTTGATGGAAACCCCTAAATAGGTTCACCGAGTACCGTACTCCGGCCAATCTATAGAGGATAGCAAACCCTATAATGCTCCTAACTCTGCTAGGAGTGACTTGAGCGGCACCGATGCCGTAATACTGTATCACCGCCAAAAAGGCTGGGCACCAGGGCAATTGTAGCTATCCCATTAATTGGCCTTCGTAAATCGCTCCATACCCCTCTTGGGGCGGTAAGCATATGGCCGGGGATCCTTAGGGAGTGTCGGAATTTAAAAACCCCGATCTATATTGTACTTCTGACATATGTAGTCTATACTACGTGCAAGATGGAAGCCTTTCCAAAGCTTCCCATAATTCATTGGGTAGCTAGTTGGATCCTAAGTCTAGTTTCCGGGTCAAACGTCCCGGACGGACGGTAAGAGGAAGACGCAGCACCCAATTCAGCCTGAGGTCTCTCCACCTCCAGTCCGATTCGAATCCAAGTGATTCATTCACAGAGGCACTTTTGGGGTCAAGGCACTCATTGGAAAATGGATGAAATGAAGGCAAAATGTAAAATAAGAAAAGGGAAATGAAGACTTACTCGAGAAATCGTCAGAGTGATGAAGTATTCGTGTCCTTAAATCAATCTGAGACATGTAAAGGGTGGTTCATATGACAAGGGGTTGTAAAATTCAGCCTATTCTTGAAAACTGTTCCACTTCAAAATATGTCGTGGGAAACGCCTCAAGTTCCAAAAAGGCTTTACTACTCTGTAATAGAATCCCGCCACTGGCTAGATAGGGTTACTCCGTGTACAAAGGATAGCCTAGCTAGAATTACATCCTCAACGGATCTGATCTGACCTCAAGAGCTCAACTAGATCTATGGGGCTTTTGACGGAGGTCAGATCAGCCTCGCACGTGTCATCTCGGTAACAGCCAAACGCTAAGTAAAACTTAAGTGAGACTGTATTTTTAAGAGCCATGGGCCCCAATATTAGCCTAATGGCAGAGCTCAGCTCTGGGAGAGAGATCGGCCTGATGCACTCCTCAATCCACCGTAGGTCGGTCAGGGCAGAACGGGGGTAGGTTTGCGTAGTTCGCCATAGCAACCTTGGGAGCTCGCCGCAGGTCGGTTAGAGCATACAACCATGCTTATGTGCATACTTGCGTAAAGATAATTAAGGAATGAATCTTAATCCATAAATGCTCGATCTTATCATTTATACTTAGCATTCAAATCCCGTGATTATCTCCTAAAATCAAGTGATAAACACGTGAATATATTATTCTTGAGGAATACAATTAAGAGTCAACAATGGACACAATTGGTCATAGGATTAGGGTTTAAGGCCCCTATATAAACATTCATAAGAACTACGGCAGACTTGATTCCTGGTTTTTCCACATGATACGTAGGCAACTTGAGAACAAGTATTCTTAGGCTCAGTCTAAACATCCTCAAAATCACCTCTCGTTTCACACTTTCTTCTACGTTTTTTATCTTGTTAAATTACCACTAGATTAATTAGGACCCAATTCATTACCCGACGATTCCCAGATCGTCACCGGTCACTTGAATCAGATATGTAATGTTAAACTTGATAAGAAGAACTATCTACTCTAGAAATCAACAATGGTTCATATTATTCGTGGTCATAGACTTGAGGACCACATATTGACTGATAATCTCATGGCCAGAGAAGGATCTGTCTATTTTAGAGCTCTCCTTCACCATTTCATTAGGTTCAAAATGCGGCAGAGTGGTCCGTTAATGACCAACTCTTGATGGGATGGTTGATGAATTCTATGACTGAAGAGGCCCTTCTTGAAGTTGCGCGTTGTGACACTACTAATGAAATTTGGGCTACTTTTGAAGCTCTCTTGAACAACCAATCTTAAGCTAGGATGTTGCAGTATATGATTTCCCTTACCAGAGCCTCGAAGGGATCTAAGTCTATGTCAGAATATCTATCTCAAATGAAGTCCTTCTCTGATAACCTAGTTGCAGAATGTTATCTTATTTTGAATTTTGAGCTCATTCTAGACACCTTCGGAGGTTTGGACAGATAGTAGTGCATGTGATTGTTAATATCATGCCAAAGTTGGTTCTTTGACATGGCAGGAAGTGCAGTCTCAGCTGATGACACATTAGGGTCTTTTTGCCAGGTTTAATCCCACTGTTGATCTTGGTGGTTTTCCTTTGCACATTTCACCAACACCTAAGGTGTTAGACCTAGACCTCAAGGACCCAGACAAATAAACTGAAGAACCATTGGAACTATGTTCCAATTTAGGGAAACCATTAGCGGAAGACACACATTTGGATGTGTGGCATAGGAGACTTCGTCATCCATCCAAGCAAGTTCTTAGTCATGTTTTAAATCAATGTAAGGTGTCTTCTAATCAATATTTAAACTTCTGTGAAGCTTGTTAGTATGGTAAAGCACATTCTCTTCCTTACCTTAAATTTGCCTTTCTTGTTAAATCTGTCTTGGATCTTATTTATATTGATTTTTGGGGCCATTCTCATGTTCAATCTTTGAATGGTTATCCATATTATATGAATTTTATTGATGATTACTCTCTGGTACACCTGGATTTCCCCCTTGATATCTAAGTTTGAAGCTTTAAACATCTTTAGCCACTTTAAAAAACTTGTTGAAAATAAATTTAGTACCACTATTAAGTGCATCCAGTCAGATTTGGGGGGTGAATACATGTCCTTCCTTCCTATTCTAAAAGATTATGGTATTAAATTCAGACATCTTTGCCCTCATGCTTATGGCCAATATGGCAGAGCGGAGAGGAAACAAAGACACATCACTGAAACTAGTCTGACCCTTCTTGCTCAAGGGTCTTCACCCCTTAAATTCTGGTGGTACAGTTTCCAAGAGGCTATTACTATCATTAATGATTTCCTACACTTGTCTTAAAAAATCAGTCTCACTTTGAAGTTCTTTTTCAAACCAAGCCTGATTATTTAAGGTATAGAGTCTTTGGGAGTGCTTGCTACTCAAATCTTAGACCTTCCCACACTATTAAATTCCAACCTCATAATGTCAGATGTAGGTACCTTGGGCTTAATCCCATTCACAAAGGGTACAAGTGTCTTGCCGAGAGTGGTAGAATCTATATTAGTCGAGATGTTGTCTTTAATGAGTCTCTTTTCCCTTTAAGGAAAGTTTTTTTCAAGGGCCCTGCCAAAACTGTTGAGTTGGACCCTCAGACCTCATTCTTTCAAGTACCTACTACCACCATGAATTGTTAGGAACATTTTATTATGTTTTGATGATGGCCATACTAGCTGTTATAGCAAGCCTGAAATAAGTTAGTATTCTCTGTATAAGTCTTTACTTAGAGTCTGACATGTTGTATACGTTAAAGTCAGACAAGTATTGTACTAGTTGGTAGGACGGCAAAGTAAAACAGACATTCGGCAGAGTGAAGCCAGCCAAGCACCAGCAGAGAAGCAATAAAGACTTAATGGTCTGACTTATAACCAAGGAAGTCTGTGATGACATTGGATAAGTCTAAGTTATGTTTCAAGTGATGGAACTTAATGTTTAAATATGGTGTACACTGGTCTCACCCCTATCAAGGATCAATGAAGTACAAAGTTTCTCCTTAAACTGAAGTGATGAAGGAAACAGAGAATCGGCAGAGTAAACTGACTTTCGGCTGAGTGAAGACAAAACAATGAAGGAAGATCTAAACAGAAAAGTCAGATGGATCACTCAACTGTTCTGGGAACAGCGAAGTAAACCTTACCAAATCAGATTTAAAATATGATGAAGATTCAGAGGATCATGCATTAAATGCATAATCAATAGAGGATCAATCAAGGACGGATTTTCTGCCAAACGGTTGAAGAAAAATCTGATCACTGAAATCAAGGAGAATATAATTAAGGGGGAATCAAGAATAAAATCAAGGATTATTCCCTCATTAATATAGCCAACGAACGGAATTTCAAATTAAGGATATTCAAGGCTATAAATAGAAGGCATTGACAGACAAAGAAAATAACGATTGAAAAAGAAAAAAAACAAGCAGAAACTCTGTCAATTTGAAAAGCCTTCTCGCTGAACTTACAAGGATTTATCTAGAGATCAACTCAGACATCAGAACTACAATTCATATCCAGCACTGAGATTTATCAAGCAAGTTTGTGAATCTCATTCACAACAAACTGAAGCAACTGAATCAGAAGCCATATGCGAAGGAGTTGTGTTTGTGATAGCTCTTTGAAGGATTTGATCTCAGGCGAGCGATGAAAGAGATCGAATCATCAAGTCATTTGCGGTCAAGGAGTGATAGTCTTGTAGATTGTGAAGCTTGGGAAGTCAAGGACAATCTTACTATTGTATCTGTGAAAACAATAGTGAATTTCTCCAATCATCACAGGAGAAGAGTGGATTAAGGGATTACACCACACCGAACCACTATAAGCCTTGTGTCAACTTACTTTTGCAATTTACTTTCTCTGCACTCATTTAAATTGCATATATCATAACTAATATCCGTGATTCTCTAAAGCGCTTTGAAACAACATAGTAAGAAGGGACTTATCCACGCCCAAAAGCTTTTAAAAATAAGAAAAGTTTTTAAACTCCACTATAGTCATTCACCCCCTCCGACTATAGTTTTACCTTCTCTGGGACCAACAATTGGTATCGAGGCAAGTGTTCCTAGTATCGAACCTGTTCAGATCTAATTTCTGGTAACAAGGAGATCACATATTTTCAAATTAGTTTTTAAATATGTGCTTTCTTTTTATTCACATATATATCTCTTATTTGTACTTATGGATTCCTCAAACTTTATGTCAAAAGTACCTGTTTTCAATGTTAATAATTTTGATGAATATAAAATAAGAATGCTATCTCATCTTGCAGCAACTCATGAGGAGATGCTGGATGTAATAAATGACGGCCCAATCATGATCATGACTGTGGTAACCACATGAGCGGATCAAGGAAAAGAAGTGGACAAATCCAAGAAAGATTGGACCAAGGATGACAGAAGAAGAGAAAATCTAGACTATGATCTTGAAGACTCTGGATAGCAACATGTTCATGAGAATCAAAGACTGTAAGACAGCAAAGGAGATGTGGGACAAGCTGGCACTGATAAATGAAGGATCTGAAGCAGTTAAAGAAAATAAATTGTCTGTTGCAAAACAGAAATTTGAAAACTTCAAAATGAAGGCTAATGAATCAATTGATCAAATGGACATGATTCTCAAGCATCATGAATGAATCTGCAATGACTTGGACACACATATCCACGAGAAGAAAGTGTGCTTAAAAATCTTGAGAAGCCTACGAAAGATGGAAGATCATAACATCGAGAATCGAGAGGACAACAAATCTTGCAAACACCGACACCCTAACACCGATGTCCCAACTAAAGGCTCATGAATTTGAGGCTGAACGGTGAAGATGGTGCTCCGCAGACACAAAAAGAACGGTGCGATAGCACCACAAAGAAAGTAACTTTGCCGATTGCATCAAAGAAAGAGACACAAGAACTCAAAGAACAGGTAGCTTTATTAGTTAAACATTTTGACAAGTTTAGCAAAAAGAAGCCATTCAAAGGAAACTCATCATCATACAAGAGGTCAAACAAAGACATGAAGAAGAAAGATGATGAATACAGATGCTTCAACTGCAACAAGAAAGGTCACTTCAAGGCTGACTGTCCTGAAGAAAATAATAAAGATGATGAAAAGAAGAAGTACAAAACATCTGAAAAGAGGAAAAGCAAGAAGGAACTCAAGGCTGAATCCAGCAGTGAAAAGAATGACAAATCATCTGATAATGACTCAGATGATAGTGATGAAGAAGACAGCTCAAACAATGAAAATGCATGTCTATGTCTCATGACCAAAGAATTAAATGAAGATGAATGTGACAGCTCAGACACCGAGAAAACAAGTCTATGTCTAATGACCAAAGAATCTGATGAAACTGAGGTAACATCCAGCTCTTACTCTTCATCTAATGCATCCACATCTAACACTGCACAATCTTCTATTCTCCCATTAGATACAGCAGACCTAGTCCAAAATCTTATGACTAAATTTGATGAAATTGAAATGAATCATGAAATTCTGGAAAAGGAATGCAAGGATCTAAGAAAGGAAAATAAAAGATTAAAGAAAGAACTGGATAAAGCAAAAGCTGAACTAACTAGTAAGGAGACATACTTAAATGATCAACAAACAACAGATGATCATGCATCTGTTATTGACAGATCAGTTAAGATAATCTCCCTACCAGTTAAGATCACCACTGCACCACTAAATGCACCAGCTTACAAACCCTAAAAAAGGTATGGATCCAGATCTGGTCTTGGCTACAACAGTCAGGATGAAAGTAGAAACAATGGTCAACACAATTCTAAATTCAGGACCAACAATGGACCAAAATTTAGAAAGGGACAGACCTTAGTTCCAACCAATCATCCTGCACCGGTGAAGTCAAAACCTAGTGTAGTGAAGCAACAGACTAAATCCTCATTCCAGTCAACCAAAAACAAAAACCTTCTGAAAGGTAAAGGAAGACTTTATCCTTCAGAGGATGATTGGAATGTTACACCTCCAAAATACAGGAAGAAACCATTGAATGATATGCATCATGTGTTTAAGAAAAATCAATCTAGATATGTCCCTAGACACATGAAGCAACATAGGTTTCCCACTACATATTGGAAACTGAAGAAGGATGCAAATGCACCAAAACGTAGAGAAAAGTATCAGAATATCTTCAGTAAAAATATTAGAAGCTATTCTGCCATGCCTTATACATATGAAGTTGATGACTTTAATTATCCAAAAAGAAGATCATTTGGATATACACTTGGTATGGGAGGCATGACTGCTAACAGGTATGGACCCAAACAGTGTTGGGTACCTAAATTTAATTAATTTGTTTTGTAGGATGTCTGGTATATAGACAGTGGATGTTCCAGACATATGATAGGAAACAAGAGATGGCTCACTGACTTCAAAGCTTTTGATGGACTCAAAGTCACATTTGGAGGCAAAGAAAACCCTGGCAAGATTAAGGGGGAAGGCATAATGTTCAAGAACAATTTGAAGATTCAAAATGTGGCATATGTTAAAGGACTTAATTTCAATCTGCTAAGCATCACCAACCTCGTGACAAAGGCTACAATGTACACTTCAACAAGGAAGGATGCAAAGTGATTCACAGCCAAACTTCAACTGTGGTTCTTGCAGGTAGAAGAGAAGACAACATGTATGTGGTGGATTGGAAAATAGCTAATGCAGAAACATGTTTGTTTGTCAAAAACAAACAATCAACTAGATGGATCTGGCATAGAAGATTAAATCACCTTAATTTCAAGACCATCAACAAATTATCAAAGAGCAAGTTAGTTGAAGGCCTACCAGAGATCACATTCAAGAAGGAAAGTCTTTGTGATGCATGTCAGAAAGGGAAACAAATCAAAAGTTCCTTCAAGTCAAAACCCTATCAATCAACAACAAGAATTCTACATCTGTTACACATGGACCTGTTTGGACCAGTCATACCAGTAAGTGTGAGTGGTAAGAAATACACTCTAGTAGTGGTGGATGACTTCTCAAAATACACCTGGACAATCTTCATGAACATGAAGAAAGAGACACTCAAGAAGCTGCCAGATTTGCTGAGAAGACTCCAAAATGAGAAAGAATCAAGATTATCAAGATCGAGATCGATGAGGCAATCGAATTTCTAAATGAAATTATCGAACCTATTGTGAAGAAAATGGAGTACTACATCAATTATCTGCAGCAGGAACTTCACAACAAAATGGTGTAACAGAAAGAAGAAACAGAACTCTCAAAGAAGCAAATGTAACAATGATTGCGAAGCATGCTTACCAAAGAGATTTTGAAATTTCAAGCGGCAAAACACAAGATGCCATACTGAAAAACAGATCAATCATCAATAAACATCATGGAAAGACTCCATATGAAATATGGAATGGTAGAAAACCTAATATCTCATATTTGCATATGTTTGGATCAAAATGTTTTGTTCTGAACAGGAACCAGCTGCACACCTTTGATGACAAGGCTGATGAAGCAATCTTTATGGGATACTCAGACACCAGCAAAGCATTTAGAGTAATCAACAAACGAACATTAGTGATTGAAGAATCAATACATGTAGTCTTTGATGAACCCAATACAAATGGTAAAAGTCTTCAAGAACAAGAAGAAG
Source organism: Gentiana macrophylla (assembly GCA_026214975.1). Taxonomy (NCBI): domain Eukaryota; kingdom Viridiplantae; phylum Streptophyta; class Magnoliopsida; order Gentianales; family Gentianaceae; genus Gentiana; species Gentiana macrophylla. The sequence continues at coordinate 63,635,681 of CM047811.1, forward strand.
AAGAAGGAGCACAATGGCAAGTGTATATGAATACAACAGTACCAGCAACTATTCTGCATCACAACTTTGGAAATCAAGATGAACCACAAGTCATTACAACTGAAGAAGCACCAGAACTTGAAGCTCATGCAGAACCTGAAGTTGCAGAAGCACCAAGTGAAGAACAAATTCAACCAGACCTAAATTGGCTAAGAGATCATCCTGAAGAACAAGTTATTGGAGACATTCACACATGAGTTAGAACCAGATGACAACTGGAGCACATGTTGACTTGCTTTCTATCACAAGTGGAACCTAAGACAATAGATGTTGCAATTCAAGATGCAGACTGGATCATAGCCATGCAAGAGAAACTAAATGAATTTGAAAGAAATGAAGTCCGGGAACTTGTTGATGCACTGCACACGACCAACATCATTGGAACAAAATGGGTATTCAGAAACAAGATGGATGAGCAAGGAACAGTTGTCAGAAACAAAGCAAGGCTAGTTGCAAAAGGCTATTCTCAAGCTGAAGGAATAGACTATGATGAAACATTTGCAACAGTAGCAAGATTGGAGGCAATCAGACTCTTTCTAGCCTTTGCTGCACATAAAGACTTCAAAGTATATCAAATGGATGTCAAAAGTGCATTTCTGAATGGACTTTTAGAAGAAGAAGTATATGTAGAACAACCTCCTGGTTTCCAACTCAAAGGAAAAGAAGACAAAGTATACAAACTCAAGAAGGCTCTTTATGGACTCAAATAGGCACCAGAGCTTGGTATGAAACATTATCACAATTTTTGATCAAGAATGGATTCAACAAGGGAACAATAGATAAGACTCTATTCAAATTAGAGGAAGGAACAAGCACATTACTAGTACAAATCTATGTTGATGACATCATCTTTGGTTCAGAGGATGAAAAGCTGTGTGAGAAATTTGCAAATCTGATGAAGAGAAAATTTCAGATGAGCATGATGGGAGAATTAAATTATTTTCTTGGTCTTCAATTAAAGCAATTGAAGGATGGTATTTTTATTAACCAAGCCAAATATACAAAAGACTTAATACATAAGTATGGTATGGACACAAGTGGCACAGCAGATACACCAATGTGTGCAAGAGTCATTCTTGGAAAAGATGAAACTGGAAAGGATGTTGATCAGAAAATGTATAGAGGAATCATTGGATCCCTACTATATTTAACTGCAAGCAGACCTGATATAGAATTTGCATTAGGAGTATGTGCAAGATTTCAAGCTCAACCAAAAGAATCACATCTTCTAGCAGCCAAAAGAATAATCAAATACTTAAAAAAACACTATTAATGTTGGTATTTGGTATCCAAAAGATGTAGGATTCAAGCTGATATCATATTCAGACTCTGACTATGCTGGATGCAAAATAGATAGAAAAAGCACCTCTGGAACTTGTCAAATGCTAGGCCGCAGACTAGTTTCATGGTTTAGCAAAAAGCAAAACTCCATATCTACATCAACAGCTGAAGCAGAATATATAGTAGCAGGCAGTTGTTGTGCACAAGTGCTTTGGATTAGACAACAACTAAGGGATTATGGAGTGGAGGAGAAAACAATTCCAATCATGTGTGATAACACAAGTGCAATATCTATTACTGAAAATCCAGTGTTGCATTCAAGAACAAAACACATTTATGTGAGACATCATTTTATCAGAGATCATGTTGAAAAATGAATTGTCATCCTAAGATACATACCCACTGAAGATCAATTAGCTGACATCTTCACTAAACCACTCAGTCATGAAAGATTTAGCATGTTGAGAACTGAGTTAGGAATGATTGAAATCGACTAAGTCCCAAAGAGCAGCTAACTGGAGTAATCGGCTAAGTGACTTCATATGCTGTTTAAACCTTTGCCGTTACAGGGGATGTAGCAGGTAAGGCACTGATATCCAGCAAAGTTGCCTTAACTGATTGTTAGGAACAGACAAGTAAAGCAGCTCAGTGAAAGAATCACTACATCGGCTAAGTGACCAGCCAAGGCACTCCACCGAAATAAAGATTGGAGTCATGGGCAAATAACAGTGTGAACGAAATCAACTTTTATACACATGGATAATAAGGAAGTTATGGAGGATTATTCTGTGGATGATTATACACGTGGAGATCAATTTATAATTATGGAGGTAATTATATTATTGTTTTCAAATTACAAATGCCTCGATTCCCGGGCTTTATCATTACTCACCACAATCCACTACCCCCACTCCACTCGAATATCGCAATTTACATACACAAAATCACGCCATTATGTCATAAAATCCTTCCATATTCAAACCACGTTCACACTACCCAAATCATCCTATATAAACGATACTTAGAGATTTTCAGAAATCTTTACACTATTTTGCAAAATTCCAAACCCTAATTTTGATTCTCTCTGAAAACTCGAAGCGTTCCTTTTTCAAACATCAATCACATATCAATGGATTCATCATCCTCATTATCCGCCACAGAGCGATTCTTTGAAAAATCTATCATCACTGGATCATTCTTTAGGCCTGAACATTATCTCTCCTTTTGTGATAACGATGCATAAGCTCAACGCTTGGTTGATTGCTATACAAATCTGAGGTTAATGAATTTTCTAAACCCCCCAATAACCGGAATTTGTTATGAAAATTTGATTGCATTCTGGAAAAATGCGAAGTTTGTGCCCAAAGACAAAAAGATCGATGCCGATCGCATAAAAGCTCAATCTTTGGGAGAGAAGTAGTCATTACACCTGGTATTCTCAACAGATTCCTACACATACCCATGATAGGTCCGGCTGATGTAAAGCTTGTGAAGATTGACATCAAGAAATTCTGGGCTGAGATAGCCAAGAATCCCAAGAAAAACAGCAAAACATACAATCTCCCTAGATCAGCACTAAAACTTCCGTTTGCTTAGTTTGCACCGGTCATAACCAAAAACATCGAAGGAAGAAAAGGGTCGATGGAAAACTTTACCGAGTTAAGGATCAAGCTAATGGCAATCATCTACGAAGGTACTAAATTTGACTGGGCAACATTTGTATTCAATAGGTTGAAAGACCAGATTTGAAAGGAGATTGATCTGTCCATTACAGCACCAGGCAAGGGTCGGCAGAAGAAGGGTGATTTCTGGGAGAGGAAATCATATGGGTTCCCTCTTCAACATCTGTTTGACACATTGAAAGTGAAACCCACAAATCTGCAGGCTCCACACAGGTCTAAGGTAATGTTTACCTACATCAAGGCATCCATGAAACCCAAACCACCTGTAGGAAGAAAAATGAAACAACCAGAGAGCAGTAGATCAGGAGTAGGATGAAGAACCAGATCCCAGAAGGCACAAGAAAACATTTATGTGACTGGTACCAGCAACCTGAATGAACCTGTGACAATCAGTGATGATACAGCAACAGAAGAAGAAAAACAACAAGAGGAAATCACCTACCTGGAAGAAGGTGAGGAAGGATATAAACTCACTTCATCTGAAGAAGAGGAGATGGATGAGGAAGAAGCTGAGTTAGAAGATGAACACTCAGAAGGCGGCCATCTTGAATCCAATCAAGACAACCTGGATATATCTGATGATGACCTGACTATTCAAGAGTCACTTCTCAAGAGTCTCAGCAAAGTTGACAAACAGCCGAGTGAGTCAGCTGATCAAATTCACTCCGCTGAACCTGTCAACTTCCCCATTATTGCACAAGGGGAAACAGCAACAGGTGACGAAGCCAACATTCAACAGCAACCTCTTAATGACCCTGAGGCCAATGAGGAAGAACAAGAAAGAGTGGAAGAAAGAGGAGAAGAGGCAGAAGGTGAAAAGGAAGAAGAGAAAGAGGAAGAAGTTGAGGTGGAAAACGAGAAAGTGGAAGATGGAGATGAAGAGGATGTTAATGTGGCACCAGAGGAAATTGACCCAGAAAGAGTCTTCAATCTGGACATTCAACCACGATTGTAGACATGGAGAAGCGATATCACAAGGCAAAATGAAAAGTCTTTTTAAGGAGTGACGCAACCTCCTTAAACCATAAGATTAAAGCCCTCATCGATCACATCAAGATACAAGATGAGGTGTTGGAAAACAGGAAACTTGCTTTGCAACTTACAAAGATCTTATTCCCTACCATGTCCAAACCAACCTTGAGTTTCATGCTGAAACGATTGACAATATTCTCAAACCTTTGGTGGACACTCTAAATGCTCACACTCATCAAATTCAGCATCTGGATGAGATCATGGAGCACTCTGGGCAACAACTTAACACCCTTCTCAAAATTGGTGAGGCAACCAACAAGATCTTTGAAGAAAAGGTATGGTCCTCTCCTCGAGTCCGACGCGAAGAATCGCAAATCTTGAAGCACGTTTTGATCTTTGCCAAAAAGGGAAGGAAGCTCAAAGCAAAGCTCCAAAGTGGAAAGGAGGCAAGCCCAGAGAAAGGGCAAGAGCAAAGCAAAGGCAAAGGCATCGAGTTTGAAGAAATGAAGAAGTAGACCTTATACTTAATTTGAATTATTTCTATTTGCCTGTGCTTTTGAATAAAAAGATGCAATATCTTATTGCCCTTAAAAGGATGAATAAAATTTCTGAGTTTTATTCTTTGAATTATTATAAAAAATTTGACTTACTTATGTTCAGGCTTATGAGAGTTTTGGCATCATCAAAAAGGGGGAAATTGTTAGGAACATTTTATTATGTTTTGATGATGGCCATACTAGTTTGTTATAGCAAGCATGAAATAAGTTAGAATTTCTCTGTATAAGTCTTTACTTAGAGTCGACATGTTGTATAAGTTAAAGTCAGACAAGTATTGTACTAGTTGGTAGGACGGCAAAGTAAAACAGACATTCGGCAGAGTGAAGCCAGCCAAGCACCAGCAGAGAAGCAATGAAGACTTAATGGTCTGACTTATAACCAAGAAAGTCTGTGATGACCTTGGATAAGTCTAAGTTATGTTTCAAGTGATGGAACTTAATGTTTAAATATGGTGTACACTGGTCTCACCCCTATCAAGGACCAGTGAAGTACAAAGATTCTCCTTAAACTGAAGTGATGAAGGAAACAGAGAATCGGCAGAGTAAACTGACTTTCGGCTGAGTGAAGACAAAACAGTGAAGGAAGATCTAAACGGCAAAATCAGATGGATCACTCAACCGTTCAGGGAACAGCGAAGTAAACCTTACCAAATCAGATTTAAAATATGATGAAGATTCAGAGGATCATGCATTAAACAATCAATAGAGGATCAATCAAGGACGGATTTTTTGCCAAACGGTTGAAGAAAAATCCGATCACTGAAATCAAGGAGAATATAATTAAGGGGGAATCAAGAATAAAATGAAGGATTATTCCCTCATTAATATAGCCAATGAACATAATTTCAAATTAAGGATATTCAAGTCTATAAATAGAAGGCATTGACAGACAAAGAAAATAACGATAGAAAAAGAAGAAAAAACAAGCAGAAACTCTGTCAATTTGAAAAGCCTTCTCTCTGAACTTACAAGATTTATCTAGAGATCAACTCAGACATCAGAACTACAATTTCATTTCCAGCACTGAGATTTATCAAGCAAGTTTGTGAATCTCATTCACAACAAACTGAAGCAACTGAATCAGAAGCCATTTGAGAAGGAGTTGTGTTTGTGATAGCTGCTGAAGGATTTGATCTCAAGGAGCAGTGAAAGAGACTGAATCACTAAAGCTGTTGCAGTCAAGGAGTGATAGTCTTGTAGATTTTGAAGCTTGGGAAGTCAAGGACAATCTTACTATTGTATCTGTGAAAACAATAATGAATTCCTCCAATCATCACAGGAGAAGAGTGGATTAAGGGATTACACCACCCTGAACCACTATAAGCCTTGTGTCAACATACTTTCTGCAATTTACTTTACCGCACTCATTTAAATTGCATATATCATAACTTATATCTGTGATTGTTTAAACTGCTTTGAAACAACATAGTAAGAAGGGACTTATCCGCTGCCCCAAAGCTTTTAAAAATAAGAAAAGTTTTTTAAACTCCACTATAGTCATTCACCCCCCTCTGACTTTAGTTTTACCCTTCTCTGGGACCAACATGAATGATCACATACCTTCTCCCTCTATTTATATGTCTACCTCATCCTCCCCCATGTCTCACATCAACCTGTTTCTATTCAAACCACAAATAATAGATTCCTTCCTCTTGCTTCACCTGATTATGATCAGGATCTCTCTGCTCCTGTTGTGACTTCACCTCTCTCTATATGGATCTGGTACTGCCACACCTACTCCTTTTAGTCTTGTTGCTGACACAGCTTCTAGTCCTGACTCAACACCTGATCTTACACCATTCCTCCTCCCCCATCCACCAGTTCTCATTTCTCTGTTAGTAATATCATCCGCAACGGAAGCGATTTTAAGGATCTAGATCTATAAAATACACGTAATAAAATAACTAGATCTATATCTACAAGGGGGTTGTAGAACATACCTCTTGGATCTCAAAATCCAAGTTGGAGAACCGCAATAGAAAAGAAGATGTGAAGAGCACCACGATCTTCCGTACGTGTGATCCAAGCAACTCCCGGTGGAAGGAAATCCTCGTCTCGAATCCTTCCGATATGCTACCCGGAAAAATCTCCAAGATTTTCCCCATGTTCCCCTTGGCCGAAAATTTGCTCCTTCTCTCTAAGAGAAGTCGAAATTTTATATGTGTCCTTAAGCTTGGGAGAGCTCTCTTTATATAGGAGAGTCAAGCTTAAGCCCCAAGGATTTAATAATTAATACATAATCAATTATTAATAAATCCTATAAATAAAAATAATTCCTAAATATTCAAGAACCAATCAAGAATATTTTTATCTTTATTTATTACCATAAATATTTATCCAATAAATATTTTATGCACATGTCTTATTAATACACAAGGAAAACAATTCTTGTTTCCATAAAAATGTCATGGACGTGAATCACTTTGTGACCTAGTCACTTTGATGATTTTGCCATACACATTAATTGCCAAGATTAGGAAAATGTCTTTTCCAATTATTTTAATTATTTAGCCCAACTAATTTAATAGTCCACTAAACAATTAATTCACATATCGCTTTAATAAAGTCCAACAAGAACTAAATTAATATTATTAGGATTCGACGTCCGAGAATAGCTATGCTATATTAGGAGGCACGTCGAGGACCATGGACTAATAATCGTGACTCGATAAATCAAATAAATAATTATCTTACGAACAGAATAATTATATTCGATAAATCAATCACAGGAATATGCCACCATAATCCCGTGACTGCACTCCTCCGATTATAAGATTATATTTATCTCCTCACGAGAATAATAATAAGCGTCCATTGATATAATCATTACATATGGATTAATCCTCCATAGACTGTTCATTCTAAATCGGGAAGTTACCGTTAACCCTTTCTAGAACCTCTTATCCTTATTTACCATTAACCCCCTAGTGATCAATTAATTCATACAACTCACTGGTAGCTAATCAGTGTAATATGAACTCCATGGATCGATCGGTTTCTAGGATTAACAAATAAAGAGGCTGTCTATCTACTTCCATAAATGGAAGGAATGGATTCGTATCTCGTGATAACACGGACTACTCACTCAATCGATTACAATGCCAAGATGGGGTAATTCGGACCACGGACTCGGTGTAATCTTAACCGTCAAGTCAAACTTCATATATTGATTCAAGCGGTTGATCGTGATCACCTCTCAGATTAAGACATATCCATAAATATGATCATCCATTGATTCGATAAGACTTCTCGATTACGGAATTATATCGTGAACTCTAATCAAATCGGTCCAAATTTCTATATGATATATCTATCATATATAAATGCCCCATTAGGTTCTCTTAACCGAAAGTCCGGATAAGACAATCACACCTATTGTGTTATGGGCACATTAATAGCACGTTAAAGGAGAGACCCGATACTCTCGATTAACTTCACTACGGGCTAATTGTATTTTAAGTACATCTTCACTAACTCAATCCTCCCGTGTATATACCATACACTGAGTTAAGTGATTACATAAACGATATACTTTAGGGTTTTTCTGTAGTGTAAATACTATTGTCACATCGGTGATTATGTGAATAATAAATATGAATAATAATATCATTTCATTTATTAAATAAAACAATTACAAAATTGTCTTTCGGGCATCACACCTAACAATCTCCCACTTGCACGAAAGCATGTGATTAATTGTTTTAGAGCACACCCTATTATTTAAAATACAACAAACTACATCTCCCACTTGCTCTAAAGCAATGAAGACTCATCCCGTATTCTAGTACCCATTAAGCATATCATAACCATTTTGATTCCAAAGTACACTCCGAGTATGCCGTCGTAGGATAGGTCGTTGACTCGGGAGTACCTACATCTAAATGTCATGGGTCTTAATGATTAGTCGGGTTGTCGGCTCGAGGCGATCCGTAGAATCAAAGCGTTACCGGTCCATCTAATCATGTGGTGCGAGTAAACATCGAGCCCGAGATCGACTTAACGATCATCCTCAATCGACTTAAAGTCAAAATCGATTGTATCACACATATCCAAGTTCATACATGAATATGTCCGCATATTATTCCTCGTTCTCTCAAGATACTAAAGGACATACTAAACTTGCTTTGTTAACCGCCGAATCTAAGATTCGATCAAAGTTGACGTTCAATAACGACGACCATCTCTTACTAGAAAGAGAATCTATCCCATTTCTCTTGATCCGAAGAATTAGAGAGTCATTCCCTGAGGCATAGGGTAGAACTTCCTCGTTGAATGTTGCATACACAGATGCATCATCTTAACCAATAAGATGGATGGGAAACCAAAGTGATCGATTCTAATGAATTCGACCGAGTCAAACTCTTAAGAATGTTGTCCAAATCTCATTGCGAGAGAGTTGTGGTATTGTCGATTCGACTTGAGATAACACACCCATGTTGATTCCAAGTAGTGCGGTGTTATCCTTCACAAACACTAATATATATTTATATATTCACTACTATACTAAAATTGATATCCAGTCTACAAAAGACTTATCAATATTACGGTCAAATCCACATATTGTAGAAATATATGACTTCCAATGACCGAGAGGTTTGCTTTTTATCCACAAAGGACATAAGCCTTGCGGTCATCCTATCATAAGTTCATAAGTCAATACCCTTCGCTTTTTGAATGAATCAGGACTCCGTTTGTTTGGCAAGAAAGTCTCGAGGAATCACCCCTATTTTACGCTTTTGAGCGAAATCATGCAATACCGAACTCATTCTACTCTTTTCCGTGTAGATCCAATTACTCCCCTTTGGGCTGAGACGCTCGGTGGTTCTACAAGAGTATGAAGCGACTCACGGAGTACCAAACTCCATTCACTGGGGTTATGGCTTGTAAACCAACCTCTATTATCGAGAATCTATACTACTCACAAAAGAGCATAGGTCATCGATCGATCCTTAGACTACAAAGTCTGCAGAACTCGTAACGGGTGATGGATAAACCATACTCTCACTACATTTCGGGTGGATCGAAATTCGATCTAGTTTAGTAGTATTTAGTGTTATCACCAACAACCGATGTTGGATGTGGTCCGATTTTAATCGGTTAGTAACTACCTTGAGTAAACGTGCTTCAAGGTTCAAGGTTTTTTCGATCATGGATTCTATCGGAAAGGATGCAACAAAGATAATTGTCCCTTCCCGATTTCAAGAATCCTATATCTAACCTTTATACTCAATAGTTTAAAAGATATAGCACGAATGGTCATTGACCCGAACGTATGCACGAAATTTCAGTCTTACCTTCAAGCACCGTGTGCTAAATGCTTATATTTACGGAAGTGGGGTGAACCGAATCCACACCTTATCCGTAAATTCCAAAGCATATTCTAGGTAGACTTCTCGGTCTTACATTTCAATGTAAACCGTTATTTTCGCTTCAATATCTTTATTGAGTTAAGTTAAGTGTATTGTAGCACATCTAAAAAATATATAAGGCAATTTAACGGTTTCTCACTTAGTGAAAGCATTTCACTATGAGGCGGGCCGAGCATCGTCCCCAGGACTATGTGATGGCCCATTTTACAGTATAGAATACTCTATCTCTGCGTTGAAAGCAGAGAAACCTCATAATATTTTGGATAAACTTACCGGAGTGTTTGAATAGTTATCGAGACAAGAAGTCACTACTCGGAAGCTCCTACTAGCTCGTATCTTTCATCGAGACCCGAAGGTCGTCATGAACAAGCTATGTTACTTCTTTATATCCATTATCCTTTCCCGATTGAAAGGAAACTTAGTCATTGAACCTTTGAGACAATATAACCAGGCGGGAGAAAGGAATCACCCAGAGAGCGGTCTTGAGTCTTGTCTTTTAGGGACTATGCACTAACTATGGAATATGAAGAAGCGTTTATCTAAATATAGAAACCAATTTCTTTTAATAGTTCTTAAGATGTGTTTTATATACATATTTATTGATTCTAAGTGGTTTTGACTTTATCAAACAAAAGTCGAGTCTTGGATTCGTATTTACAAATGGTATATTCACTTTCTATCGACAAACAAATTATCGAATAGAAGGTAAATCCATTCGTTCCAACGAATCTTAAGCGAGAAAATAAATTTTCCGCGATATCCAAGGATTGAATCCAGATTCATTTCCTTATATCACTCCCACTTTTCTAGCTAAAATTAAGCGCCCGTTGTTTACTCTTTTAATCGTTAAATGCCTTTGCTACATTGTTCTTCCAAAGAACTTAGCTCAAGAAAATCGCCAAGGATTCATAGGTTGGTGATCCAAAATCTTTATCCTTATCCTATGATTTTCGATTAATTAATTTTTCGATTTAGCCTTAAAGTTTACTCGGTTTAGATGACTAACACTTTTAGACATATTCTCCCATTCTTGACTTTCCTTGAATGGAAACAATCTTGAACCAAATGTTCGTTTGAGTAGACACTACTCTTGAACCGTGGGGTGTCTATTTGAGTGTTACTCGTCGGGACTTCTCGGATTTTCTAATATACCGAAAAAACAACAAATCATAACATTAAAGCTCCCACTAGTTTTTCGGTTCCAAATACCGTCTAACGAGCAATGCTTTATTTTTATGATTTTCCGATTTTTTCGATTAGAAAATCTTTAGTACATAGTTCTATTGTTTCGGAAAAACAACAAATCATAGAAACTCCCACGAGTTCATCGATTCCAAATATCGTCTAACTAGCAACATTTCATGACTTTCCGGTTTTCAATTAGAACGGTTACGTGTGTAATCGATTACACTTTTCTAATGTTCTAGAAAAACAACAAATCATAAAGCTCCCACTAGTTCATCGATTCCAAATATCGTCCAACTAGTAACACTTCATGATTTTCCGATTTTCAATTAGAAAATTACTCGTGTAATCACTACACACTCAAAATTCACTAGAAGAATTTTAAAGTCCGAAATCACCTAAGTTTGTCTCCCGTTTGGCACGAGTGACACTAGTGACATATCTATATGTCACTCTGATTTTTAAAAGGCTTAAGAGAAAATATCTCTTTCGAAAAATAATTGCATTATCGATTAACTAGTTCAACGTCCTAGTTACTTTCCACTTTTTAACAAAGTCAATACTAGTCAATTAATTTTTTAAGCAATTTAGTAAGGGATATAATGCTGTAAATAAAATGACATATATTAATTCAAGTTTAACACTACTATATTAAATTTTAGGAATTGTAAACTAAAAAAATAAGTCTACTCTACCATTCCAAGGTTTTAACCTCGCATCTCAGTGCCGCCGTAGGGTAGGTCAAAGAGATGACGGTTAAATCGAGACAATCTCATCAATGAATAACGTGTGAGAATCAAACATCCCACGAGAATCGAACATCCCTTTATTCATTGACTACATTCCTTTTTTAGCCTAGATATTACCAAAAATACCCATGATGAGTGTGACCCACTATATCGGATCTCTTAGGTACGCCCCGAGTGTGCCGTCGTAGGATAGGTCAGTGACCCGACGAGTACCCAGAAATCCTATCCTTTCGGAGACCAAGCCATGAATGTTGATAGGGGTGAACACCATCCGTAGGGGGACGAAATCAAAGCGCCGCGAGGCGTCACCCTTCTCTCACTTACTTGTATCTATAGTAGAGGCCGTGGGGTTGGCTGTCGCCTCCCCCGCTCCCACTCAATAATTTGGAAGTGGTGGTGGGTTAACTAACCACGTTTTTTTTTGATGTTAACATAAAAGCACATCGAATCAAGGATTCCGAATGGTGTCGGTAACGTAGGCAAGCCTACCCGTCCTATTCGTTGGAACATATGTGACAGTCGGTCGAAATCGGGTCAAGACAGCCCTATTGAGATAAGAAGGAATCACCCTCTCGCTCTCCGGTGTAGCTTAGTCTTGCCGGACCCCGTGCATACATCACACTAGGAGGGTTAAGTCGGTCGAGCCTAGCTCGATTGACCACCCAACCTATAAAGCGAACCGTTTTATCCAAGATTTATTGTTCTTTTACCATCATTCAATCTCGTAGACACTACGAATCGAAAACGTGATCTCGTTTGTGCTTTAAGGCGGTTCACCGAGAACACACACCGAAAGGCCTAACGATTTCATAACCCGTCCTCGGATCTTTAATTAGTTACTAAATTAATTAATTACCACGTATTAATTAAATTGCAACTAATTACGCGAGTTTGTATACATGCCTATTTTAATTACCAAAATTAAAATTCTACATGTATGCATGGAGTGGATTTATGATATGATGCATGTCATGGCAATTCCGATTTTATATCTATTTTATGATCAAACACATAAAAAATAAATTGCGGAAAATTTAAACACCGAGATGGATTGTTGGTACCCCCGTATCTAATCTATTCTAGGAAAGCAGTAAGTTACATAATATATGTCTTCGAGTCTTGATTTTCAAATCTTGAACTCGAAACGCCGGATCACGAACCACGAACACCGAGGGGAGGAAGCCGTAATATACCAATATATTAAAATATATTTATATTACAAACTTGTTTTATAATATTATTATTATTTTTTTTTTATATTGTACTAATTACCCTCGGCAATCTTATCACTTCACTGCTGTTATGCAAAATTTTTTATTTTTTATTTTTTAATTTTATTTGGTCAAACCTTGCGGCCAAACCTAATACATTAGGTTACAAGGAAAAAAATATTTGCTGCCGCCAGAAAATTGCCGACGGGAAGAAAAAAAATTAATTAAACAATTCGGCCTCCTCCCGTTTTTACCTTTTTGATGATCTTCAACACCATGATCTTCAACACATCATCTTTATCGTCTCAAACCCGGAACATCAAAATTACAATGAAAGATGCTACTTTTACATATAAATTTCGAAAATTGACATAAATAAAAATACAATTCCTATGCTCAATTGTTACTAAACAAAGGAGCTACAATAGATCTAACGAGTAAACAGTACCAACCCCAATCCATCTCTTCAACCAAGACATTCATAACATAAAAAATAAAACAAAAATTTTCGGCCCCTTAAAAAAAAATTGGGACAAAAAAAACTACATGTTTTCCACTCCTAGATCTAATATTTTATACGTATAAATATAGATCACCATGGTTCCGATACCACTGTTAGTAATATCATCCGCAACGGAAGCGATTTTAAGGATCTAGATCTATAAAATACACGTAATAAAATAACTAGATCTATATCTACAAGGGGGTTGTAGAACATACCTCTTGGATCTCAAAATCCAAGTTGGAGAACCGCAATAGAAAAGAAGATGTGAAGAGCACCACGATCTTCCGTACGTGTGATCCAAGCAACTCCCGGTGGAAGGAAATCCTCGTCTCGAATCCTTCCGATATCTACACCCGGAAAAATCTCCAAGATTTTCCCCGTATTTCCTTGGCCGAAAATTTGCTCCTTCTCTCTAAGAGAAGTCGAAATTTTATATGTGTCCTTAAGCTTGGGAGAGCTCTCTTTATATAGGAGAGTCAAGCTTAAGCCCCAAGGATTTAATAATTAATACATAATCAATTATTAATAAATCCTATAAATAAAAATAATTCCTAAATATTCAAGAACCAATCAAGAATATTTTTATCTTTATTTATTACCATAAATATTTATCCAATAAATATTTTATATGCATGTCTTATTAATACACAAGGAAAACAATTCTTGTTTCCATAAAAATGTCATGGACGTGAATCACTTTGTGACCTAGTCACTTTGATGATTTTGCCATACACATTAATTGCCAAGATTAGGAAAATGTCTTTTCCAATTATTTTAATTATTTAGCCCAACTAATTTAATAGTCCACTAAACAATTAATTCACATATCGTTTTAATAAAGTCCAACAAGAACTAAATTAATATTATTAGGATTCGACGTCCGAGAATAGCTATGCTATATTAGGAGGCACGTCGGGACCATGGACTAATAATCGGTGGCTCCGATAAATCAAATAAATAATTATCTTACTTAAAGAATAATTATATTCGATAAATCAATCACGGGAATATGCCACCATAATCCCGTGATCGCACTCCTCCGATTATAAGATTATATTTATCTCTCACGAGAATAATAATAAGCGTCCATTGATATAATCATTACATATGGATTAATCCTCCATAGATTATTCATTCTAAATCGGGAAGTTACCGTTAACCCTTTACAGAACCTCTTATCCTTATTTACCATTAACCCCCAGTGATCAATTAATTCATACAACTCACCTGGTAGCTAATCGGTGTAATATGAACTCCATGGATCGATCGTTTCTAGGATTAACAAATAAAGAGGGAATCGGTTTATCTACTTCCATAAATGGAAGGAATGGATTCGATATCTGTGATAACACGGACTACTCACTCAATCCGATTACAATGCCAAGATGGGGTAATTCGGACCACGAGACTCGGTGTAATCCTTAACCGTCAAGTCAAACTTCATCTTGATTCAAGCGGTTGGATCGTGATCACCTCGGGATTAAGACATATCCATAAATATGATCATCCATTGATTCGATAAGACTTCTTGATTACGGAATTATATCGTGAACTCTAATCAAATCGGTCCAAATACTATATGATATATCTATCATATATAAATGCCCCATTAGGTTCTCTTAACCGAAAGTCCGGATAAGACAATCACACTATTGTGTTATGGGCACATTAATAGCACGTTAAAGGAGACCCGATACTTCGATTAACTTCACTACGGGCTAATTGTATTTTAAGTACATCTTCACTAACTCAATCCTCCCGTGTATATACCATACTTCGAGTTAAGTGATTACATAAACGATATACTTTAGGGTTTTCTGTAGTGTAAATACTATTGTCACATCGGTGATTATGAGAATAATAAATATGAATAATAATATCATTTCATTTATTAAATAAAACAATTACAAAATTGTCTTTCGGGCATCACACCTAACATTCTCAACCTATGCAAACAAGGCCTAAAAGTGGCATCTTTGAACCTAAAACTTATGCTACTTCCAGTGTCTTCCCCTGTCTTCCAGCTCACCTTTCTCAACCTACTAGGGATCAGATGCCTGAATAAGACTTGGTGGAAATAGGCAATGACAGAGGAGTTTAAAGCCTTATAGCATAAAGGTACATGGGACATTCACTCAAAATTTAGTTGGCAATAGATGGGTGTTCAAGTTAAATCTTCATCATGATGGTATTGATCTTAAACACAAGGCCAAACTTGTGGGCAAAGGATTTCATCAGCATTATGGTGTTGATTTCACAAACACCTTTAGTCATGTGGCCAAAGCATCCACCATCAGAATCATCATTGCTCTTGCTATGTCTCACAACTTGAAGCTCAATCAGGTGGGCATCAATAATTCCTTTTTAAATGGCCCCTTGACTGAAGCAGTGTTCATGCCTATCCCTGAGGGTTTGTAGATCCTTCCAAACATCACTATGTCAATAGACTAAACAACGCCTTGTATGGATTGAAACGGGCTCATAAGGAATGGTTTGATGCTCTCAAGACTCACATGCTATCCTGGGGCTTCTATCAGTCTCAAGCTGATACCCCATTGTTGTTTTTCACTTGGGATCTACCTTACATTATGTCTTAATTTATGTTGATGACATCCTAATTACTGTCAATTCTCCTGCATTTATTAACAAGTTTATACATTAGTTGCACTCTAACTTTTCTCCGAAAGACCTAAACGTTGTGGCACACTTTATGGGGATGCAGGCTCACAGAAATACCATTGGTCTCCTTCTTTCGCAATCTCACTATGTTGTCCAGCTTCTTCAGAGACTGCATTTGGAGCACTTAAAATAATGCTTCACCCCTATGTCTGTAGGAAACACCTTTCTCCTGATGAGGGTTCTCCCTTGTCTAATCCCACTATCCATTGGAGTGCTAATGGAGGTCTTCAGTACCTCACCACCACCAGACCTAACCTGACCTTTGCTGTTAACTACTTCAGTCAGTTTGTGAAACACCCAACTGGCATACATTGGTAGGCTCTTGGAAGGCTTCTTAGATATGTTAAAGGCACCATTGACTATGGCCTGTTTTTGCTGCTGGTGGCTCTCTGGATTTTGTTGGTTTTTCTGATGCTGATTGGGCATGTTTTCCTACTGATAGAAAGTCAATAGCTGGCTATTGTGTGTACCTTGGAAGATCTCTTATTTCCTAGAGCTTAAAAAATAGTCCGTGGTGGCTTGGTCTAGTGTAGAGTCCGAATATAGATCCTTGGCTAATCTAGCTGCTGAACTCACCTGGGTTCAACAACTCCTGTCTGAAATGAAGATTCATTTATCTAACATTACGATGGCTTTGTGTGATAATCTTGGGGTTACCTTTTTGGCTCAAAACCTTGTTTACCATGCATGAACTAGACATATTAAATTGGATGTTCGTTCGGAACAAGGTCTTGGCTAAACAGCTCTTAGTTAATTATGTGCCTACCTCCCAACAAGTTGCCGACTGCCTCCCATCTGTGCTATTTGATGCTTTTGAAGCAAACTCAATGTCATTCCAGGACCATTTCGTTTAAGGGGATACTGGAACATAAGGGTAATTTTGTAAAAACCTTTTGTGTATGTGTGCCCTGTGGTGAGAATATAGGTGTTGTTGGTGTATCTATGTGTGACACATGTCATGTGTCTGGATATAATATCGAGCCTTAGATTTTGGTTGTACTAAGCATAAGACAAAATATTCCTTTTTTGTCTGTCATCTTGCTAAGGAGCTCTGCTACAAATCTATGGATTTTCTGCTATAATTCTGTGAGTGTTAAAGGTTGCTTCCCGCTTGATGACATCATTCAACAAAAATGTGAATATATATATATATATATATATATATATATATATATATATATATATATATATATATATATATATATATATATTTATTTATTTATTTATTTATTTATTTTATTTTTTTTATTGTTTCTCGATACCATTGTTTTAGCCACATGGAGAATACTTGGCATATTCTTCTAGATAGTCCATTGGCCGGAATTATTCTGAATTTTTAAAAGGGCAAAATGGTCTTTTCACAAAAATTATGAATATTATATTTATTTATTTAATGGAATTAAGTTAAAGGAAAAATTTATAAAAAAGGATAATAAATCCTTGGGAGTTATTGCAATGAAGTAAACTTCCTTCTTTTCTTGGAAGTTATCAGAATTCAATTGTTCAATCTCTGACTTTTGAAAAGACAAAAAAAAAAAAACAGAAACCAAAAATCAAGAAATAGAATCTCCATGGTATCTTATTAAGTTCTTATTGGATTTCAGATTAAAGCAGAGCAACAGAATCATCTTTGAACCAAGCTACGTTTTGGTATCAAATGTTGAAGCTTTGAAATGTATCGTTTTTGCCCTAGTTTTAGATTCTTTAAGTTATGAAACTTTTCCTAAAGTTTAAGTGGTGCAAATCGTAGTTTAGATTGTTTAGAAGCCATTGATCACAGTTAATTTAAGTTTAGAAGTTTTAGCCTAGAATGGTAGACACCCAATTGAACATATGATTATATTGTTTAGCAAAGAAGTAGAGTCACGTTAGGGAATTGCACCCATAGTTGTATAAAAGATAAAAGATGGTTGCGAATCTGGTAAACTGGGGGATTCAGGGTGTCGTTAGTTATATGCGAGTATCAAGACATGATAGACTTATTGGGTGGGTTAATCGTTGTTTATTTACTTTTCCGTTTTATGTTGGTCAATGACCACTATTTGTGTTCTCAACCTTACGATGATAAAGATAAGTTACTTGTGTCTTTGCGGGATCGACCCTTGCTCGTTTGCTATACAGTGATGGACATAGTCCGCTTGCTAGTAAAAGCGACTTACACGCGGTCATTTATATTTGAACGGAAAATGCCCTTTTCATGTTCGTGCATGGCAGCTAGTATAAATGAAGAAAGGTGGGCCGTCGCTTGGGATGGGAATGCCTTAGCCCACATACATCATTTGATGAAAGCACTACAGTCGCCTCCGATGATTGGTTTGTCAGAATCTACTTCTTTGAAGACAATAAGTTTCTTGATATTGGCAATCAAGAGTTCAGGGTTCAAATTTGTGATTCTTATGTGGATTGTGGAATATATGTGGGTTGATTTCAAACTATTAATCAAACTTGGTAGAACGTATACACTGAATTGAAAAAATAAACAGAAAGTCACAAAAAAGAAAACGGTAATCACAATATTTGTCATATATGTGCATTGCCTCGTTGTGTCTGGGCTGTGAGGGCTCGAACCGCTGACATCCGCTGCAGGGTAAACCACTATCTCTTAGGTCCCCGACTGATTTTACTATTGAGGCCTGGCTTTTCCGTAGGACATAATTCGACTTGAAGCCAAAATATCTGATTATAGCCCGACGCTTTGCTTCAATGGCTCGATATGAAAGATGACCAACGGGTCAAAGCGGATCATTTATGATGAAGAGGATGAGCGAACCATTTTTTTCTATTTCCTTTCCATAAACTATTTTACCCCTTCCCTTTTGTTTATCATTATTTCAAGATCGAGAATTCTCATTATTTCTTAGATTCATAGACCCATTTCAAGTTAGTGGGATCTTTCATTCACATGTTGTTTCCGAACAACTGCTTCAAATATAGTATTCGGAAGCTCCGCATTGTTTTACTCTGCCAGTAAGGTACCATTATAGGTTGAGGCCATAATAGTCATTCATTGTTATGGGCTTCCTATGATATGCCCCGGAGAGCGAGGTAAATAATTAATAATACAAATACTATAAATAATTGACCTTATATTTATTTTCGATTTTGATATCAAGAAAATTCTTTTGAATAATTTTACAAGGGGGTGAGAATAAAGGACAAGTGAGAAAAAATAGTAATCGGGTGGGAAACAATTGGTGAGAAGGACAATCCACTGCTGCTACCTCAAATTCATTGCTCGTTAGAGTGAAATAGACCAAAATCCACTGTTCCACTATTTCGCTATTTTTATATTACAAAAATGACGTAGGAAAAATATCAATGACATCAGAATAAATAGGACGGACAAAAATATAAATTATAATCAAAAGAAAATTACAATTTTTTGGCGCTTAAATCAAAACATATACTCCCTCCGCTCATATTTAACTGTTGCAGTTACCAAAATCAAAAATTCCTTTTTATCTGTCGTAGTTAAATTTCCAATACATATTTTAATACTCTTTCCGCTTTTCAATATTACTTTTCAACTTTCAAAGCTTATTCAAAAATCAATCTTTCATATTCAAAACATCACAACACTTTTCAAGATTTTTTTAGTATTCTATATTGAAAATCAATGCAATTACTAATTTTCTTAATTTGTGTGTTTTTCTCAAATACGACATATATTAAGTAACGGAGGAAGTATTATTTTTAGTAATTGAGTACTAAAGTGGATTAAAAATTACGGTGGAAAAGACTTGTCATTTTATCCCCAAAACAAATTATATTGTCTTGTTTGAATATTTTGGATAGATGTGTGGACGGAGGAATAGACTTGCCATTTTTTTTCCCAGAATAAATTATAGTGTCATGTTTGCAAATTCTTGATAGATGTGTGGGACCGAGGGCTCATGGTAGCTCCTGTTCACCCTTACGTACTTTTTTTTTTCTTTTTTCTTTTTCGAATATCTCTCTTCCTTCTTTTTAGAGCATTAAATCCACTAACATAAATATATATTCTTTGGAAGGCATGCCAGTTTTTTTAGCTAGTTTAGAAAACCCACTTGTCCTATGCAGCCTATAATCAGGGAACATGGTTTTGTCCGAATGAGTTAAACATAGTTAAACATATAATCAAACTTTATTTGCCTTTGTGACGTTTTAATCTTTTAACTGTGTGACGTATACAATTATATATCATACAGAAATTGTTTTGAAAACTTATCAATTTTGGGAGCTATAGATCTGCGGCATTCAGTGCATTGGTCCTAATCCATATGTGGAATTGAGGAAAACTGATATCTTTAATTTTATGCAATTTGCATTGTTCATGTTTTTAGTATTTTGCTCATGCTATATCTCATCTTTAAGGGGGTTTTAACAATCATTCTGCAGATTCGTGTCATAATAAAAAGTTAAAAGTTACAATAATTGTCCAAAAGTTACATTTTCTCAGTATTATGCCTTTATTCATTCTATTGTATCTCACACGACTTCATTGCCAGCCAGCAATGGTATTTCACTCTATCGAAGAAACAAACGCAAACCCGCAGAGGCCTCTATTGTGAGTAATAATTGTGATTTCCATTGATTGTTTAACTGAGTACAATGTATTTATATAGTAGTACAGTTAGGGTAAAAACGGAAAAATAAAATACAAGGAATAAACCCTAGGTAATGCGGCTACTTGTCGGGCAAGTTATTAGAGTCGTCAATACGTCCCCGCAATCCCATGGGAACGGAGTGGGCATGGAGATTGGCCTTTAGATCAGTAAAACGAACAAGGCTTAACGGCTTTGTCAGAACATCGGCTAGCTGGTCCTTGGAGGAGATAAAGGCGACATTAAGCTTACGGCTGGCAACAAGCTCCCAAACGTGGTGAAAATCAATCTCAATTTGTTTCGTGCAGGCGTGGAAAACCGGATTGGCAGTAAGATAGGTAGCACCAATATAGTCACACCATAAGGTAGGAGCCCGAGGCTGAGGAACACGCATTTCATGAAGTAAAGGCCGAGATCCATTGTAATTCGGCAGCTGCATGGGAGAGGGCCTTATACTCGGCCTCAGTGCTACTTTTGGCAACGGTGAGCTGCTGTTTGGAGCGCCAACTGACCAAATTATCACCCAGGAAGATACAAAAAGCGCCAATAGAGCGGCGGTCATCAGGATCAGATGCCCAGTCGGCATCAGAAAATGCTTAGAGCTGCACAGAGGAAGAGGGCTGAAGCAAGAGGCCGTAAAAAATAGTGTGTTTGAGATAACGTAGGAATCGTTTGACAACAACCTAGTGAGTGGTATGAGGGGCATGCATAAATTTGCAAACTTTGTGTGGAAATATTACATTACATTAGTGTAATATTACATTGCATTATTTGTAACTATAAAACGTTACTTCTGTATTAAGACATATTAATTGTAAGACATATTAATTGTATTGTATAAACAATTAATATGTCATAAAGTCATAAAGTAACTATAGTTTGTCTTATTATGTAATAGACAACTCTAGCAATTAATCTTAGCCGACTCACAGTAATTAATTGCTCTACCCCTAGCTTATCCTCTACTAGGACCTTTCTCATTCATACTTGTACTATTTATACTCTCTCTTT
The DNA here is from genome assembly GCA_026214975.1 of Gentiana macrophylla. NCBI lineage: Eukaryota > Viridiplantae > Streptophyta > Magnoliopsida > Gentianales > Gentianaceae > Gentiana > Gentiana macrophylla. The sequence goes on from CM047811.1 coordinate 63,657,504, forward strand.
TATCATGAATAAACTAAGTTGAAGTTTACTCAAGTATTATTACTTTCTCAAACTCTCTTCATGGTATCAGAGCCATAATCGTCTTTAATCCGCTGCAATATCTCCTTTATTTTCAAGAATGTCTTCTTTATCTGAAGCTTCTTCACCCTCAGTAGAGTCCCAGTGCCTCTCAAACAGACGGGGTCATGAAAAAACTATTCGTTTACAAATCACAGACTTGATGGAAACAACTACCTGTTGTGGTCAAGATCTATGAAAATGTATATCTCGAGGCGAGCAAGATGGGATACTTGTGCGGTTCCAAACCTCCCTTCAAACCCGACCCCAAGTTTGAAGCATGGGATACTGAATAATAACCAAGTCATGACCATCCTCACGAGGTCAATGACAAAAGAGATCGATGAGAACTTCATGATGTATGATCTCGCAAAGGAAATGCAGGACAATGACAGAGACCTTTACTCAAAAAGGACAATACATCCGAGGTCTATGAACTTGAAGCCCAAATCAAAATTGCAGACAAGGAGACACATGCGTAACTCAAGATTACAACCAACTATCTAAGGCATGGAAACACCTAGATATGTTGGAAACTCACCCATGGAAGGATGTAGAGGATGCTACCTTATACATGGATATCATTGAAAAGAAGAGGGTATTCAAGTTCCTTACAGGACTGAACTCATCCCTTGATGATGTTAGAGGTAGAGTTCTTGCTACCAAACCTCTTCCCAATCTCAAGTCTGTGTTTGCTGAAGTCAAACATGAGGAAAGCAGGAGAAAAGTGATGCTGCAAAGCAACCCTACGATCACCCATCGAGAGCTCGGCCACGATGGTTGTCGGAAGCCTGCTTGAGGTTACCGAGGTCTCTGGAAGGCTCTTGAGAAGGCAGGAAAGATGTTACGTGACCCTTTGCAAATGCACAAATCACACAAAGGACAATTGCTGGAAACTATATGGTAAGCCTAACTCCTCAAAATCCTCCAAGCCAACCAGAGAAATCCAGGGCAGACATGTCAGTGAAGAAGAGAATAAGGACACTGCTTTGAATGCTCAGTTTGCTACCATCAAAGCCTTCCTTGCTCAACAAAAGGAAGGTAGTTCCATCACTAACACAGCTACCCATGCTAAAATAGGTACATTCCACTCCCCTCTCAGTAGTGATACTTGGATTGTTGATTCTGGGGCATCCTCACATATGACTGGTAACAGAAGCCTTATTTCTCACCTTAAACCCTATCATCAGACCCACAATATTAAGATTGCTGATGGATCTATTTCATGTGCACAAGGTTTTGGAAATGTTAAACTTACTGATAAGATCTGCTTACAGGATGTCCTGTTTGTTCCAAAATTAGACTGTAACCTTATATCTGTCAGTAGACTTACTAAGGACCTAAATTGGACAGTCTTGTTTAATGACAATCGGTGTATATTCCAGGATCTTTCTTCACAGGAAGTGATTGGGAAAGCTAAAGCCTGCTCAGGATTGTTTGTGGTCAACCCTGCTGAAGACAGAAGACCAAAGATTGAAACAGTCTCAGCAGCCTGCAACCAAACCTTAGACAATATCATGCTCTGGCATTATAGACTAGGTCATCCAAGTTTTGGTTATTTAAAGACTGTAATTCCTGATTTGTTTAAAGGATGTAGCCTCAGTGATCTTCAATGTGATATCTGTCAGTTTGCCAAACTTACTAAATCTGTGTATACTAAAATACCTTATTTACCTTCTACACCTTTCACTTTGATTCATAGTGATATATGGGGACCCTCAATTGTTAAAAGTATAACAGGGAAGAGGTGGTTTGTCACCTTCATAGATGACCACGCCAGAATCACATGGCTATTTTTAATGAAAGATAAATCAGAAGTTGGAACCATCTTCCAAGAATTCTATAACATGGTATCCACTCAATTTGACACTCAGATTAAAATCTTAAAAACAGATAATGCCCTGGAATACTATGAGTCCAACCTCAGCACCTTCCTGAATGATAAGGGAATTGTTCACACCAGTAGTTGTGTAGAGACACCTCAGCAGAATGGGGTTGCTGAGAGGAAAAATAGGCACTTACTGGAGATGGCTAGATCAATCATGTTCACCACACATGTGCCAAAATACATGTGGGGTGAAGCTATATTAACAGCCACATATCTGATCAACAGGTTACCTAGTAGAGTGTTAGGTTTCAAGACTCCCATCCAAACCCTACTGACAACTCATTCCTGCCCTCATCTCATTGCTGAATTGCCTCCAAAGATCTTTGGATGTACTGTGTTTGTTTATATTCATGCCCAACACAGAAGAAAACTTGATCCCAAAGCTCATAAGTGCATCTTCCTAGGCTATGCCAAAGACAGAAAGGGTTACAAGTGTTATTCTCCCACTGACAAAAGATTTTACAATTCTATGGATGTAAAATTCTTTGAAAAAACCTCATACTACAGCAAACCTACTGAGACAGTCACAGATGTCAACCTTATTGAAATTGAGCTCACTCCAATCCCTCAACCAACTCCTCAGAAGACTCCTAATACTCAAGACCCCTACTAGACCTCAAATAGATTCTCGAACCTCAAGACTCACTGAGCCCCAAAGACCCTCATGAACCTCAACAACCATCGAGCCCACGCAGAAAGAACTCGCCGATACTCCCCAAACTCCCGAACTCTGCGATATTGATAATGGACTCCATTCTTTGTCCGAAAAGGGAAAGAGATCATGTACTGACCACTCTATCCATAATTATGTGTCATATAATCACTTGTCATCTGGTTTTGCCATGTTTACACAGGACTTGGACACTCATTCCATTCCTAAGAATATACATGAAGCTCTCAAACATGACAGGTGGAAGGTAGCTGTTAAAACTGAAATGACTGCACTCATTGACAATCATACTTGGGATCTCACCACTCTCCCACAAGGAAAGAAGTCAGTCAGCTGTAAATGGCTTTTCACCATCAAGTACAATGCTGATGGTACTATTGACAAGTACAAAGCCAGATTGGTTGCAAGGGGCTTTACTCAAACATATGGACTTGACTACAAAGAGAAATTTGCACATGTGGCAAAGCTCAACACAGTTAGGGTGCTGATCTCCCTGGCTGTCCAACTTGACTGGCCACTCTATCAGTTGGACATCAAGAATGCCTTCCTAAATGGTGATCTTACTGAGGAAGTTTATATGACTGTACCTCCTGGCTTTACCAACCCTCACACTCAAGGAAAGTTTGTGGCGAGAAAATCTCTGTATGACTGGCAGCCCCAAGAGCATGGTTTGGCAAACTTACTACTGTGGTTAAAGCTGCTGGGTATCATCAGTGCAACTCAGATCACACAATGTTTATTAAAACAACCAATAAGAGAAGATCCATCCTTATTGTCTATGTGGATGATATCATCACGGTGGTGATGACCTCTTTGAGATCCACACATTCAAGACCCTCCTGGCAAAAGTGTTTCAAGTTAAAGATTTGGGGTACCTCAAGTACTTCCTTGGCATGGAAATAGCAAGAAACAACAAGGGTATAGCAGTCTCACAGAGGAACTATATGCTGGACCTGCTGAAGGAAACTGGCATGCTAGGGTGTAAACCAGCTATCTCTCCAGTAGACCCCAGTAATCCTCTAGTGCACGGTAATATTGCTGTAAGAAAGGAACAATATCAGAGACTTGTAGAAAAACTCATCTACCTCTCCCATACAAGACCTGATATTGCATATGGAGTTAGCCTTGTCAGTCAGTTCATGCATTGCCCTACTGAGCACCATTGGGATGCTGTCTACAGAATACTAAGATACTTAAAGTCAACTCCTGGCCACGGCTTACACTTCACTAAGTCTACTGATAGGTCAGTGAAGGTCTATACTGCTGCTGATTGGGCTAGTTGCCATATAGACAGAAGATCTACGACAGGCTACTGTTCCTATGTATGGGGCAACCTTGTCACTTGGAGAAGCAAGAAACAACATCTGTCTCTAGAAGCGATCTTGTTTGAACTTAGGGCACTTGTTTTGGGCATTTATGAAGCTCTGTGGGTGAAAAGAGTCTGGACCGACCTTCAAGAACCCCCTTCAAAGAACCTATCATCCTCTGCTTTGTGATAATAATTCAAAGATTATGCATGACAGAGGATCCTGTTCATCATGATAAGACAAAACATGTGGACATTGACAGACATTTCCTTAAAGAGAAGATTGATGCCCAGATCATTCAACTCCAATATGTTCCCTCAGCAGACCAGAATGCTGATATTCTCACCAAGGCCATTCCACCGCTTATGTTCAGCAGACTGAGTAGCAAACTTGGCTGTATTGACATCTACAACCCAGTTTGAGGGGGGGTGTGGAAATATTACATTACATTAGTGTAATATTCCATTGCATTATTTGTAACTATAAAACGTACTTGTGTATTAAGACATATTAATTTTAAGACATATTAATTGTATTTTATAAACAATTAATATGTCATAAAGTCATAAAGTAACTCTAGTTTGTCTTATTGTGTAATAGACAATACAAGCCGACTCTAGTAATTAATTGCTCTCCCCCTAGCTTATACTCTACTAGGACCTTTCTCATTCATACTTGTACCTATTTATACTCTCTCTTTTTTCATGAATAAACTAAGTTGAAGTTTACTCAAGTATTATTACTTTCTCAAACTCTCTTCACTTTGTGGACAGCAAATGCGATATCAGGACGAGTAAAACTTAGATACTGAAGACCTCCAACGATACTATGATATAAAGCGGGATCTTCAAACGGTTGAGCATCCGTACAACTAAGGTGAAGATTAGATGCCATTGGTGTAAGACAAGGTTTGGCCGATTGCATGTGGGTTTGACATAAAAGATTATAAATATACTTGCGTTGGCTGAGAATGAGCCCATCAGAGGTCCAGAGGGCCTCAATACCCAAAAAATAAGAAAGAGGGCCAAGATCCTTAACTGGAAAGTGCGAAGATAAGTGAGAGATAGTGGCTGTCACTAGTGATTCCGAGGTACCTGTAATCAAGATATCATCAACATAGATCAAGACAAAACAGTGTCAGAACCTCGTTTATAAATATATAATGACGTATTAGCCTACGACGAAGAGAATACAAATGCGCGAAGAACATCCGTGAACCGAGAAAACCAAGCCCGATGAGCCTGACGAAGACCAATAGACCATATAAACTATGCTTTAATTTGCAGACATAGGAAGGAAAGTCAGGGAGTTGAAACCCTTGAAGCTGCTGCATATAGACATCCTCAGAAAGAAAACCGTGGAGAAACGCATTCTGAACATCAACCTGTCGAATAACCCAATTCTGTGAAACCGTAAGGGAATGTAATATATGAATAGTAACCGGCTTGACAACAGGGCTGAAAGTCTCAGAATAATCAACACCGGCCTCCTGATGGAAGCCTTTGGCCACAAAATGTGCTTTGTAGCGCTCAATATGACCATCTGCATGCCGTTTGATACGAAATACCCATTTGTTTCCAAGAACATTCATATGAGGAGAAAAGGGGAGTAAGTCTCATGTATCATTTTGGACTAAGGCATTGAACTCATATCTCATGGCATCTCTCTATTCACGTGATTTAAGGGCTTCAGATAGAGAAGTTGGTTCAGTAGGTTGGAGGGTAGCATAAAATGATTTGGGAAGAGGGTTGCGCACATAGTCATCTGAAAGTTGTTTAGGCTTGATGGAGTTGGTCTTAGAGCGAGTTACCATTTGGTGAGATGGTGGAGATGGTGGATGAGGGGAAGGGGAGTCGGTGTCGGAGCTAGAGGGGGAGGATGAGGATGAGGGAGGATCCGGAGAAGGTGATGGAGAGGGAAGAGCCGAGGGAGGAGAATAGGGGCGGGGGAGGAGAATGAGTGGGGAAAGCTAGAGTGGAAGGGATTTGAACTATAGCATCTGGAGATAAGGAGGAGGTAGATGAGGAAGGCGTGTAGGGGAAAGAGTTTTCATCAAAGATGACGTGGTGAGATATATAGATGCGACCAGAGCTAAGGTCAAGGCATTTGTAACCGTGATGTTGGGGACTATAGCCGAGGAACACACATGCCTTAGAACGAAAATCAGTTTTGTGATTATTATAAGGGCAGAGATGCGGCCAACAGGCACAGCCAAAAACCCGACGGGAAGTGTAGTCAGGGGAGCGGTGATAGACCATTTCATAAGGGGAAGAATTGTTGAGGACACGGGTAGGAAGACGATTGATAAGATAAGTAGCAGTAAGGAAAGCATCCTCCCAATAAGGGATGGGAAGATTATAGTGAGCAAGGAGAGAAAGGCAGACTTCAACTATGTGACGGTGTCGCCTCTCAATGGCACCATTTTGTTCAGAGGTATGGGGACAAGAGCGACGATGGTCAATTCCAAGGGAAGTAAGATACGTGTTTACACGGCGGTATTCACTGCCCCAATCAGTTTTGAGGGCCTTTATTTTAGTGTTAAATTGACGCTCAACAAGAGCACTGAACTAAGGAAAAATAGACTCGACATCAGATTTGAAACGCATAGGATAAAGCCATAAATATTTAGCATAATCATCCAAAAAACTCACATAATATTTACTACCATAAATAGAATCTTCGGCACACGGGCCCCATACATCAGAGTAAATTAAATCCAAAGGATGAGATGAAGTAAAAGACGATATAGGTAAGGACTGAGGATGGCTCTTGGCCATTTGAGACGGACCACAAATAGATGTAGGGGCAGTAAAGGGGACCGAAATATTATTCTAACGCAAACAAAGACGTAAAACAGGAAGTGAACAATGTCCTAAACGCTGGTGCCATTGAGAGACATTGGAGCGACTTGAGAGGTGAGCTTGAGGAGGATAATTGTTGAAGGAGGTCGAGAAGTGGTAGAGGCCATCTTTAAGGAATCCCCGGTTATGGAAGCGACCCGAATAATCCTTCACAAGGAAATAATTATGGTGAAATTCAAAATAGACATCATTATCTTTCACGAATTGAGAGACAGAAAGGAGATTAGTAAAGAGGGAGGGGGCAAAAAGTACATTATTAAGAACATAAGATTTAGAATTCATAGATAAAAGCGAGGAACCGGAATGGGTAATAGTCAAACCTGAACCATCACCAATGTGTAATTTTTCAGGACCATCATAGGCGTCGGTAGAGAGATTTAGATTGGTGGCATTATTGGTGGTATGATGGGTGGCACCGGTGTCAGCAATCCAGTCCGAGGAGTAGGGTGGAGCTTGGGGCATGGCGGCATATGCTTGAGGGGAAGGTCGGGGAGGCCGATGTGGTGGATTACCCGGTGCAAAATTTTGATCAAATCTGTACTAACATTCACGAACAGTGTGCCCATAACATTCACATAATTGACATTGAGGAGCACCAGGGGAGGAGGTCCACGACCGCGACCACGATTCGAACCACGCCCCCGGCCTCGATTATGTTGAGAACCGGACTACAGCTGATTAAATGAGCTGAGCTGCTGCTGATTAAATGAGCCGAGCTTGTGCTAATTATATGAGCCGTCCTGCTGCTGTGAAGAATAATTCCCTATACGTCCCAGATAATTACCTGTTCGGGAAGATGAGGCCGCAAATTGGCGGCTGCGTTGCCGGTCGGAGGGGGAACAGAAACAGGTGCAGCCCGGAGATGATTCAGCCGAGCCTAAGTTGTAAGCAATAAATAATACACTTCATCCAAAGTTATATCAGTGCGAGCAGAAATAATAGCCACAAGAGAATCGAATTCATGATCCAAACCAGCCAGAATATAACCAATTAAATCCTCATCATTAATTGGATGACCATCATTAATTGGATGACCAGAGAATTGTGGCATTGTCAGATTCTGACTACAGATAACACACCCATGTTGATTCCAACTGGTGCAGTGTTATCCTTCACAAACACTAATATATGTATATATTCACTACTGTACTAAAATTGATATCCAGTCTACAAAAGACTTATCAATATTCTGGTCAAATCCATATATTGTAGAAATATATGACTTCCAATGACCGAGAGGTTTGCGGTTTATCCACAAAGGACATAAGCCTTGACAGTCATCCTGTCATAAGTTCATAAGGCAATACCATCCTGCTTTGAATGAATCAGGACTCTGTTTGTTTGGCAAGAAAATCTCGAGGGAATCACCCCTATTTTGCCTTATACGAGCGAAATCATGCAATACTAAGTGGTAAGAGAGTCCAAAGTCTGATAAACTCTCTACTTCTTAAGGAATTACCCCTAGACCACTCAATCTTTGCTCTGAAAGATAAACTTTCCTATTCATTCTGCTCTTTTACGTGAAGATCCAATTACTCCCAGTGGGCCTGAGACGCTCAGGTGGTTCTACAAGAGTATGAACAGAACTGGAGTACCGAACTCCATTCACAGGGTTATGGCTATTAAACCAACCTCTATTATTAGAATCCTATACTGCTCACAAAAGAGCCATAGGTCATCAATCGATCCTCAGACTACAAAGTCCGCATAAACCGTAATGGGTAATGGATAAACCATACTCCCAATACTCACTGGGTGGATCGAAATTCTGATCTAGTTTAGTAGTGTTTTAGTGTTATCACCAACAAACGATGTTGGATGTGGTCTGATTTTAATCAGTTAGTAACTATCTTGAGTAAACGTACTTCAAGGTTTAAGGTTTTGCTGTTCATGGACTCTATCAGAAAGGATGCAACAGTATAACTGTCCCTTCCCGATTTCAAGAATCATATATCTAACCTTTATACTCAATAGGTTAAAGGATATATCACGAATGGTCATTGACCGAACGTCTGCGCGAAATTCCCAGTCTTACCTTCAAGCACCGTGTGCTAAATGCTTATATTTACGGAAGTGGGGTGAACCGAATCCACACCTTATCCATAAATTCCAAAGCGTATTCTAGGTAGATTTCTTGGTCTTACATTTCAATGTAAACCGTTATTTCGCTTCCAATATCTCTATTGAGTTAAGCAGTGTATTGTAGCACATCTACAACTATGTAAAGCAATTCAACGGTTTCCCCCTTAGTGAAAACATGTCACTATGAGGCAGGCCGAGCATTAGTCCCTAGGACTATGAATGGCCTATTCCGAGTATAGAATACTCTATCTCTGTTGAAAACAGAGAAACCTCAAAATATTTTGGATAAACTTACCGGAGTGTTTGAATAGTTATCAGACAAGAAGTCACTACTCAGAAGCTCCTACTAGCTCGTATCTTTCATCAGACCCCGAAGGTCGTCATGAACAAGCAATGTTACTTCTTTATAACCATTATCCTTTCCCGATTGAAAGGAAACTTAGTCATTGAACCTTTGAGACAATATAACCAGACTGGGAGAAAGGAATCACCCTGAGCCAGTCTTCATGTCTTGTCTTTTATGGACTATGCACTAACTATGGAATATGAAGAAGCGTTTATCTAAATATAGAAACCAATTGCTTTGAATAGTTCTTAAGATGTGTTTTATATACATATTTGTGAGTGGTTTTGACTTTATCAAAAAAAAGTCCGAGTCTTGGATTCGTACTACAAATGGTATATTCACTTTCTATAACACAAACAAATTATCGAATAGAAGGTAAATCCTTTCGTTCCAACGAATCTTAAACAAAAAATAATTTTTTCGCGATATCCAGGGATTGAATCCGAGATTCATTTCCTTATATCACTCCCACTATTCTAGCTAAAATTAACTGCCCGTTGTTTACTATTTTAATCGTTAAATGCACCGCTTCCTTGTTCTTCCAAAGAACTTAGCTCGAGAAAATCTCCAAGGATTCATAGGTTGGTGATCCAAAATCACTGTCCTTATCCTATGATTTTCGATTAATTAATTTTCGGTTCACCTTAAAGTTTTCTCGGTTTAGATGACTAACTTTCATTAGACATATTCTCCCATTCTTGACTTTCCGTGAATGGAAATGAGTCTTGAACCAATGTTCGTTTGAGTAGACACTACCCCTGAACCGTGGGATGTCTATTTTGAGTGTTACTCGTCGGGACTTCTCGGATTTTCTAATATACCAGAAAAAACAACAAATCATAACATTAAAGCTCCCACTAGTTTATCGGTTCCAAATACCGTCTAACGAGCAATGCTTTATTTTTATGATTTTCCGATTTTTTCGATTAGATAATCTTTCGTACATAGTTCCAGTGTTTCCAGAAAAACAACAAATCATAGAACTCCCACTAGTTCATCGATTCCAAATATCGTCCAACTAGCGACATTTCATGACTTTTCGGTTTTTCAATTAGAATGGCTACGTGTGTAGTCAGTTACACTTTTCTAATGTTCTAGAAAAACAACAAATCATAAAGCTCCCACTAGTTCATCGATTCCAAATATCGTCCAACTAGTAACACTTCATGATTTTCCGATTTTTCAATTAGAAAATTACTCGTGTAATTACTACACACTTCAAAATTCACTAGAAGAATTTCAAAGTCCGAAATCAGCTTTGATCAAACTAAGTTTGTCTTCCGTTTGACACGAATGACACTAGTGACATACCTATATGTCACTCTGGTTTTTAAAAGGCTTAAGAGAAAATATCTCTTTCGAAAAATAATTGCATTATCGATTAACTAGTTCAACGTCCTAGTTACTTTCCACTTTTTAAAGAAGTCAATACTAGTCAATTATAAATTTTAAGCAATTTAGTAAGGGATATAATGCTGTAAATAAAATGACATATATTAATTCAAGTTTAACACTACTATATTATTTTAGGAATTGTAAACTAAAAATTAAGTCTACTCTACCATTCCAAGGTTTTAACCTCGCATCTCAGTGCCACCGTAGGGTAGGTCAAAGAGATGACGGTTAAATCGAGACAATCTCATCAATGAATAACTTGTGAGAATCGAACATCCCACGAGAATCGAACATCCCTTTATTCATTGACTACCTTCCTTTTAGCCTAGATATTATCAAGAATACCCATGATGAGTGTGACCTACTATATCGGATCTCTAGTAGTGCGCCCGAGTATGCCGTCGTAGGATAGGTCGGTGACCCGACCAGTACCGGAAATCCTATCCTTTCGGAGACCAAGCCATGAATGTTGATAGGGGTGAACACCATCCGTAGGGGACGAAATCAAAGAGCGCGAGGCGTCACCCTTCTCTCACTTACTTGTATCTATAGTAGAGGCCGTGGGGTTGGCTGTCGCCTCCCCCGCTCCCACTCAATATTTTGAAAGTGGTGGTGGGTTAACTAACCACGTCTTTTGATGTTAACATAAAAGCACACCAAATCAAGGATTACGAATGGTGTCGTAGCGTAGGCAAGCCTACCCGTCCTATTCGTTGGAACATATGTGATGATCGGACGAAATCGGGTCAAAGCATTTTATTGAGATAAGAAGGAATCACCCCTCTCGCTTCTCGGTGTAGTTTAGTCTTGCCGGACCCCCGTGCATACATCACACTAGGAGGGTTAAGTCGGTCAAGCGAAGCTCAGTTGACCACCCAACCTATAGGCGAACCGTCTTTATCCAAGATTTATTGTTCTTTTACCATCATTCAATCTCATAGACACTACGAATTGAAAACGTGATCTCGTTTGGGCTTTAAGGCGGTTCACGAGAACACACACGAAAGGCTTAACGATTTCATAACCCATCCTTGGATCTTTAATTAGTTACTAAATTAATTAATTACCACGTATTAATTAAATTTCAACTAATTACGCGAGTTTGTATACATGCCTATTTTAATTACCAAAATTAAAATTCTACATGTATGCATGGAGTGGATTTATGATATGATGCATGTCATGGCAATTCCGATTTTAGATCTATTTTATGATCAAACACATAAAAAATAAATTGCGGAAAATTTAAACACCGAGATGGATCGTTGGTACCCCCGACTAACCTATTTTCTAAGGAAAAGTAAAAAAAATAATCTAAGTCTTCAAATCTCGATCTTCGATCTTGATATTGAAAACTTCGATCTCTACACGAACCACGAACGACGAGGGAGGAGGCCGTAATATACCAATATATTATAAAGTATATCTATATTATCAAATTGTTTTATATAAAAAAAAAACAATTTTTTTTATTTTTATTTTTAAACAGGTCTCGGCAATTATCTTAAAAAAAAAAATATCTGCCCGGGAGGTCGCAGGTTCGATTCTCCTTAGTGGCGCCAATGTTTAAAGAGCTCTTGGCCAAGTCCCAACCCCTGAGTAAGAGTCAGACTCTGCAGGCACAACAAGGACTGACTCCGGATTAGTCAGACCAGTGGGTTCCGGACACCGGAGGCTTTAAAAAAAAAAAAAAAAAAAAAAATTTTTTTTTTTTTTTTTTTTTGTGACAGAATTAGGCCTTGCGGCCAAAGTCACAAAAAAAATTAGGTTTGCAAAAAATTTGCTGCCGCATAAAAAAAACATTTGCCGCCGTTGAATTAAAAAAAAAATATTAAACAAATCGGCCTCCTCCCGTTTTACCTTCTTGATAATCTTCAAATCCATGATCTTCAACACATCATTTTCGTCGTCCCGAATCCGGATCAAAATTAAAATTACAAAGAAGCCATCTTTACAATTTTCGAGTTGCATAAAATTAAATTACAAGTCCTATGCTCAATTTATGCTAATCAAAAGAGCTACAAAATAGATCTTCGGGTAAACAATACCAACCACAATCCATCTCTTCAAACCACAACAATCGCAACATAAAAAAATAACATATGCATCGGCCCCAACACAAAAATTGGGACACAAAAAAAACTACATGTTTTCCACTCCTAGATCTAATATTTTATACGTATAAATATATATCACCTTAGCGACTGATACCACTGTTAGTAATACCATCCGCAACGGAAGCGATTTAAGGATCTAGATCTATAATTTACACGTAATAAAATAACAAGATCTACTTTACAAGGGGGTTGTAGAACATACCTCTTGGATCTCAAAATCCAAGTTGAAGAACCACAATAGGAAGAATGGAAAAAGATGTGAAGAGCACCACGATCTTCCGTACGTGTGATCCAAGCAACTCCCGGTGGAAGGAAATCCTCGTCTCGAATCCTCCTGATATGCTACCCGGAAAAACCTCCAAAATTTCCCTCAACCCCTTGGCCGAAATTTTCTTCTCCTCTCTAAGAGGTAGAAGTCGAAAATTGTATTAGTGTATTAGGCTTGGGAGAACTCTCTTTATATAGAAGAGTAAAACTTAACCTCCAAGGATTTTTTTTTTTGCAAATAAATAATCCAATAAATAAAAGATAATGCCATAATATTCTAGAACAAATCTAGAATAATATTTATCTTTATTTCTTACCATAAATATTTATCCAATAAATATTTTGTGCACATGTCTTATTAATTCACAAGAAAACTAATTTCTTGTTGACTTAGACAAGCTCTTGGCCGAAATTATCATTCCTTGTGACCTAGTCACAATTTTCGGCCAAAAACACTAATTGGGCCAAGATTATGAAAAAAATGCATTTTCCACATATTTAATTATTTAGCCCAACTAATTTAATAGTTCACTAAACAATTAATTCACATATCGTTCTAATTAAATTCCAATAAGAACTAAATTAATATTATTAGGATTCGACGTCCGAGAATAGCTATGCTATATAAGAGGCACGTCGGGGACCATGGACTAATAATCAGCGGCTCCGATAAATCAAATAAATAATTATCTTACGAACAGAATAATTATATTCGATAAATCAATCACAGGAATATGCCACCATAATCCCGTGACTGCACTTCTCCGATTATAAGATTATATTTATCTCCTCACGAGAAAGATAATAAGCGTCCATTGATATAATCATTACATATGGATTAATCCTCCATAGACTGTTCATTCTAAATCGGGAAGTTACCGTTAACCCTTTCTAGAACCTCTTGTCCTTATTTACCATTAACCCCTAGTGTTCAATTAATTCATACAACTCACTGGTAGCTAATCAGTGTAATATGAACTCGCGCGATCGATCAGTTTCTAGGATTAACAAATAATGGAACTGTCTATCTACTTCCATAAATGGAAGGAATGGATTCCGTATCTGTGATAACACAGACTACTCACTCAATCCAGTACAATGCCAAGATGGGGTAATTCAGACCACATACTCAGTGTAATCCTTAACCGTCAAGTCAAACCTCATGCGATTCAAGCGGTTGGCGTGATCACCTCGGGATTATGATGTCGGTCAAGTTATAAAAATAACTCGATACCTAAATAACACACTAGCAAGAGAACTAGGTTCAATCGCGGTATAGTTAGATAGAGTCGAAGTCGATCCCCTGAGAGACTCGGCTTAAAGCGAAATATAACTTAACGGACTAAAAGCAAATAAAGGGTGGTCTACGACCAACAAATAACTTGAGAAAATAAGATTGACACAATAGAAACACAAAACCGACAAAAAGGCACAGCGACACTAAGACACTTGTTTTTATAGGTTTTAATAAATAATTGACAAAGCGGTATTGATAACGCTAGTAGTAATTACTCCCCGTGCTATGCAGATTGGCGACGAGACAAAACAAGACATTTAAGATTAATTATTACGACTACGGGAGTCATCACAAAATAGATCTAGCTCGGTTAGGCCATCTAGATCATCGTGTCTCCATTACGTGACTTCACATTTTTAGTCTCCATCTCATATAACCCGACACAATTACGAAACTAGGGATGCGGTATAAACCGTAACCTCATCTAAGCAACATTCTATGATTAGGCGTACTTCTTAGACACCGATTCAATCTCTGTCTAAATAACAATCACTTTTTGGGTCTCGTGTTAAATTACGATGACAAATAATTAAGTTGATCAAGTTTAATTACTCGTTTGAATTACAAAGCGAGAGAACCTGGCGTAGTCGAAGCCGTTCACAGTCAAATCAAGAACATCACGAGATCTTGCTACCAGCGAGACATAAGCTCGCGCCAACAAGCTCGGTCCGGGCAGATTTGCTCGTGAAAGCGTCTTTTACGTCTCGAGATCTACATAAACATGGGTTCGATAATTTACTACATCACGAAATCAATACACAAAAAGACTACTCCATAACGAAATAAATTAGATCTACGAATAAAGATTGCATAATTGAGTAGACATTACCCTCGAAGACGAGCGTGACTCCCACTCCTCGATATGATCTCTAACCGGAGATTCTAACGACTCCGTAATGAACGAACATAAAATAAAATAAAGAAAACAACGAACTATATTGATAAAAGTATTGAAAATATTGTATTTCTATGGTGTACATAAGGCGTGTAGTATGCCTCTCTATTTATAGGTGTTCAAGCTAAATAAGAGATATACTTCAAAATGTCAAACAAATAAGAGATAACTCGGCCGATCATAAAAAATGTGACATCGCGCCCCACAAATGGCGTGTGGAAGTTGGCGCCATCATTTGATTGGTTGCGGCTTTTGTCATGCTTATCCGATCTTTATCTTTAATGCATCTTGATTTTCTTGGATTTATCTTGTGATTAAATTCTCCTTTTTGTATTTATCCTCCATAATTATCCAAATTACGCAAAATAATATTTATCCCAAAATAAATCATATTTAAATAATAACGGATAAATATAATAAAAGCGGATAAATACCAATTTATATCTTATTAATAGATAAATACCAAGTAATATGGATAAATACCAATTTATATTTTATTAATCACATAACATTAAATAATAACTATAAACGTGTGATTTATCATAAAATATATATTATTCGTCCCGATTTAAGGTTTACGTTGATGACTTTTACGGGTATAATTTAACCGTCATCAACTACCCCCCACTTAAACTTTGATCGTCCCGAACAAAGCATCAATAAGTCATTCCCCAAGACACATTTTCCATGGCCAAATCATACCTATACAAGAAACTCGAGTCAACTCATACCACTTATGCTCATAAGGTACCCATTATTCACTTTACTCGTCATGAATCGAAGTGATGTGTGCATGTGCATTTGGTTTTATATATTCGTGGCAAGATTAAAGTTTATGCTAACCCGAAGTCTTAACCTACCAACATCGACATTCCCACTTCTTAAGCCTCGCAATGGTTAAAGACATGGTGCAATAAGCAAGAGCGTCATCCATAAGGTTTTGGACTTGGAGACGAGAAAATTACTCAAGCCTCTTAAAAATTTGAATATTCTTTTCATATCTTCACATTTTTCAAATACTATCAATCTCAAGGAAGAAAACTTTTAGAGCATCCCCTATCTTAGATCATGCATAGCATCGAATATTACCACAAGCGGGGCTACTTTGGTAATGTTACTACAAGCCAGTGTTTGACTCTTTGTCAAAACACGAGATAATTCTCAAGCTTATTACTCGCTTAGATGGCTAGAAGATAAGAATACATCGTGAGATAAATACCGACTCTGAGTGCATAACCAATCATCTATGCAATGTACACATAACTCTTGATTTATTATGATTTGTGCGGAATTAAATCGATTCAAATTGAGTAAGCAAATAATAAATAACTACTTGCACTAGTTGGCATGAATATCCTTAAGTTTACATTCACATAAGCATAAAATGATCACGTAATCATGCAACTTGGTTCCTTTCCTATTAATCCTATGTATAAGAACTCACAAATCTAAAGTGCGAGACAATTAATTTGGCATTTGTTTGAGAAAAATTTTCAATTTTCACCGTTTCATTCAATCTTTAATTATAACATCATGGCTAAGTCTCCTACCCCCCCACTTAAACTTGGCATTGTCCCCGATGACAAAGAAAAATGAGATTTTAAGAAAAGACTTAGCTCTGGAAAGCGGCTCTCAAGTAGATGCGAGAATGTAGTTGTAGACCAAGCACGTCGTGGAGAAGCACACAAAAACATGTTTAAGCAAACCAAGCGAAGCTCCACGAAACCGTTAATAACATGTCAATGGAGGTTATAAAATAATGTGGCGATGTCGGATATAGAATATCCAAAAACAATTTAAGCCACTTTATTTTATACAACCAACGACATGGAAAACCAAAGAGTTAAAACTATAAAACTCACGTATCGGCTATCAAGGAAAAAACCTCGTTTATTCCGAACTTAGAATCGAACTTGGCGAGATGAAAAAAACCTTAGCGATCGCATGCTACTTTATTCAAACAAAACAAAAACAAAAGATAGTTTTGAGAAATAGTTACGAGTTTATAGTCGCATGACTCGACTTAACTCAGCGATGGTTTAAGTATAGGTGGGGTCTTCAAGAGTGAAGACTTCCTCCTCCTTACCTTGACCAAGACCAACATAATGTTTCACCACGGTGTCCATTAACCACAAAGGTGGATTGGTCTTTAAGGTTCAATAATTAAACTGACTCGAGGAAGGAAAACCTTACTCACTCTATAAGGGCCATACCATCGTGATTTTAACTTGCCAGGAAAGAGTCTCAAGCGCGGTGTAAAGAAGAACGGATCGCCTTCCTTAAAGGTGCGGTCCAATATCTTTTATCATGAAATTTCTTCGTGCGCTCCTTAAAGATTTTGCATTCTCATAAGCTTCAGGCCACGAAACTCCTCTGGCGAGTCAACTCTAACGACCTTCTTTCTCGGCTAAACTCTCATCAAAATTCAGCATACGCGTAGCCCACATGCACGGTGTTCAAGTTCAACGGTAGATGACATGCTTTACCAAAAACAATCTTATAAGGGGACATACCAATAGCCGTCGATAAGCGATCCTATAAGCCCATAAAGCATCATCTAATCGCAATGACCAATCCTTTACAGTCGTATTCACGATTTTCTCAAAATGCGCTTTATTTCTCGATTTGTAACCTCAACTTGTCCACTTGTTTGAGGTGATAGCGATAGCTAACTTGTGTCTAACCCGTACTTAATCATCAACTTTTCAAGCGGCCTATTACAGAAATGGCTTCCATTATCACTTATAATGGCACGAGGGTTCCAAACCGCGTAAAAATATTTTCTTTAAGAACTTGATACGACCTTCGCATCGTTAGTGGGTGAAGCAATGGCCTCAACCCATTTGGACACGTAGATTGCAACTAAGATATAGCGGTTGGACAAAAGCGAAGTAAAAGGTCCCACAAAATCAATACCCCAAACATCAAAGAGTTCCACCTCTAGGATATTCTTTAGTGGCATTTCATTTCTTCTCGAGATATTTCCGTCATTTGGCAAGAATGACAAGATCTAGCATATTGATGCGCATCTTTGAACAAGGTCGGCCGATTAAAACCACATTGGAGAACTTTCGCGGCGGTCTTGTCTCCTCCATAATGTCCTCCGGCCTCATAAGCGTGGCAATGTCTAAGGATATCATATATTTCTTCTTCGGTACACATCTCTAAAGACATTGTCGGATCTAGCTTAAACAAATAGGGCTCTTCCCAATAATAGTGCCTAAGATCCTTGAAGAATTTCTTTCTTTCTTGGGGTTGAGATTTGGTGGCGGGTATTTTGCGGATAGATAATTCACAAAGTCTTTAAACCATGGTTGTTTCTTCTCCTAACAACCTCAATACGCGAAGATCTTTGCGGCGCAATCATCCTTTCCATGTATGGCCGTGATGGAGAATAGTTGTTCATCGGAAATGCTTCTCAATCTCGGTCATTGGTTCTTTATCCTCTATTTGGAGGCGGGAGAGATGATCCGCAGCAAATTTTCGAGATCCTTTCTTATCACGGATTTCTACATCAAATTCTTGCAATAGTAGAATCCATCTTAATAACCTTGGCTTGGAATCTTGTTTGGCTAAAAGATACTTCAAAGCCGCATGGTCGATCAAACAAGTGACTTTAGATCCTACTAGATAAGATCTGAATTTGTCAAAAGCAAAGATAATGACGAAGCTCTTTCTCGGTAGTTGCATAGTTCCTTTGAGCAGCGTTTAAAGTTCGACTAGCATAGTAGATGGGCCTAAAGATCTTGTCTTTCCTTTGTCTAAGCGGCACCTACTGGTGTATCGCTTGCATCGCACATCATCTCAAAGGTAGATTCAATCGGCGCAATCGAGCAGGTGCGATAATAAGCATGTTCTTTAACTTATTGAAAGCTCTCATGCACTCGTTAGTAAACACAAATGGCACATCCTTGGCCAATAACTTTCGATAAGAGGTCGAGAGATTAAGGAAAAATCCTTCACAAACCGGCGATAGAATCTGCGTGGCCAAGAAAACCTCGCAATGTCTTAAGATTGGTTGGTGGAGGTAGTTTTTCAATCACCTCTACTTTTGCTCTATCCACCTCTATACCGTTCTTAGAAATCACGGTGGCCAAGTACTATACCTTCGGTAACCATCGGATGACATTTCTCGAGTTAAGCACAGATTCGTCTCCTCGCATCTCTTCAACACTCTTGCAAGATCGTGAGACATGAATCGAAAGTCATCTCAAATACGGAGAAATCATCCATAAAGATCTCAAGGAAATCTTCAACCATATCGGCAAATAGAGAAATCATGCATCGTTGAAGCGTTCTTTGGTGCGTTGCACAAACCAAAGGGCATTCTATTGTAGCGAAGGTTCCGTATGGACATGTAAAGGTGGTCTTCTCACGATCCTCGGGTGAGATATGAATTTGATAGTATCTGAGTAACCGTCAAGAAAGCAATAAAATGCATGTCCACTCGAGTCTCTACAGCATTTGGTCAATGAAGGGAAGATGGAAGTGATCCTTACGAGTTGCATCATTCGGTTTCCTAAAGTCAATGCATACTCATGACCGATAATGAGTCTAACGAGGAATTGCTTTCGTTTAACTCATTGGCTTGCCTTTGTAAAACCTCCCTTCTTGAACTACGTGGATCGGGCTAACCCATTCACTATCGAGAGATAGGAAAGATGATCCCATTTCCAACATCTTAATAATTTCATCACAACCACGTCCTTCAATTGTGGAGTTAGCCTTCTTTGGGGTTGTACAACGCTTTCTTTGCGAGATCGGCGGAGATTTTATGCATGCAAACACTCGGACTAATGCCTTTGATGTCGGCTATAGTCCATCCAAATGCTCGCGATACTCTCTCAACACTCTCGTGACTTTTCTTCTTGTATTTCACTCAAAGCGGAAGAAATGATAAGCGGCAAGGTCTCATCTTGAAGGAATACATACTTCAAATGTGCGAGGCGAGAGGCTTCAATGTCGATTGGTAGGTGGTTCTTCTAACGAGGTCTTTAACTTTTGACCGGTTAGCTTAAGTTCAAAGTACTTATGCCATGTTGGTGCTGTGATAGTACTTCTCAACCTCGGTAGATTTCATCTCTTCAACATGTATAGGTGTACCTCTACTACATCCCGGCCATACCACTTTCTCTTCCTCACTCCTTTCATATGGCACTTCATCCTACAACTCTAGGGTAGCCTCGAGGAAATCCTTAATATCCTCATCTTGTTGGAAGTCATTGACAAGTTTGTCAGCGAATCCAACATGAAACATGCATCCTCTTCATCATCGGGTGTTTTCATAGTATCAAGCACGTTGAATGCTATTTGATCTCCATTTACTCTTAACACCAACTCTCCTTTTGTAAACATCGATAAGCGTCCTACTAGTGGCCATAAAGGTCTTCCTAAGATTAGTGGCGCCGTAGTTAGCTTCCATATCGACACAACAAAGTCGACGGGGAAACACAAATTTCTCAACTCTTACTAGCACATCTTCAACCACTCCACAAGGTTCCTTAAGCGAGCGATCAGCTAATTGCAAAGTAATTGAAGTCTTTTAAGGTCCTTCATACCTAGCTTTTGAAAAATGGATAGAGGCATCGAGTTACGCTCGCTCTAGATCACACAAGGCTTTGTTCAAACAAGCGTTACCTATAGTGAGGGGATGAGAAAACTTCCCGGATCCTTGCACTTAGCGGGTAACTTATGTTGAAGAAATGGTGAGCACTCTTCATTTAGGCAAATGGTCTCTAAATCTAAGAGTTTCCTCTTAGTAGAGGCAGACTTCTTTCAAGAACTTTGTGTACTCGGGCATCTCGGCGGTGCTTCAACTAGAGGTATATTGATGTGTAGCTTTCTAAAAATATCAATGAACTTCTTATACCTCTTGTTATCAACCTTAGGCTTAGGTTTGGGTGGAGGATAAGGTAAGGTTGAAGGATCGACATCGGTGAAAATAGGATACTTATTATTATAAAGCTCAACTCTACAGGGCGGCGAGGTTCCTTATAGGTTTCTTGCTCAGGCAAGGTTCGAAGTGTTTGCTACCTTGCGTGGCTCACCATCCTTACTTTCTCACAATTTCTCTTTCTCTTTCAAAGATGGTGGAGTTACTTCTTTCCCACTTCTAGTCATGATCGCATTCAAATCCTTAGGGTTCTTGTCCGTATTGCTTGGCAATCCTCGGAGAGGTCTAGTTGAGACTTGCTCGGCTAATTGTCCTATTTGGTGAGTGAGATTTTGGACTATGGCTTCTTGATTGGTCACCTTAGCATCGGTCTTACGACAATATTGGCTAAAGTTAGTGGCTAAATCAGCCATTGATTTTGAAAGTTGTCCCGTATTATCGATGCGACATTACTCGGTTTTTCTATCGAAGCTTCCTGACCAAAAGTTTTAGTTTCTTTGTGGTACATAAGTGGTAGGCGGTTTAGGCCTTTCTCTGCATTAATGTCGCTATATCGAATCCGGGATGGTTATGATTAGGCTTGTACCCTCCCCGATATAATTGGCTTCTTCCGTACCAACATTCTCACTTTGAGGTGTCACCTCAATTCAGTCCCTCTCTACTCTTGCCATCCTCTCTTGCATGCCATCTACCTTCTTGTTGATATGAGACGGTTGTTCTAAGATTTTGGTAGATGCCTTTATCATCAAATATGTCGTGACCATCTTCACGGTAGCTATGTCATTGCCTCCCCATTGACTATTCATGCTATTTGCTCCATCTTTCCTTGTGCCTCCTCGGAGATAAAAGAACAAGCGCTCCATTCTTTGGGCGTCTACTCTAATTTTCTCGGTTTCTCTCAATCCATGGTAAAAGTTTGCATTAAAAGCCAAAAGAGATATCATGATGAGGACACTTCCTCATAGCTTCCTTAAAAGCGCTCCGAGGCTTGATCAAAACTCTCCCCAGGTTGTTGCTTAAATCCTAAGATGTCTTGGCGTAACTTAAAAGTTTTTCTAAAGGAAAATACTTATTCATGAATTTTGCAACAATTGTTCCCAAGTAGTGATAGATCCGACCTCTAAAGAGAGAAGCCATTGCTTAGCTTTATCTTTCAAAGTGAAAGGAAAAGCTTAAGGCGAATGTTCCCCTCCGGGATTAGTGCAGTTTCACGGTGCTAACGATTTCCAAGAAATTTGTCACGTGAACACGGGATCCTCGTTTTGGACTCCATGAAAAGTGGAATAGTTAGTCACCATTTGGATCACATTAGGCCTAGGGTGATAGACTTCCACAGCATCTTGCGGTGCTACGATAGCGGGGATGAATTGCTCAATAGTGGGCGTTGCATAACTTTGCAAAGTGCGCCTCGCTCCTTGAACTAGGGCTTGGTTTCCATTATTAGCATTAAGATTGTTCGCATTATTAGCATTATTGATAATAGGATTAGGTACTGGTTTGGATTGGCGGGAATATACGCCATTTGTTTGATTGAGAATGCTCAGAGTGATCGGTGGTATGTCCTTCTTCCAATTCGTGCTCGCTTTCCTCAAGATTTGGATCCTCTTCTCCTTGCTTAGCTTGAGTTCTCTAGCTAACTTCTGTTTCGCCTTGCAAATTTCTCTATTCGAGGATTATAAGGCTCAAGTGGTTCCTTCGATTTCCGAGTAGCGTACTATAAAATAAAAAAAAAACAATAAAACAATTAAAAACTTTAAAGGCTAGGCCTTTAATAGACTAAATAATAAAAAATGAAACTAAAACAGACTCTATTCACAATATTTACGAATTTACTTTTAATAAAATAAGCTATATTTAATTTAATGACACGAGTCCCGACAGCGGCGCCAAAAACTTGATGTCGGTCAAGTTATAAAAAATAACTCGATACTAAATAACACACTAGCAAGAGAACTAGGTTCAATCGCGGTATAGTTAGATAAGTAGAAGTCGATCCCTGAGAGACGGCTTAAGCGAAATATAACTTAACGGACTAAAAGCAAATAAAGGGTGGTCTACGACCAACAAATAATGAGAAAATAAGATTGACACAATAGAAACACAAAACCGACAAAAGACACAACGACACTAAGACACTTTTTTTTATAGGTTTTAATAAATAATTGACAAGCGGTATTGATAACGCTAGTAGTAATTACTCCCCCGTGCTATGTAGATTGTGACGAGACAAAACAAGACATTTAAGATTAATTATTACGACTACGGGAGTCATCACAAAATAGATCTAGCTCCGGTTAGGCCATCTAGATCATCGTGTCTCCATTACGTGACTTCACATTTTTAGTCTCCATCTCATATAACCCGACACAATTACGAAACTAGGGATGCGGTATAAACCGTAACCTCATCTAAGCAACATTCCTATGATTAGGCGTACTTCTTAGACACCGATTCAATCTACGTCCTAAATAACAATCACTTTTTGGGTCTCATGTTAAATTACGATGACAAATAATTAAGTTGATCAAGTTTAATTACTCGTTTGAATTACAAAGCGAGAGAACCTGGCGTAGTCGAAGCCGTTCACAGTCAAATCAAGAACATCACGAGATCTTGCTACCAGCGAGACATAAGCTCGCGCCAACAAGCTCGGTCGGGCAGATTTGCTCGTGAAAGCGTCTTTTACGTCTCGAGATCTACATAAACATGGGTTCGATAATTTACTACATCACGAAATCAATACACAAAAGACTACTCCATAACGAAATAAATTAGATCTACGAATAAAGATTGCATAATTGAGTAGACATTACCCTCGAAGGCAGCGTGACTCCCACTCCTCGATATGATCTCTAACCGGAGATTCTAACGACTCCGTAATGAACGAACATAAAATAAAATAAAGAAAACAACGAACTATATTGATAAAAGTATTGAAAATATTGTATTTCTATGGTGTACATAAGGCGTGTAGTATGCCTCTCTATTTATAGGTGTTCAAGCTAAATAAGAGATATACTTCAAAATGTCAAACAAATAAGAGATAACTCCCGGCCGATCATTAAAATGTGACATGCGCCCCCCCTAAATGGCGTGTGGAAGTTGGCGCCATCATTTGATTGGTTGCCGGCTTTTGTCATGCTTATCCGATCTTTATCTTTAATGCATCTTGATTTTCTTGGATTTATCTTGTGATTAAATTCTCCTTTTTGTATTTATCCTCCATAATTATCCAAATTCTGCAAAATAATATTTATCCCAAAATAAATCATATTTAAATAATAACGGATAAATATAATAAAAACGGATAAATACCAATTTATATCTTATTAATAGATAAATACCAAGTAATATGGATAAATACCAATTTATATTTTATTAATCACATAACATTAAATAATAACTATAAACGTGTGATTTATCATAAAATATATATTATTCGTCCCGATTTAAGGTTTACGTTGATGACTTTTACGGGTATAATTTAACCGTCATCAGATTAAGATATATCCATAAATATGATCATTGATTGATTCGTTAAGACTTCTCGATTACGGAATTATATCGTGAACTCTAATCAAATCGGTCCAAATACTATATGATATATCTATCATATATAAATGCCCCACTAGGTTCTCTTAACCGAAAGTCCGGATAAGACAATCACACCTATTGTGTTCTGGGTGCATTAATAGCACGTTAAAGGAGAGACCCGATACTCTCGATTAACTTCACTACGGGCTAATTGTATTTTAAGTACATCTTCACTAACTCAATCCTCCCGTGTATATCCCATACACTGAGTTAAGTGATTACATAAACGATGTACTTTAGGGTTTTCTATAGTGTAAATACTATTGTCACATCGGTGAATATGAGAATAATAAATATGAATAATAATATCATTTCATTTATTAAATAAAACAATTACAAAATTATCTTTCGGGCATTACATCTAACAATTTTTAGAATGAGCTTGGGTTATTTTCCCAAGTTGCCTACCCGGCCTCCACTCTTACCGAGCCGACCTGCGGTGGTAAGTTAAGAAGGGCCGAGCTAACCTCCCCCGTGGGGTTCAGGTCCCCTTTCTCAGTTAAACTCTAGGGCTCCTGGCCTTTAGTAGCTATTAATTCTCTGTTCTCCATTAATGGTCAATCGATATAAAGATGACACGTGGCGAGGGCTAGTCCGACCCTCGTCTTAAGCCCCAGAGATCCATTGAACCACTCGTTGTGAGGTCGGATCTGTTAGAGGTGTTGTTCGGCCACTGTCATCTAGACTTGTAGATTTTACGATGATCTTCTCTGCCAGGTGGCGTAGTTTCTGTTATGACGTTGTCATTCTTGCCCACATCTTACGAAGTGGAGCGTTTTTGAAACGTTCTTTGCAATTCCTTGTTTAGTGCCTTCTGCGGCTGCTGTTTATGCTTCAATGGCTCCTGCCGAGCTGCCCCAAGTCAATGCCTCTGTGGAGAATCTTACTCCTTTCGGTGCAGGCGCGAACTCAGCCCTTAATGCTTCCTAAGTTTTGGAACTTGCATTTCGTTTATGCTTCGTTGTATTTTTACGAGCCCAACCTGCGTAGCTCAGCTCGGGTCCCTTTTGGGGACTTAGGAAGTTTACTTCGCAATGTTTGTGAGAGTCCGTCCTGCAGACTGATTTTATGACGAGTCCGGCCTGTGGAGCTCGGCTTTGAGTTCGTCTACGAACTAAAGAAGTTTGGTCTATGAAATTTTACGGAGGCTGAGCTAAAGAGCTCATACTTTTGATTGTCGTGCCGACTTGGTGAGTCCGATCTGAGGAGCTCAATCCAATGAGTTTGGCCTGCAAACTTTGTTGAGTCCGACCTGTGGAGTTCTGAAAGTTGATGTCTGTCAAGCAAACTTAAGAAAACTTTTTGGGTCCGGCCTTCGGAGCTGAAGCTTTCGCGTCCGACCTGCGGAGCTCAAACTTTCAAGTCTGTTTTGTAATACTTTGAAGAAATGCTTCCAATTTTTTCATGTACAATGTTTTAATATATGCAAACTTTTGCAAGTTCTCTTGCCTAATTTTATTTTCAGCACTTACCTGAAATACGTTGATCCGCCGTGGGGTGTTGTTAAGGGTGATTTTATATGATTTATATCGTTATATTTTGTAATAATTTCCTCCATATTCGTATTATTTGCATATAAATTAAGGGTTTAATCGAATTATCGAGCAGATGAGTTTTAAAAGTCTTTAAGTGTAAAGTTGAGCTAATTTCGTGATTTTATTGGTAATTATCTACGGTTTTACACTTTGCATGTCTTTGTGGCTTTGTAGGTGCATAAACATGTCATAATTGGAGATTTAATGGAAGGAGGAAGATGCAAGTTGAGGATTGGAATGAAGATTTGAAGAATCAAGCAGCGTTCACTACCCATGCGGCTGGACGGACGTCGAAGATATGGACGCGCGCGTCACAGGAGAGAAATTTGATTGAGTTTTGAAGATTCGGTGGGCCAGCGTCTCATTTTACATAGAACAGGCGTTTGAGAAGACTCGGCCCGACTCGAAGAATTTACACCAACTGGACGGGCGTCCAGAAGGAGTGGACGGGCGTCCATCCGCCGCCATGCTGAAACCGACTTACTTTTTCAATATATAGCGCATTATTTCAAACCCTAATATCATCATATACACATTTACAGACCGAGAAAACCCTAAATTACGAAGCCGAGTTGTGCTCGGTCGGCCAAGCCTTGCAGTGCTGAGTCGACCTATGAGTTAGATCAGTTGTTTTATTTATTTTGTTTCGTTTTCCTTCCGGATCATGAGGATGGCTGGAAGTCGATCAAACTTAGGGCAAGCATGTGAATTTTTTTTTAATTTTTTTTTAGAAAAGAAACAACTTTAATTAAAACTCACAAAATCATCCAAGGGAGAAATAAAAACGCTGCAGAAAAGTTTCACATGCTTGCCCCAAGTTTGATCAGCTTCCAACCATCCTCATGATCCGGAAGGAAAACGAAACAAAATAAATAAAACAACTAATCTAACCCTCGGTCGACCAAGCACCAAGGCTTGGCCGACCGAGCACAACTCGGCTTCAGAATTTAGGGTTTCTACGGCTTCGTAATGTGTATATGATGATATTAGGGGTTTGAAATAATGCGCTATATATAGAAAAAGTAAGTCGGTTTTCGACATGGCGGCGGACGGGCGCCCGTCCACTCCTTACGGGCGCCCGTCGAGTTGGTGTAAATTCTTTGAGTCGGGCCGAGTCTTCTCCAACGCCCGTTCTATGTAAAATGAGACGCTCGTCCACTGAAATCTTCAAAACTCTGAATCAATTTTTCTCTCCTGGACGCTCGTCCATATCTTCAGACGTCCGTCCAGGCTGCATGGGTAGTGAACGCTCGTTTGATTCTTCAAATCTTCATTCCAATCCTCAACTTGCATCTTCTTCCTTCCATTAAAACTCCAATTATGACATGTTTATGCACCTACAAAACCACAAAGACATGCAAAGTGTAAAACCATAGATAATTACCAATAAAATCACGAAATTAGCTCAACTTTACACTTAAAGACTTTTAAAACTCATCTGCTCGATAATTCGATTAAACCCTTAATTTCTATGCAAATAATACAAATATGGAGGAAATTATTACAAAATATAACGATATAAATAATATAAAATCACCCTTAACAACTCCCCCACACTTATCTTTTTCTCGTCCCGAGCAAAACAAAACAAGAAATCATAGACTTACTTAAGCAAAAATCCCATATACTCCCATATATCAAATCACTACCGGTCGACTAGCATCAAAAACATACATCCCATGCAATAAACGACTACTCGAATGTGTAGTGTGTGCAAAGCCTTCTTCAACTTCCACCGATTCCACCCTTGATAATTAAAGTCAAGCTAACCAACAAATACCCATTAAAGACAGATAATGAAACATCCTGACTATACATACGCCCTACAAAACTACTCACGTCATGACTAGAGTAATACATATGTTTTCGAAATCTTTTCAGTCGTACCCAGAGGATATTCCCTACAACATATACCTTGGCCTATACTTGGGATAAGGTAGGCGATAACTAAGTCTTTCATTTATTCATACTACTTTCCTTATGTAAGTTGATTTAATAATCTTTCACATTTAAAACACACATCAGAATGAGCTCTTGCCCGTCATAGCAGAATATGATATTCGTGATATACCCTACCTTACTCAAATCATAAGGCAGCTTCTTCTGACTGTCGTGAGCTTTTGGTCATCATAGTGGTATAGGACATTCGAGATATGACCTACCGCACTCAAATCATCGACCAGCTTCCGACACACCCAATTAATTCAACCTTTTTTCTTTTTTTGTTTTTTTAAACAACTTATTAAAAGCACAGTAGTTACGTTTCACTTATCACATTCAGGCTTCGGTATATTCACGATACCTCCTACTTCAATTCCAACTACGCACATATTACAATTTCCATGACATTAGCACTAAGCGAACGGTCTGATAACCAGAATCAAACATCATCGGTTTAATTGGGTGTAGTTTCCTAAGTTCAGCTCGTCATCGAAGAGGCTTACGTGAAAAGAATTCGAGTAAAGGCTTATTTATCACTGGTCTATGCAAAAATACTAGTCAACCAGCACAAGTATGGGAATATAACAAGTAAGTAAGCCAAAATAAAATCATGCTCGGGACAATTTTAAAAAAAAAATTTCAAAAATTTCCAATTTTAAAAAATTTCCAATTTTTTTCACAAAAGATAAGCATAATAAACTGAGCACATAGGTACAGGGGTGTATTGCCCCCCCAGTATGCCATGCACTAACTTATAGTTTTTTGGATGGCATACTTAGTAGCGTGTGTAGATTTTTGCCTCTGGACTTTGTAAAGCCTTGCAATTCGTTTTACGTCTGCCGGACTTAGAAAGTTTGATTATTACAAAATTTCGAGTTTATAATGCATCTTAGCTCACGATTATGCATCCTGCAAACTTATTGAGTTTGTACTTAGCAAACTTTTCCGAGTGCGAAGCTGCGGTATTTCGGTTCGTCAAACCACGCTAACTTGTGAAATTTTTCTTTGAGTCCGACCAGAAGCTTAGCTCGTCAGTCTTGCTGACTTGTGAGATTTTTCTCTGAGTTTTTAAGAATGTTGCTGCAGTTCCTTGGTGCAGACTGAGACTAATCAGGGCTCGGAGAGGACCGAACGTGTTGATCTGCATGTGACCCGATCTGTGGGTACCGTCCTGAATTCCTCTTCAGCTCGGCATTTATCCGAGCTTCCTGACGACGTACCTGGGTCACCCTCCGTGCACGAAGGGGTTAATCTTATAGAAGTTGATGCGGATGAGAGATTGTAGGAAGTTGGCCTTCAAAGGAAGAGGCAAGTTATAACTGCTGCTACCCCACAAAGAGGTAGATCCAAACAGAGAAGGCCTGATGCTCATCCAGATGATGATATCGAGGACCTGAAGGAGGATAGACCTTCCCAGGTTAGGGCGCTGTCGACCACCCACGGCAAAGAAGTGGTATCTACTCTTTCTTTTGCTTGACCACCGATTGGGAGAGTTTAAGGAAGGAGAGGACATTGGGGCTAAGCATATTAAACGCCACCCTGTTTCTCAGAGCACTGAGCCGGCTCCTTCCTCAGCGGAGCAAAATCCTGGTGCCCAGAATTGATTGCCCTTTCTCCTATTGTCAAGACATATTTGTTTTATGAAATTTCTTTAAAAAAAAAACTTGTATGCTTTCTAGATGTTTGTAGTGCTCTGCTCACTGTACTTTTATTTTGAAATTTATTTTGAGGTTTGAGTACTTACCTGGTACCCTGTGCACCCCCTAGTGTGGCATGCATTACTTATTGTAGTGGATGGCATACTTTGTTTTTGATTTTGAGCTATGTATACTCTTTACGATTTGGTTTTAGCCTGATTTGCAGACTCAGGAATTTTTTCCAATGTATGCTTTCGAGTCCGGCTGCGATGCTCGATTTTCATCCGTTCTGCGGGCTTAATAAATATTGCTGACATATGTTTCTTTGAGTCCGACCGGTGGAGCTCGGATGTCAGTTTTAATGATTTGAGCGGAGTCCGTTCTTCGAAGCTCGGCTTGTCTGTCTTGCAAACTTAATTTTTTGGAGTCTGCTCAGGCAGACTTAATTATTTGGGCTCTGCTCAGGCAGACTTGACTTTTTGATGTCTGACTTGCTGACTTAGTTTTTTGGTCATATCAAAACTATAGAAGTTCAAAAATTATAGCACATATTTTTTTGCAACTTACCTTGCCCTTACCGGTTATTTTCCTTGCAAATTTTCCGGCAGTCTGTTCATCTGATCTGCTCTTCCAGCCCTTCAGTATGCCACGCAATAACTTAATAGTTTTTGGATGGCATACTAAATTTAAAGTTTGTCCTTTGCAAACTTTCTGAGTCTGACCTGCAGTACTTAGTTAAAAATTTAGCCTAACCTGCAGACTTAGGAATTTTGTCCATTGCAAACTTTCTGAGTATGACCTGACTCAGTTAAAACCCCGTCCTGGCCTGAGGAGTCGGGGAGCTTGTGGTATTCAAGATTTACGAGTCGACTGCGCAGCTCTCGATTAAAATTTTAGCCTGACCTGCAGACTTAGGAAGTTTGTCCTTTGCAAACTTTGAGTATGACCTGACTCAGTTAAAACCCCAACCTGGCCTGAGGACTCGGGGAGCTTGTGGTATTCAAGCTATTTGAGTCCGACTCTCTTGGACTCGATTAAAACTCTAGCGACGACTGCAGATCGAGGAAGTTTGTCCTTTGCATACTTTCTGAGTATGACCTGACTCAGTTAAAACCCCGTCCGGGCTCGAGGACTCGGGGAGCTTGTGGTATTCAAGCTTTACGAGTCGACTGCGAGACTCGATTAAAAATCTAGCCTGACTGGCAGGTCGAGGAAGTTTTTCCTTTGCAAACTTTACGAGTATTACGACTCGATTAATACCCCGTCCTGGCCTCGAGGACTCGGGAGCTTGTGGTATTTAAGCTTTCGAGTCGACTGCTGGCCTCGATTAAAATTTTAGCGACTGCAGACTTAGGATGTTTGTCCTTTGCAAACTTTACGAGTATGATGACCGACTCAGTTAAAACACCGTCCTGGCCTCGAGGACTCGGGAGCTTGTGGTATTCAAGCTTTACGAGTCGACTGCAGACTCGATTAAAACTCTAGCGACTGCAGACCGAGGATGTTTGTCCTTTGCAAACTTTCTCGAGTATTACGACTCGATTAATACCCGTCCTGGCCGAGGACTCGGGGAACTTGTGGTATTCAAGCTTTTCGAGTCGACGACTGCAGCCTCGATTAAAATTTTAGCGACTGCAGACTTAGGAAGTTTGTCATTTGCAAACTTTTCGAGTCGTTTGCATG
Source organism: Gentiana macrophylla (assembly GCA_026214975.1). Classification (NCBI taxonomy): domain Eukaryota; kingdom Viridiplantae; phylum Streptophyta; class Magnoliopsida; order Gentianales; family Gentianaceae; genus Gentiana; species Gentiana macrophylla. Next base: position 63,688,969 of record CM047811.1, read on the forward strand.
ATTTCGATTAAATCGATCCTGGCGACGTATAATTTTTTGCCGAGCAGGTTCAGATTTGTCTGACTTCTCGGACTTTATTTGAGCGAGCTGGGCCAGTTTGTACTAACTTCCCGCATATTTTTGATCGTGTGTTTGTCCTGCAAACTCAATAAAGACCATGCATAATGGAAAACAAAATAATAGTAAGTTAACGTACAGTTTGCTTTATTGGTGTAATCTGTCAGTGCCGAACTGAAGTCGGTCTTATAGAAGGCTCACTCTCCGGCGAGTTCCAAATATGACGCCGACATGAAGTCGGACTTACAGAAGGCTCGCCCGAAAGCGAGTTCCAAATATGATGCCGAACTAAATCGGACTTACAAAAGGCTCGCCCGAAGGCGAGTTCCAAATATCGCCTTGGAGAGTTGAGGAGCTCGGGAGCTCGGACCATGGAGAGTTGAGGAGCTCGGGAGGTCGGCTCGGACCTTGGAGAGTTGAGGAGCTCGGGAGGTCGAGAGCTCGGACCATGGAGAGTTGAGGAGCTCGGGAGGTCGGCTCGGACCTTGGAGAGTTGAGGAGCTCGGGAGGTCGGGAGCTCGGACCATGGAGAGTTGAGGAGTTCGGGAGGTCGGCTCGGACCTTGGAGAGTTGAGGAGCTCGGACCTTGGAGAGTTGAGGAGCTCGGGAGGTTGGCTCGGACCTTGGCGAGTTGAGGTGCTCGGGAGCTCGGACCATGGAGAGTTGAGGAGCTCGGGAGGTCGGCTCGGACATTGGAGAGTTGAGGAGCTCGGGAGGTCTCCTCGGACCTTGGAGAGATGAGGAGCTCGGGAGGTCGGGAGCTCGGACCATGGAGAGTTGAAGAGCTCGGGAGGTCGGCTCGGACCTTGGAAAGTGACCTGCAGCTTATTTTGGTGTTACAGTCGTAACTCTCGGTGGTCGATCGGACAACCAAACGGACTCCGATCTACATGAAATTTTGAGGGCTTGTTCGTCCCTCCTTCGTCTTCGATCTGACCGGTGGAAATCGTTTTTCAACGGCTCAATCTCTGGTTATTGGCCGCTGATCCTACTGCTTCATTGTTTGGTGATAGAGCAGCACCAGAAAATGTATTGCAACGATCGGGCTTTGAAACGGACTCCGATCGGTATGAAATTTGGAGAGATTATTCGTCCCTCATTCTTCTTCGATCGGACCGGTGGAAATTGTTTTTCAACGGCTCAATCTCTGGCCATTGGCCACTGATCCGACTGCTTCGTTTTTTGGTGATTGAGCAGCACCAGAAAATTTATGGCGACGATCGGGCCTTCAAACGGTCTCCGATTGGTACGAAATTTGTAGATCTTGTTCGTCCCTCCTTCTTCTTCGATCTGACCGGTGGAAATTTCGTTTTGACGGTTTAATCTATGGGAATTGGCCATAGATCGGACTGCTGGCCTTAGATCTGTCTGCTGCGTTTTGATGATACAGCGTCAACTTTGCAACAACGATCGGGCACTGAAACGGACTCCGATCGGCACAAAATTTGGAGGTTTTGTTCGTTCCTCCTTATTCTCTAATCTGAATAGTGGAATTCGTATTCCAACGGTTCAATCTCCGGCAATTAGCTCCGGATCTGACTGCATTTTTGGCATGTTTTTGCCATTAACTTGATCACGAACAACCTCGATCCACTACTGATAGAAGACCCTCCTTCTAGCGTCATTTGACGATGCTGGATTTCGTCTATGAATAAATCCGGGCCGTTTAATCTAGGGGTAATTGAACGAGGGATGTCTTTTGGTGATTTTTAGACTGAGCTTGAGTTATTTTCCCAAGTTGCCTACGTATCCTGTTATGTTTCAAGAATCAAGTCTCCGTAGTTCCTTAGGGTTGTTTATATAGGGAACGATTTATCCCTTTCCTTGTCCTGCAAGGAATTATATTATTATTATTATTTATTATTTCCCCTAAGGATTAACACGCATAAATCCCCCTAATTTAGGGATAATTATAGACATATATAATGTCAAGATTACAGTCATTATGACCTATGATTCTTTCCTTGTTTATCTGATATTATTAAGCATGTGTGTCAAATATGAATAAGGAAGGCTCTGGCCGACCTGTGTCGAGCCCCCCAGGCCATCTCGACCTGTACTGCATTACCCGGCCTCCACTCTTACCGAGCCGACCTGCGGTGGTAAGTTAAGAAGGGCCGAGCTAACCTCCCCCGTGGGGTTCAGGTCCCCTTTCTTAGTTAAACTCTAGGGCTCCTGGCCTTTAGTAGCTATTAATTCTCTGTTCTCCATTAATGGTCAATCGATATAAAGATGACACGTGGCGAGTGCTAGTCCGGCCCTCGTCACACACCTTGGCCTCAGAGATACGGTAGGAGTTGGGCACCCCATATGGGGTAATTAGTGCGTGTCAATTTAGTGATATTGATCGAGGAAGATGGAGTAAAAGTAGGATAGGCTGAGAGAGAAGAAGAAACTGCAGAAGAAGTGCCAGAGGTTGGCGTATATGTAGTTTGGCCGGACATGTTTTCCAGTGAAGAGAGGTGAAAGCTGCGTCGGATGGGAGAGAGGAGATTAGGGTTCACGAGTTGGAGAGATGAACATAAGAAACGAGTTCGAAAGGCTCTGATACCATATTGAGAGTAATAATTGTGATTTTTATTTATTGATTAACTGAGTACAATGTGTTTATATAGTAGTACAATAAGGGTAAAAATGGAATAATAAAATACAATGAATAAACACTAGGTAATCCGGCTACTTGTCGGGCAAGTTATTAGAGTCGTTAATAGCCTCAGATCACTCGGATGACGAAACTTAATTGATCTTAGGTTTTGGTCTCCCGGGTCTTAAAGCCGCCCAAAGGAAAATGGTGAGTATAAAAAATACGGGAACAGCTGTCAAGTCAACTTCAACATCGACTTTTCTCTGCCACATTGGAGGAGACGAAGATGTGGAATGGTTGAATTTACATACTCAGCAAACCTACACAATGTTGGAAAGACTAAGACACTGCAGTAAGCTAAACTAACCCCTTTATTCTCAAAATACAAGGTCAAGAAGAATAATACGCATAATATAATAAGGTGGATTTATTAAGACACGCCAAATTACTTCCACACGGCCATTTACTTTTCTGTGATCACAAAAATTATTTGGCACCACACTCGCTTTTTACAAAAGATTTAACGTCATCCCATCGGTGTTATCTCCTCGAACACCAACGTCGATGACGTTGGTGTTGAGGAACACCAGCGGAGATGACGTTCACATTATAAAAGTGCGCACAACTTAAGGGCGTCGGCCCATCGATATTCTCGCGAACACCAACGTCGATGTGTCGCGGCGTTGGTGTTCGCCGAGAACACGATAGAGGATGACGTTTTGTTCAAAGAGAAAAATATTCAAATAATTTGTGCTTAAAAGTAATTTGATGTGTGCCAATAGAACCCACCTATAATAAATACTCCCTCCGGTTTTTTAATAAGTCGAAGAGAGAAAAATCACACAGATTAAAAAAGTAATTAATATGTCTAAAATATAGTATTGAAAATATAATTTTTTTAGGTGGAAAGACACCCACTTTTTACTATTGACACCCATTTTTTGATTTTTTTTTTATGAACAAAACGTCAGTGGCTCTGACGTTGATATGGAACACCAACGTCGGTGACACTGACGTTGCTATTCAAAAACGAAAGTCGGTGGGCTGACGTTTCTAAGTTGTGACACTTTTATAACGTAAACGTCGGTGCCACTGACTCTCGTTTTTAAACACCAACGTCGTTGGTTTTCAATAGCAAAGTCAGTGCCACTGACGTTCCGTTCATAAAAAATCATTGTGCTGCTGGAGTAATTTTTTGTTGTACCGGGAGTAATATGGTGCCAAAAGTAAAAATATGGGTGCCTTTAGAACCCCCCCTCCCTCCCCCCTCTTTTATGGAGATGTAAATACTTTGTTGGTAAATGAGTTTTTAGTATTGAAAATGTATTTATTTTTTCGAGATGTAAATATTTTATTGATAAAGGAGGAAAATAATAATAAATGATGCATTGAAAATTTAAAATGACAAATAAATGGTACCGGAATGGAACTTAGAGATGTGCCAACCGGGAAATTCTAACCTAAGGACTTCAAGATAGGGAGTGACCCATGTGGCACAATCTGGATCACTCCCTATGTTAGAGTCTCTATAGTAAAACCTCCCGTGCCAACCTTGAGAAGTGATGGATAATGGATTGCAACCCACTGTCCATACCCAGTCCTGTCAAAAAAAAGTGTAGTGATAAGTTTTCATGAGAGCAGCCGTAATGGTGTGGTCTATTTTCTCCATCCATTTAATATAACAGACCACATGGCATAATGTTATTGGATATAAAATTTTAATTGATGGATAAAATAGATTTGTCGAAGGAAAATGATATATGCATTTATCTTTGTGTGTAGAATGCACAAACCACTATACGTGTGTGGTAATCGCTGATTAAAGTGATTAATTTTTTTTTGTGGTGGGTCCCAACAGAATATGTGGTGTTGATTGTGTTGTGTAAGATGTTATGGTTGAAAGAGTAGTGAATGTATCACTACTGTTTGTTGAAAAGAGTACGTAATGGGTAATCTAATAAGTGCAGCTATTGTAAAAGGGTGATTTTTGTGTGGTGTCTCCACACGGTGCGGAGACACTGTATGACACACCACACACCCTACACATTCATTCTATATTATAATTGTGTGGTTCTGATCGTTTCACCCGTCACTTCACTTCAAATTCCCTCACCACATAATAACTTTCCTCGTAAAAGGGATGAGAGAGGAATAATGCTTTTACCGAAACATGTGAGTGGATTGGATAATTTCGTCTCCCACCCAGTCTCTACATTGACTGGCCCGTCGATGGGTGTCCAATGAAAACCATCCACATTGTTATTGTTATTTGTAAAATAAAATAAATGTCTTATATAACCGACATTTTGCAGAAGAAATCAATCTACTATGCTCCTATTAAGTTTGCTCTGAGGAGAAGAAATTTTATTTGTGTTTGATATAAAAATACAAGAGGTATTTTAAGAAACAAGCCCAGCGGCTATTTTGGGGGTAAGTCTTCTATGGTCACTCCATTTACACTGTGAGCGATTCAAACTGTGTGATTCAGAGTGAGCCACGTAGGCTCACCCCTCAAATATCCTACTCATATAAGACTAACCCCTATTTTGGGGCCCAACGCCTGTAAAACAGTAAAAGACAAAAACAGATCTAATCTTAGATCTAATTTAAGGAAAACATTCTTAACCAATAGTTAAGAGACTAAAAGACTAAAAACTACCAATATTTCACTGATTAAGTCAACACTCCCCCTCAAGCTTGGGCGTATGTGTTTGAGCATCCAAGCTTGCTAGTTAGGACTTAACACATCTTGACTAGAACAAATTTTGTTAGAAGATAGCAGTATGATGCTTTGAGGGGATGTGAATGAGCTCAATGACTTGGGTGTCAACCTTTTTCTATTAGTGCCGGTCAACTTCCACATGTTCCATCTTTTCATTCGTGATGAATAGGATTTTCAGCTATACAAAGGGTAGATAGGTTATAAAATATTAAATCATGTTACGTATAATAGTATGTTAATTATTTGTATTAAACTTTATCACAACTAATATATAAAGTTGTATAAAGTTAGTTCCTAGCCGTTCCTGTCTTTATATCCTATTTTCCCAACTACCCAACTACCCATTGATTAGCCAACATTGTCTTTAAGTCTTTGTTTGCTCCAACTTGTATTATATATTCTCAGCCTAAGAGCTCATTTGTAATAAGAATAATAATATTCTCTTATCTCTCTCTTTTGTCTTTCTAAATTATGCATGGTATCAGAGACTATCTGGAAAAAAAAATCAGATTTCTTCCGCATCTACTCCTCATCTTTCTTCTTCTTTACTTAAAAATGTTGGAATATGAAACGACAACTGAAGTTTCATCCGGTGTCTCTTCAAAACATATGAGTGGATTGGATAATCCCACCCTCCAAATCACTTCTGTCATGCTCAAAGGAGGAGCAAACTACATTCAATGGGCTCAATCCGTTAAAATCTTTATCATTGGAAGAAGAAAGCTCGGATATCTCACAGGTTCTGTCAAAATCCTTGACAAAACTGATGAGGAGGCCTACGACAATTAGGAAACAGAAAATGCTATCATCACTGCCTAGTTACTCAACTCAATGGAAGATGAAATTAGCCAAGTACACCTGTTCTATCCCTCCGCTAAAGCAATATGGGACAACTTTGCTGCTTCCTACTCAGATCAAGGGAACTTTGCTCAAGCTTTTCATGTCAGAAACACCCTAAAAAACATCAAGCAATTAAGGATCCTTTGATGTTACTAAGTACTTTAATACTCTCAAGAAGTTGTGGCAAGATTATGATCAATTAACTGCTACTGAGTGGGACTGCATTGGAGATGCATGTAAGTTCCAAAAGTTAATTGAAATATAAAGAGTCTTTGATTTCCTTAGTGGTCTTAATCCAACATTTGATGCTGCAAGAGAAAGAATACTTGCACAGACTCCCTTACCTTCTGTGCAAGAGGCCTTTGCAACACTAAGAAAAGAAGAATGTAATAAGGGGGTTATGGGTGGTCTCCTTCCTACTCCAGGAGGAGAACAGTCAGCCCTAGTTACTACCAAAGATTCTGATGTTGGACATAATTTAAGTTTTAATGATGAGTGTCAGACTAGCTGTTATAGAGCAAAGGCAAAAAGTTGTCTAGATTAAATGTATAGGTTTACTAGAGTTTGATATTGGTATAGGTTTGATCAAACAAGCAATGTAATTTGGTCAGCTGACTTTATCAGCAGACCTGTCTAGGTCAGTTGGGTATCTAGGTCAGTAGAGTGTCTAGGAACCTGTGGATGATTTAAGGCTGAGGGTTCAAACTCAGTTATTGAAGGCTAAGGGATCAAACTTAGTATTTAAAGTCAAGGATATGGAATCATAATTTAGGGAAGTCTGTGATGAACTAAACTGATTACATATACCTTGTGTACAAGGTCTAAGCTCCATAAGTTAAGTGGTGATTGGAACTTAGTTATGTTCAAAATGGTGTACTCTAACTTCACAATAAAAAGTTAGATGAGAAACAGTCAGCTGAAGTGTTATTAAAACACAACAGACTTGACTTTTATTGTGAGCAGAGGTAAAAAGAAAAGTCAAGATGGAGACAAGTAAAAAACGGCTAAAGTTGAAATTCAAACACAAGTCAAATGATTCACACCTATAAATAGGGGACTCCTGACTCAGATTGAAGATGATGAATGTCACGGATTTTATCTAACAAAACAAACAAGTAATAAAATTTATAAATCCGGTATTCCCCAAGTGTAGGGATCGTAGCATAGCAATTAATACCGGAGTCGATCTCAGGGAATCGGGGTATCTAGTTCATTAATTTTCCTAAGATTGTTACCAATTATTTCTAAACCTAAAACTAAAAACGAAAAGAAAACTGGACAGAGGATTGTCAGTCCAAAGCCAGGAAAGGTAATTGCGAACATAAATTTAAACTACAAACAACTATGAAATTATGAAGATGATCATGGTGATTAAACAATGAACAAACAATAATCCACCGATCCCGCAACCCTTAATTTCCTTTCTAAAGTATCTTATGATGATTTAACTAAGATTGTGGTTCACCTATCAAAGGTATGAATTCCTACTCTCGTAGATAATTCGCCTATCAATCTCTCATCTCTCGATCTATAAGATTGACGTTATCAAAACAAGGTGTAAGATCTCTCAATCTAGCAACCTAGATATCTAACCTATCAAATCTCGTTATGTCAAGGTTAAAAATCCCATCTTTCCTATGGTGATCTAAGGTTTACACCGACTCTCGTCATACGGTAAACATCAAATAGCAACACATCTCTCGATATCGATTGCATAACAAAATAAACACATGGGAAAGATACAACTTTAATCAAATTCACAAAACAAATCTAGATTGAAAATAAAAAACCTGCTGAAACGGATTCACATCGTTTGAACAATTGCTCAGCCTCCAAGCATTTAGCATAACAAAAGCAAAACAGAATAGAAAGCGAAAATAAAACAAGAAAAAATCGCAACCCCAAATTCTCTCTCCCAAGGGGAAGTGGGGCCGCGCTAGGAGTTTTCTCCTAATGATTGTGTATCAATAGGTCTCAATAATGTATGTTTAGGGTTGAAATCCACGCTGCTATTTATAGATGTTTAAGTCGGCTGTGGTTAGGTCGGCCGTGGACGCCCGTCCACTCCTTCTGGACGCTCGTCCAGGGTGCTTTGAAATCTTTGAGTCGGGCCGAGCTGGATTGGACGCCCGTCCTATGCAATTTTGAACGCTCGTCTACTGAAAATCTGAATATCCTGAATCAAACTTCTCTTCCTGGACGCACGTCCAGAATTTCAAACGCCCGTCCAGAAGGATGGCACTTCAAACGCACGTTCAGCTTGCTCAAAAATCGATCTTCTCATCTTTATCTTCAATCGATTTCATCTTTATCTCCTCCTCTTCATTAATCCGATTGTTAACCTCTTTTAATCCTCTTTTTGGTCGAAATTGTGTATCTACAATACATCAAACACATTGCAAACTGTAGTATCTTCCAAATCAATATAAAACCATCAATTTTACACATAAATCATACAATTTTGCAACTAACCCATTAAAAACACCACTTGCTCAATACTTCAATATAAAGCTCGATTTCTAAGCAAAACATCCAGATATGGGGGAAATTGACATAAAATATATCCTTATAAAACGTATAAAATCACCCTTAACAATGAACTACATTAGAATCCACACGAAGCAATCATGTTTTTGAGCAAGAAAATACCCTGCTGACATATACTGAGCTTAAATTTGCTGATCAAGAATTATCTTCAAGTGTAACCTGCTATCAAGTTACATCAAGCATACACACTTGAAGATCTCAAGCTGCTGATCATTGCATTCTGATCAAAGGCTGCTGAAAGCTGAATCACTTACTTGATTCAACCCTTCTTTTTCAAAGAAGTTTGCTGAAGACAGAGAAGCACTTTTGGAAGTGTCAAGAACTGTTGCTTGTGGTGGAGCTGGTGAAGAGGCAATCCTACCCTTCAAGGACCAGTGGAATACTTTGGAGCAGCAATCCTACCTGTTTCAAGTGTTCAGTTTGTGAAACCATAGTCATTGGTGAAGGACAAACATTTTAGGGGTTTTGTAACAGCAACCTCAAGAATCTCTAGTGAATTTCCTCCAACATTACAGGAGAAGAGTGGACTGACATTATTACACCACCTGGAACCACTATAAATCTTGCCTACTTTACTTTACTGAATTTACTTTCTGCATTTTAGTTTATAAGCATACTGATCACATCAACCTACTGAAACTAGCAACTGAATCACACTACATGCACTACTGAGTATCCAATACTTAGTATCATATTTGAAACAATAAGTAATAAGGCTTAATTTAATATATTCAGCCGTAACATACTTAAGAACTTCAATAGTCAGCAGACTACTGACCTTGCTGAGTTTGTCAACTCCAAAAAGTATTAAGTGTTAAGTTTATTCACCCCCCTCTAAACTTAACCAAAACCTTTTCAAGGGACCAACAATTGGTATCGGAGTAGTGCGTCTGTTCTGAAGTAATCCAACTTGTTGTGCTTATCAAAACTCTTTGAAAACTTTCTCAAGTTTCTGATTTTCAAAGCTTTGCATCATGGATAACAGCCAGTATGCCAGGACTATGTTGATGTTCTCTCTAGATCGTTTTGATGAGTACAAACATCGTATTCAGGCTTTTCTAGCTGCAATACATGATGAAATGATGGATGTGTTGATTGATGAACCATTGGAAATCACTAAAGCAATAACTGTGGATGGTCAAACTCAGATTGTTCCAAAGCCAAAAAGAGAGTGGGGTGCTGAAGATAGAAAAAGAGCAAACCTCAACAATATTGCTATTGATATCATTTATAGAACATTGGATAGAAATATGTATATGAAGGTGAAAGATTGCAAAACTGCTAAGGAACTTTGGGAAAGATTACAACTAATTTGTGAAGGCACTGATGCAATCAAGAAAAACAAGATCAGTGTAGCCAAACAAAAGTTCCAAGATTTCAAAACGAAATCAAATGAAACCATTGAGCATATGGAATCTAGATTCAATGCAATCATGGATGAACTCACCCTACTGAATGTGGTCTATACAAAAGAAGAAATCAATACAAGAATCCTTAAAGCTTTACCTACAAAGGAAGTATGGGAAATGAAGGTTACTGCCATGGAAGAGTCCAGGAGACTACATGAAGAAGACACCTTCAAATTGTTTTTAGATCTTAAAGCTTATGAATTCAGTAAGGATCTTGTTCCAAACAATGAAAAAGAAGAACCAAAGACTACTGCACTGGCTGCTGCACATATAGAAGAATCATCAAGTGTTCAAGATGTTTTGCTGGATGAAATGCAATGTTCTAAAAGTCGGTAGGTGCTAGTCGGGCGGGCGGGTAGGGAGTTGGGACTAGGCGGTTTTGGATTTTTTTTATTAATATTTAAAATAATGGAATTGACAAAAACAAAAATAACAAAATATTACTAAAAACCCCCAAAAATAATGATACTACTACTCCAGTAATATTATGTACTAACGCAACATAAGTCCAAAAATTTATTTCACAAAATAAACACATAAAAACATACGTGATACGTCAAAAATAAAAATATTCAAAGTCAAGCACTCATGTTTAAAAAAAATCATAATACAGACCGCCTAGGCCGAGTTTCCCGAGTTGAGCCCGACTATCCCTCCTTGAACCCGACTTTCCCACCTATAGGGTGACTAGTCCCCGACTAGGGACCGACTAGAGACCAGCCCGCCAAGAGAGGTCCGACTAGAGTGTACTCGGGTCCGTGAAGGGCCGACTAGCGCCTAGGCGGTGCCTAGTCGGTCGACTTGGCCGAGTTTTAGAACATTGATGAAATGCAAGAGCAAATAGCCCTGCTGAGTAAGAAAATCCGAATGATGAAATCTGTGGAAAATGAGTTTCAAGGAATTTCACCAAGAAATCAAGTGAAAAGAAAAAGAAAGAATCCAAGAAAGATCATGACTTCTTGTGCTTTCATGGAAAGAAACCAGGACACTTCAAACCTGACTGTCCTGATTTGAAACAAAAGAAGGATCCAGACTATCTATTCTTCAATTGCAAGAAACCTGGACATTTTAGACTTGAATGTCCAGACCTGCTGAAGAACAAAAGTCAGCAGAGAAGATCTGGCAAGAAAGCTTTGGTTGCTGGTGATGAATCAGGATATGAAGTTGAATCTGAAAAAGGAAATGAATCTGATGATACCACACTTATTGCACAATTGGATGCTTATGCTTTGATGGCCAATATGGATGAGACTGTGGAGGTATACAATTCTGTATGTATAAACACTCCTGCTGAAAGTGATAGTGAATCTACTTGTGGTTCAAGTCCCAAAACTTCTGACAGTGAAGAACCTTGGATGCCTTCCTTAATCAACTGAGGAAAATACTATCTGGTTATGAGATTGTGAAGGCTGAAAAAGAGGCACTTCAAGCAGAAATTCAAAGACTAAATGCTAAATTAAGAACTCTCAAAGGTAAGGAAAAGGATTATGGACATAATCAACATAAGTCTGATGTACCTTCAGTAGCTGCTGAATCTGTTGCACAATCCAGTTCCACCACTGCATTCAAATCTGGAAAGCCTTATGGTGATAGAACAGGCCTTGGATTTGAAAATCAACAATCTTCTAAGGGTGGATCTAGAAAGGCTTCTGAACCTAGTACCAGAATTGCTCCTAAGTTTGTACCTGCACAAGATCCAACTCCCAAAAAGGTTGTTGAGGCAGTAAAACCTACTGAGAATGTTTCAAGGAAGCAAAATCAGAAGTCAAAGAAGACAGCAGTACCTAACAAAAAGGGTGCATCCATGGGTAGGACTGCTGGACCATCTAGATCTGCTGGTAGCAGACCTGCTGGACCATAAAAAGGGAAAAATAAAAAAATATTCCAAAGATAAGAGTACAAGCATTAGATTGGATGAAGATAAAGAAGGCAAAGATATTGATCAGACCTTATACAGAAGGATGATAGGAAGTCTGTTGTACCTCACTGCCAGCAAACCTGATATATCCTTTGTTGTAGGTGTTTGTGAAAATTTTCAATCAAAACCTAAGGAAAATCACTTAGCTGCGGTAAAAAAGATTCTCAGGTATCTTAAAGAGACTTTGGGAGTAGGGATTTGATATTCAAAAGATGGAAGTTTTAAGGTTATATCCTACTCAGATTCTGATTATGATGGTTGCAAGAGTGATAGGAAAAGCACCATAGGAACTTGCCAGTTGATGGGAAATAGATTTGTTTCCTGGTTTAGCAAGAAACATAATTCAATATCAACTTCCACTGCTGAAGCTGAATACATTGCTGCTGGAAGTTGTTGTGCACAAGTTTTATGGTTAAGACAGTAATTAAGGGATTGAAAAAAGAGAAATTCCCATAATGTGTGACAATACAAGTGCAATTACAATCACAGAAAATCCATTTTTGCACTCAAGGACCAAGAACATTGATGTAAGACATCATTTTATATGAGATCATATTGAAAAGAAGGATGTAGTGGTTCTTTACATCCCTACTGAAGATCAACTTGCTGACATGTTTACAAAACCTTTGGACAGTGAAAGATTTGCTAAGTTAAGAACTGAGCTTGGCATTATAAAAGTTGACTGACATTCTAATGGTCAGCAGAGTACTGGAATTCACCAAGGGGATTAGTTTTTGCCCTGCTGGGTGTGCTCACTTGGCAGATTAGTCATTGGTATCAACAATTCCTAAGTACTCTTATAGTTTGGACAATTGAGCAAGTGAAGTTGCCAAGGAGATTGGTCTTTGTCCAGTTGGGTGAGTTCACTTGACAGATCAGTCATTGGTATTAAACTTCATCTTGTATTATCAGTTGGACAAAAGCATGTTGTATGAAGATCAGCAGTGTACTTTTGTCAGCAGGCTGCTGAGCCGTCAATTGATCAGCAGAGTAATTTCGAAGAGATCCTGCTGAAAGATCAACTCTACTGAAGATCAAGTCTGTTGAATGACTGTTATAATAAAAGTCAGACTTAATTGATAAGTCAAAAGTAAAGTAAATGGATATTATTCTTATCCATTCTCACAGCGGTTAAATTATTCAACGGTTATAACGCTTATAGGATGAGTTAGTGGGACACGCGGCAACATCTCATTTATTCCAAGATTAATCGTGGTTAATGCTATAGTACGTGCACAGTACTTGCCTGAAAATTCTCACCCACTACCTTTCCTTATATATATAGACATATACACAGAAGATGCATACAGAACTCAGATTGATTTTCTCTGAATATTCATAAGTGTGAACACAGATTTTCAAGCTTTTCTTCTTCATCTTTCTCAAATTTTTTTACAATGAAGGACAAGGATGTTCATCTTGGTACAAGTCAAAGTGTTAGAGGTTATGTAGTTGATGCAAAAAAGACAGAATTAGCAGTCAATCTCGGAAGGAGAATCAGACGGTATGAAGGATTGGAAACCATCTTGAATCTCAGATTGGAAAGTATATCATACACCAATATTTTCAACTTCTGGAGAAACTTGGTGATAAAAGATGATAGAGAGGAATTTACTACGACTATGAATGGCCAAGAAATTGAAATCACCTCAGACCTACTGTGAGAAGATTTTGGATTTGGATCAGGGAATGATGCCCCTACAAATCCAGAATTGATGGAGTTACCACGGTTGGAGTTTGTTGAGCAAATAAAGACAAACAAATCTGTTGCTACAACCTTAAACATAAATGTGAAGAATATTGGCTTGGAATATAATCTGCTGAGCAAGCTTATTGCCAAGAATATTTTGGGATTTATTGGCAGTCTGGATACACCTTCTAGACCAAAGATAGACCTGCTGATAATCATTTCGAGGAGCAAGAAATTCGATTGGGCTGGATTCTTTGTGCAATACATGAAGAAAGTTGTGTCAGATGACAGAGATGGCACAAGGAAATCAAAGACAAAACCTTTAGGTTTAATGATTTTGGCCCTGCTGAATCATTTGTAGATTCCTAATGTTTCACCTGCAAAAATCAACAAATCAAGATACAAACCTGAAATTCATTATAACATCCCAGGCTTAGATGATGATGCTGATGATGATGTTGGTGGTGGTAGTAAAGATGATGATGGTAATGATGGTGAGCAGGAACATAGGAGTAAAGCCAAAAATGATGTGCAACCTGCTGCACCAAAGAAGACTGTGTAGAAAAAAAAAGGCTGGTGATACAAGGAAGATCATTGAACTGCTAAAGCCTAAGAGGACTAGGCAATCAGTAGACATTGCTGAGCCTACTGAGGATGAACCAGTTGTGGAATCTACTGAACCTGTTATTGAACCTACTGAACTTGCTAAATTTGTTGAAACTGCTAAGAAAATGACACCTGTAGATATTTTGAAGGAACATATCAGAGAGGATTCAAGAAAGAAGAAAGCTGCTAGTAAGGGGCAGTTAGAAGCTGAACTTTTTGAGGTTCAAAATCAACCTGCTAAAAGAAGAAAGCAGATTACAAGGAAGAAAGGACATGGAAAAGGTAAAGAACTGAGGGTTCTGGAGGAACACAAAGAAATATAAGAGGAAGAAGATGTTGTTCAAGCAACAGAAGTTATTGAGCCTACTATAGAGGCTGCTAAGGTTGTTGTTGAACAACAAGTGGAAGAACTGTTAGGTGTGATGCCCGAAAGACAATTTTTGTAATTGTTTTATTTAATAAATGAATTGACGTTATTATTCATATTTATTATTCTCATAATCACCGATGTGACAATAGTATTTACACTACAGAAAACCCTAAGTATATCGTTTATGTAATCACTTAACTCAGTGTATGGGATATACACAGGAGGATTGAGTTAGTGAAGATGTACTTAAAATACAATTAGCCCGTAGTGAAGTTAATCGAGAGTATCGGGTCTCTCCTTTAACGTGCTATTAATGCGTCCAGAACACAATAGGTGTGATTGTCTTATACGGACTTTCGGTTAAGAGAACCTAATGGGGCATTTATATATGATAGATATATCGTATAGGGCTGGACCGATTTGATTTGAGTTCACGATATAATTCCGTAATCGAGAAGTCTTATCGAATCAATGGATGATCATATTTATGGATATGTCTTAATCTCGAGGTGATCACGATCAAGCGCTTGAATCGATTATGAAGTTTGACTTGACGGTTAAGGATTACACCGAGTCCGTGGTCCGAATTACCCCATCTTGGCATTGTCTTGGATTGAGTGAGTAGTCCGTGTTATCACAGATACGGAATCCATTCCTTCCATTTATGGAAGTAGATAAACGATTCCCTTATTTGTTAATCCTAGAAAGCGATCGATCGCGCGAGTTCATATTACAACGATTAGCTACCGGTGAGTTGTATGAATTAATTGATCACTAGGGGTTAATGGTAAATAAGGATAAGAGGTTCTAGAAAGGGTTAACGGTAACTTCCCGATTTAGAATGAGCGATCATGGAGGATTAATCCATATGTAATGATTATATCAATGGACGCTTATTATTATACTCGTGAGGAGATAAATATAATCTCATAATCGGAGGAGTGCGATCACGGGATTATGGTGGCATATTCTGTGATTGATTTATCAAATATAATTATTCATTCGTAAGATAATTATTTATTTGATTTATCGGAGCCATGATTATTAGTCCATGGTCCCCGACGTGCCTCCTAATATAGCATAGCTATTCTCGGACGTCGAATCCTAATAATATTAATTTAGTTCTTGTTGGACTTTATTAAAATGATATGTGAATTAATTGTTTAGTAGACTATTAAATTAGTTGGGCTAAATAATTAAATATGTGGAAAAGACATTTTCCATAATCTTGGCCCAAAATTGTGTTATAGTCGAAATTATTGTGACTAGGTCACAAGAGGTAAATTTCGACCCCAAGGCATGTTTAATGAACAAGAAATTAGTTTTCTTGTGATTAATAAAGCATGTGCATAAAATATTTATTGGATAAATATTTATGGTATATGATCTGAGATAAATATTATTCTAGATTTGTTACAGAATATTATGGAATTATCTTTTATTAAAAGAATTTATTTTGTTTGATAAATAAAAATCCTTGGAGGCTAAGTTTTACTCTCCTATATAAAGAGAGTTCTCCCAAACTTAATACACACTTAATTTTCGACTTTCACCTCTTAGAGAGGAGAAAGAAAATTTTCGGCCAAGGGGAAGAAAGGGAAAATCTTGGAGATTTTTCCGGGTAGCATATCGGAAGGGTTCGAGTCGAGGATTTCCTTCCACCGGGAGTTGCTTGGATCACACGTACGGAAGATCGTGGTGCTCATCACACAATCTTTCATCCTTCCTATTGCGGTTCTTCAACTTGGATTTTGAGATCCAAGAGGTATGATCTACAACCCCCTTGTAGAATAGATCTAGTTGTTTTATTACGTATATTATATAGATCTAGATCCATAAATCGCTTCCGCCGCGTATGATATTACTAACAGTGGTATCAGTCGCCATGGTGATCTATATTTATACGTATACAATATTAGATCTAGGAGTGGTAAAACATGTAGATTTTTTGTCCCAATTTTTTTATTGGGGCCGATGCACATGTATATATATTTTTTTTTATGTTATGAATGTCTTGGTTGAAGAGATGGATTGGGGTTGGTATTACATTCAGTAGATCTATTTTGTAGCTCTTTTGATTAGTATCAATTGAAGATAGGATGTGTAATTTATTTTTTGTCATGCGAAAAATTGTAAAAGGTAGTACCTTTTGTATTTAATTTTGATCCGGGTTCGAGACGACGAAGATGATGTGTTGAAGATCATAGTGTTGAAGATTATCAAGAAGGTAAGACGGAAGGAGGCCGAATTGTTTAATTAATTTTTTTTTATTTTTTTTCACCGGCGGCAATTGTGTTTTAATGCGGCAGCTGAATTATTTTTTAACCTAATGTCTTTTATTGGCCGCAAGGCCTATTGTTAATAAAAAAAAAAAAAAATTACATAACAGCCGTGAAATAAACAAAAAAAAAAAAACCTATTTTGGTAAGTTTTTTTTTTGATAATTTTTGCCGAGAAGTTAAAAAAAAAAAAAAATTATTAATATAGATATATTTTAAATATATTGGTATATTACGCCTCCTCTCCTCGCTGCGTCAGTGGTTCGTGTCAAGATCTTAGGTTGAGATCCGGAAGTTTCAAGATCAAGATCGAATATCGAGATTTGAAGACCTAGATTAAATTTTTACTTATCCTTAGAAAATAGGTTAGTGGAGTACCAACAATCCATCTCGGTGTTTAAATTTTCCGCAATTTATTTTTTATGTGTTTGATCATAAAATAGATATAAAATCGGAATTGCCATGACATGCATCATATCATAAATCCACTTCATGCATACATGTAGAATTTTAATTTTGGTAATTAAAATAGGCATGTATACAAACTCGTGTAATTAGTTGAAATTTAATTAATACGTGGTAATTAATAAATTTAGTAACTAATTAAAGATCCGAGGACGGTTATGAAATCGTTAAGCTTTTCGGTGTGTGTTCTCGGTGAACCGCCTTAAAGCCCAAACGAGATCACGTTTTCAATTCGTAGTGTCTACGAGATTGAATGATGGTAAAAAAAAAATAAATATTGGATAAAAACGGTTCGCTTATAGGTTGGGTGGTCAAACTGAGCTAGGCTCGACCGACTTAACCTTCCTAGTGTGATGTATGCACGGGGGTCCGGCAAGACTAAGCTACACCGGAGAACAGAGGGGTGATTCCTTCTTATCTCAATGGGGTTGTCTTGACCCGACTTCGTCCGATCATCACATATGTTCCAACGAATAGGACGGGTAGGCTTGCTTACGTTACCGACACCATTCGAATCCTTGATTTGATGTGCTTTTATGTTAACATCAAAAAAGGCGTGGTTAGTTAACCCACCACCACTTCCAAAATATTGAGTGGGAGCGGGGAGGCGGCACCAACCCCACGGCCTCTACTATAGATACAAGTAAGTGAGAGAAGGGTGACGCCGCGGGCGCTTTGATTTCGTCCCCTACGGATGGTGTTCACCCCTATCAACATTCATGGCTTGGTCTCCGAAAGGATAGGATTTACAGGTACTCGTCGGGTCACCGACCTATCCTACGACGACACACTCGGGCGTACTCTAAGAGATCCGATATAGTAGGTCACACTCATAAAGGATATTTTTGGTAATATCTAGGCTAAAAAAGGAAGGTAGTCAATGAATAAAGGGATGTTCGATTCTCGAGGATGTTCGATTCTCACAAGTTATTCATTGATGAGATTGTCTCGATTTAACCGTCATCTCTTTGACCTACCATATGGCGGCATCGAGATCGAGGTTAAAACTTGGAATGGTAGAGTAGACTTAATTTTAGTTTACAATTCCTAAAATAAAATATAGTAGTGTTAAACTTGAATTAATTTATGTCATTTTATTTACAAGATTATCCCTTACTAAATTGCTTAAAAATTAATTGACTAGTATTGACTTCGTTAAAAGTGGAAAGTAACTAGGACGTTGAACTAGTTAATCGATAATGCAATTATTTTTGAAAGAGATATTTTCTCTTAAGCCTTTAAAAGCGAGTGACATATAGGTATGTCACTAGTGTCATCATCGTGTCAAGCGGAAGACAAACTTAGTTTGATCAAAGGTGATTTCGGACTTTGAAATTCTTTTAGTAAATTTTGAATGTGTAGTAATTACACGAGTAATTTTCTAATTGAAAAATCGGAAAATCATGAAGTATTACTAGTTGGACGATATTTGGAATCGATGAACTAGTGGGAGCTTTATGATTTATTGTTTTTCTAGAACATTAGAAAAGTGTAACTGACTACACACGTAACCGTTCTAATTGAAAAACTGGAAAGTCATGAAATGTTGCTAGTTGGACGATATTTGGAATCGATGAACTAGTGGGAGTTCTATGATTTGTTGTTTTTCTAGAAACATTGAAACTATGTACGAAAGATTTTCTAATCGAAAAAATCGGAAAACCTTAAGAAATAAAGAATTGCTCGTTAGACGGTATTTGGAACCGATAAACTAGTGGGAGCTTTAATGTTATGATTTGTTGTTTTTTCTGGCATATTAGAAAATCCGAGAAGTCCCGACGAGTAACACTCGAAATAGACACCCCACGGTTCAAGAGTAGTGTCTACTCAAACGAACATTTGGTTCAAGACTATTTCCATTCACGGAAAGTCAAGAATGGGAGAATATGTCTAAAAGTGTTAGTCATCTAAACCGAGTACACTTTAAGGCTAAACCAAAAATTAATTAACTGAAAATCATAGGATAAGGATAGTGATTTTGGATCACCAACCTATGAATCCTTGGCAATTTTCTCGAGCTAAGTTCTTTGGAAGAACAAGGTAGCGGTGCATTTAACGATTAAAAGAGTAAACAACGGGCAGTTAATTTTAGCTAGAAAAGTGGGAGTGATATAAGGAAATGAATCTCGGATTCAATCCTTGGATATCACGGAAAATTTATTTTTACATTTAAGATTCGTTGGAGCGAATGGATTTACCTTCTATTCGATAATTTGTTTGTCGTATAGAAAGTGAATATACCATTTGTAGTACGAATCCAAGACTCGGAATTTTGTTTGATAAAGTCAAAACCACTTACAATTGCTGAAATATGTATATAAAACACATCTTAAGAACTATTAAAAGCAATTGGTTTCTATATTTAGATAAACGCTTCTTCACAATCCATAGTTAGTGCATAGTCCCTAAAAGACAAGACCTGAAGACTGGCTCAGGGTGATTCCTTTCTCCCAGTCTGGTTGTATTGTCTCAAAGGATCAATGACTAAGTTTTCTTTCAATCGGGAAAGAATAATGGTTATAAAGAAGTAACATAGCTTGTTCATGACGACCTTCGGGGTCTGATGAAAGATACGAGCTAGTAGGAGCTTCCGAGTAGTGACTTCTTGTCTGATAACTATTCAAACACTCCGGTAAGTTTATCCAAAATATTTTGAGGTTTCTCTGTTTTCAATGAGAGATAGAGTATTCTATACTGTAAATGGGCCATCACATAGTCCTAGGGGTGATGCTCGGCCCGCCTCATAGTGAAATGTTTTCACTAAGTGAGAAACCGTTAAATTGCCTTATATAGTTTTTAGACGTGCTACAATACACTGCTTAACTCAATAAAGATATTTGAAGCGAAATAACGGTTTACATTAATATGTAAGACCGTGAAGTCTACATAGAATATGCTTTGGAATTTACGGATAAGGTGTGGATTCGGTTCACCCCACTTCCATAAATATAAGCATTTAGCACACGGTGCTTGAAGGTAAGACGGGAATTTCGGCGTGAGACGTTCGGTCAATGACCATTCGTGATATATCTTTTAACCTATTGAGTATAAAGGTTTGTTATAAGATTCTTGAAATCGGAAGGGACGATTATCTTGTTGCGCCCCTCCCGATAGAGTCCATGAACAGCGAAACCTTGAAGTACGTTTACTCAAGGTAGTTACTAACTGATTAAAATCAGACCACATCGAACATCTGTTGTTGGTGATAACACTAAATACTACTAAACTAGATCAGAATTTCGATCCACCCAGAATGTAGTGGGAGTATGGTTTATCCATTACCCGTTACGGTTTCTGCAGACTTTGTAGTCTGAGGATCGATCGATGACCTATGGCTCTTTTGTGAGCAGTATAGGATTCTGATAATAGAGGTTGGTTTACAAGCCATAACCCTGTGAATGGAGTTTGGTACTCCAGAGCTGTTCATACTCTTGTAGAACCACCT
This sequence comes from Gentiana macrophylla, assembly GCA_026214975.1. Classification (NCBI taxonomy): domain Eukaryota; kingdom Viridiplantae; phylum Streptophyta; class Magnoliopsida; order Gentianales; family Gentianaceae; genus Gentiana; species Gentiana macrophylla. The sequence goes on from CM047811.1 coordinate 63,709,901, forward strand.
GAGTGTCTCAGGGCTAGTGGGAGTAATTGGATCTACACGGAAAAGAGTAGAATGAGTTCGGTATTGCATGATTTCCCTAAGTATATCGTTTATGTAATCACTTAACTCAGTGTATGGGATATACACAGGAGGATTGAGTTAGTGAAGATGTACTTAAAATACAATTAGCCCGTAGTGAAGTTAATCGAGAGTATCGGGTCTCTCCTTTAACGTGCTATTAATGCGTCCAGAACACAATAGGTGTGATTGTCTTATACGGACTTTCGGTTAAGAGAACCTAATGGGGCATTTATATATGATAGATATATCGTATGAAATTTGGACCGATTTGATTTGAGTTCACGATATAATTCCGTAATCGAGAAGTCTTATCGAATCAATGGATGATCATATTTATGGATATATCTTAATCGAGGTGATCACGAACCAACCGCTTGAATCGGTATGAAGTTTGACTTGACGGTTAAGGATTACACCGAGTCCGTGGTCCGAATTACCCCATCTTGGCATTGTCTTTGGATTGAGTGAGTAGTCGTGTTATCACAGATACGGAATCCATTCCTTCCATTTATGGAAGTAGATAGACAGTTCCCTTATTTGTTAATCCTAGAAACTGATCGATCGCGCGAGTTCATATTACACTGATTTGCTACCAGTGAGTTGTATGAATTAATTGATCACTAGGAGGTTAATGGTAAATAAGGATAAGAGGTTCTAGAAAGGGTTAACGGTAACTTCCCGATTTAGAATGAACAGTCTATGGAGGATTAATCCATATGTAATGATTATATCAATGGACGCTTATTATTATACTCGTGAGGAGATAAATATAATCTCATAATCGGAGGAGTGCAGTCACGGGATTATGGTGGTATATTCCTGTGATTGATTTATCAAATATAATTATTCTGTTCGTAAGATAATTATTTATTTGATTTATCGGAGCCGCTGATTATTAGTCCATGGTCCCCGACGTGCCTCCTAATATAGCATAGCTTTTCTCGGACGTCGAATCCTAATAATATTAATTTAGTTCTTGTTGGACTTTATTAAAATGATATGTGAATTAATTGTTTAGTAGACTATTAAATTAGTTGGGCTAAATAATTAAATATGTGGAAAAGACATTTTCCATAATCTTGGCCCAAAAATTGTGTTATAGTCGAAATTATTGTGACTAGGTCACAAGAGGTAAATTTCGACCCCAAGGCATGTTTAATGAACAAGAAATTAGTTTTCTTGTGATTAATAAGGCATGTGCATAAAATATTTATTGGATAAATATTTATGGTATATGATACAGATAAATATTATTCTAGATTTGTTCTAGAATATTATGGAATTATCTTTTATTAAAAGAATTTATTTTGTTTGATAAATAAAAATCCTTGGAGGCTAAGTTTTACTCTCCTATATAAAGAGAGTTCTCCCAAGCCTTAATACACACTTAATTTTCGACTTTCACCTCTTAGAGAGGAGAAAGAAAATTTTCGGCCAAGGGGAAGAAAGGGAAAATCTTGGAGATTTTTCCGGGTAGCATATCGGAAGGGTTCGAGTCGAGGATTTCCTTCCACCGGGAGTTGCTTGGATCACACGTACGGAAGATCGTGGTGCTCATCACACAATCTTTCATCCTTCCTATTGCGGTTCTTCAACTTGGATTTTGAGATCCAAGAGGTATGATCTACAACCCCCTTGTAGAATAGATCTAGTTGTTTTATTACGTATATTATATAGATCTAGATCCATAAATCGCTTCCGCCGCGTATGATATTACTAACAAGAACCACAGCAGACTGCTGAATCTGAACCTGCTGTGGAGGTTATTGAACCTATTGCAGACCCTGCTGTGGCTGATACAACTCAAGGGAAAGAACAAACTGTTGAAGACCCTACTGTGTAGCATGTAAGTCAGGGGAAGCTAGTATTGAACAAATGGAGATAGTAGGCACAAATGAGTCTGTTGAAGAGCCTACTGACCTGCTTGTATCTGTTGATGATACATTGAGTCTACTTGTTGAGAAATTTGGAAGTCAACAAGTTGAGCAACCTGCTCTTAGGAAGCCTATTATGCCTTATGAAAGAAAGGAAAAGAAATCAAATAAGGAAAAGGTGGATCCTAACTTCAGGAAGGTACAAAAATATTTTGAATGGAAGTTTGGATTCTACAAAAGACAGAAACCAGCAGTAGAACCAATGACTGGTTTTGAAGAATGGGTTTTTGAAAATCTGGAAGTGGAAACTCTACTGTGATTAATTGACACATCTGAGTAAGAGATGAGGCTAATGGCAATCATGGAGGATGGGAAGCAGAAGAAAAATATTATGTTCGGAGATCCAAAATTTACACCTGACAGTGATGACTCATCATCATCCTCATATTCTGATGATGATTCTCCTACTTTTCCAGGAGAGTCCAGTGGAATTGCTAAGGAAAGATCCATTGAAGAAACTGGACAAGGGTCCACTGATAAGACAACACATAAGTCTGCTGATGGTGGCAAGTCTTCTGAGGGCCAGCAGACTGATGATTTGGATCAAGAACTATTTGCTGCATTTACAGAGGATTTAGAAGAACAAATGACAGTAGCAACACTTCTTGAAGATGCTATGGTGAAGGCTACCACTGAAGCTATGTTGATTGAATTGAATGAAATCCTATCTGAAGAATCAAATAAATATCAGGAGAGTGTGGATATAGATGAAACCTTGACCAAAGCTGCTGAATTGCTTAAGAAAATTGCTGAGGTTGGTGGTGTTCTTGAAGAAAACACGAATGTTTTTATTGACACTGCTGTGAAAGTGGAGGTTCAGTCTGCTGAGGCACAAACAACAACTGAACACAGGTCGGAACAGGAGGTCCTAATCACTGAGGATCAAACAGTGTTGGGACAAAGGTTGGACTTAGTATTGAGATTGGAGGAATCCCCTGTGTCTAAGTTGGAGGCTGCTGAAGAACAGGCTACTGAAGAACAGCCTGCTGATGGCAAAGATAGACAGCAAGCTACTGATGAACCTTATGAAGACCAGCTTGTTGACTATGACTTTAGTGATGAGGAGTTCCAAAGGCCAGAAGAAAAAGGAGAAGAAGAGCCCCAACAAGCACATGTACCTATTTTTGAGGAGGTACTAGTTGTGAATGAGGTTGAAGAAGGTCATGAACCTGCTGAATGGGACATGACAAGAGCTATTGTTGTCAGGATACCAAGGGCAGATGATACTGTTGAAGAGCCTGCTGGAGGTTTTGCTGGACAAATGGCTGGTGGTATGGATGGTGCAGTACCAGCATACATTCTGGATGAGTTAAGAGCTGTAAGAAATGATATTACACAGCTAAGAACTCAGTTGACAAGGAGTGAACAGAGATTTGAAGATTTGGTCAACTTAGTGGAAAATAGAGGAAGAACAACAGAGACAGTAGCATCGAATGTTACTTAGTGGAAAATAGAGGAAGAACAACAGAGACAGTAACATCGAATGTTACTCATTTACAATTCTCCACTAATGATATGCTAAGACAAGTTGCCTATGTTAGGAAAGAAGTTGGAATGAGAGATAATAAAATGATTGAACAGATTGTATCATTTCATGAAAAAGTTGACAAGTTGGCTGAGGCACCCAAGTCTACTGAGACACCTCACCATGCCGTACTTGATCCTAAGTTGACTGAGAGGATCAATTTGCTGGAGCACACTATGGAAGGCCAGAGTACTGCAGTTGACACAAGAACTGAAATTATGGAGGGACAACTCAATAATCTGGTAAACACACAGGAAAGTATTCATGGCCTACTCAACCGTTTTATTGATATGTCAATAAGGGGGAAGAAGGTTAGACAATAGAAGCAAGGAGGCAGCAAGGATATTTAGCAAAAAGAAATGGGAGGATGAAATCAATGAATTCAAGAAGCCTGCACCTGGAAGGATACATATGACTAATGACCTACTGAAGGAATACAAGAAGCTCTACTATGGCAAGAAGAGACCTTACCATGATATGACTTTTCAGGAGGGTCTAAATTCCTTCCTTGGATTAAAATTCTAGGAGGTAAGGGTCAAAGCCATGAGATCTGCTAGCAGAGGTGGAAGAGATGGCAGAGGTGGAAGAGGTCAAAGGTTGGGTAATTGGACAGCAAAGGATTTACTGAATGAATTCAAACATTTTTACTTGGGACAAGGCTTCAATGTTCATAGTATAAGGTTGGCCTTACCTGCACCCTGGAAATGGTGGAAAAAGATACATACCTGGATTGATTTCTCCACTGTGGAAAATCAATGGATGCTATTTGGTCATGGAGATCAGGGAGTATCAAAAGAAGCAAGAACAAGACAAGAACATACACTAGATCAGCACACTTATTTATGCCTTTATCTTTAAGCTGATCATAGTTTGTAATAATTCTAAACAAATATGATTTTAATGAGATATGATTGAATTTGTTCTGTTTTTGATTTTATCTTTTTGCTTTGTTGTAAGGAGGGTATTGGCATCATCACTAAAAAGGGGAAATTGTTGGACATAATTTAAGTTTTAATGATGAGTGCCAAACTAGCTGTTATAGAGCAAAGGCAAAAAGTTATCTAGATTAAATGTATAGGTTTACTAGAGTTTGATCTTTGTATAGGTTTGATCAAACAAGCAATGTAATTTGGTCAGCTGACTTTATCAGCAGACCTGTCTAGGTCAGTTGGGTATCTAGGTCAGTAGAGTGTCTAGGAACCTGCTGATGATTTAAGGCTGAGGGTTCAAACTCAGTTATTGAAGGCTAAGGGATCAAACTTAGTATTTAAAATCAAGGCTATGGAATCAGAATTTAGGGAAGTCTGGGATGACCTAAACTGATTACATATACCTTGTGTGCAAGGTCTAAGCTCCATAAGTTAAGTGGTGATTGGAACTTAGTTATGTTCAAAATGGTGTACTCTAACTTCACAATAAAAAGTTAGATGATAGGAGTCAGCTGAAGTGTTATTAAAACAAAACAGACTTAAATTAGCTGACAGATATACACATCAGCAGACTGATATGGATCAGATGTCTACTGAATGGAAATCTCGATTTAATCAAAGTTTACATTGGAAGATTAAATGGATAATGATGGATTACAAGCCTTGATTTTGTCAACAAATCAATGGTCAAGATAAAAGGAACGTCGGAAAGATTCAGACCTTTATCGAATGGTTAGAAGTCAAAGGATGGATGATCTAAAAGCGTCAAAAAGCCGATCGACAATTATCGAGATTATGAGCAGAGGTAAAAAGCAAAGTCAAGATGGAGACAAGTCAAAAACGGCTATAGTTGAAATTCAAACACAAGTCACAGGATTCACACCTATAAATAGGGGACTCTTAACTCAGATTTAAGATGATGAACTACATTAGAATCCTTACGAAGCAATCAAGTTTTTGAGCAAGAAAATAACCATCTGACATATACTGAGCTTAAATTTGCTGATCAAGAATTATCTTCAAGTGTAACCTGCTATCAAGTTACATCAAGTATACACACTTGAATACCTCAAGCTGCTGATCATTTCATTCTGATCAAAGGCTGCTGAAAGCTGAATCACTTACTTGATTCAACCCTTCTTTTTCAAAGAATTTTGCTGAAGACAAAGAAGCACTTTTGGAAGTGTCAAGAGCTGCTGCTTGTAGTGGAGCTTGTGAAGAGGAAATCCTATCCTTCAAGGACCAGTGGAATACTTTGGAGCAGCAATCCTACCTGTTTCAAGTGTTCAGTTTGTTAAACCATAGTCATTGGTGAAGGACAAACAGTTTAGGTATTTTTGAACAGAAACCTCAAGAATCTCTAGTGAATTTCCTCTAACATCACATGAGAAGAGTGAACTGATAGGATTACACCACCTGGAACCACTATAAATCTTGCCTACTTTACTTTACTACATTTACTTTCTGCATTTTAGTTTATAAGCATACTGATCAAATCAACCTACTGAAACTGAATCACACTACATGCACTACTGACTATCGAATACTTAGTATCATATTTGAAACAACAAGTAATAAGGCTTAATTTAATATATTCCACTGCAACAGACTCAAGAGCTTCAATAGTCAGCAGACTACTGATAGTCCGTAGACTACTGATAGTCAGCAGACTACTGACCTTGCTGAGTTTGTCAACTCCAAAAAGTTTTAAATGTTAAGTTTATTCACCCCCCCCCCCCCTCTAAACTTAACCAAAGCCTTTTTTAGGGACCAACATCTGCTTTTATGGGAGGCTATAACAAAAAGGATCCTCTAAAAAGAATGAGCAAAAATGGAACTTCCAGTGTGATCATTGCAAGAAGGGGCACACAAAAGAGTCTTGCTGGAATCTCCATGGTAAGCCACCCCACTTGGAAAAGAATTAGAACAACAAGGCTGTTGGAAACTAGAATGATAAAAAGGCATATAATGCTGCTGAAAAACCAAGTCTCTTCTCCAAAGAACAAATGGAAGCCTTGAACCAACTCTTCGACAATAGACTGCCACAACCTACTGCAGACACATCTGTTTGTGCATATGCTCAGAATAGTAATAACACCTGCATCATTGATTCAGGTGCCTCTAGTCATATGACAGGTGACCTCTCACTTTTTGAATCTTACTACAAAATCACTCACCCTCACTTTGTAAAAATAGAAGATGCCTCTTGATATAAAGTTGAAGGAAAGGGTAATATCACACTTGACAGTCACCTTACTCTCACATATGTTCTCTATGTTCCTAATTTAAACTGCAATCTTTTGCCAGTCAGTCAGTTTTCTAAGGATAGAAATAGCATAATTAACTTTCATCCTACTCGTTGTGAGTTTCAGGACATGGCATCTTTTGAGAAGATTGACAGTGTTAGAAAGATAGAAGCTCTCTATCTACTTCATGGCAAGAATGTGAAGACTGTTAAGGGTTTAAGTTTTTCCCATGATTCCCCTAAATGTACCAAGATCAGAATGCTGCATTTAAGATTAGGTCATCCAAATTTGCATTATTTAAAAAGGATGTATCCTACTTTGTTTTCTGGTGTAAAAGTTGATGATTTGAAATGTGAATTTTGTGAACTATCAAAGCATTCTAGAACTTCTTTCTAAGTTGTTCCCCATAAAGAATCTGTTCCCTTTAAACTTATTCACACTGATGTATGTGGTCCATCTCAAAACCCCAACCTCACACACAAAAAATGGTTTGTGACCTTCATAGATGACCACACTAGAATTAGTTGGGTCTATCTTATGAAGCACAAGACTGAAGTGAGCATGATTTTTGAAAATTTCTATAAAATGGTTGAAACCCAGTTCGAAACAAGAATTCAAATACACAGATCCGATAATGGGACAAAGTACTTGAATTCATTTCTTGGACCTTTCTTAATTGACAAATGAATTATTCACCAAACCTCCTGCACCAACACTCCACAACAAAATAGAGTGGCAAAGAGAAAGAATAGACACCTTTTGGAAGTTACAAAAACTCTCTTGTTCTCCTATGGTGTTCCTTCTGTTTATTGGGGAGAACTTGTACTCACTGCAGCATTTCTTATAAACAGAATGCCATCTAGAATTCTTGGTTTTAAAATACATGTTGAAACCCTCATTTCATCCTACCCTGCCTCCAAACTGATCACCTCCATACCTCTTAAAGTAAATTGGTTGCACGGCCTTTGTCCATATTCACTCCCATAATAGGAGCAAAATTGGAACAATAGCTGTAAAAACCATATTTGTAGGATATTCTCCTACTCATAATGGTTTTGAGTGTTTTGACCCCTAGAATAACAGATCCTACAGATCTTATGATTTTTTTTCAAGACCAGCCCTTTTACTCTAAAGATACAAGTACTGACCAAACTCAGTACAACTTTCTTAACACTGATGTGATTCTCCCTACTGCTGAAACTGGTCTACCTGGGGAAACCCTCCCTCAACAGTCTGACAAGACCATTTCTCTGCCAGAATAGAAATTTATTGGCTATACCAGACAAAAGAAACCTTCCAAACTTATTAGCACTTCCATATCATCTCCTGGTATATGCACTAACCAGAACCTGCAGGAACATCAAGATCCTACTACTACTGGTAAAAACACTCAGCAGGAAACTGATAACACCACTCTCACTGATCATGGGGAAGGTGAGAAAATTGAAGCTGACTGTGAAAGACCAGCTGCCATACAATAGAATTATGAGACTTCACCACCAAAAGAGTTGCCCATTGCCTTAAGAAAGAGCACTAAGGAGTGCACCAAACACCCTATTGACAGGTTTGTCTCATATGGTAAGCTCTCAACAGTTTTTCAGTCATATTTTGCTAAGATAGACTCGGTATTCATACCAAAAACCATCCAACAAGCTCTTAGTTGTCCCCAAATGGAAAAATGATGTTATGGTTGAGCTAAATGCCCTGGAGGACAACCACACCTGATACTTGGTTCCTATGCCAAAAGGTGTAAGGCATGTTGGATGTAGATGGTTGTTTACTGTAAAACATAATCATGATGGCTCCATCAATAGACACAAAGCCAGATTGGTTTCCTGATATGGATTTTTGTACAGTTCCAATCTAACCGGTAGTGTACCGGGTCAAATTGTAGTCTAGTCTAGTGAACAAGGTCGTCTCCTCAGGGAACACGCAATATAAAGTGTGGTTAAACATCAATTAGCTATTATTATCTTGATCTAAGTCGCAGTTTTGACAGAAAAGTAAAATTTTACGTTACTTAATTACTAATAAAATTAACAATTAATAAAGGTACTAACCAAGACAATTTCATTGAACTACAGTCTCTTTTAGTTTCAAGGATGTGATTAATTCAGTTTATTAAGGGTGTCCAAGTGTGCAAAACGGTGTACTCCTATTCTAACAATTTACCCCCATACGAGTGTATGAAATTGTTCTCTGCCTCCTCCTTGGTTTAAGAGCCCTAAACCTAATGATTTGACATGATACAATCATGAATACAACTAGTTCATTCCCCGGATAAGAAATCGAACTCCGATAACGGTCAACTTTACCTTCCGGTTTTTCTACCTCGTTCTCACACCTAATATCTCCGTTCGGTATCAATTAAGTGTGTGTGTGCCAATATTGGTTAATTACTCCAACACAAGCTAACAATCAATATAAGTAGAAAAAGCTTTCACACAATCGAAAATAAAACATACAATACATAATCATCATCCGATCAACCAAAAGAGATCAAAATAGTTCATTACATGCCTTGGTTAGTTACAAGACTAGCCACTAATTACAACGAATACTAACAAATTCAATGTAGCATTCATAATAATCAGATTATCAATACAAAATAAAACTAGAATATTAATTACCGACTTCAACCGATAAGTTTGCAACGGCAATCTTGTTTCCATCTCCGGTGAGCTTCAATGGATGTTACAAACTCTGTTAAGCTTCTTCCACGTAGAATACACCAAGAAATTAAACTAACAGTCTAGGTTTATATTTGTGATGAAATTAGCTAATATGGAAATAAATATGTTTGGCTTTAAGAGCCTATTTGTGTTGCCTGCAAGATAGAAAGGAGAAGGAAATTGGCCAAGTCCCCCTTCTCTTGTGACATGCAAAAATATATATAGAAACCGTCTTTGTATGTGAATAGTAAATGGGAAATAATTGAATTTGTCCATTCACGGCGTACGCCGGTATTTCCCCGGTCTGCGCCGGAATCTTGGCAATCAGTTAGGTGTCAGAGCCATTAAACGCCAATATTTGCCAATCTTTGATAGATTTTGGATATCTTTCCGGCGTAGACCGGTATCTACCCGGTCTGCGCCGGGTCTTGTCAAAATCAGATTCGTATAAGATTTGTTTTGATAATTATGCATCCATCGAGCTTTACGTCATGACTTCAAGACTTCACTACGTGGTATGTGTACAAAACGAAACAAGAAAAACCACGGTAAATCTAATAATAAAATTAGACCGACAAGCCTCAAAATAGTGGAAAATTATGATATCTATTATTTTCGGAAATAAACAGTATTATTACGATATTTATTATATTTAATATAAAACGTTGCTAAAAACTTAAGAAATGGGATTTAAAATGGATCAAAATATATTATCTGGTTGACATACATCAACCACTCTCCACTTAGCCTTTGATCGTCCTCGAGCAAAATAAGCGACAAAATAATTAAGGCCACAACCGTTAGTTATGCAATGCTAAGAAATGAATGTTTCAACAAGATGGTCCATCCAATCAAAATTAAAGATTATGTGTTATTTTGCTATCTAAGAGAGTAGTGTAGTATGTGGACGGACCTTCCTCAACTTTTGTTACTATTCAACCAATCGAGAAATCATGCATACCGAATTTAATATATGCAAACCATAAGCTTAAGAGTGATACCAATCTCCACTAATCGAGGTATTCGGAATCAAGAAGATAGGTCGGGTAGGACTTGCAGGTTTGTAATGTCAGGCTCGGGTATTGGCTAATCGAAGGGATAAAAAGGATATAAAAAGAACAAATGCAAGATAGCAAAGTTTTATGCCTTCAATTCCATTGATTTTCTGAATTTACAACTCCAATTCTCTCGCATATTTGCCAAAGACGTCTCCTCAACAATAAACTTAAAATATGAAGTATCTTTTCTTTTAATTTATCACCCGAACTCGCATTACTCGAATTGTTGAACTTGTCCTCCAAAATTGCCCTCTAAAACTCAACATCTTTATATAAAATTATATATACATGAGTATACATATATATATATATATATATATATATATATATATATATATATATATATATATATATATATATGGGGTTTTTTTAAAACATATATAATATATATACATCAACGGTCTCCGAACTCGATAGATATCGCCTCAATTTTTTTCGCCAATAAAATTGTCCAACCTTCAACTTCCAAAGTAATCACCGCATAATACATAAAAACGTGCTAAACTTGCGGGTCATCAAGGGAATGTAGACCAAAATTAGGCTAAGGGTCGGATAATAATTAGGCTAATCACGAATGGCTAGTTCGAGTGGGGTCTCACCACTCTACAAAAGTTGAGGTGGGGATAGGTGGAAATTACTTTCGGGATGGCTATTTGGCTATAGTTAAGTCAAAGAAATGCCAGGACCGTCATTCCTAACTTCGATTCCAAACACCTTTCTATTTTGCCTCGAAAGGATATCAAACTTAAGTTCTAGTTGCTACTGAAACATATATGCATAATTTCATAAAAGTTTGTATGTTAACAAAACTTCGAATATGCGTTCCAAAGATTCACACTACTGTCAAAAAATTGGAAGATAACATGTATCTTTAATTATTTAAGGTTGTTCATCATTTTGAAATATTTATTCTATTAATCGTAAATCTAAAAGTTGTGCTCAGAATTATTTTATTCTACTTTTTATGCTCAAAAAGTAATCAATCTTAAGCATTTCACAAGTATTTAGTAAAATTATTCCTTATTAGACTAACTACGTTTCCACTCCCCACTTACGAACTATTATCGTCCCGATAAAAAGTGAGTAATAAGTAAGTGGTTAGTCTAATCAAATAGACTAGCATTTCCCAAGTATTTTATATCTAATCAAATTTTGATGGAATGTGAAAATGGCCATGGCGTAAACCAGACTATTTCTGGCGCAGACCGGGTATGGTAGAACACTTACAGAGAGAGCTATGAAATCAGTTCAAAATGGTGAAATATAAAAATAAAAGATCATGAACAAAACAAAATAAAATTGAACATGCAACCTTGATTTTATTTAGATAATTTAGATATTATACAAACTAGGCAAGATAAAGAAATTCATGACGTGCCAACGGCATTATTTGTTATCTTACAAACTAAAAAAACAACAACCAGACTGAAACAACGAAACCAACCAAACATAAGATACGACCAGATCAACCATCAAGGTATGCAGAAGACAACGAAACCAATGACCAACTTAATCAGTATCCCCCGCCTCAGCAGAAGATGAACCACCGGGAATGTCAACTAGCAACAACGCAGTTTGGGAATGACGGCACGGAAAGACTTCATCTGTGGAAATGATAGGTACTCCAGCAACATGATTACATAAGTGCGAAATCACCCATGCAAAAGGTAATGGCTGGCGGAAATTGGTTCTTGATAGTGCAAAACAAATAGCAACATGGTGTATGAGTACACCCCAGTCAATTATAGCGCCAGTAGAGATTGCATAGAGCAACAACAGCTCATCATCGTTAACCTCAGAGAAATCATTTGTAGGGAAACACGAGAATTGATGAAATGCTTCCAGGCACGCATTTCAGGAGACAGGCTATAAACTGACATATCACGCTCGTGGGGAGCACCAGGAAATAAGGCATGCACGGCTTCAGCACATTTCAAAACCAACCCAAATACGGTGTCTAACCGCCATGCCCGTTCATAGTGGGTATGAATAGCAACTTGCTCCACAGAGATGAAAAAGGCACGGTTTATAACCGTAGGAGTAAATGGGATCCAGACACCTCGGATGGAGACTGAGGTGGTTTCTGCAATGGAGGGTGTTTCAGATAGTACAGCATAAAACTCTCGTACCATAGTGATATTGATACGTCCATGGGGAGCACGAACAAACCGTTCCCAACCTCCCCACAGAACTCGAATTTCTCCCCAATCTTTAACTTTCCTCATGTTGAGGCCTTTTTCAATAAGGATGGATGAGTGAGAAAAGTTAGAGAAGAAGCGATCACGTGCAGTTTCAGAGGCATAATCAATGATGTGCGGGGTAGGATATTGTGGTTCAGGCTGAGAATCAACTGAGTTTGTGGATGCAGGGGGTGAAAGGGATGGTGTTGATGGTGAAGCCATGGCTGCAAGAAGAAGGAAAATAAAAGGTGAAGAAAAGTTGGTGTGAATTTGGTGTTTTTTATAGTGGATATAAATAGAATGGAAGATTGATTCTGGTCGGTCCAAATATAGTATGGCCGGCGCGGACCGGGATGTACCGGCGCAGACCCGGTCATCTACTAGGTACTCATTTGGCTATAAAGGAATATGCAGAGATAATGTCAGGTTGGTGTGGAGTAATAGAGGCCGGAGTAGACCGGGTTAACACGGCATAGATCGTGCTAAACGACGAAAAAAAAGGCCAGCTAGAGATTCCGGCGCAGACCGGTAAGTAGCCGGCGCAGACCGAGAATCTCCAATTTACGTACAGAGAGCAAAACATGCTTTTTAGTCAAAATTTTATTAAAATTAACACAAAGGATGTATATTTTGGTAACATAAAGAGAACAAGATTTATGTAAACGAAGCATAGCTATATAAAAAGAGCAAGATGTGCACTACCCAGAGAGTGCATCAAACCAAAGATAATGATCGTAATATAGTTTGAAACCATACAACAAAATAAAAATGACAATCCAACAAATCTGTCAATCCAAATGACAATCCAAAATGATAATTAAGTTTTTAGAAATTGATAGGAATCGTTCAAATGTCTGAATCAGCGTCAGAGTCATCCATCTTGTGGCTCTGAATAGCGTCTCAAAAATCAGTATCACTCATAGCTACCGTGCTTACTGGACCAAAATTTAGTGGATTGGTCAGACCGCCTGCTTGGAAATCTGCTGGATTGAGATTGCTCATAAACTGGGGCGGATCTGAGAGTGCGGCAAGATATGCCAAATCTTCGAAATGAGCACCAGCCGCAGTTATAGACATGACCACTGAACCTTCTAACCCCATGCTACTCAAGGCAGCAGTGATGGAGGTGATAGAAGATGGAATGCTAAGACCAACAGAGAAATCCGCAGTCGAGCCTGTACCTGTAGACACAAAACTAGGTATACCACCAAGAGCTAAGGTAGGCCTAGGAAAAGCTTGGTGGGAGGTACGAGGTGGTATATGAGAGATCCATGTAGGTAAGGTAAAGGGATCGGACTGACATTGATCAAGGGTATCAGAGATCTCGCCATAACTCGGGTTGATAGTTCTTAGAAAATCATGCTGACCCCGGACACCAATACGTATATTTTCAGCCCACTCCCGAACTCTTTCAAAACCTAGTATCATATTAGCATCACGAGTTTCCTGGCCACCCCTAATAGCAGCTAACTCAGACTCAATGAAGTCAAACCGGGCCTATTGAGCAAAAGTTTGGATAGGAAACATGGTAGGAGATGGAAAAACAGGGGGGTTAGCAGCTGGAACGCGACTAGCAGGTGGTGCTTGAGGCGGTACAGGATTATCATAATCAATGCGACCAGCTGGAAGATTGGCAAGACGGGGACCAATGATTAGTGAATCGGGGGACATTTGTCTGTCAGCTGGAAGAACATGGACGTGAGCTAGGATGCAAAGAGCAGAGATCAAATTTGGAAATGGCATATTGCCACTCAGAGGATGGTTAAGGGTGAATTTTCTAGCTCTGGTAAAGATAATCCTTCCTAAATCAACTGGAATATTTGTAACTGTTGCCCAGGCTATACAAGCATTAGGGTAGTTATAAGCACTAAGATGTCGTGAAGGACTCACATTATGGCCTAAGAAGTGCTGCGGGGCTCGTATATTCTTGATAAATCCACCAAATTTAAACTGTTTTTCAACCCATGTGGCGGATGGATCAAAATGATGCTGAGCCTCAAAATCTCGAGCTTGCATCATACTAGCTTGGCTGAGGTTCCAAACTTTGAAATAATCCTGATCATGAGGTATGTCTGGGATTCTGTAAAAGGCATTGATAACTTCAGGGGTAAACGGGACAGCCATACCACGAATGGAGATTGAAGTTAATGGTCCTTCCGCTACCGGTTCAACAGTAGCAAGGACAGGATAAAATTCAGCCACCATTGTGGCATTGATAATATCAGTGAGAGGCTCGGCAATCCGTAACCAATTTCGAGGCTCAAAAATCTGACTCAACTCAACTCCAAGGGATTTGAAGTTTACACTGCGCTCGAGGAGAAGGTTACAATTTCCAAAATAATTATCAAAGGCTTGGATGGCAGCCGGAGTTGCGGTTCTTCGAAAAGAGACCGCCTCCTCCTCGGCGGTAAGAGGTCGGGGTTCATGGACTGGAACTATGATAACTGGGGAATTAGTCTTTCGTTTTTTTACCTGTATTCTTCCTATGAGGGTTGGAGGTTTCGGCCATATACGAGAGTGGTATGAACAAAACATAATTACAAAATTAAAAAGTGCAATTTCTTAAATCAAAAAGCAAAATAGGTTTTTAGTAAGATTTTAGAAAGTAAAAGATCAAATTTTGTACCTTATTGTTATGCTGCTTTCGCCGGAACAGAGGAATTTGGTGGCCGGAATTTATAGTGCTTCACCGGAGAAGATGTAGCCGCCTACCCGAGAAGCATAAATGATTTGCTTCCTTGTTGATGAAGTGGAGAATAAGAGAAGTAAAAATAAAATTTTTAGAAGGAGGAAAAATAAAATAGGGAGGAGAAGAGAAGAGGTGATTGTGAGAGGGTAAGTGGAGGTTTGGGGAGGAAGGTGGAGAGTTGTAATGGAGGAGGAAATGGAAGAGGAGGAGCCGATTGAGGAGAGGAGAGGAGTTATAAGGGAGAGAGAAGAAGAAAACCGATCCTGATATTCAAAACTGATTCATCCGGCGCAAACCGGAGATTCACGGCGCAGACCGTGAAATTGGGGGGTCCCTTCAGATTTGAATTAGATTCCCGGCGTAGATCGGGATTCGTACACGGCGTACGCCGTAAAAAAAACTAGACGGTTTCTTATAAATTTATTACTATTCATTTATTAAGTTTATTTATATATATTAATTTATTGGCCTATTTGTACACAAAATATTTTTTATTTTTTTTATCCTTATATAGCCCTAAATTTATAAATTAACATCACTTAGTTACTTATTTTTATTATTTTATACAAACCACTTACTTAGTTATTATTACTATTTTATTATTTGTATAAATACATATTTATTATTTTTACTCCATTCGACAAACGTATCATTTAATATACTTAATCAAAAAGGATACTCCTATCAAGTATTCATCAAAGCACGTAGCAATTAAGTATACTGTCAAACCGGAAATAAATGCTTAATGAGTAATAGGAAGGATATTACCCATGAATTGCTAAATTTATAGTCTGATAGCTAGACTATCTCATTCTTCAATTGGTTGGGGGGTCAGTAAGGAACATCACCTCTCGAGTTGGAGGGTTCCTTCTTCCTCAATGAAAAGTTTCACTCTATGACCATTTGTTATGAAGGTCGTCTTCCCATCAGTCAATTCCACTACTCCGGATGCATGCACTTTAATCACAAAAAATGGACCTGTCCACGTGGACTTAAGATTTCCTGGAAAAAATTTCAAATGTGAGTTGTATAAGAGCACTCGATCACCTACATGGAACTCACGACGAAAAATTATTTTATCATGGAAAGACTTCGTGCGGTCCTTGTAGATTCGGGCATTCTCATAAGCATCAAGGCGAAACTCCTCAAGTTCTGTGAGTTGGAGTAATCGATGGTCACCAACGGCCTTAGGATCAAAGTTAAGAAATTTAATAGCCCAAAAGGCACGATTTTCCAACTCAACCGGAAGATGACAAGACTTCACAAAAACTAGTCTATAGGGAGAACAGCCAATTGGTGTTTTAAAGGCCGTTCTGTATGCCCATAGTGCATCATCTAATTTTTCCGCCCAATTTTTACGGTTGGAATCGACTTTTTTTCAATAATTCTTTTCACCTCTCTATTAGATACCTCGATTTGGCCACTAGTCTGTGGATGGTACGGAGTACCAATCTTGTGTTTTACACCATATTTCTCAATCAACTTGGTAAATGGCCAGTTACAAAAGTGTGACCCTCTATCACTAATGATAGCCCTCGGAGTGCCAAATCTCGTGAATATATTCTTTTTAAGGAATTTTATTACTACTCTGGTATCATTAGTTGGAAGAGCTTGGGCTTCAACCCATTTAGATACATAATCGACCATTACTAAGATGAATTTCTTACCAAATGATGGGGGAAAGGGGCACATAAAATCAATGCCCAAACATCGAACAATTCACACTCCAATATAGGTGGAGAGGCATCTCGTGCTTTTTAGAAATATTTCCCCATTTTTGACATGATTCACAAGATTGTGCATAGTGGTGTGCGTCTTTATACAATGTAGGCCAGTAAAAACCACATTGCAATACTTTGTAGGCGGTTTTCCACCCTCCATGGTGGCCGCCAGCCTCACGATCATGGCAAAAGGATAAGATACTTAAAATCTCATTATCGAGCAGATTTCCTAATTATGCCATCCGAACACCTTCGAAAAAGGTCCGGTTTTTCCCAATAATAAAATTTTTAATCATAAAAGAACTTCTTTTTCTTTTGCCATGTCCAATGAGATGGAACATACTCACAAGTAAAATAATTAACGATATTACCGAACCATGACGAGCTCTCCTTTGGTGTATTACCAGCTTTTATGAGTTGCATAGTTGGAGGAGCGTTGATCATGAGGAGTTGTTCGTCCGGAAATGAATCCTTAATCTCTTGTCTCCTTCCTTCTTCTTCAGCAACTTCCATACGACTCAAATGATCTGCTACAACATTCTCACTACCATTTTTATCTTTAATCTCAATGTCAAACTCTTGAAGTAAGAGAATCCATCTGAGTAGACGTGGTTTTGCATTCTTCTTATTCAACAAGTACTTTAATGCCGTATGATCAGTGTAAACAATGACTTTTGAACCGACGAGATAAGACCAAAATTTGTCTAATGCAAAGATTACGGCAAGTAGCTCTTTTTCTGTTGTGGCATAGTTAAGCTGAGCTGCGTTTAATGTGTGAGATGCATAATAGATTGCCTTAAGTACCTTGTCATGGCGTTGACCTAACACAGCTCCAACTGCCAGATCGCTTGCATCACACATAAGCTCAAAGGGTAAATTCCAATCTGGTGCCACTAGTACTGGTGCAGTTATTAGTCGTACTCTTAAAATCATAAATGCTTCCATACATTTATCATCAAAGTTGAATGGCACTTCTTTTTCGAGAAAATGACTGAGAGGCTTTGCTATATGTGAAAAGTCTGCGATAAACCGTCTATAGAAACCTGCATGTCCGAGAAATCCTCTCAGAGTTTTCAGATTGACTGGTGGAGGTAATTTTTCAATCACTTCGATCTTTGCTCTGTCCACCTCAATACCTTCTTCAGAAATTCTGTGACCCAAAACAATACCGTCTGACACTATTAGATGACACTTTTCCCAGTTCAAGACCAAGTTTGAGTCTTCACAGCGTTGTAGGACACGTTCCAGGTGTGGAAGACATTCTCTGAAAGAGTCTCCAAAAACACTGAAATTGTCCATAAAAATTTCCAAAAACTTTTCTACCATGTCAGAAAATATTGCCATCATGCATCACTGAAACGTAGCTGGTGCATTACACAATCCAAATGGAATTCTTTTGTATGCAAAGGTTCCACATGGACAAGTGAACATCGTTTTCTCTCTATCTCCTGCTGCAATAAATATTTGCAAATATCCTGAATAACCATCCAAAAAACAATAAAATTTGTGTCCACCCAACCGTTCCAACATCTACACTATGAATGGAAGTGGGTGATGGTCTTTCTTAGTATGCTCATTCAGCTTGTGGAAATCAATGCACATTCGATATCCCATGACCTCTCTTGTCGGAATTCATTCATGCTTGTCAATTTTCTTTTATCATGAAACCGCCCTTCTTTGGTACCACTTGGGTGGGACTTACCCATTCACTGTCTGATATGGGAAAGATTATCCCCATCTCCAATAGTTTAATAACCTCTTTCTTGACTACTTTTTGCATGTTTGGGTTGAGGCGGTGTTGTGGTTGGATACATGGTTTAGCAACTTCATTCAAGATGATCTTGTGTACACAAATCTCGGGAATTATTCCTTGAATATCTGCCATTGTCCATCCAAATGCTTTCTTATGTTGCCTCAGCATTCTCAACAATTGGTCTTCCTGCAAACTGTTTAGTGATGACGAAATAATAACAGGAAGCAATTAATCGGATTCCAGAAAGGCATATTTAAGATTAGAAGGGAGAGGTTTCAATTCCAGATTCTGTGGTGGCTCTTCCACCGAGGGTTTTAATACGGGGCCATCCAGTTCTAATTCCAAATAACGATGCCATGGTTGTCTCACAAAAGAACCATATTTGTCTAGGTGAAAAATTACTTCTTCCATCTCTTGGTCATTCTTATCTCCTTCATAGATGGATAAGGCCAAACATTCTTCGAGCTTATCTTCAAAAATCTACAATTTAGTGTGATCCATACAAATAGAAGATATAGTATCTATGAATGAACATGACTCTTGTGACTTGTACGGATGTTTCATAGCTCTGAAGATTTTAAAAGTGACCTCATCTTCATTGACTCTTAGGACTAATTCTCCTTTTTGAACATCGATAAGGGTTCTTCCAGTAGCTAGGAATGGATGACCAAGAATGAGGGGCGTTGAAAACCCTTCCTCCATTTCCATAACTACAAAGTCAACTGGGAAGTAAAACTTATCTACCTTGACTAACACGTCTTCGATGACTCCCTTAGGACGCTTAATTGATCTATCTGCTAATTGAAGCGTCATCTCAGTGTTTTTGAGCTTTCCTATTCCTAGTTTCTTATAATCCTCGTAAGACATGAGATGAATGCTCACACCGAGATCGCAAAGCACCTTCTTAAACAAAAAACCTCTAATCTCACAGGGAATGGTAAAACTACCGGGGTCTCTAAGTTTAGGTGGGAGCTTGTGCTGTAATACTGCAGAGCATTCTTCATTAAGGCAAATATTCTCATACTGTTCTAAACATTTTTTGTTCGATAGGATATCCTTAAGAAACTTTCCGTATGTGGGCATGTTGATTAGTGCTTCAATGGCAGGGAGATTAATGTTAAGGTGACGAAATGTGTCAAGGAAACGTGCATACTTCTTATCCGTATTCAATTTTTTAATTTGCTCTCTAGGTGGGTAAGGCAAAGATTCAAGATCAATAAGTTTAGGGTTTGAAGTTATACCTCCCTTACGTTTTTCCTTGGGTGAAGATGGTGATGCTTCATTGAACGTTTGAGCACTTGGTGGTCGCCATGTGTCATGATCCTACACTACCTTCTTTGAAATGTGCCCTGAATTCCTTTTTTCTTGCTCTGTTGGTTAAGTGTTGCTACTCCCCACTTGGACTGTATTATCAGCAATATTGTCCTCTCTGACATGTTCATTAAATAAAATCCGTAAATCGCTAGCCCTTGGATTTTTTAGTATTCTCGGGACTTTGATCCATCCCTCATCTTTGCTTTCCGCTTCAACATGTCTATCACGTCTCAAGAAATTCTCAATAATTTCTTCTTCTTCTGTATTGAACTTTGCTTCATCCTTGTTTTCTAGTTCTTCTTATTTATCATCCAAATCATCTTCCACTTCATTGTTTCCGGAGTTCTCTATTCCATTCCTTCCACACACCCTTCCACTTCGGGTAATGACAGCATTCACCTCTCTCGGGTTTCTTTCGGTATTACTCGGTAATCCTTCCAGAGGTCTACTGTTCTTTCGTTCTCCTTATCTAATCAAGTGATCTTCCATATTGTGCACGGATGCTTCTATGGTTCTCATCCTCGTGTCATGTCCACTTATGGATGTTTTTAAAGTACTCATATCCTTAGTAACTGTGCCTATAGAAGTCATCATGGTTTCCATATTCTGAGCTTGAGTAGACATCACACCCATCATATTCTCCGTCAATTTTTCCCACTTATCAACTCCTTCTACAGGTGGGGTTGAACTTTGAGTGACTGGTATGCTTTGAGTGGTGTGTTGAGGGTATGATCTGGGTGGTGGTAATTGGTGAGTTTGGCTTGATGTATTTCCTTAATAACCTTGGTTTTGAGCGTTTGCATTATATGAGCTCTTGTACTGAGTAGGATACGGAAGTTGTCCTTGCTTGTTTGAGCTCTTGGACCAGCGAAAAGTAGGGTGATCCCTCCTAATGGCATTGAATGAATTTGAATAGACATTGTT
Organism: Gentiana macrophylla; assembly: GCA_026214975.1. Lineage (NCBI taxonomy): Eukaryota > Viridiplantae > Streptophyta > Magnoliopsida > Gentianales > Gentianaceae > Gentiana > Gentiana macrophylla. The sequence goes on from CM047811.1 coordinate 63,730,906, forward strand.
CAAGTTCAGATGTTGTTGCATGAAACTCACCTCTTCTCTTGAATATCCTTCGGATTCTTCCATTCTTAATGACATATTGTCATAATTCCTCATGCCATCATTCGAATATTCACTAGATACATTGCCTTTCGAGCTAAGATTTTTGCTTGCTTGTAACCATCAACCTTCCTACTAAGATTTTCCAAATGTGCTAACACTTCCAAATTTGATGTAGATTCTCTCCTACAAATGCCACTTTCCTTGTGCTAGAACCAGTTTCCCACATTCTGTTGTTGTTAGAAATTTTCTCAATAGCATCATACACAACTTGTGCTTCACTCATCATCAAAGAACCACCACATGTGTGATCAACATCCGCACATGAGTCTTTTCTCAATTTTCGACTAAAAAGTTGAATTTGCATATCAAGAGAGTAACCATGATCAGGACAGGCTCTTAATAATTTTTTAAATATTTTCCAAGCCCCAAGTGTTTCCTCGGATCCTTGTCTAAAATTAGCAATTTCAACCTTCAATTCCAAATTCCTTCCGGGAGTGAAATATTGCTTTAAAAACTCAGTTTGAATATCTTCCCAACTTGTCAACGAATGATGATGGAGAGACATGAACCAGTCTCTTGCCCTCCCTTTCAGAGAAAAGGGAAACATTGACATCCTTGTCAATTCTCGATGAACACCTTGACTTTTGGCCGTGTTACACAATTCTTCAAAAAGATATAAGTGATGATGCGGGTCTTCGTCATCCTCACCAAGAAATTGGGCCATTGTGTCAATTAAGCCAAAAAGATGGGATTTTACTTCAAAGTTATTTGCTCCTTCATTGGGTAAATGAATTGGATTGTTGGTCTCATTCCTTCTTAAGGTTTGATCACATATGGGTCTTGGGTTTGGTGGGTTATTATTACGGTTATTTTGGTTTCGGATTTGGTTAATCCGATTATTGGGGTTTTGGTTATTGGGATTCGGTTGTGGAGGGAGGTTTTGTAGTGGTGGATTAGGATTATTAGGGTTTTATCCATGACCTTGGGCATGAGCAAGTCCTTGTTCAGTGTGTGCCTCATCACTGGTTTCTGCCATATCTATTTCTTGGTTCGATGATTCTTGGGAAGATTCTCCACCAAGATGTCCCTGGCTAGTTTGACCGCGTCTATTCTCTACTCTTAACTGCCTTCGTAACTATATGTCGGGCTTATATAGAGTGAGTGGGGCCTTACCGCTTCTGGAATGGGTCATCAACTACAGGCTAGAAATAACAAGAAAACAGTAAAATAACATTTGGCCACTTACCAATGAGGTAAGTACCAAAGAAGCAAAACTGAATTGAGATTAAGAAAAGTGTTGACTTATTCTCAAGAATTTTGAACTAATACAAGTAGTAGCCAATAACACAATAAATTAACACTCCCCGGCAACGGCGTCAAAAAGCTTGATGTGGATTTTCGTACAGTTCCAATCTAACCGGCAGTGTACCGGGTCAAATTGTAGTCTAGTCTAGTGAACAAGGTCGTCTCCTCAAGGAACACGCAATATAAAGTGTGGTTAAACACCAATTAGCTATTATTATCTTGATCTAAGTCGCAATTTTGACAGAAAAGTAATATTTTACGTTACTTAGTTACTAATAAAATTAACAATTAATAATGGTACTAACCAAGACAATTTCATTGAACTACAGTCTCTTTTAGTTTCAAGGATGTGATTAATTCAGCTTATTAAGGGTGTCCAAGTGTGCGAAACGGTGTACTCCTATTCTAACAATTCCCCCCCATCGAGTGTATGAAATTGTTCTCTGCATCCGTCGAGCTTTACGTCATGACTTCAAGACTTCACTATGTGGTATCTGTACAAAACGAAACAAGAAAAACCACTGTAAATCTGATAATTAATAAAATTAGGCCGACAAGCCTCAAAATAATGGAAAATTATGATATCTACTATTTTCAGAAATAAACTGTATTATTACGATATTTATTATATTTAATATAAAACTTTGCTAAAAACTTAAGAAATGGGATTTAAAAATGGATCAAAATATAATATCTAGTTGACATACATCATTGCCAAAGGGTACACCCAAACCTTTGGAATTTATTTTCATGAAACTTTTGCTCTTGTGGCTAGACTTAATGTTGTCAGGATCATCATCTTTATTGTTGATGTGAATAATTGGGAATTGCATCAAATGGATGTAAAAATGCCTTTCTTAATGGTGATTTAAAAGAGGAGGTGTATATGCACCCTCCTCCTGGTTTTGTTGTCAAACCCAACCATGTTTGTAGATTGTACAAGTCCTTGTATGGACTTAAACAATCTCCCAGGGCATGGTTTGAAAGATTTTCCAAAGTTATGAAAAAGGGAGGTTATGCTCAAGGGCATAGTGACCATACACTGTTCTACAAATATACTGAAACATGAGGAGTTACTATCCTTATAGTATATGTTGATGACATTGTCATTACTGGAAATTCCAGTTCTGGTATTGACAACTTGAACATCTTCTAAAGAATAAGTTTGAAATCAAGGATCTTGGACCACTGAAGTATTTCTTGGGCATTGAAGTTGCCAGGTCAACTGATGGCATCCTACTCACTCAACGGAAGTACACTATGGACCTTCTTAAAGAATATGGCTTACTGGGATGCAAAATTGTTGATATTCCAGTTGACAACACTGTGAAATTTGGAAAAGATGATGATGGTGCCCCTGTCAACCAAGAGAAGCTCCAGAGGTTGGTGGGAAGATTAATCTACCTATCACATACAAGGCCTGACATCTCTTTTGTTGTCAGCCAACTAATCCAATTCATGCATTCACCTAAGAAAATTCATCTTGATGGTGCTGTGAGGTTACTGAAGTTCTTAAAAGGCTGCCCAGGCAAAGGCATACTGTTTAAATCACAAGGGTCCTCTAAGATTGAAGGATATGTGGATGCAGACTGGGCTAGTTCAGCCACTGGCAGAAGATCTACCTCTGGTTGGTGTATATACTTGTTTGGAAATTTAGTCTCACGAATGAGTAAAAACAGTCCGTTGTAGCAAGAAGTTCTGCATAAGCAGAGTTTAGGGCAATTTCCCTAGGAATTTGTGAAATCCTGTGGATTCAAAGAGTTATGAAAGAATTGAAGATCTCCTATTCAAGACCTATCAACTTGTTCAGTGATTACAAATCTGCTATTAAAATATCTAACAATCCTGTCCAACATGATAGGACAAAACATATTGAAATTGATAGACATTTCATCAAAGAAAAGCAAGAAGATGGCAGTATCAACCTTCCTACATCAACACCAAGCAACAAGTGGCTGATGTCTTCACAAAAGGCCTGCCTAGAGTCCTTTTCCATCAGTTCAGTTGCAAGCTTGGTTTATTGGATATATATAAACCAGCTTGAGGAGGAGTGTAAATTATTAAATCATGTAACGTATAATAGTATGTTAATTATTTGTATTAAACTTTATCACAACTAATATATAAAGTTAATGTCCTTGCCGTTCCTGTCTTTATATCCTATTTTCCCAACTACCCAACTACCCATTGATTAGCCAACATTGTCTTTAAGTCTTTGTCTGCTCCAACTTGTAATATATATTCTCAGCGCAACAGCTCATTTGTAATAAGAATAATAATATTCTCTTCTCTCTCTCTTTTGTCTTTCTAAATTACATAGGTTGTCACGGAAAACTTTAGCAGGCCTTGATATAGGAATATGCAATTCTGTTAGGACACATCTCAGCTATATTCCCTCACAGATCCCATTTGCAAGGGCTCTCAGTTCTGATTTTGCATTGCTCCTGGACACCATGTGTTGCTTCTTGCTCTTCCAGGATTCAAGACTTCCCTATATAAAGGTGAAATATCCTAATGTGTATCGCCTATCAGGTATGGCACCTGCATAATCTACATTTGTATAGAACTCAATGTCTCTTGATAAGTATTTCTTGAAGACAAGGCCCTGACCAGGGGTGCTTTTTAGAAACCTCAAAATTCTGAACACATATTGCATATGTAATTCAGTTGGTTTATGCATGAATTGACTAACAAGGCTTTACTGTAAAGCTTATGTCAGGCCTTGTATGTGTGAGGTAGATCAGTTTTCCTACTAGTCTTTGATACCTCCCTTTATCAACAGGTGTTCCTTGTCTCCTCCCAGCTTTATCCCTGATTCAACTAAACTCTTTGTTGGCTTGCGATATGTCATTTTGATTTCTCCGAGTAGGTCCAACGCATACTTCCTCTGAGACATGAAAACTTCAGTTCTTGATTTAGCAACTTCGATCCCAATAAAGTACTACATCCGTTCCAAAATATAAGTCATCCTACACTTTTAGATTTGTCCCACAATATAAGTCATTCTACATTACCAATGCAACATTTATTACTCTTTTCTCTATCTTACCTCTAATTTATTATCAATCCAACCATTTTCCATTACCTAACAACTATTGCATTAATGATAGTCAAGGGGAATTTTAGACTTTTACCATCAAATTTACGACATTCAACCATTTTCTTAATCTGTGTGAAAACACCTAGAATGAGTTATATTTTAGAACGGATGTAGTATTTTAGTTGCTGCATGTCTTTTACATCAAATTGTTGTGCCAGAAGTTGTTTTGTTGTATTGATTTCACTAAGATCATCACCGGTCAAGATTATGTCATCAACGTAAACAATCAAAAAGACCGACATACCAAGAGGAAAGAATTTAGAAAATAGAGTATGATCGCCGTGACTTTGAACATGCCCATATTTAAGGAAAAACCCATTGAATTTTCCAAACCAGGCTCTGGGGCATTGCTTCAAACCATACACAGATTTTCTCAACCTGCATACTTTATTTTAATTTGGGTTAGATTCACAGCCAAGAGGAATTTTCATGTAGACCTCTTTTTCAAGATCACCATTGAAAAAAGCATTTTTAATGTCTAACTGTATCAAAGGCCGGTCTTTATTTCCAGCTAAAGAGATCAAAATTCGGATGGTGTCAAATTTAGCTACTGGACAAATGTCTCTTGATAATCAATCCTAGAGGATTGAATAAACCCTCTTGCCACTAGTCTAGTTGTGTACTTGTTTAAGCTGCCATCAGAATAATATTTAAAGAGAAGATCCACTTACAGCCAACAAAATTCTTGTCATTAGGGAGCTCACACGGTGTACAAGTTCCATTCTTTTCAAGGACTTGTAGTTCTTATTAAGTGTTTCCTTCCTTTCGGGGATACAACATGAACATTCTTAGGGATCATAATAGAATCAAGATTACTAATGAAAGCCTTATATTTGTCAGACAATCTTCATAAGATATAAGGTTATACAAAGGATACTGAGTACATTTCTTGGGCCCCTTTCTCAAAGTAATAAGTCTTTCATCTCTGATAAGGACCTCAAGGGTGTCCTTAGATTCTTTGGGTGTGTCAACAGGATCATCACCAGACTAATCTGGACTCAAATTAGGCCTTTGATTCAATTTGTCTAGACTCAAATTAGGCCCTTGATTCAATTTGTCAGCATTTTGATATCAAGAAAATTCTTTTGAATAATATTACGAGGGGGTGAGAATAAAGAACAAGTGAGAATAATAGTAACCGGGTGGGAAAAAATTGGTGAGAAGGACAATCCAATGCTCGCTGCCTCAGATTCATTGCTCGTTAGAGTGAAATAGACCAAAATCCACTGTTCCACTATTTCGCTATTTTTATATTACAAAAATGACGTAGGAAAAATATCAATCACATCAGAATAAAGAGGACGGAAAAAAATATAAATATGGTAAAAAGAAAATTACGATTTTTTGACGCTTAAATCAAAACATATACTCCCTCCGTTCCTATTTAATTGTCGCAGTAGCCAAAATCAAATATTCATTTTTATCTGTCGTAGTTACATTTTCAATACATGTTTTAATACTATTTTCACTTTTCAATATTATTATTCAGCTTTCTAGGCTCATTCAACCAATCAATCTTTCATATTCAAAACACCACTACACTTTTCAAGATTTTTTAGTATTTTATAAAATGCAATTACTCAATTTCTTATTTTGTGTGTTTTTCTCAAATGCGACAGATATTAAGTAACGGAGGGAGTATTATTTTTAGTAATTGAGTAGTAAAGTGGATTAAAAATTACGGTGGAAAAGACTTGTCATTTTTTCCCCAAAACAAATTATATTGTCTTGTTTGCATATTTTGGATAGATGTGTGGGACGGAGGAATAGACTTGTCATTTTTTCCCCAAAATAAACTATAGTGTCATGTTTGCATATTCTGGAAAGATGTGTGGGACTGAGGGCTCATGGTAGTTAGGGCCGGCCCACCACTAAGGTGATGATGGAGTCTTGCCCATGCTTGAAGTGGAAATGGTGTCAACACGGCATTACATGTTTCGATAATATACGTAATATTGAATAATTATAGATTATATACATTGTATGTATTTATAGAACTATGTTTCGCTACAGTTGAACTGGTAAGATGCATGTTCTTTATCCTTGCAGGCTTGTGTTCAATCCCTACTTGCCTCATTTTTTTTGAATCTTATTTGTTTTTCTATTTCCTTTTCATCTTTTTTTTTTTTTTTAATATTAATTATAACTATTCTTTTACTTATTATTTATGTACAAACTATACAACACTATTTTTTTTTTTATCTTATTTTCTTTTCAATCTTTTTTTATCATTTTATTTCAATATTAATCATACCTATTCATTTGCTTAAAACAAAACAAAAAAAACTATTCCTTCCTTTTTTTACAAACTATACAACACTTTTAATAATACAAGTCTATGTTTACCAAGTATAATCACAGTCATCCTATTAATCTTTAGTCTTTACTTATTTTCTTAATTTTTTTAGTTGTGTAACTGTATAATGCTTATTTAGCATTTTTTTTAATAATACAAGTCCATGTTTAACAAGTACAATCATAACCCTAGCCATCCTATTAATTTTTAGTCCTTACTTATTTTCTTAATCTTTTTTCCTTGTGTAATTGTATAACGCTTAGCATTTTTTTAATAATACAAGTTTATGTTTAACAAGTATAATCATAGCCCTCTTATTAACCTTTAGCACTTTTTAAAGAGTAATGATAGAGTCACAACGAATTTACACAACGGATTAACACAACAATCATCTACACCCTTCTTTGTTGTGGGACTTTAATTGATTGATTTAGGTCCCACAACAATGAAGGGTGTAGATGATTGTTGTGTCAATCCGTTCATGCAGAATTCGCCATGATTCTATCATTATTCTTTTTTAAAAGAATTACTTGATTCGATAAAGGCCAAAAAAAAAAAAATTTACTTCGCCTAATTCGAATCGATAAGTATGAAAGTTTGAACTAAAATGCCTAATTCGACGACTTACTTGCATCGAAAAATGTCGGAAGTAGGACTCTGATGTCAGCTCCTGTTCACCCTTACCTTCTCTCTCTCTCTTTTTTTTTTTTTTTTTTTTTTTCCCCCGAATATCACCCTTCCTTCTTTTTAGAGCATTAAATCCTCTAACGTAAATATTTATTTAATGGAAGGTGTGCCAGTTTTTTTTAGCTAGTTTAGAAAACCCAACTTGTCCTATGCAGCCTATAATTAGGTAACATGGTTTTGTCCGAATGAGTTAAACATAGTTATAACATATAATCAAACTTTATTTGCCTTTGTGACGTTTTAATCTTTTAACTGTGTGACGTATACAATTATATATCATACAAAAATTGTTTTGAAAACTTATCAATTTTGGGAGCTATAGATCTGCAGCATTCAACGCATTGGTCCTAATCCATTTGTGGAATTGAGGAAAACTGATATCTTAATTTTATGCATTTTGCATTGTTCACGTTTTTAGTATTTTTCTCATGCTATATCTCATCTTTAGGGGTAGGGGGGGTGTTTAACAATCATTCTGCAGATTGGTATCATAATAAAAAGTTAAAAGTTACAATAATTGTCCAAAATTCTATAGTGTTAAATTTTTCTCAGTATTCTGCCTATATTCATTCTATTGCAACTTTCCTTTCCCATCAACCTACGCGTACGGTACAAGCTTCATCGGTGAAGATAAAAAAAAAAGAAGAAAAAATTGAAGAAAAAACTATATCCTCTCACATGTCTTCAATGCCAGCCAGCCAGCAATGGTATTTCACTCTATTGAAGAAACAAACAAACGCAAACCCGTAGAGGCCTCAGAGATCACCCGGATGATGACGACGACTGACAGAGAAACTTAATTGATCTTAGGTTTTGGTCTCCCAGGTCTTAAAGCCGCCCAAAGGAAAATGGCGAGGATCAAAAATACGGGAACAGTTGTCAAGTCAACTTCAACATCGACTTTTCTCTGCCTTGTACAATGGAGGGGACGAAGATGTGCAATGGTTGAATTTACATACTCAGCAAACCTACACAATGTTGGAAAGACCAAGACACTGCAGTAAGCAAAACTAAAAGTCTGGAACATAAACCCCTTTATTCTCAAAATACAAGGTCAAGAAGAATAATACGCATAATATAATAAATACATTTAAGCAAAATGATTTCTTTGACCCTAAAATCTACAAGGAAGATTGAAATAATGGAAAGGACCTGATTATTCGAGCATTACTGACTTGAATGCAAGGACAGATGGCCTACTTTAGGACTCCAAATACAAACAAACCTTCTCCAATTCCAGACTTCATAAGAAGTAAATGAAAATACCAGGACTCCAGAAACTCAGAATGTAGGACTACATTAATGATCAAATGATATTTTCAAGTTTTTACTAACCCTTTCGATGCTTCCTCAAGCGTGTGAAGCAGTCCCATGGCATTGTCATGACGTAGTTCCCCGGTGGAAGTAGATATCTGATAACAGAACCATACGCGCAATATCAGAGAGACACTTGGAGAAACTAAATGGACTACTGAAAAGCAGTAACTACAGTTAAATCATGTCATCAGTTATATATAACTTACTCTCCTCCAGAGGTTGATGACAGTGTTATATTTGCTCAACAAATCTCGTTCCATAGACCGGAAGGATTTGAATGTTTGCACAGCTACTGCCAGTTAAGTACCTCAAACTTGAATTAAATGACACGGAAGGAATACACATATATAGTTAGGACCCATGACAGCAAAGTGGCAGCCTTTCCAGACCCAAGGGTTAAAAAACATTCCAGCCACCAGGTTAAATTCAAATTATCATCATACTAAACTACTAATACAAAAATAAATAAATAATTAAAACCTCAAAGCCATGTACTGACAGGTAAATGAACAATGGCAGGTCAACTGATTGTTTAGAGACAGTCTAGAAAGATCGTGCTTAATGAAGTGCAGCACTAATTCAGATCAAGAAAGGATACATGTTTGCTCCTTTACCAATGCATAGATCGCTGAGTTAACTAATTGTATTGATTCCTCAAGAGCTGTAGTTATATAGCTCCGGGCAATGGTATCGGAATGGAACTTAGAGATGTGCCAACCTTGAGAAGTGATGGATAATGGATTGCAACCCACTGACCATACCCAGTCCTGTCAAAAAAAAAAGTGTAGTGATAAGTGTTCATGAAGAGAAGAATTTTATCTATGTTTGATATAAAGATACAAGAGGTATTTTAAGAAACAAGCCCAACGGCTATTTTGGGGCCTAACGGCTATAAAACAGAAAAAGACAAAAACAGATCTAATCTTAGATCTAATTTAAGGAAAACATTCTTAACCAATAGTTAAGAGACTAAAACATTAAAAATACCAATATTTCACCAATTCATTCAACACTCCCCCTCAAGCTTGGGTGTATATGTTTGAGCATCCAAGCTTGCTAGTTAGGACTTGAAACATCTTGACTGGAACAACTTTTGTTAGAAGATAGCAGTCTGACGCTTTGAAGGGATGTGGATGAGCTCAATGACTTGGGTGTCAACCTTTTTCTATTAGTGCCTGTCAACTTCCACATTTCGTGATGAATAGGATTTTCGGCTATACAAAGGGTAGATAGGTTGTCACAGATAACTTTAGCAGGTCATGATATAGGAATACGTAATTCTGTTACAACACGTCTCAGCCATATTCCCTCACAGATCCCATTTGCAAGGGCTCTCAGCTCTGATTTTGCACTGCTCCTGGACACCACCTGTTGCTTCTTCCTCTTCCAGGACACAAGATTTCCCTATATAAAGGTGCAATATCCTGATGTGGATCACCTATCAGGTATGGCACCCACATAATCTGCATTTGTATAGAACTCAATGTCTCTTGATAAGTTTTTCTTGAAGTTGAGGCCTTGACCAGGAGTGCTTTTCAGATACCTCACAATTCTGAACACAGCTTGCATACGAAAATTCAGTTGGTTATGCATGAATTGACTAACAAGGCTTACTGCAAAGCTTATGTCAGGCCTTGTATGTGTGAGGTAGATTAGTTTCCCCACTAGTCTTTGATACCTCTCTTTATCAACAGGTGTTCCTTGTCTTCTCCCAGCTTTATCCCTGGTTCAACTAGAGTCTTTGTTGACTTGCAATATGTCATTTTGGTTTCTCCGAGCAGGTCCAACGCATACTTCCTCTGAGACATGAAAACTTCATTTCTTGATATAGCAACTTCAATCCCCATAAGTATTTTAGTTGCCGCAGGTCTTTTACATCAAGGCAAATTGTTGTGCCAGAAGTTGTTTTGTTCTATTGATTTCACTAAGATCATCACCGGTGAGGATTATGTCATCAACGTATACAATCAAAAAAACAGAGACTTACCAAGAGCAAAAATTTTAGAAAATAGAGTATGATCACTGTGATTTTGAACATACCAAAATTTAAGGAAAAACCCGTTGAATTTACCAAACCAGGCTCTGGGGGATTGCTTCAAACCATACAAAGATTTTCTCAACCTGCATACTTGATTTTAATTTGGGTTAGATTCACAGCCAAGAGGAATTTTCATTTAGACCTCTTCTTCGGATGGTGTTAAGTCCAACTACTGGACAAAGGTCTCGTGATAATCAATCCCATAGGATTGAGTAAACCCTTTTGCCACTAGTCTATCTGTGTACTTGTTTAAGCTGCCATCAGAATAATATTTAAGAGAGAAGATCCACTTACGGCCAACAAAATTCTTGTCATTAGGGACCTCACACAGTGTCCAAGTTCCATTCTTTTCAAGGACTTGTAGTTCTTCATTAAGTGTTGCCTTCCATTCGGGGATACTGAGAGCTTCATGAACATTCTTAGGGATCATAATAGAAACAAGAGTACTAATGAAAGCCTTATATTTGTCAGACAATCTTCATAAGATATAAGGTTATACAAAGGATACTGAGTACATTTCTTGGGCACCTTTCTCAAGGTAATAAGTCTTTCATCTCTGATAGGGACCTCAAGGGTGTCCTCAGATTCTTTGGGTGTGTCAACAACATTATCACCAGTCTAATCTGGACTCAAATTAGACCCTTGATTCAATTTGTCAGCATTTTGATTATCCTTGTTTTTTTAAGATTAGACTTGAATAGTTGGAGGGTTATGAGCACAGATTTAGGATGGGGATCCAGATATTGGATTTTCTTCCCCCCTGAGATCTGAAACGTCATCAGGAGTTGTGTGGGTAGCAGGTTCCGTGTCTGAGGAAAATAAAATATTCAGTGATTTCTGCAGTCATAGATCCAATCAACCAAGACATCACTAAGCTATTTTCGACCTTCCATTGCTTACACGTTGAGTATACATCTTCGGGAATCCTGATCTCCCCAGTTAAGTACTCTTCATTCCCTCTTCCAGTAACGAATAGCTGGATAGATAGGACCAATGAAGATAATTGTCCCCATTTAGCTTGATTACTGAAATGGGCACACTGGCAGAGTCAATCCCAGCTAGAGACGAGTTGGAATGTGTGTTGGATCTAAAGTTTATCCCAGTGGAAGCAGAAGATTCCATTGCCATGACGGATTAAGACGAAAGATCTTTCAGTTAGAATGATTTGAGCAACCAAGGCTCTGATACCAGGTAGTGATAAAGAATAGACAAGGAAGAAAAGAATTTTTTCTTTATAGTTGATATAAACTAATACAAGAGTTATTTAAAGAAACAAGCCCCCATCAGCTATTTTGGGGCCTAAAGACTATAAAATAGAAAAAGGAAAAAACAGATCTAATCTTTAGATCTTGTCTAAGGAACCAATAGTTAAGAGACTAAAACATTAAAAATACCAATATTTCACTAATTAATTATATATACACATTTTGTGATCATTTTCTTGACCAGTTAAATCATTTTCTCATGGACATGCTAATAGTGATTTGAAACAGAGTTCTCAATTCTTGAGTTAGACACAGAAAAGAGGCTTTGGCAAGATTTGTGGGAATGCCATGCCACTGACTTCAAACAGTTTAGCACGCCACCATTCCAATGGTTTGACAGACAAAATTAGAGGTAAGGTGATGTTTTAGGCGAATTCAAAACTATCCTATGGTGGCAAAACGCCTTCATAGTTTTTGGGCCAGAACTATTCGGCTGGAAAGGCAGTTGAAGGATATTGAAAGGGATTTGGGTATTTCTTCTGGAGTGGATCTGATTTAAGAACACAAAGCAAAAGTTAGCTAGAAATATATTTTAAGCCCAACTGAACAGGGAGGTTTTGGGCTTTGCAGTTGAATGTGATAAGTATTAAACTGCTCCTGAAGCTGGTAAGAAATTCATTTATTCATAAAAATTCAGAAGGGAAATCATTTCGGAAAGTCAAGCTTAAACCAAATGACTCTTGAATCAGGGCGGGTTGCTGGCTCTGGGAATTCTAGTCCAGGAAAAAGTAAACGTCAATCTGGGGGATGGTCTGTCAACAAACGTTTGATGATGTCAAAAGAGAACTGGGCTGCTTTGGAGATTGGATTCGGTTAGTTCAATGAAAATATATGATGGCACTGGCTTGCCTTCAGATTGCAGACCTACAGAGATTGATAGACAGAACTCCCTTCAATTTGCTGCAAAGGAGGAACAATCCAGTATAAATCTGAACTTCTCAAACTAAGGTATATACTTTAGAAATGCTTCAGAATCCCAGGATAAAATGGAAGAATTTAGCTGGTGGAGAAATGGTGCGGAGTTAAAAAAAAAAAAAAAAAAAAAAAAAAAAAAAAGGGGGGGGGGAGGGGGTGCTCCTGTATGCTGTGACTGTATGGCTAGCATGTAAGAGGATGTTGAGTACCCTGGATAGACCTTTAATGCAGGATGGTGGATTCAAGGAGGTACGGAGTGTTTTGAAGCAAGTGAATCTCATGATTATTTGTTCTTTGAATACTCCTTCTCCAGCAGAAATTGGAAAAACACCCTGAGAAATTTTCTGATTCTATAGTGGCAGACCCCTGGGAAGCTGTATTTGATGGTGGCCCAGGAACCACCTTGTTGGTAAATTCTAGAAACAGCTGGTCCTGTAGACCCTTTATATGGTAACCTACTACCTAGTGCCTACTATGTATGGCATGAGAGAAATCAGTGGATCTTTTCAGCATAGAAGCATGCCTAGAAACCTTATGGAAAGAGAAGCCTTTGTGGCTTTGCTGTTGTGAGTAACAAACTGGAGGAGAAAAAACAAAACAAAAACAAAACAAAACAAAACAGAACAAAAAAACACAAAAAAGAAAAACAAAACAAAACACAAAATTATGGAAAGTAGTGCAAGTGTAGATCAAAATGGCTGATGGCTGTGACCTGTAATAATGATATGAGCTAGATGGTAGCATTAAATGAACTTTGACTAAGCGTTTACTCCTGGTGGATTTGGAGGGTTTAATCATCAACAAAAGGGGATAATCTGAGTTACCCGATAAAATATTTACAGTTATGCGGAATGTTTCCAAGAGATATTCTTCTTGAATTTCATAAAATAGATGCCAAGCGAAATATAGAGTAAATATCTGGGGATCTTATATACTTTCTTAGGCTTCTATAAAACCTTTGGTTATGGTGTTTACAGTCTTACTCAAAATGGTAATATTATGCCGATCGCTAAGATTTGAATTCCAGTTATGCACTTTTAGATTTGAATTCCAGTTATGCAGTTTTGTCAGGCCAAATCAAGTACATGAATGGTGAATTTATATCTGCAAGAATATGCAAGATATACTTGAGCACTTAGAAAAACTGACACAGGAAAGAGAATCATCTTGGCAGCATTATCATAACCCAAAATGTTCTGTACTCAAAATCTGACAAACCTCAATAGCATTTTCATGGGCTTGACTATAGACAAGATGAAGAGGTAATAAGCCAGCAAGATGTTCAGATACAGCAGCCAATGCAGCCTTTATGGGCCTCCTGTACACCATCATGGAAAAAAAGGGACTTATAAACACAAATTGAAATATACTTTAGGCTGCATTTTAACATAACAAGCAATTTCCAACCTTACACAAATTTGTCCGCAATAAGAGAGTTGAAAGGTTAAATGAAAACGCAAATAGAAAAGAAGAATAAGGAAAGAATTCACTTACATTTCAATGATTAGACACCTATTTATACAAATACAAATAATTCTAACTTATGAATCTACTAAATTCTTCTAACAAAAAGGTTATTCCTATAATAATATCAAATCTAGACAAATCTCTTGATATCAGGCTATCAAAATAACTAAATATCTACAATCATAAAATATTCTGTTAGAATATGTGCTGGATTAGGCATACTTGTTTAGTATTATTTTATGGAGCATTATTAGTCATAATTATAGTTTAAATTAGTGTCTAATTAGTGGCTTAAATAGGAGGTTCTTTCCCTCCTTTCTTTCTGTTTTTCCTACTTGTCCCACTGTCCCCGACTAACTGTTGGAACAGTGTTTCCTGTTCAATCCAACTAGCCGTTGGACTCCTCTCCTCCTATATAAAGGAGAGGCTTAGTTGTAATAGATAATGAGCTTTATACTTTCTATTTTTAATATCAAAGAATACTATCCTTCATTCTTACGTAGTGAGAGCCTTAGACTCCTTTTCTGGACGAAAAATTCAAATATTTTCAAACTCTGATTCTGTCCCTCTTTAGTTTCAAAACATAGTTGTCAAGGCGCTAGGCGAGCCTGGGTCGCCCGGTCGCCCAGGCGATTGCCCGACACCTTAGTTGATGAACCCAAGCAGGATTTAGGCATTTAACACATGAACAAAATAGAGGAGAAAACAAAGCAAAATTCCCGAGTTTATTAGGAGTGTGTATTAACACAATAACAAATGATTAAGCTAAGGAAGCAAATAAAGTAGCAATTCATAACGAGTGAAAAAGACTACCAAAAACATGAAGTAAACAAGTAAACCTAAAATTAGGAGAAGATTAAACAGGAAGAAGAGATGCTACGGATTAGACTTAAGTAGCATGATGGCATGAATAAAATTTCAATTATTCTACTAGCTTAGCCTTATCTTAATCTATCTCTTCATTCTTTTTTCATCCTATAATAGGGAGAAAAAAAAAAATCCTTTAATTTATGCTCATACTAACATAAGCTCATCAGGAAACAACTTTTTTCACAGTTTACATATGGTTTCTCAACGTCACGAGATATATGTATATTCATTTAGTGTCATTTTTATGGTTTTATTAGAGATGAAAATAGCAAAAGGCGACGCCTTTTCAAGATCAAGGTGGTGAACCCTCGCCTAGCGCCCAGGCGATGCCTAGGCAACACCTTAACAGCTATGCTTCAAAATATACAAGTTGCTTATAAGATAAATAGGAAAAACTACTTTAAGTGGTCTCAGATTGTCTGAACCTTCTTGAAAGGTGGAGGCAAATCAGCCATTTACTGGGAACTGGTCCTTCTTAAGATGATCCCAAGTATGCTAATTGGGATGAAAAAGACTCCATGGTGATGTCTTGGCTTTAGAACTCTATGGTGCCAGAAACTGAGATACTTGAATGTTCTTGGAGTCTGCTAAAGAAACCTGGGACACTGTAAAACAGACCTAATCTAAGATCAATGATGCATCCCAAATTTATGAGATCAGGGCAAGAATCCAGAACACCAAACAAGGAAACAAGTCATCACTGAATACTCTGGCCTTCTTCAAGGGATGTGGCAAGAACTTGATCACTATCAATATATTCAGATGAAGGATAGTGATGATGTTGCAACCCTCAGAAGAATGATTGAAAAGGAAAGGATCTTCCCCTTTTTGACTGGACAGTTGCAAGAATTTGATCCAGTTAGGGTCCAAATTTTGGGAATGGTTGATCTTCCTACATTAAATGAAACCATCTCCATTATAAGGGTTGAAGAAGTTAGACACCATATCTGCTGAAAGTTCAGCCCTAATTGTTGGACAAAATAGGTCTGGATATCTTAAGCATATGAGTCTGAAGGATTTTTGATAAAACAATTTTGAATCAAAGGCATAATTTGAAGCCGGGTAATAAGGAATCTTTGTTTTGCACTCACAGCAAAAAGAATAGGCACACTAAGGAGTTTTGTTGGAAATTACATGGAAAACCAGGCAAAAGTAATAATGATGCCTTGGCACATGTTGCCAATCCTGCAAAACTGAAGGCAGTGTCCCAGGACAAAATCTAACTTCTCTGAATCAAAATCATGGCCTTGGACAGTCTAAGATTGAAATATTAAGTTCCTTGATACTTGGGAAAACCCCTCTATTTCCATGATTTTCTCAAATATGGCTTCACTTAATCTTTTGAATCAGAAAGTCACTCATGGTTGGGTGGTTGATTTTGGGGCCACTGATCACATGTCCCCTTCCCTCAATTTGTTTTCTTCATATATTCCTTGCAGCACCAATAAAAGCATTACAGTTGCTAATGGCTCATCTATTAGAGTTGCTGGCATTGGAAATGTAATACTACATGATTTTTTTGACTCTAAAAGATGTCTTGTATGTCCCAGGGTTGTCCGCTAATCTTGTTTCTTTCAGAAAATTAACTAAGGACTCCAATTGTTATGTGTTGTTCTCAACTAAATTCTATGTGATTCAGGAACTAACAACCATGAGGAAGATTGGACTTGCTAGAGCTAAAGACGGGCTCTATTTTTGAAGGCTCGGATGTTGATAAAGAAGAATAGATTGTTAACAATTATCTTTTGTCTTAGGTTGACAGTGATAAGATCCCTTTGTATCATAAAAGACTAGGTCATCCTTCATTTCAAATTTTGAAACATTTGTCTCCTGCATTATTTAAGGGTTCAAATGTTGAAAATTTTAAACGTATTGAATGTGAGTTTGCTAAACATAAACGAGTTTCTTATCTTATTCAGTATAATAGAGCTTTTAATCCTTTTAATTTGGTGCACCGTGCATAGTGATATATGAGGTCCTTCTATCATACCTAACATCAATGGTGCTCACTGGTTTGTATTATTCATTGATAATTGTACCTGGACCACTTGGATATACCTACTAAAACATAAGTCTGATCTGACACATGTTTTCCATGTTTTCTATAATATGGTTTTGACTCTGTTTGATGTTAAAATCAAGAGATTTAGAACTGATAATGCTAATGATTTTTCAACAAGGCTCTTGATCCCTTTTCTTGAAGAGAAAGGAATCATACATGAATTCTCTTATGCATATACACCCCAACAAAATGGGGTGGCTAAAAGGAAAAAGGAAAAATAGGCACATACTTGAAACTGCTAGGGCTCTTCTTTTCCAGATGAATGTCCCTAAAAACTATTGAAGGAAAGACAGTTCTTACAGCTGCACGTCTCATCAATAGACTTCCTACAAAGGTTCTGGGAAAGAGGAGTCCCATTGAGACTTTAACTACTTTCCTCCCATCCTTTCTAACATTTGAAAGAGTTCCTCCTAAAGTGCTTGGATGTGAAGTGTTTGCTCATGTTCACTTTCCTAATAGAGGAAAACTGGACCCCAAAGGTTATAAATGTGTTTATTGGGTATTCTAATACTCAAAAGGGGTATAAATGCTACCACCCACCTACAAAGAGGTTCATTATCTCCAAAGATGTGACCTTCAATGAGATGAACTCCTATTTCTCTGGAAAGGATCTAATTCAAGGGGAGAATTTTCCCTCAGGTACTGAAAAGGATGAATCGCCCACTGATTCACCAAGTGCGAACGAAAATACTCGGACAAAAAATGATGAATCAAGAAGACAGAATGTTGAAAGTAGGAAAGACATTCTTACGGAAAAGTCACCTATCATTTACACGAGAAAAAACGGGGTCAGATTGAAAGACATTGTTCCTCTTGAGGAGGATACTAAATCTGAGGAGGAGGGACCATCAGAACTATTTATACTAAAGAAAAGGACTTTGATCCCTCTGATCAAGAACATTTGAAAGCAATGCTTCCCTACAACAGGAAGAAGAGCTTCCTATTGCTCTACGAAAGAGTACAAGATCATGTACTCTTCAGCCTATGAAGAATCTCTTGTTTTATAACAAGATTTCTAAAAATCAATGGAATTTCATGAAGAATTCGATGCATGATCCTGTACCAAAGAATCTGGCCGAGTCTTTGTCTGATGAAAAATGGACTAAAGCCATGAAAGATGAGAAAATTGGATTGGAAAAGAACAAAACTTGGGATCATGTATTTCCTCTACAGGTGCTAAGACTATGGGATGTAGATGGGTATTTACCATCAAATACAGATCCGATGAAACCCTTGAAAGGTATAAAGCAAGACTTGTGGCCAAAGGGTACCCTAAAATCCATAGGGTAGACTATTTTGATACCTTTTCCCTTGTTGCCAAAATGAACACAATAAAAAAATCCTGCTTTCATTGGCAGTTAATTTCTTTGTTCTTTTCTTTTTTTTGGGAAGAGGCAGTTGAATTTGACTGGAATTTGTACCACTATGATGTGAAAAATACCTTCCTTCAAGAAGATCTAGAGGAAACTGTTTTTATGGACATTCCTCCTGGATTCCAAGTGGAGAAAGGCAAAGTATGCAGACTGAAAAATGCTCTCTATGGCCTAAAACAATAACCTAGAGCATACTTTGGCAGTTTTATCAAAGCCATGATAAAACTAGGCTATAAACAGAGTCAAGGTGATCATTCCTTGTTCATTAAACAAAATCACTCTAGGAAAAGATCAATGATGTTGGTAATGGTTTATGTTGATGATATCATCATCACAGTTAATGATATTGAGGGTAACACCTTCTTAAAGTCATTCCTTCGTCAAGAATTTGACATAAAGAAACTAACGAAATCGAAGTATTTCCTAGGAATTGAGGTCCTTTACTCAAAACTAGGGATCTTTATCTCCCAGCAGAAGTACATTCATGATCTTCTAAAAGATTATGGCAAAACTAGTTGTAAACCTATGGAGACACCGATTGAGTTCAATCATGGCCTGAGTCTAGCCCCAGAAGATGAAGTTGTGGACAAGAACTCCTACCATAGACTAGTTAGAAGGCTCATTTATCTCTCCCGCACAAAACCTGACATTGCCTTCGCAGTCAACATTGTAGTAGGTACATGCACAATCCAAAAAGATGCCATCAGAAAGCTGCTGAAAGGATTGTTTATTACCCAAAAAGCTGTCCAGGAAAAAGGGATTCTCTTTCAGAAAAAAGATCAAATGTAGCTTGAAGCCTACACAGATTCATATTATGCAGGTTGCCTAGAATATATGAGGTCTACATAGCTATTGTATCTTCCTTTTCAGAAACCCTACTGCTATATTACAGATTAAGAATAAAGAATTAAAAAGAATTAATAAACGGAATATAGATTAATACTAATCCTTCTTCAACAGATAATGACTGAATAGTATAGTCGCATCTTAAGGAACTTCTTTTCTGAACAAGGATGATGTATCAGAGTTCTTGCTCTAACACACCACAATAGAATGGTGTGGAAGAGAGAAAGAACTGACACATCCTGGAAGTAGTGAGGGCTATAATGTTGTCTTTAAAATGACCTATACAGGGGTGAAGTTGTGTTGGCCTTTATTTAACTAATAAACACCCTTACATCAAAAAGCATAAATATTCAAACTCCTCTTCAGTACTTTAAAACTTATCACCCTTCCTCTAGATTGTTTCAGGAATCAGGACTTCCCCTAAAAAAGATGCATAGACTTCGCCCGCAATTACCAGCAAGGAAAATCGGACAAAAAGGCTGCTAAATGTGTCTTTGTTGGATATTCATTTAATAAAATAGGTTACAAGTGTTTAGATCCTAGAACTAGAAGAATATTAGAAACGATGGATGTTACCTTATCTGAAACAACAATGTGTTTTGACAACACTCGTCTTCAAAGGGAGATTCATGAAGAAGACAAGGGGGAGTTTCAACTGTTAGCAAGAGTGTCTAGTTCTAGAATTTCACCACCACGTGGGGAGAATCAGTAGTATGTAATCTGGAATCTGGTGAGGACTGTGCACTAGATAAGGAACACATACTTTTTAATCCTCCCTCTCATGTTCAAAGGTTCAAGGGAGTGAATTATTCAAGGAAAGCTCCAGTTCCTCCAGATGTTGAAGACACCAATACCATCTCCACTCATCAAGAGCTTGAACTATGAGAATCATGAAGCTGATAATTCAGGTAAGTCTTAATCTGAGCAATGGCCTAATTCTTTTTCTGATAACGAACTTGATGTTCCTATTGCCATAAAGAAGGCCCCTAGGACTTGCAGTAGATTTCCCTTAGTCTTATGAGTAATTTTATGACATATCAAAAAGTGTCTCCTTCATACCAAGTCTTTATTGCAAAACTCATTGAAGCCTACATTCCAAAAACATATACATGAGGCTCTAAATGTTGTTGCGTTGGAATACAACATTTATGGCTTGTTTGGATTGATGGAATGTAATGGAATGGAATGCTTTTTTCATTCAATTCCATCAATTTGGCATGTTTGGAAACGTAAGAATAGGATTTATTTTGATTCCAACGGAATGAAAATGAGTGATTTTCATTCCATTAAAAATGCTATGGAATGGATGGAATGGAATAAAAATGTATCTATTCCATTGCCTACCAAACGCACTAATGGAATGATATCATTCCATTCCATCAGATTCATTTCATTCCATTACATTTCATCAATCCAAACGAGCCATTAGGGTTCAAGAGAAGAATGGAACATAAGAGATTGTGGATTCGTCTAAAGGGAAGACTATTGTAGGGTGTAAATGGATCTTTACAATCAATAAAATTCAGATGGTTCCGACGATAGGAGCAAAGCAAGATCGGATGCCAAGCAATATAGTCAAACCCAAGGCATTGACTATTCAGAGACATATTCACCCATGGCTAAGTTAAACAACGTCAGGATTTGCCTCCTGGCTTTACAAACGAGTTGAATGGTGGGATGTGCAAGTTGAGAAAATCCCAGATAAACAAATCGGAAAGCATGGTTAGCGAGATTTATGATGTTCTTTTTGAAGCTTGAGTTCAGTCAAGATCAATTTGACCATACCTTATTTATAACAAAAGTGATTCTGGTGGAGTAACTATTCTTGTGGTGTATGTGGATGATATCATCGTTATGGAGGATGATACCTTATGAATTGAGCAGGTTAAGAAATAACTAGAACTGAATTTGAGGTAAAAGATCTGGGGAAACTGAGGTAATTTTTGGGCATGGAAGTAGAACGTTCTGACAAAGGTATGGTTGTGTCACAAGGAAAATATGTGTTGGACCTATTGGCAAAGATTAGCCTAACTGATTATAGGTCAGTCAACACACCTATGGAAAAAATTTCAAGCTTCTAGAAACTGAAGATGATGAGATAATTGACAGGGAAGGCTATCAAAAGCTGATAAGTAAGCTTATATAGTTGACTCACACCATACATGATATTTCCTTCGCGTAGTTGTTAAGGCGCTAGCCGAAGCCCATGTGAGCCAAGGTCGCACGATTGCATACGCAACTGCCCGGTATGCTAGGCGAGTAACTCCACACAAACCTAAAAGACCAGCTTACAATGATAAAGTCATAGTTTTAGCCTTTAAAATTGTTGAAGATTGAGGGCTTTTGGGTCTTTTATGTATTTTTCCATGTGTCAGTAGGGTTTTG
The DNA here is from genome assembly GCA_026214975.1 of Gentiana macrophylla. Lineage (NCBI taxonomy): Eukaryota > Viridiplantae > Streptophyta > Magnoliopsida > Gentianales > Gentianaceae > Gentiana > Gentiana macrophylla. Next base: position 63,752,871 of record CM047811.1, read on the forward strand.
GGATTCTGCATTTATGTTTGATTTTATTTAATTTGGTTGTATTTTCTTTTTATAGAAAGTCTGATTTGAATTGATTTGCTTCCTCAAATCAAGGAGTTTAAATCAGACAGGTCTCTAGGCATTTTCCTATTTAAGAGAGAACACTCTTTGTAATAAAACATTTCTAATTGAATAAAATATATTACCTAAAGTTCTCTCTTTTCTTTTCTAACATGGTAGCAGAGCGTAGGTTGTTCTAAAACCTAAAATTATGAATTACCGCGCAGCCTTCACCAGGGAATTGATCAACACCACTGCTGGTCAATCCTCTGGATCAACCAATGAAGAAGGGAGTTCCAATCCTCCCCCTTCATATCTTCTGGTCCCAAGGAGACTGAATGGAGAGAACTGGATTGAATGGTCTCAGACCATCAAGTTAACAATTGATGGACGTGGCAAGCTAGGGTTCCTAACTGGTGCAAAAAAGGAACCAGCTGCAAATGATCCCAAGCACAACACATGGAAATCAGAGAATTCCATGATTAAGGCCTGGCTAATTAACTCAATAGAGCCAAACATAGCCAGACCCCATATGTTCCTCTCAACCGCAAAGGACATCTAGGATGCAGTTAAGGAGATGTACTCTGGTCTAGAGAACTCCTCACAGATTTATTATCTAAAGACTAAACTGTGGTATTTGAAGTGGGGAGGCAAAGATGTGACCTCATACTACAATGAGATAGTCACCCTTTGGCAAGAGCTGGACATATGTCATGAGGACACATGGGACTGTGCAGGAGACAGTGTCAAATTCTAGAAAAGGGAGGAGAATGAGATAGTCTATTCCTTTCTAGCAGGTCTAAACCAAGATTTGGATGAAGTGAGGGGTAGGATATTAGGCAAAAAGCCTATCCCCTCATTGAGGGAGGTCTTTGCAGAAGTCAGGAGAGAAGAAGCCAGGAGAAAGGTGATGAATAATGGCTCTGAATTCCCTCAGAATCAGAAAACTGGTGGACAGGACCTTGAGGCATCTGCCTTAGTTTCAGCAAGGGGAGGAGACACCAAGGGCAGGAAGCAAAGATTGGTATGTGACCACTGTAAAAAACAGGGCCATACAAAGGAGACCTGTTGGGGTATCCATGAAAACCCCCAAACAGGAAACCAAGAGGGCAAGAAGGAGCTGGTGGAGACACAAGCAGGGCTAACCAAGTGTCTTCTGAACAAGGTGATAAGACCCCTGTACCTCTGTCCCTGACAAAGGATCAACTAGAGCAGCTCAGCCAACTTTTGGCCAACCACAAAAGTTCCCAGTGCAACCTTGCAGATTCTGGTAATCCCTTTGCACTTTCCGCCTTAAAAAACAGATCTGAAGCACACTGGATCATTGATTCAGGTGCAACAGACCACATGACTTTCTCTTCCGACAAATTCTCTTCATATTTACCTAGTGGAGGAAATCAGAAGGTGAAGATAGCAGATGGATCTTATGCTGTGATTGCAGGCAAAGGATCAGTCTCTATCTCTCCCTCTCTTATTCTCCATGAAGTCCTACATGTGCCTAAACTATCCTGCAACCTTATTTCAGTAAATAAGTTTGGTCTCAGAGGCCAACTGCAATATAATGTTCTCCTCTACTAATTGTAAGCTGCAGGATGCAACTTTGGGGAAGGAGATTGGCAATGCTAGGGTGGTAGATGGCCTATATGTATTGGAAGAAGGGAATGCTGAGGGGATTAGTGAAGAACCTAGGACTAGATGTTGCAATTCAGCAAATTTGTCTAATTGTGAAATCAGAATGTGGCATGCTAGGCTAGGACATCCCAATTTTGGGTATTTGAACCAACCAAACCATTTACAATGATCCATAGTGATGTCTGGGGTCCCTCTAGACACATCACTCTAAATGGACATAGATGGTTTGTCTCGTTTATAGATGATCACACCAAGGTAACCTGGGTTTACTTACTAAAAGAAAAATCAGAGGTTGAACAAGCTTTTAAGAGTTTTTACAATATGATTTTAACACAATTTCACACTCCTATTGAAATACTCGAAGCGAGATAATGGCACCGAGTATTATAACAAGATTTTAAGAGAGTTTTTCACACCAAAGGATCATCCATCAAAGTTCATGCATCAACACACCACAACAAAATGGGTGTGTGCAGAAAGAAAAAACAGACACATGCTTGAAGTGGTTAGATCCTCTTGTTGGCTTCAAAATGCCCTAAATACTATAGGGAGAGGCTTCGCTCACTGCAGATCTACCTCATTAATGAGGCTTCTCTCAGGAGCATAGGCTTTTGCAAACCTATTGATTAACTCAAAGATTTTTTCCTAATACAAGATGGTTCAAGATTTGCCCCTAAAAATATTTGCATTGTGTTGCCTTTTTGCATGACATATAATCAGTGGCAAACTTGATCCTGTGGCTACAAAATGTACATTTGTAGGGTACTCTGCACACAAAAGGGGTTATAGGTGCTTTGATTTTGAAAAACAAAAGATCATAGAAACAATGGATGTTAGTTTCTTTGAAAATCAGATGTACTTTAATCAGCATCATCTTCAGGGGGAGAACTTAATGACTCTTGAAGATGGTGCAGATTTCATGTACTCTACTGGTACAGATTTTGTGTACACTGATCATGGGATAGAAGTGTCTAGTATTCCACATTCTGACCAAACAGAAAGACTAAGTGATGAAGATTCTGGGAGCTCTACTGGAGGGAAGTCCCCAAAGGACCAATCTCCTAGGAACTCCAAGTCTGTAACTAGGTTCGAGGGTCTGACTTATTCCCGGAGGTACCCTAAATTCACCACAAATATACCATCTGTCACTCAAGATGACCAAGAACCAGTCCCAGAGACATTTGAGCAGACTGACAATAGTGGTGGGGAACTGTCCCTATCAGCCCCAAACTCACCACCATCTGAGTCAGAGAATTCCCCATCTCCTTCACACTCAAAAATGAACCTTATTTCCCAGAATGATCACCTTCTTCTAGATGTCCCCATTGCTATCAGAAAACCCCCTAGGGAATGTACCAAACACCCTAGGTACCCTATTCAAAACTACCTAACTTATACCAACATATCCTCCTCACATCAAACCTTCCTATCCAGCATCTCAAAAGACAAAATTCCCAAAAATATAAATGAAGCTCTAGAGAGACCTGAGTGGAGGACTGGAGGTTGTGGTAAAGAATGACACATGGGAGGTGACTGATTTACCAGCAGTGAAGAGATCAGTAGGGTGTAAATGGGTGTTCACAATCAAATACAGATTTGATGGAGAGATTGAAAGGTATAAGGCAAGACTTGTAGCTAAGGGATACAGCCAGACATATGGAATTGACTACTCAGAGACATTCTCACCAGTTGCCAAATTAAATACAGTAAGAATCATCTTTTCAATAGCTGTAAATCTGGACAGGCCACTTCACCAGCTAGATGTAAAGAATGCTTTCCTTCATGGAAACCTAAAGGAGGAAGTGTACATGGATCTACCTCCAGGTTTTGGGCAGAGAAACAAGGTGTGCAGGTTGAAGAAGTCCCTATATGGATGAAGCAAAGACCCAGGCATGGTTTGATGTGAGTTTAGCGCTTCTGTTGAGAATTGGCTTCAAGCAAGGGCACTCTGATCATACCCTATTTACAAAAGGAGGCACTGATGGAAGGGTCACAGTTCTTGTGGTATATGTGGATGACATCATCCTAACTGGAAATGATACTTGGGGTATCAAAAACACCACAGAAAGACTTAAAGAAGAATTTGAAATCAAGGATTTAGGGAGGCTCAAGTACTTCCTAGGCATGGAAGTGGCAAAATCAGATAAGGGGATGGTTGTCTCTCAAAGAAAGTATGTCCTAGATCTCCTGCAAGAAACAGGATTGTTAGGGTGCAAACCTGCTAGCAGCCCAATGGAGAGCAACCTAAAACTGGCAAAGAGAAGAGATGAGGAAAAGGAAGTTGACAGGGAACACTATCAGAGACTAGTGGGCAAACTAATATATCTTGCACACACCAGACCTGACATCTCCTATGCAGTAGGGGTGGTCAGTCAGTTTATGCACTCTCCAAGCGAATCCCATTATCAGTCGTGCTCGTAATCTAAGGTACTTGAAGGGTACCGTTGGTGAGGGTTCTTTATTCAGAAAAGTCGAAAAGAAGCATTGAAATCTATCTGAGATCTTGATTGAAATTTGGATCCAAAGAGAGCGGAGTCCACAACAAAGTTATTGTACCTTTGTATTGGGGAACCTGTGACATGGAGAAGCAAAAACGGACGATGGTGGCTAGGAGTACAAGCAGAGCGGCATTTAGGGCAATGGCTCATGGGATATGTGAAGAACTGTGGGTAAAAAGGGTCCTAGAAGATTTAAGTCTGAAACCAGAAGTCCCCATGAAACTGTTCTGTGATAACAAGGCTGCTATTGCTATTGCCAATGACCCAGTACAACATGACAGAACCAAACACGTGGAAGTAGATAGACACTTCATTAAGGAGAAACTGGAATCTGGGGTGATTTGCATACCCTTCATGCCATCTGCCCAACAGGCAGCTGATGGCTTAACAAAAGCCCTAATGAAGCAGAACTTTGAAGACTTCATGTGCAAGTTGGGCATGATCAATATCTACGCTCAACTTGAGGGGGAGTGTTGAAGATTGAGGGCTTTTGGGTCTTTTATGTATTTTTCCATGTGTCAGTAGGGTTTTGGGATTCTGCATTTATGTTTGATTTTATTTGATTTGGTTGTATTTTCTTTTTATAGAAAGTCTGATTTGATTCTGATTTGATTTGATTTGCTTCCTCAAATCAAGGAGTTTAAATCAGACAGGTCTCTAGGCATTTTCCCTATTTAAGAGAGAACACTCTTTGTAATAAAACACTTCTGATTGAATAAAAATATATTACCTAAAGTTCTCTCTTTTCTTTTCTAACAAAAATATATTACCTTAAAAAGTCAAACAAAGAAGATCACATAATGTCATCAAGTCATGTTTTAGGCTTTTAAACACACGCATCAATAATCAAAATGATTCCAGTTTCAAAAGTTCTAAATGAAGGCACTTAAACTTCTACTAGAGTTCACAAAATGACTTAAAAATAAAGGAAAAAACAAGTATCAATAGATTCAAATCGACGATCATCAGTCACTAAGCTAGTGCGGCCTGGATGATTACAAGAAGAAGCAGGCTGCCTTTTGCTTTGTGCGGCAGTTTTTTCCTTCTTTTTTCTTCTCAGGCGGGCATTGGAGCTTTGGAGAAAGAGGAAGCACAAGAGAAATGCAGTATAAAGTGGCAGGTTGGGGGTTAAGAGATTAGGGTAATGTTATTTAACATGGATATTTACATTTTTAGCCCTGAAATTTAAATGTTACACACAAACATGCCAAGCGGGCCGCCTTTTATCGCCAAGCATCTAGCTCAGGCGTCTGTCTAGGTGTCGCCTTTCCCTCGCCTGGCATTTTTGTCGCCTTACAGTATAAAAAATGGTAGATGCTCTCCTGGCGCCTAAGGCGTCGTCTAGGCAACGTGTTGACAACTATGTTTCTTCGTTGTAAAGGCGGTAAGTATATGCATTCTCCGATAGTAAACCATTAACAAGATGTGCTGAGAATCTTCTGGTATTTGAAAGGCATGGCAGGAAGGGGTTTGTACTTCAGAAAGAGCAACAGGAGAGGTATAGAAGTTTTTACAGATGCAGATTGGATTGGTTCAAAGGAGAAGATATCTAATACACGCTATTGCACCTTAGCATGTGGTAACTCGGTTACCTAGAGTAGTAAAACAAACAAAATGTGGAAGCTTGAAGTACAGATGTTCGTTAAGAAGGTTCTGATTGATGTGAAACAGAGGTTTGAATGGCCAACGAAGCTTTATTGTGATAACAAAGCTGTCATTGTTATAGCTAATGATCATGTCCAACATGACAAGACCAAACACATCGAGATTGACATCATTAAATAATGAAAATCTAACGAATGGGGTGTTGAAGTGTATTCCTTGAGTGGGAGTGTTGACGGTCTGATTTTTCCTTTTATAGATTGTGTTATTGGTTAGAATGTGTTGACATGTATGTTTTTAATGTTTAATAACATGGCTACAAGGTTTTCGCCTTCTATAGATTGTGTTATAGGTTAGAATGTGTTGACAGTGTATGTTTTTTATTTTTCAGAAGGTGGCTACTAGGTTTTGGAGTTTGTTTAGGCGCTACTTAGGGTTCCTTTGAGTCCTGCATTTTCTCTCTTTCTGTCCTGTAAGGTGATCAGGGTTACTATGTTTATCTCCTTGGTTTCAGGAGATTAGTAGAGTCTAGAATGTCTTTTATGTTATGCATTGTTTCTTATTTAGTCCGTAATATTCATCTTAGATCAAGAAATAAGAGAATTTTCATTCTCTCATTCTTGTCTTAAAATCGACATAGCGTAACTTAAACAAGCAAACATCATTTTACACTTGCAACACATTATACACGTGCGACTTCTAGATAATGCTAGAGAAACAGATGACCGACTTTATATCATCAACTATTTAAGGGCAATAATACTGTGCAAATTACACCCGAAAAGTCTATTATTAATAACACCAATTAATTGTATATGATTTTTCTTATTTAAAAAGGCAACTAAATCACATACTCAAATTCTACAACAAATCACTGCCACTTAATCAGAATTAATAACTGAAAATAACTTCAATAAAAACCTGTGTAATCAAATGGAAAGCATGTTACCTCAAGTCCAACAGAAGTGACTGGCCATTACACTGCAGGTGGCTTTCCCATGATGATTGCTCAGATTGCACAACCACTACCATATCAGAAAGGGCTTTAGCCTGGTAATGCTTGTCAACCAATAATGTATCACCATGAATGAACCAAAAGATAGGAATTTCTAGTGTGGACCTGCCATGAGCATGTGATCCTGCACCATCAAAGAAAAGGTCAAAAAAGATGGACCAGTTCACTAAAACACCATAAAAGAGCAGTATGTTAGAAAGGGACAGGATAACTGATAAGCTAGTTTGTATCAGCTCATTTCAGAAGGACTCAGCTACAAGAAGCAGCATAAAAACAAAACCACTATCAATGCAAGGTAATCACGACCTTTTACACTCTAAGAACATCCAGAGGTTTGAATCATAACTCTTATCCAAAATCTTTTCTTGGGGACATATCAGCCCCCCCCCCCAGAAAAAAAGCCCTTCCCACCCTCTTTTTCACAGTCACACAGAGTGATTTAATCAGTTCCGAGACTGAAATTCACAATCTAATTTAAGATTAATGTCGTGGAATTTTTTTACCAACAACAGAGAATAATTTCGAGCGGTACAAGATGGGACAGTGGGTTTGATGGGCATAATGGTCATCCACCAAATTATAAACACAACTCTTCTTATTTACAAGTCAAAAGCAATTTTCATCTACTTCTCCCTTTACTGCCTCTATCAAGTCAAAAGGATGATACACGTACAATTCTCCTAAGCGAAGTAAATAGCATTCTTTTACTTCCCTGTCAATTCCCCCCCACCCCCCTGCAGTCCCCCCTTCCAATTAGCAATCCAAATTAAGTGTTAGCAGTATTAGCAGATGATCACAGTATTCGTGTTGAGAAGGCCGTATCTTGGCCTAAGTGGGCTGCTAAGTGCTAAGTCAGCTAGGGCTTAGATTGTTTTTAATTTTTGTGTTATTTCATGCTTTGTCCTTCTTAATAAGGCGTTTCTTGGGCACCAAGTAGTATAGGAAGTTTCTTGGGGGCTAAGTAGCATAAGCTTGTACTCTGAATTTCTTTATCAATGAGAAATAACTTTCACTCTCTTATTACTTGCTAAATGGTAACAAAGCCATGGTTCATAAAAAATCCTGAAATTTCCGAAAAAATATGATGAACTACAAGGCTGCAATGACCGGAGAGAGGGGCGGCAACACGCCGTCGCCCCATTTGAGGTCACCTCCAATGCGCCACCAGGAGAGATCAGAAATTCTCTGATTGAAGACAAAGCTGGGAACTCTAACACAAGTTCAGTCCTTACCACACGCAAGTTGACAGATAAGAACTACTTATGTAGAAAAGATAGGAGGAAACTTTGTATTATTGATAGATAAGCCTTATGGAGAACATAAGGGAAGATTACAATATATAGAGAAAACCTCCAACAGCCAGAAAACACTGTTCCAACGGCTATGAACAGTGCCAACGGCTATGAACAGTGTTTTCTGGGCCAAAAAACAGAAAGAAGACAAAAACAGGGAAAAGGTCCAAATTACATCATTAGGACACTAAGGAAAAGAGATAAAAGATATTAAACTATATTAAACTATAGTATTAACCTATATTTTAACACCCCTCCTCAAGCTTGGTTGTGGATGGAATAACAGCCAAGCTTGCTTCTCATTCTGGTAAATATAGGTAGAGCAGAACCCTTAGTGAAAATATCAGCCACCTGATCTTGAGAGGGTATGAATTCAATACTGATGTCTTGACCTTCAACCTTTTCTTTGATGAAGTGTCTGTCAATGTCTATATGTTTGGATCTATCATGATGAATGGGATTCTCAGACATGTTGATAGCAGACACGTTATCACAAGATAGAAGAATAGGATGCTCTTGCTTGATGTGTAGGTCAACCAGGATCTTTTTGAGCCACAGTCCTTCACAGATACCTAGGGCCAAGGCCCTTAATTCTGCCTCTGCACTGCTTCTAGAAACCACTGGTTGTTTCTTGCTCTTCCAAGTTGTGAGATTTCCCCAGAAGAATGAGCAATAGCCTGTAGTAGACCGTCTATCAATTACAGACCCTGCCCAATCAACATCAGTGAAGACTTGGATCTTTCTGTCTTTAGATTTCTTGAAAATAAGACCTTGACCAGCTGTCCCCTTTAGATACCTTAGCATCCTATGGACAATATCAAGGTGCTCTTGACAAGGATGATGCATAAATTGGCTGACCAGACTCACTGCATAGCATATGTCTGGTCTAGTATGAGCCAAGTAAATCAATTTTCCCACCAGTCTTTGGTATCTGCCTACATCCACAGGGGCAGATTTACTCTCCTTTTCCAACTTCACCCCAGGGTCAATAGGAGTGGAGGCAGGTTTGCAATCAAGCATCCCTGTTTCAGTAAGAAGGTCAGAAATGTACTTCCTTTGGGATATGAAAATCCCCTCCTTAGATCTAGCCACTTCCATTCCCAGGAAATATTTCATTTGTCCAAGGTTTTTAACCTCAAACTCTTTTGCAAGACAATGCTTTAGAGATTCAATCTCAGGGGCATCATCCCCAGTTATGATAATGTCATCCACATATACAATGAGGATGACTCTTTTACCAGTAGGAGACACCTTGGTGAACATAGTATGATCAGCTTGACCTTGTATGAACCCAAGATTCTTGACAACTTTGGTAAATCGACCAAACCAAGCTCTGGGGGACTGTTTCAGTCCATAGAGAGCTTTGTGCAATTTGCACACCTTATTTTCTGCTCCTGGATAGTCAATTCCAGGAGGCAATCTTAAGTACACTTCCTCCTTTAGGTCACCATTTAGGAAAGCATTTTTTACATCTAATTGGTGTAAGGGCCAATCAAGATTCACAGCAATAGATAGGAGCACCCTGATGGTGTTTAATTTTGCCACTGGTGCAAAAGTCTCCTAGTAATCTATGCCATGAGTCTGAGTGTAACCCCTAGCAACCAATCTAGCCTTATGCCTGTTAATGGTGCCATCAGAGTTGTATTTCAAAGTGAAAATCCACTTGCATCCTACTGTTTTCTTTCCCTTGGGGAGAGAAGTCAAGGTCCAAGTGTGATTATTATTTAGAGCTTGTAGCTCCTCATGAATGAGCGACTTTTTTCCACTCGGGAAATCCTGGGCTTCTGAATAGATGTGGGAATGTGATGCTTGTCCAAGTTTTGTACAAACATTTGGTAGGAACTAGAGATGTTCTCAATTGCCAAAAGATTGTATAGAAGTGCGAGTACAAGCTCTAGTTCTTTTTCTCACAAAGAATGGGTCTATCATCATAGTTCACAGTGCTAACAAATCTTTCTGGAGATTCTGAGGTAGTAACTTCCTCAGAATGATTTTGATCTTCTTGAACTTCAAGATTAATATTTTCTGATTGATTTTGATCTCTTTGGACCTCAAGATTATTCCTGTTTCTCCTGGTAAACACCAGTTGAATAGGAGGTCTTGGGCACAAGGATCCATTTTCAGGATTCAGACTAGATGAAGGTTGAATACTATCAGAGGTAATGACTTCCTCTTGATTTATACTTCCTTCATCCAAAGAATTCAAAGTGCTATGACTCATATCCCATCCTTGAGAGGAGGAAATAAAGTTCTGTTTGATTCCTTCTTGATCAAAGAAGGGTTTTTCTTCAAAGAAGTTAACATCCAATGTGTTAAAAAACTTTCTGGTTTGAGGGCAGTAGCATTTGTACCCTCTTTGTCTTGGAGAATAGCCAATAAAGACACACTTGAATGCCTTAGGTTCAAGTTTGGTCTGTGGTGATTGTGGACATACAGACATCCAAAAACCTTAGGAGGAAGGTTTTGGATCAAGTGTCTTGATGGTAAACTTTCAGACAGAACATCAACAGGGGTTTTAAAATTCAACACCCTAGATGGCATCCTGTTAATCAGATAAGTGGCAGTCAGGACAGCCTCTCCCCAGAAATGCTTTGGCACCTTCATGGCAAACATGAGGGCCCTTGCAGTATCAAGGAGATGCCTGTTTTTCCTTTCAGCCACCCCATTTTGTTGGGGAGTGTCAACACAAGAAGTTAGGTGAACTATGCCCTTCTCCCCAAAGAATTTTCCAAGTTGTTTTTCAAGATATTCTGATCCATTATCAGATTTCAGTATCTTGATATCAGTATCAAACTGTGTTTTGATCATGTTGTGGAAGTTCATGAATATAGGACCCGGCTTGACCTTCTCCTTCATTAAGAACACCCGGCAAAAAGCGGTGTGGTCATCAATGAAGGTGATAAACCATCTTGTACCAGTGATATTCTTGGCCTTGGAAGGTCCCCAAATATCACTTGTGTGTATAAGTGGAAAGGGCTTAGAAGGAGTATGAGACTTGGAGTGATATACACGATCCTACACCTTTGTTTAGCCATACAACAAACTTCACATTGAAATTGAGAGACATTTTTATTAATGAACAAGTGAGGCATGAGCCTCTTCAAATACATAAAATTGGGGTGACCCAATCTGTAGTGCCATAACTGAATTTTGTCACTACAGTTGTTCAAAACAGAATCAGACACAAAAGCAGAGTCTTGATCATTCTCAGAATCACATAAAGCAGTAGTAGCATGTAGAGGCGGATGTTGCACTAGCATTGCCAATCATCTTCCCAGAGTTGGTCTCCTGTAAAACACACTTATTGTCATGAAAAATGACAGAAATGTTCTGTTTCTTTGTCAATTTGTTCACTGAGATAAGAGATTCTGGGATGATTTGGTACATAGAGCACTGATCAAGGATGATATTCCTTGAAAAAGCGATGGACCCTACCCCATGAACTGCGGAGGTAGATCCATCCGCAATTTTCACAAACCTTTCTGTTTTCTGAGGAATAAGAGAGTGAAACGACCTCCTATTCCCAATCATATGTTCGAGAGGCACCGAATCAACAATCCATTGTTGTTGATCATGGTCTGAAATAGTATAAGATAGAGAGGTTTTACCAGAATGAGCAACAGAAGCTGTTGAAGTTGTGGAAGGAGTGGCAGAGTTAGGAGCAGATTGCATGAGTCTCCTTAGAATTTCCATTTGTTCATGTGAGAAAGCAGGTGCCTCTCTAGGTGTTTCCCTAGGAGCATCCTCACTCATATGAGCAGATGGCAGACCCTGAGACTCCTTTCCAGCCCCATTTCTGGGTTTCCAATCAGCAGGCTTTCCATATAGCTTCCAGCATGAATCTCTTTGATGTCCAACTTTCTTGCAATTATCACAAAAGGGCCTCTCCTTCTTGTTTCTGGTGAGGTGGACGAAGGTGGACCACTTTTGAGAAAAAGCAGCAAGGCGAAACATCGTTTGAGCAGAGGTTGGTGGGGTTGAGTTCCCAGCATCATATTTCTCCTACTCTCCTCATGTTTGACTTCAGAAAAAGCAGACTTGAGGCCAGGTAGTGGAGATTTGCCAAGAATTCTACCCCTTACATCATCAAGACTAGGGCTTAGACCCATAAGGAAAGTAAAGACCCTGTCGTTTTCAGTATTGTCCTTGTGGACTTTTGCATCAGCAGTACACTTCCATTTGTAATCACTGAAAAGATCGAGTTGTTGCCATAATTTGTTCAGCTGATTGTAGTACTGAGTGACATCTTGATCCCCTTGCCTTAGATCCTTCAATTTTGACTTTAGATCATAGATGGCAGAAGTATTGTCCTTCTTGGAGTGGAGGTCATGGACAGCAGACCAGATTTCTGCAGCAGAATTGTAGAACATGAAGTTCTCACTTTGCTCCTTGGTCATAGACCCCACAAGCCATGACATAATCACATTGTTCTCAGCCTTCCATTGCCTCAATTGAGGATCATTAGCAGGAGGCTCAGTGATATCTCCAGTTAAATACCCCTCTCTGCTCTTTCCAGCAATAAACATGAGCAGAGATCTGGACCACAGATGGTAATTGTTACCATCGAACCTGTGGTTAGTAAGAAGATGGGAGTTATCATTGCTACCCCCTTGATTGAGAGAAGCTCCAGTTGAAACTGGAGTTACATCAATCAGCACTAGATGCCATTTTTGTGGTTTTTGAAAAAACTCAGAAAAATGGGATTGAGGAAGAAGATGAAGATTTTAAGCACAAGGCTCTGCTACCATGTAGAAAAGATAGGAGGAAACTTTGTATTATTGATAGATAAGCCTTATGGAGAACATAAGGGAAGGTTACAATATATAGAGAAAACCTCCAACAGCCAGAAAACACTGTTCCAACGGCTATGAACAGTGCCAACGGCTATGAACAGTGTTTTCTGGGCCAAAAAACAGAAAGAAGACAAAAACAGGGAAAAGGTCCAAATTACATCATTAGGACACTAAGGAAAAGAGATAAAAGATATTAAACTATATTAAACTATAGTATTAACCTATATTTTAACAACTTAGAATGGGCTCAGACCATGAAACTTACGATTGATGGAAGAGGGAAGCTGGGTGCCTGGTCTATGTGACAAGAGAAGTCAAAGAACCTATTCGGATGATCCAAAGATCAGATCTTGGAAGTCAGAAAATTCACTCATAATGGCATGGCTCATCAATTCCATGGAGCCATCCATTGCTAGACCTCACATGTTTCTCCCTACTAAGGATGTTTGTTTGGTTGGCAGTCAAGGAGGTGTACTCAGATGTTGAGAACTCATCTCAAATTTACAAACTTAAGACCAAGCTTTGGCAATGAGACAAGAGTCCGAAGATGTCACAACATGTTACGATGAAAGTGTGACAATATGGCAGAAATTGGACATGTACCACAAAGATGTTTAGGAATGTTCGAATGATAGTGTCGGATTCAAGCAACGAGAAGAAAACGAGAGTGTATATTCGTTTCTTGCTGGCTTGAATGCTGAACTAAATGAGGTGAGGGGTAGAGTCTAGGGAAGGAAGCCTTTGCCTTCTCTAAGGTTTCTGTTCTCGGAAGTCCGTACAGAAAAAGCAAGGAGGAAAGTCATGAGGAAGGAGCTTGTTAATGAAACTGAGATGTCATCACAGCATCAGTAGCGGTGAGGAGGTTCGATGCGAATAAAAAGAGCCTCGGAACGAAACCAAAGTGTGAGCATTGAAAGAAAATTGGCCATACGAAGGAAACGTGTTGGAAGATTCATAAGAGAATGGCATGGAAGCCAAGAGGTCGTCCGAATGATGCTGAGAAGGCAAATCAGGTTTCACACAATCTGGATCAATCAGCTAAGCCTGGTGCGCTTCCTTTCACTAAAGAACACCTAGAGCAACTGAGTAAGCTTTTGAGTTCTCAAATATTAACCAAATCAAAACCGATTCATTCCTTTGTCCAATCAGGTAACTCAGCACACTTATCCACACCAGAATCTAATCATAGAGTCTATTATATCGTTGATTCAGGAACACACCATAGGATAAGCATGTTGAAACTTTTTTATATCTATCAGCCATCTGCAGGCAATCAAAAGGTAAAGCTTGCAGATGGATCTTTGTCCATAATTGCTGGGACTGGAATATTAAAATTTCACCTACACTCATGTTAAAAGATGTCTTTCATGTCCCTAATTTAACATCCAATTTACTATATGTGTCGAAACTCACCTTTGATGAGAGGTGTTCTCAGTTTTGAATGTATATTTCAGGGGGGGGGGGGGGGGGTTGAGGAGGATGATTGGCAAGTGTAGGATGTTTGGAGGTTGTATGTCCAGGAACAAGAGTCTGCTTCTTTGAGTGGATTAGTCCTTGGAAAGAGTTATCAATCTACTTATCTATTGGATCAAAATAATGTTCATCTTTGGCATAAACGGTTAGGTCATCCAAGTCTATCTTATATGAAAATTTTGCTACCTCAATTATTTTTAAAAAAAAGGTTGATTTTCTTAATTGTGAAATATTTGAGTTAACCAAGCATACTAGGAACTCTTATCCTTCTCAACCAAGTAAACCGTCTAGTCCATTTACATTTGTCCATAGCAATTAATTGGGGGCCTTCTAGAATGAAAACTACTAATGGGAAAAGATAGTTTGTCACCTGAATGACTAATGATCAAACAAGAGCCCCTTGTGTGTACTAGTTAATAGAAAAATCTGAGGTTGAGCAAGTTCTTAAAAAAAATTGAAATGACTAATGCTCAATTTCAGACAGTCAGACTAAAATTCAAATTTGTCAGAAGTGATGATGACAGTGAAAATTTTAAGTTTTGAGAGATTTTTTCCTTGAAAAATGTATTAATCAGAATTCATATGTTAAAACTCCTCAGCAAAATCAAGTTGTTGAAAGAAGAATCGACACATGCTCGATGCTTGATTCTAAATGTCCTAAACATTTAACGGGAGAGGTTGTTTCAACAGCAATTTATCTCATAAATAGGATGTCGTCTAAAGTTTTGGAATTTAAAACTCATTTAATTGTTTTTCCACTTGTTTAGATTTCTTAGCAATTTGCCCTTGAAGATCTTTGGGTGTACTCCCTTCATTCATGTTAATAATCAAGGTAAAGTAGAACCAAGGTCTCAAAAATACATGTTTCTAGGATACTCCCCGACTCAAAGAGGATATAAATGTTATGATCCCGAAACTAATTTTTTTTTTTTTTGCAGCTATGGATGTAACCCGTTTTTGAACATGAAATGTTTATTTGAAATAGGGAGTGATAGCCAAGAAGAATGGATAGATGTCTTGGATGAACCTAATGTATCGCATGAGATGGACGGTTTTGATTTAATAAATGCAGAGGATGTAGGATCGAAGGATAAAGGTAGTGAGTCAGGGTTTGTGTCTCCGTATCATGGCAGTGTTTATCCCAAGACGCCTTCTTTTGGTAAACTTTCTAAGGGAAAGGGCGAAAGAAAGGGCCAACATCTGAACAAATTCCGGACTTTCAATCTGCTCCTCCAGATCAGCCGGAGATAGACAATCAAGTGGATGAACAGAAACCTAGTTCAGAGGTAAAATTAGACACAGAAGGTATTCTTCTTGATGTTCCCATTGCCATTCGAAAGCCAAAATGTACCCAACATCCTATGTCTCACCATCTCAGCTATGAAAAATTATCCAACAAACACAAAGCCTATTTAACAGCCTTGTCCACTCCTGAGATACCCAAAATCAGGAAGCTCTACATAATCCTAAGTGGAAAGAAGCAGTCCAGCTATGAAAATTATCCAGCAGACTTGTCCTTTTGGTGTGACAACGATCCCAACCCCATTGGAATTTCATCGGCCTTCATCATTGTCACGAAAGATTTACTAGAGAGGGCATCTACACCACCAGCAGGAGGTGTGGCCTCCATTAATGGCGCCCCCAAGCAATGTGAGCCTTAATCCGAACCCATCCATGACGCAGCAGTGCAGGGATCAGGAGAAAGCTTATACAGAGAAGAGCAAATTGGTGGTGGAACCGGCGGAATCTGATGAACGGAAGGCCACCGGAAGGCCACCGTACAGGAATTGGCCAAAAGGGTTAAACCCTAATCTCCAGAGCGGATGGTTGTCTATGTTCTTAAGTCCCGGTATAGCATTTATTACATTTTTCCTTCATCTTAATCAAGGGGTATTTTCGGACTTTCTTGTTTAAAATTTATGATATATCCACCCACTACCTGAATCTGAGCGAAATCCCCTAAAGGACTAGCGATATGGGACAGCGGTAGTACTAATGTATGACCATACCCTAGTAATCTATTTTTTTAGGATTCTTTTTGTAGTTAGCAACTTTAGAATCACTTCAGCATTAAATGGATAATAAGTATTCAAAGGCAATGACAAGCATATGAAAACTACTGCCTTTAAAATTGCTACCATGGATAATGCATATGACTGAACCATTAAGTTAACACCGTGAGTCCAATTTTTTAGGATCAATACTCTACTAGCGGATGCACCAAAATTATTGTTACAATAACTTGAAGAGTTTACTATTTAACAAAATCCCAACATTAAACTCCAATTATATACAGTAATAGTTCTTACAGAATTGAACATTGTGAGCTCCAGCAATGACATTTTTGGAGCAAAAATTATCTGGCATTAATTCAGGTAATACCTAAAAGAACTGAGTTATAACAATATGGATCAGGGAAAAAAATTAAAGATGGAACACGTACAGATATAGCAATAGCCACTTATCATCACAAACCAAAAAGAATGGTGAGCATGAATAATCAAAGTAAGGACCCACCTTTCAAGGAACCCTTTTCGTTCAGCCGCTTCAACTGATGTTGGAGAATTGAAGAATCCAGAAAAGGGCGAACAGTTTTTCTATATGTTCCATTCACAAGTAACAAAGGTACAGCAGCTGCCCTTCGTGAAACTGAGAAAGCCATTGCCAGTGCAGGATCCTCTGAAAGTGGCAGCCTACAGACAGCTTTTACAATATAACCAGCTAATTTGATGCAGCCAAATGCAAAAACAAGCTAAGTGCCTCAACAACCAAAGCCTGGGAATAAAGCATAATTGGCTACAATAGTGTATCTTGAATACTTGGCCTAATTTTTCATTAGTGATGGGTAAAAGTAGAGACAGGCCGGGGGAACTATAATTTCAGTGAAGGACACATCTAGCAAAATTGTCATCCAAAACAAAGTACTGAAAAGAGCATAAAAACCGACAAAATCTATATACTATGCGGCAAAACTAAAGAACAAGAAAAAAGGAAAAGATGGAGAGAGAAAAAACGTACATGTGCTGACTAAACATCACTTTTTGGGATGGTAACACAAGAGCAGAGAGACCGTCCATCAAGCTTTTAAGATCAACAGGCAACTGCTTAATGTTCTTAAATCTCTGCCAAAAAAAACAAAAAAATATGTATATATCTTCAAAACAACAATGAATTTCCAGAAAAGCCACTTGTTAGGAAACATGTCAACTTCAATCATACCTCTTGTGTGATGAAAAATAACTGAAAAGATACTTTTTCATAGTAATGGAATGCCCCATCAGCAAGAGAAGGGGATATAATGTGTCTCATAGAACCCCACAACATGGAACCAAAATGCGCAAGAAATGCGTCGCGGGCAACTGTGTAATTCTGGGTATCCTGTAGAACCAAGTAACAAAATGTTCAAATATTTGTTAGTACTGTAAGGCCAACTGCAATAGAAGATAACTTAAGAGGTACAAGAAACATTTACAACTGTAATTATTTTGCAATCATTAAAACAAACCTCATGAGTGTCACTAAACAAATTCCATTTCTCCATGCGCTTCAATGCATCTTCCGCTTTCCTCTTATGACTTTCATCGTATTCTTCCCCCTCAAATGATTCAAGCTCAGTTTTCAAATCTTGCATTCTCTCATCCAGCTCTGGCAAAAAGACATTACATTCGTTCATGTTTAATTCAACTAAAACTGCCCAGCCAAAAGAAAACAACAAATCAACTATCCAGTATGAGACATTTCCCTCGTGTATAATAAATAATTTGAAACTTAGATTGGAAGAAAAACGAGTTTGTCATATATCATTCAGCATAGTACAAGCCTTCCATTTATACATAGGAATCCCAACGTATGAAATCTACAAGATCTACCGAAGTGAGATAATTTCCTTACCTATACAGAATCTAAGCAAATCACTAGTTTAAGGGAACAAAATCAAAAAAAAAAAAAAAAAAAAAAAAAAACAAAAAAAAAAAAAAAAAAAAAAAACAGAGGTCCATCTAGCGCATTTGAAGTTGAGAAATCCAATATTATAAGATGGCATCATATTACTACATTTGGGATAAACTATTTGGAAACTTTTGCAATAGTTGCCAAGATGCACGGAATCAAGATCTTCATGCCTTTTGCAGCCATGAATAACTGGTTGTTGCATTACATAAATGTCAAGAATGCTTTCCTTAATGGAATAGATTCCCAACGGTCTTACTTTAGAGGCATCTTCATATGTCAAGAATACATTATGAGGCATTGTCAGCTAATGCCCAAGTCTCGTGTGCAGTATTATAAATGATAAAATTGCCACTGCCTTAGGTGTCATATGTTCTTTAGTAAATGGAGCAGAGAACTTTCCCTTATTTTCATCAGCAAGCTGACCATAGTTTTCTCGTTTACTCCCCCCTTCTGAGCACCTTTTTTTGTTGTTTATCCTTCTTTCCTTTCCCGGCTTGAATCCACTGACTAGTCCCGTTTGTTGTAAGAGTTGAACCTTCATGAAGATTCTCATTTCCAACATCACTTTTAGTCTACTTTCCTCATGTCTAACTTCTGAAAAAGTTGCCTTGAAGGAAGGAAGAGGTTTAAAACTCAATATTCTTCCTCTGACATCATCGAGGCTTGGATTAAGGCCAATGAGAAATCAATATACTCTCTCCTGTTCAACAATCTCCTTATACCTTATAGCATCATCACTGCATTTCCCTGAAAATTCTTCAAACAGATTCAACTGCTGCAAGGCCCTTGACAATTGATTGAAATAATGTGCAACTGAAAGGCCTTTTCGGCACAAACATTGAATTTGAGCTTTGATTTCATAGATTTCTGAAGAGTTGTCATGCTTGGAGTATAATCAGTTGGTTGCAACCCATCTCATGAGCAGATTCATGAAAGATAAGTTTTCCCTAGTTTCTGAGTCATGGAATGAATCAACCATGGCATAACTATGTTATTTTCAATATCCCACCACTTGAACATTATGTCAGAGGCATCAGGAGCAGTTTTCCCAATAAGGTACCTCATTTTGTCTTGTCCCGTACCAAACATCTTAACCGACCTCGATCATTGAAGGTAGTTGCTACCATTGAGTCTATGGGCTGAGATGATAACAGAATGAGCGTGGGAATCGAAAGAATGAGATGCACCATTATAGTCGAAGAAATCTCTGGAGTAGATGACAAAGATTACCGACATTTTGAATAGCGCAAAAGGGAAAACAGATTTAAACGAAGAAGAGCACAAATGACTCTCATACCATGAAGAGAAAGAGATAAACGAACTCTTCTTATTTCAAAAACAGAAGGAAGAGTTTAAATAAAGATACAAAGGGCTAGCCGTCAAGCCCAATCATAAATAAGGCGGCCAGAGCATAGCCGCCAACTAACACCAACTTTAACAGCTAATAACAACTAATAGCCTATCAAATTACAAATACAACAGCCTGCCGGCAAAGCCTGCATGGCCAGATACGAATAAAATAAATTAAAAGAACTACAAAAAAAAAAAAGTAAACAATAATATAAACACTACAATTGCTTATAGTAACATTGGCACATGTGAATGTGACAACTACTACGGCATTTATATTACTTCAGTCAATAAACCACGACTTAATAATAATAATAATAATAATAATAATAATAATAATATCCAAGCAAGATCATATGTTAAATGGCAGTAATTTGCGAAAATCCATATAGTAGCAATCAGATCAAAGAAAAGAAGACAACCTTCACAAAGAGCAAGCTTAACCCTCCTTCCCTTGCAGTGCTTAAAAGCAAACAGCTCATATATATCGATTTCCGCAAGAAGGATGTCGATTGCATTATGATCTTTCTGGAACAAATAAAAGAGCACATTTGAGAACACTTTCACGAAGATTATATCTTCCAGACCAACTACAAACAAAAGTTTTATTTAGATAAATAGATATAAATAAATAGCATCCATCAACAATTGCCAAATAAATGAAAATAAGTAAGAAATGAATGTTGCTGTTAATGGAGTTCCCAACACCAGTGGCAAGTTGCTTAGTGTCAAAATAGTATCACGGTAAAGTGAATAACTGGGATCGTAAAACATGATCCCTTCTTCTCTTCTTTATTCGTTTATATAGACAAAGTGTGTACATAAGATAAGTACAAGAGAGTCCTATCCCAAAACTACTTTAGATAAACATTAAGAATAAGATAAAAACACACACGGCTTTGACTTCCTAACCACACATAACTCGTATACTGATTACTAAGTAAAACAGATAAACAGACACACAAACTGAATATCCCTTTAACACTCCCCTCAAGTTGGAGCATATATATAATACATGCCCAACTCGTTACGCATGAACTTTAATCCATTCCCAACAATGGACTTTGTAAACATATTACCCAACTACTCTCCAGTTTAGACAAAAGGAGTACATATTTCCTTGGCCATGAGTTTATCTCGAACAATATGACAATCCACCTCAATATGCATAATTCTTTCGTGAAACACGGGATTATAAGTGATATAGAGAGCTCAGAGCTGCTTGGTTATCACAATAGAGGGGGATTGAGAAGATATCCAATCCATGTAAGCTCACTGCAAGCTTGAGCCATGGCTCGATACTCTGCTTCAGCACTTGACCTTACCACCACAGGTTGCTTCTTACTTTTCCACATTACCAAATTCCCTCCTAAGAAGGTGCAATACCCTGAAGTAGTTCTTCTATCTGACATAAAGCATGCCCAGTCTACATCAGTGTATCCTTCAACTCTTATATGATTATTTGGTCCATTGCTGATACCCAATCCTAGAGATCGCTTGAGATACCTCACAATCCGGATCACAGCATCCTAATGCGGTTTTCTAGGGCACTCAAGAAATTGACCAACTACACTTAGCACATATGAGATGTTGGGTCTAATGAAGGTCAAATAATTGAGTCGTCCCACGAGCCTTCTATATTTGCTAGGAGAATCATAAGGTTCTCATTTATCTTTCCACATCTTTTGATCGGGGTCCATCGGAGTGTCCACTGGATGCCATCCAAGCATACCTACTTCAGTTAACAAGTCCAGAACGTACTTCGCTTGGCATAACACAATGCCTTCTTGTGAGCTGGAAACTTCTATGCCCAGAAAATATCGAAGTATTCCCAGTTCCTTAGTATGAAACTTCTGCACAAGGAACCTTTCAAGTCTTGCAATACCTTGCTCATCATCTCATGTAATAACCAAATCATCAACATATACAATAAGACAGAGATAACCATTTTATGTATGCATAAGAAAAACAGAATATTCGGTCTGACACTGCTTCAACGCAGATTATTAAACCAATTACGAAAAATTTCTGTTAGATTTTCCAGCTTTTATTAGTCTTTAATTTAGGGTTATTTACTATATATTTTGCCCTAAGTTAACCCCTTAAATTGTTTTATTAAAGGGCTGTTCTTTCCCTCTTTTTTCCTGTTTTTTCTCCAAGTGACCCACTGTCCAACTAGCCGTTGGAACAGTAGATCCTGTACCTTTTTCTAGACGTGGAGTGTCCTCTCCACATCTATAAAGAAGAGGATTGTTTTAATCTTTCCTAATGAGCTTTCTATTCTAATAATAAGAATACTTTCCCTCATTGTGATAAAGTCCTTAATTAAGAGGTGTTAAAAAATATTATCATGACTTATTCTTTTAAGAATAAGTGTTAAAGTGGTGTAAACAAACAGGCCCTTAATCTTTCCTAATGACTATTCTAATAATCGAATACTTTCCTTTGTGATAAAGTCCTCATTCTCATGAGATCCCGCCTTCCTCATTCGGAGATCCTGCAACACACACGAATAGGGAAGAAAGTTGACAGAACAATTCAGATCTTTAGTTAATCAGTTAATGGACATCAAATCGAATGGAAAATCAGGAACATGTAATGTAGATGAGGAGGAAATGTTTGAGTTCAAAAGTTTTGTACCAACTCCAATAACTTTTTAGGAAGAACCATTAGCAAGAGTAACAGATTTAGCATTGGTTAAATCCTGAAAATTAATTAAAGATTGAGACAAACCGGTCATATGATCATTGGCCCCAGAATCCAGGATCAGGCATGCAGGAGAAGCTTTATTCGACTGGACCAAGTTGGCTGTGGAAGATAAGATCTGTCTTTTCACCCTTCAATTTCACACATTCCTCTCGTGGGATAGTGATCTGATCTTCCTTTTCTTGTGCCAAATTTGCTTGATTTTTTATGGGCCTTCCATGAAGGTCCCAACAATTATCAACCATGCGGTTCAATCTTCCACAGTGATCACACTTAACCGAACCTCTTCCAGATCTTCCTCCACTAGATCGACCTATACCACCACGTCCTCCACGGCTACTAGGAGTGGTAATTAGGGCAAATTTTTCCTCTAGAGTTTCTCCTAGACTTTGAGTTCCAGAACTTTTGGAATCAATAAATGTTTGTTGCGATTGGGAAAATATCTCAGGCAATGTAGGGAGATGAGTTCCCCCTAAAATCTGGACACGCACCGATTCATATTCTGATTTTAATCCAAAAAGATATCAAACCACATCCATATCATTCCTTTGTCTCCCCATGAGAGTCACATTTGTCGACAGAGGCTGGTACAGATTTCTTTCCTCACAGATACTCATCACACATGAGTAATAATCTTCCAAACTCTGGTTTCCTTGTTCTACATGGAAATGTTGTTTGCATATGTAATACGTCTTAGAAAGATTTTCTGATCCAGAGTACATATGTCTCAAACATATCCACATATCTCTGGCAGACTTTGAATACAAAAGAGTGGAGCTGATGTTTGGCTCGATATCGTTCAACATGAGGGACATAATATATCTTGTCACCGGGAAGAAGCCCTAGGATCGTTCTCTCCCGCCTTGTCATTGGAAAGATGATGATACATACCCTTTCCGGTTAAGAATATCTCAACAGATTGGGACCACAGTGTATAATCTTTGCCATTCAACTTGACGGATGTAATGATGGGGATTGATGTTTGCGATGAGAAAACACTTTGGCTAGGGTTCCCTGACTTAATCTCCATATTGACGATTTAAAGAGAAGAAAAGAAAAAGAAAAGTTGATGACCGTGTTAAAGTTGTAACAAGTGAATAACTGGGATCATAAAACATGATCCCATCTTCTCTTCTTTATTCATTCATATAGACAGAGTGTTGACATAAAGTACAAGAGAGTCCTATCCCAATACTACTTTAGATAAACTTTAAGAATAAGATGAACACACACACGACTTTGACTTCATGACCACACATAACTCTTATACTGATCACTAAATACTAAGTCATTCGGATAACACACACACACAAACTGATAATCCCTTTAACACTTAGGAATCTACCCAGACTTAAACTACACATGTGATCGTGGTAACAGTGTGAACTATCAAAAGGACAACGAGCTAGGAATTTTTAAAGTCAATCAAACATACCAAACACATGACTCCTAAAAGTGGAGGAAAATTTTCCCCTCCAATTTTAACCATATCTTTGTTCTGTCAATCGGGAAACCCCCTTGCTTTTCATAACATATGAAGAAATATATAAAAGTTAGATTTGAGGGAGAATGTTACTTCACAACAAATAACCTTCGAATAATAAAACTTGAAAGATCTCAGAATTGAAGTTCCGTATCAATTGAAGCAATAGAAATGATTTCAAGTTCCATATCAATTGAAGTTTGATTCTTTCGATACAACTGGGAGGAGTAGCCATATGTAATAATATCATCAAAGCATCTCTAGCAATTTGTCACCAAATTTATGATGCTAAACACAGAATCAAGCTACTTTACTACACTTCAGATGACCTGCCAACCAAGAGTTGCAAAGACTTCCGTTACAGTAGGCTACTCTGCCAACGGCATGCAAACACGCAAACTTATAAGCTTACATGACTTAACAACTTCCAGCATAAGAGCTATAAGAACATTTTTTTTGGAATTTGGGTCAATTAGATGGATCATTACATAATTAACGGCCAAGCTGGACAGACAGGAAATAGGAACTTTCAGACTTAAGAGTTGCAGGCACAAACAAATTAGTGATGATGAACTAGACTACTGGGAGGGGGGAGGGGGGAGGGGGGAGGGTGGGAGGAGGATTAAATTTATAGGATTTGTTTAACACATACATCACCAAATACTGCAAACTTCTCCTGAATGGCCTCTTGCAAGCGATCCTCAGCTTCATCCTCAGACATTTCTGAATAAACGAAGGTGGCACAATTCAACAAGATAATTCAATTACAAAAAACATGTGTACGTGAAAGTAAAGTTTATCTATTAATGGTGTATTGAAATGTACATTAACACACTCAAACAGCTTAAAGACCAAAAGACAAATTTATGATTTATATACCAGGTTGCACGGATATAGATACGCTTCAGCATGTATATTCAAAAGCGTAGGATATGGATACCAGGGGGGTGCGCGTACACATTAAAAATCCAGGAGTCCAGTTATATATTCAAAATTTACAGATGTCTGCCTGTACACACATATATGCATACATACAACCACACATGCATGTATGCATACACTTGCAAACGTAAATAAAGTCTTGTCTATATAATCATTATACTCACCTAAACAATAATTTGTTTATTATGCCTAAACTGCTAGAATTAAAGGACACAATAGATTTATCATATATTTTACTAGTGTCGTCACTAAAGATGTAATGGTGCTTGGTACTCTTTTCTTCATCCAATGATCATACTTTTAACCGATATGGGACTATTTGATTTTGATGGATCATAACTTACTTGGACTAATGCATGTGTCTGGAAACAATGTCATATTGTGCTAATTTAGGGTGATAAAAGGCATTGTCTAGATTTTTTACCATTTTAATTGATTGAAAGCTTCTAGTAAAGAAGCCATATTTTTATAGTACTTTAGGAAGTCAGCATCACTCTTATCTTTGCCTTTTAAGAGAATGTATCTGTCATGTCTTTTTTCTGAAAGTGCCTATTAGCATAGGCTTAAGTTTTGGCTCAACTTCTCTTTCAGTAGGAATATCACTCATCAATGCGGGTATTGTTATGGCACATGTCCAAGCCCCGCAGAAATATTAACAATTATTACAAGTAATTCAATGAATTGCAATTTCACCAAAACATAAAGCGATGCATTTAGTAGTATGCTGTGTAGCATCACGGAAGCGTGAAGCTGACAAGAGGAAATATGCTTGATCAAAGGTTATTTCTTATGCACAGAAATCGGAATAGGATGCATGTAATTAACTAGTAGTCAATTTGATCATTTTGGTGTTTCAGGACATATTCTTGTTCGTGTGTAACTACTAGAACTCATTACGTATAGTTTTAACTCTAAGATACGAAACCATCTCACAGACTGCTTGTTAATCATACAATACCTTCAACTGCACCAATAGTTTTATCAACACTTGGTAAACTTAGTTCGGTGCGTACACCTTCTCCACCAACAGCAGGACCCCACAAAAAAGGTCCAGCACTTAAATCAATAAATGCCCACCTGCTAATGACAAGTTAACAGCGAAATATCAAGAATGGGGCAGGAAGGTAGAGGGGGAAATGTAAAAAGGAACTGGCTCTGTGGGTGGTGGTGTGTAAGACCAGGAACGAAAAAATTCAAAATATTGTAAAGGTGTATCCAACCGTAAGAGGATATATATGAGACATACCTCTCCTTACCAATCCACATGTCGGTCAGACAATCTGCATGAAATCCACTAAGATCTCCAGATCTCAAATCCTTCTCCAAAAGAAGCTTTAAGTCTTCATTATTACCATTCAAAAACTGGTCGTATAATACACATCAGAATATCTCTTATAAAAGGCATAAACATGGCAGCTAGCTATACAACTATACCACTGTCACCTTTTCTCTTCTTTCTTTTCGAGTAAAAAGTACCAGACATGCATAGAGAAATTATTTTGGGTTGTTCATTAGACATCCATAAATTGCTTCAAAGAGAAACTGTATATCACTATAGCATACCTGCAAGACTTTCCCATGAATGATTGTTGTCATGTCTTTTCCGTCATACAATCTCTCAAAATTGTTAAGTGCATCCAGGCACCGATTGTACCACTCTACCTGGAAGTTTATGGGAGGAAGTAGGTCCAGATATCAAGGAATAAGTTCTAATAGTGCTAGGAAAAAAAAACTCCGCAAGAAACTTGAAATTCTTAATTTAAATTTTTTCTTTTGTCCTGGGGCATCATTTTCATCATTTATCCCATTTTTCTGTTTCAAATACAAATTGTTCCTCCCTTGTTTCATGTTTGGCATCTAGGTCCACATTCGATTGACAAATAATGAAATTACACACTGAAGGTTAGGATGATTTAGACCATTGCATTTTTCCTTTAAAACCAAGACGAGAATTGATCAAAAGAATACAAGCAACACAGTAACCATACTAGTATGGGAGAGACTTCTGCTTCATTCATTCAAATTGGTTATAACATTTACCAAGACAATTGTACTTCCACAACAATAAAGCATACTCCCTCAAAACAACCAACAGTGAAGACAACAAGAGCAACAATGAACACAAAAGAGAAATCTGTGAAAGATCTCATTTTGACAAGTTACGCTCCATCACCTGATGAACGAGCCATTCTGTTACTCAGAAACTAAAGGATTGCACCACTAAGAGGTATAAGAAAACCCAAGAAGAAAGAAATCGCACAAGAATCAAATTTTGATGAATATCCAAGCATAGTTAATCTCAAAAGTAAAATTGCACATTAGCTAACCTCTTGTATGCTCGAATTTATATATATAACATTGTTCTTTTTGGTTACTAATAATAACTACGAAAACATCAATAATATGCCAAAAGGGGCTGACATGGACTCTCCTAATTTGATAGATATGTATAAAGATATACTCTTAATCTATAAATTACCCAACAGTATATCTGAAGGGATAAAATCTATTCTCAATTCTCCAGGAAGCAACCACTGATCAAGTACCTCGAGCAGTCAAGGGAGTACCAACACTTCTTTTGACAAAAAGGCCTATCATATGTACACAACATTTGCTTAATTAACACCACATACACGAAATTTCCCCCCAATGATGGAAAATATGAGTGAAATTGGGGAAAGAAAATGAAGTTTGCATATAAGATAATCACAAGGCTTAAGTAATCAATTTTAGAATTAAACATTTTCAGCAGATGAAATTTAGTCCAAATAACTATTGAAGCTCAGACTGCTGAGGTACCATGGGAGTAAGAAACAAATGAAAACAAAAACAAAACTGACCGTGTCCGTTTCTTCCAAAACAATCCAAGAAAATTTTGCCATTGGATGCTTGTCGTACAAAGGTCTGTTGATTTTATCAAGAGCTGATAACAATTTCAAAACAAGCATAATAACTTTTTAAATTTTTCAGAAGTATCGAAACCAGTAAATCTGCATGAAGGATGAATTAACAAACCAAGAACACTTTCTGGAATACTTCCAGATTGGAGAATTCTTGATTGCAAAGCCTTGTCCTGTAGGAAAGGAAAAAAGAAAACCACTCATTTAACACATGGTCGATGAAAGACACGGGCATCTAGACCAGTTCAACAGATTATCTTAATGTAACATCACCACCAAAACTATTCATAACTGAAGAAGAAATTTCAAACACAGATACAGTTATTTTGGTTTTCATATGATTGACAAAACCCAAATGAAAACAATTCAAAGGTACCTCTTTCAGTACATTTATCTCCGACTCAGATAGTCCTCTCCTGAATTGACATTTTTAAAAGTTGATGAGAAGGAATCTCAGAACAGCTATTATGAAGAAACAAGAACATCCAACGAAAATTATGACAAACTTTCTTCAATCACAAGGCACCACAATTACCAAGCATACAAACAAGAACAAGGTATATCAGCACTACAAGCTGCACCATGAGTGTCAGTTCATAATCTTTGAAAAGGGACATATAAGAGCCTGAAAATTATCCTCTCAATGTACCAAAACTCACTGATTAAAGTGATCAATACTCCAAAAGTACGGTGGGCAAGGAGAAAATTAAGGGGTGAATTCAAGATAAGAGGGAATTGCAAATTCCTCTTTTCTCCCCAACCCCCTGACTACTTCTACTGACATCTTGAACAATTCACACGTCTTTGTAAACATGGTTAAGTGGAATACTGGGTAGCAAATTTCATTTCATACGATACCAGAACCAATCTAAAAAATCAAGAAATTAATCAGTCTACACACATGTATCCAAATCCAGCTCTCATCTCAAAAATCAAGAACTCAATCAGCGTAACCACCTGTATCCATATTTAGCTCTCTTCGTATCACGCTTGGGATTGAGAACAAATATGTTGTAAGCATCTTGTAATTGCAAATAATCAACAAGGCTATCAAATAGGGTAGCCATCAAGTCCACATCCACTTGCCAAATACCAGCTTCATCATCCCTATAACAAAGGTGAATATGTTGGCCATGACCTAGGTCAATGGAAAAAACCAGAATAAGTTGTGAAGCTTTGAAACTCAATAGAAGAGGTATACCTTGCGTGTAGAATATCATCTTTACGCCCAAGGACACTGATGGCACGTTCAAATATGGACGTTACTTTCTCACCCATTTGAATGGCATGGGCAGAGAAACTGCATAACCAAGTATCAAAATCACAATATAATAACTCCATGTAGAAATTCTTATCCAGAAGTAAATGCACAACACGATCACACAGGAATAACTTATGAAGTAGAAGAAGCTATACTTGTAATTTACGTGGCTGATCAAAGGAAGATGATGGGATTGTTCTCTATCAATGCTAATCTTGTAAAATGGAGAGAGAACTTCACCAATTTGAGGTATCCTTGAATGCGGAAAAATGTGATCGATTGTTGTGAACCAGCGCTCCAGTTCTTCAGGATGTAATTCAAATTCTAAATAAGACAAGAAACATAAATAAAGCATTAAACCCTCCAATAGCAAAAAGGTGATCTGAAGCTTCAAAGCATTAGAATCAATTTTTCATTCTTCATAAACATACCTTGGTTTCCCTTTCCTTCAAAACCAATAAAAATGAAATTGATTGGGATGGGCAAATACAATGAATCAACTTCCAAAAGCTTCAGATAGTTTGCAATAGTACCTGAGATAGGGTGACAAAAATTATGCTTTAGCTGTTTTGCATATTAACATCAGATATGTATACAATAGACATGTAACAATACATTCATTAGTAGTTTGGCAAAATTGATTTCCTTCTGCTAACAATTGTCCAGAATACTCTAGGCAAAAAGAACGAGTCCCTACTCCGTGTACAGCATAATAGGAAGAAATGGAAAACTTCCTCATCGTATACGAAAAGTCAACATATGAATCATCCCATGAGGAGCATATGGAAATAAGATATTAATAAGAAGCCTTTAGATACCGAGGCAAGGTTTATACTCCAAAAGATTGAATCTAAAGAGATTGAAGTACACACAAAATATGCATACTAGGCTGGCTCAGTTTTAGATTGGAGATCTACATCTAGTGATTACACCTATACGCGGGAAATCTGGTTACCTGGATTAGTAAATAGAAACCTTTGGTGTCAAGGCATGTTGCAGAAGCCGAAATTTAAGCTCTTAGACTAGGAATTCATGGATGCATCAGACTAAGATGAGTGCCAACTAATAAGTGAAAAGGGCCTAAAGGCTGAAGTGGGACAATGTTAGCTATAAGCATGTCAGAAAACCCAACTCATCATGACAAGACTAAGCATGTTGATATAGACGGACATTTCTGTAGAATTCTGAACAGTAAAGTATTTTATTGATATGAAAGATTACAGACTCTCATTCCTTTAAATACTACTATATGAAAGACACAATTAAAGGGAAGTCAACTAATCACATTTCCCACATGTCTAATAACTTATTCCACACATTTAACACATGTCTAATTTCTAAAATAAATGTAAGGGTAGAACAGTAAATATGACACAATACTTGGGCCCTAGCCCTAAGGCAGCCAATATTCCAACACCCCCTCAAGTTGGAGCATAGATATCAATCATACCCAACTTGCTTCCAAATGCCTCAAATGCCTCAAAGTCTGTCTTTCCCAAGACTTTCGTCAAACTTGTCTTGAAGATGGTAAGAAAAGGATACAAATCACACCACACTCCAATTTCTCCTTGATAAAGTGTCTGTCTATCTCCACATGCTTCGTACGATCATGTTGGACCGGCTCATTCGCAATGTCTATTGCAGCTTTGTTATCACGAAATAAACGCAAAGGAAGTGTGACATCAAGCCTCAAATCTTTCAACACCAATTTTATCCATAACGCCTCACAAATCCCTTGTGTTAAGGCTCTTAATTCGGCTTCTGCACTACTGCGAGACACCACATCTTGTTTCTTACTTCGCCATGTAACAAGATCCCCATATGTAAGTGCAATACCCAGTAACCGACCTTCTATCCTTGGTACACGTATCCCAGTCGGCATCAGTGAACACTTCTACACTTCTCCTGCTAGACTTCCTAAAGTACAGACCTTTCCCAGGTGACAACTTCAGGAACTTTAGCAACCTATACTAGAAAAACATTTCTTGTTCAACAAAGCTAACGTCTGAGGACACGTGAATTTTACCGGTTTCAAAATCAAAACACTTATACCCTTTCTGACTTGATGAATAACCCAGATACACTTTTTTTTACTTGTGCTCAAGCTTACCTTGATAACAAGCAAAAACATTGTCCACCCAAAGACCCGTACCGGGAGATCATTCATGATACGAGACTCGGGAAATTGAACTAAAAAGGTGTCTAGCGGAGTTTGAAAGTTAAAAATTTTGGAGGGCAATCTATTTATTAAGTAAACAAATGTTAAAACCGCCTCTCCCCATAAATATCCCGGACATTCAGCATTGAGCATTAGGGACCGTACCATCTCAAGTATGTGTCGGGTTTTCCTCTCAACAACACCATTTTGTCGAGGGGTTCCGATACATGAATTTTGATGGATAATCCCATTCTCAATATAAAAAACTTTTAACCATTTGTTAAAGTATCCAGTCCCTTTATCACTCCTCAAAAAAATTCTGTTACCATCATACTTTCCCACGACCAAGGCAGAAGACTCGGGTTCCCCATGAACCTCCTTAGTCATCACACGTTTTCTGGATTCCTCTTGCCTTATCTCAGAAAACACTTCACATAAGGGAGGTAACGGCATTCGGCCTAAGATTCGGCCTCGGACCTCATCAAACTCGGATATGAGACCAGCCAAGAGCGAATAAATCCCCTCGTTCTCCTCACATTTCTGGAGTTTTGTGCTGTCGTCCGCACAAACTCCAAGCATCTTAATGGCACATATCAAGTTCTTGCTATAACGACACTATCTCATTGTAATACGTCATCACATCTTTCAAGCCCTGCTTCACAGCCCAAAGTCTTGTTTTGAGCTCATAGATTTGGGAAGAGTTTTCCGAACCCAAATACATCTCTCGCACTGCCCGCCATATATCCTTGGCGGTGGGTAAGAACATGGGGGGTTGAGCGATGGCCGGTTCCATTGAACTAATCAACCAAGCCATCACCATTGAATTTTCTGATTTCCAGATTTGTAACCGTGGATCATCAGCCTTTGGTTCTTTCGCATCGCCGGTGAGGAACCATAATTTACCTTTTCCATCGATGGCCAGCTTCATAGTCTGGCCGGCTGGGCCCACTCGAGGTAATTATGTCCGGTGAGCCTGCTGGCTGGATGAACAAACGCCGCAAGACGGGAGTTTGCTGCTGCTGGTTGCTCAAGAAATTGCAGAGCAGCTTCTCCTGTCCCCGACATTACACCCGAAGAGGTGGGTGATCTTTCACCGGTCATGTCAGCCTTGTAGTTCGTCACTGCTGCTGCAAATTATTCAAAGATTCTAGGAGGACATAGCTCTGATACCATGTAGAATTCTGAACAGTAAAGTATTTTATTGATATGATTTGATATAAAAGATTACAATTTCTCATTCCTTTAAATAGGGCTACGAAGGACACAATTAAAGGATACTCAACTAATCACATTTCCCACATGTAATAACTTATTCCACACTTATAACACAATACTTGGGCTCTAGACCCTATGGCAGCCGACATATTCCAACAATTTCATTCGAGAAATGATGGATTGAAAGAACATTTCCTTGGAGTACAATCCATCGAAGTACCAGATTGCAGACATCCTAACAAAGGCAGCTTCAATCATCCTTTCAAGACCCATGTTCCAAGCTTTGATTGCCTCAATATTTACAACCAAACTTGAAGGAGTGTTGAAAGTTGAAACATTAGAAGATTATATCGTCTCAAAATATTTAAAGGGGGGGTCTGTTCTTGGCTCAAGAACCGACTTTCCTAAGGTCGGTTCTCACAATGCACCTACGGGAAGTCTATTCTTGGCTTCAGAACTGACTTTCACAAGGTCGATTTTACTGTGGAGCACAAGTAGAGTGGTGCACGAGTAGAACGAGTGTAGTGCAAATAATAGCCCCCTATTTAAATTGTGGATATTTCTATGGCTTAATGAGGCTGGTTAGGCAGCAGATTAAATTAGTAGTTAGATTATTTAAGTAGCTGCCTCCTTTAATAAACTAGTCGTTAGTGTACCAACTAATTAAACTTGCATCTATTTAAACCCCATGGTACTGTAAAATTGTGAATAATAAAAACAAGAAAGTTTTCTTCCGGAAATCAAATCCTCTAATATCTCTACTGTACACAACTTATTAACCACTCCAATAGGTAGGCCATCACCGTAACAGCCACCTGGAATGCATCTTAAACCTTAGAGACTACTAACAGAACCAGCACCATCAGCAATTTGAGAGCATGTTTAACTTTATAAACATTATGAAGCACCAAACAGGTAATGTTTCCCAACAGAAGGATTAGGAATGTATATTTTGGCTGGATACCTTTATGTGTCCATTTATGTTCAGTAAATCAGGGGTATTCCAAAGGCATTGGGCATGAGCATTCAACACTGTCACTTTTTATGTCCTTTTCAGATATATAACATAAATTTATTGGTATGTTATATGCTCACCTTATGAATTATTATTCTAAGTCAGGATATTAATTTGAGCATGAAAAGTCTATGCTAATTACTGAATGGCAAAAGAAAGTCCACCAAAAGGCTATAAATATGGACTGTGAATCCTTATTAGAAAATTAAATTGATATCTAACTTCTCGGTAATGCAAAATCAGTTGAACGGATAGAACTTGTATATCCTCATCAAACAGAACTTAATGCATGCAAACAGGAGAAACTCAGAAGCCTGATATCAATACAATCCCTTCAGCTTGAAACTGGCATTCAAATTTTTTTTTGTCCAAAACGACATAAATGCCTCTATATGCTTTGGAAAGTATGTCTATACAAAAAAATAAAAATCATAGCAAAAAATAAACAATGTTGCACTTTCGTTACTGCCAACATCACAGGCTATCTCATGAGAAAAAACCTAACAACACAAATTGACCATATTCACTAGAAGAAGCAGTTTATAAGTACAAAACTAGTCATAAAACCATGACACGAAGCAGAAAAAATGTTATCAGCTGGTAAAAGCTTTGAACCAGCTATGAAGGGAAGAAGAAGTAGCAAGTACCTGCCTTGGTGTAATTCTCCGGACTTTCTTTTACAGGGACAGATGAATCCAGGTCATCAAGACCTGCATTCATGAGGGGAAAAAAATTAACTACAAGAAACTTTTAAATCAAAAAAAAAAACTTAAAGGAAATATTAAGCCTACCACTGCGCAAAACTGACTCGCTCCAGAACCTACTCTTCTCTTTGAGATTGAACAGTGAAAAAACTGATGACACTCCACCTTTACTACTTCCCAATCTCGATGATCCATGAGCAAAATTCACAAGTAACTGCCCACAGAAATAAAGTTATCACAACAGAATAGTAAATCATCCTTGCAAATTCCTAGCACCATGCGATTCTTAAAAAAAAAATAACATTCCACACAAGGAAGAAAAATACACAAAGGCAACCTAAATGCATCAATCGAAAAAAATCGTGAAAAACTAAATCATCAAAAGTGTTATAGGCTGAAACATCAAGAAAACACAAAATTCATTTGAAATACAATAATTGAAGATTGAACAAAAGAGATTCTGGAGAAACCACGTAGCTCGGAAAAAAAAAACTACAGAATTAAATCGGGATTACACAAAAAGCATGCGATAAAAAATCAGGAAAAGGCTGGAACAGAAGAAAGATCGTCAAACAATTCAGGAAGTAGGAGTCATTTGGTCGGTGTAATGGACAAGGAAAATAAATATTCTAAAAACCCAATTTAAGGCAACTTACCAGAAGGCATAGGAGGTGAGAAGCAGAGAAAAAGCGATAGAGCCGAAGTCTGGACATCGAGCAATCGGCAGAGATCTCCGTCGACTTACACTGAAATGGCTGCTGAACACTAAACAGAGTGTGTTGAAGACGACCGGCGACTGTCAAAATGGAATTGCCGAATTTGTTGTAGTATGTTTTATATCGTAGATTATGAGGCCATTTGTGTATGTCATGCGTCTCAAATTTAAATATAATTTTTTTTTTTTTTTTTTTTTTTTTTTTTTTTTTTTTTTTTTTTTTTTTTGCTTTTAAGACCCCACGGTTTTTTTTTTTTTTTTTTTGGAAGGAATGACAGCTTTTGGGAATTTGTCTTTGCAAAAATGAGCTTTGATCCAAAATCTATTTTAAAGGAAAATGAAAAGGCGGAAAAACCTTATAAAATAATGCAAAGACAGAAATACCCCATCTCTACTCAATTCCTTAAGCATTTCTCTATTTTTCCCATTAATCCCCAACCTTCATCGATTTCGTCCACTCAACATTTACTCTCTGGTTGACTCAAAACATTTACTCTCCGAAGACCAACACAAAATCACCGCTCCAACTTCACCTCTCATATTGAAGGGGCAACACAGATTTGAACATGTGATCATCAAAATTCTTCAACATTCCCTATTCTCCAACACTCACCGGTAGTTGAGGAAGCTGATCGTCCAAGAATAGGAACTTGAAGAAGCTGACCGGAACCTTCGAGCAAATCTACAAAAGGTACGATTTTATGGGTTATGAATCACACATATTGGTATGAGCATGTATGATTGTGGGTGCGATTAGTTAAATTTTATGGTGTTGAATGATTTCTTAGCTTAAACAATGGCGGTGATATGTTATTAGTTATTGGCACTAATTGAAATTTCTTATTTGCTTCAACTGTATTCAAATTCATTTGTTCTTTAATTCGATTGATACATTTTGTTTATTTTTTGTTGGTTATAGAAAATTGGTTGAAAAATGGTGTTAGTTAGTAAATATGAGTCAGATAAATTTGTAAATCGAAGTAAATATGAATCTGAAGGGTCTCATGTTAGGGTAAATCGAAGAGATACGAATCTAAAGGGTCTCATGCTAGGGTAAATCGAAGAGACGCCACCACCTTTAAAAAAAAGATAAAATTGGCCTATAAATAGTAGTATAACCACAGGCGTACAATTCATATCAGAAAAAAAAATCAGAAAAGTAGAAGAAGAAAATGGATAAGCATAGTAACGAGATTGCAGATTTCAGAAACCAGGTTGAAGAATTGCAAAGAAAATTGGACGCCCAAAGACATGAATGTCATTATGAAACTATCAACTGAAAATAGGGATGACACAAGACGGAAGCCATGTACGTTGAAGTGGCGTATATCAATGACAGCATCAAAACAGTCAAAAAAAAATTCAACGATCTGTTACGACTGTGCAATGATGTTTACAAAATTGCAGTGGGATGTGCATGTGCATTTGTGCACTATCGCATGATGCCATGGCCGGGGAACAATAATGTTTCTTTGGCCTCAATTGGAGTTGAGGTTTGAGCACAAACTCTCCCAATAAGAGAGTATGTTATAGAGTTCTCGGACTATAGCCTGTAATCAAATCCCACCCCCCATCCAAACCCCACTTCATTTACGAATTTGTATTTTTTTTTAATATTATTATGTTATAAAATTTTGTTATGAACTTGAAATCATTTATAATATTATCAGTCCGTTTTTTATTGCTTGTTTGAATGATATTAGTACGTAGTTCCTCGTCCCTGAGATGTAGTTGTTGAATGCAAATGGCTGTAATTTATTAGGGTTTTCAATTAATAAAAAAAGTAGAATAAGAAACGAGGGGATTTGCGATGAATAAAAACCGGAAGAAGAATCGAGTGGGTTTGAAATTAATAAAAAGTAGAAGAAAAACGAGGGGTTTGAAATTCATAACAAAACTGATGGAAAAACGAGATCGTTGCATAACTAATTAATTTAGACCAAAAGGGTCTTCATCAAATTCCTAAAATACCCACATAACAAGGGTAATAAAAACAACAAGGGTTTAGGCCATGAATCTTTTTTCCTATTCATAGTAATTTTTCTTCTTATAATAATGTACGTAGTTCCTCATACCTATAGTTGTTGCATGAAAATTTCTATAATTTATTAGGGTTTGCAATTAGTGAAAAAGCAAAAGAAGAAACGAGGGGATTTGCGATTAATAAAAAATCCAAAAGAAGAAACGAGATCGTTGCATAAATATCTTAAAAAGGTTGGATGATGGGATAATAACCAACAGTTAGTATCTCGATCCCAAGCTGTATGATCAAATGCAAATGAAAGGCATTCCTATTTCAAGCATCGGATCTCCTGTCTTATCTCAATTCAGAGGAGTCATGGAAAGAACAGGTTCAAAATCACGATCAATTCCTTTTTCAAATCCTCTGCTGCAGCTGCACGAGCTCTTCCCGCGTGCTTTCCTCTTTTTTTTCATAATAGCATTTTCTAGGTATTAGCTTTTTGCCTTTTTAGGTTTGCTTTTCTAGGCCAGGAATCTTCCAGTTGGTAACACGACAATAGGACTCGTTTATCCAACATTTTTCAATATCAAGAGTGGAGACATGTCACTTCTAAACCTCAAACAAAGCAACAAGGGAGTTTTAATAAAAATCGTCCAGATATCCTTATTGAAGAGAATGGCGAGAATTTTATTGCACATGACCAAACTAAACTCAGATAAACATCTTGTTGGGGAGGCGGAGTCTTGTGTGATGTTAGAATATGTGCACATAGTGAAGGACTGCTCCATAGCTATAGAATGGAAGGAGATGATGCAGATATGGAATGTTAGTATATCATCAATAGGACTGGAGGATCCCAAGTTGGAAATCTTGGAAAAAATGATTCATAGTAATTTTTCTTCTTTTGAGAAGATCCCATCTCCTCACACTGGTATCATGAAGATCCTCACTTGGAATTACAGAGGTGATGGCTCTAAAGAATTCAAGAGACACATCAAAGAGCTGCTTCTTAATCACAGATCTGAAGTGGTAGTCATTTTTGAAACCAAAGTCCAGGCCAAGAAAGCCCTTAAATTCATTGCCAAGATTGGTTTTACAGGTTCCATACAATACTCTTCTGGAGATATTTGGATCCTTTGGAATTCGGATTTGCTAGATATTAACTGTTATGTAGCATATCCTAATGTTATTCATGCACATATCTCTGAGAAAGACGAATAAGCTGATCTTTGGAATAATATTCTAGTATTGCTAACTTCAACTCCAATGTTAGCAATTGTATCTTGATAGATTTGGGCTACTCTGGACCTGCCTTTACTCGGAGGATTGATAGTTTTGTGGCTAATGTAGAATGGAGACTCTTGTTTCATCAGTATGAGGTGACTCATCTCCATAAATTCCATTCTGATCATCATCATTTGATTCTTAATTGTAATCCTTCGATTAAATTTGAACATAATCTAATTAGCTTAAAGTTGTTGATTTAAATACTGCCTTCTTTAAAATCCATTTTCTTTTGGTTGTTCTCAAGGATTTAATAACATTGGATGTTCTAATAAGTGTTAACTTGTTGTGAAGGAGCCTTATTGGATTGATTAGGAACCTCCTGTTGAGGGTTGGATTAAGGTTAACGTTCATGCCGAGCTTCATAGAGTTTGACGAGAATGGTGAGGGCAAGGTGGCTGTTGGTGGGGTCTACAGAGACAGTAATGGAAGATGAATTAGAGGATTCATGAGCTTTATAGGAAAGAAACTCCATCTTTCAAGGGGAATTGGTGGCTATCAAAGAATCTTTGTGGATTGCTAAGGACTATAGTGTCTCCCAGGTTGTTGTGGAATCTGACTCTTTCTCTGCTGTTAGGGCTATTGCCAGTGGATCTAGGAATGAAGATAGTAGAGTGCTTGTTGATTATATCATTGCCTTAAAGAATTTTGGCATAACTACTAAGGTGTGTTATTCAAATAAAAGGCATGATGACGGAATAATAGCCAACGGTTAGTATCTTCAACATTGAGAATTCTGGTTGTTCATCTAATTGTACTTCATTTCTTCCTTAGGTTAATTCGGAGTTGATTATCAAGTTTAAACTATAAAAAGTTTAAACCCTTATTAGGATATAAACCCTATAATTGTTACAGAATCAAGTTTAAACCATATAATTGTTTACACACGTTTAATTGACATTTAAAAAATATAGTGATAAGATTCACATTTAAAAACGTGGCCATAGAGTTAAACTTAAATCGAATAATCACGATACAATATTTGATTTTGGTAGATATAATAGGATAAGTAAAGATTCGATAGTTAAATCGAATAATCACGATAGAATAAAATAAAATCATAGTTGATTGGGTTGTGATATAATTGAAGGGGTTCGAATGGATTAATTAATTAATTAATTAATTATTATACAAATTTCATCAAAAAAAATATTATATGAAGGGTTTTCAAATGGATTTTTTTTATTACAGTAAAAGGGTTTTGGATTTGATTTAGAAAATGTGAATATGAAGTGGTTCTGGATTTGAATTCAATATTGGGAATCCGAAGCGTTTGAATGGTTTTCAACTACCAAGGTCGCCTTAGTTATGGGAAGGTTTCGATAACTATTAGTATAACGTAACTATTGCTTCTTGAAAAGCCATGGGTCGCATCCATTTAATTGCAAGTTTGCAACGCTACATTCAACCTAGCCCTTTATATATGTTGAGATAAATACAGAGATTATAACTAACGTAAATCACAAACTAAATCAGAAAGTAAATCAAAGAAAAAGGATGGCCATGGAGAGGAACGAATTCATGAAAGTACTGGAGGAAGAGAGGCAACAGATGAGGATCGTATTCTAGCAACAACTGGAGGAAGAGAAGAAACGGATGAGGAACGAATTCATGCACTAACTGGAGGAACTAAGACAACACATGCTATCACAGAGAGGAGAACTTTTGTATGAGACGGAAATCATCAACATGAAGCTGGTTGAGGAGGTAGAATCAAGAGATTGTGAGTTGGCAAATGTGAAAGAGACAATGCAGACCTAGAAGAGGAAGATCAATGAAGTTGTCCAGGTTTGCAACGAGTCGTCGGTGAAAAGGATTGCCTACATACCGCATTATATGTAATTTTTTAAGAAACTTTGTTGTTGTTTGAGGAACTTTGTTTTTTTTTTTTAATTTTAATGTTCATGTATGAAACTTTGTTGTTTTTTGTTTGATTTTTTTTATGTTGATGTCCTGAAACTGGTATTTTTTTTTCATGTTCATGTTTATTCAATCTATCTATCTAAGTTTGAAAAAAATTTCCTACCTACCTAAGTTTAAGCCTGTGTCAATCTTCATCACGAATTTAAGGTACTTACAATATCCAGTTTTTTATTTTTTTGAATTGTATCTTTTGTTTGAAAAAAATTGCCTACCTACCCAAGTTTAAGCATGTGTCAATCTTCATCACGAGTTTAAGCTACTTACAATATCCCGTTTTTTTTTTTGAATCGTATGTTTTTTTACAGACTTGGGAAATGAGGAGATAATCAAAATAAAATAGAGTGATATATATATATATATATATATATATATATATATATATATATATATATATATATGATATAATCAAAATAAAATCTCCAGGATATACGAGAAGATATTTAAAATCAAATAAAAGCTTCAAAAAGAATCTTCAGGAAATGCGTATCAGAGATGATTCATATGAATTAAGGAAATGTTGGAAATAATCGGTGTATTCACACAGATTAAGAAAATTAAATGATTAATAAATTTGGAAATCATACAAACGAGGGTTACTCCGTTTTTTATCTGTTGCTTTTAGTGTATTCACATGATTAAAAAAATTAAATGATTAGTGTCTAATATCTTACGTGAGTTGAATGACAAAATTATTCTTTTACAATATTAAAAAACTCTTTTACATCCCCTTTAAATCATGTCATTTAATAATATTAAAAAGCCCTTTTACATCCCAAAGTAAAGTTTAATGGGGTTAGAACTGGAAAATAACAATTATGAGTTTAAATATTATCAAGGTCATTCATATCTTATGTAATAGGATAAATAAATAATTTTTTTTTCAATAAAATAAAAAGAAGAAATGTGAAACAAAAAAATTTATAATAAATGAAGAAGAAAACAAAAAAAACCAGGAAAATAAAAGAAACAGTAATTATAATATAGTAATATAATAATAATAGGGAAAATAAAGAAGAAGAAAACGAAGGGGAAGCAAATCAATCGATTGTATGAAAAGAAGAAGACAAAAGAAGGAATATATTCCATTCCAAAAGAAAAATAGAGAAAACGTCCCATCCGCATGCAAGGCGTGACAATCACAGTTAAAAAGAGGACAAAATCAGCTGGGCAGGAGGCAGGGGCAGTGGAATGTCGGTCAAGTGTTGAAGATTGTGCCATAGTTGACCGTGTACATTCCCCATTCATTTTATATTATTAAGCGAGGGTAGAAGTAGTAGTAGTATCGTTTGGGATTCATGGGGGCCGATTTGTTTTAATTTTCTTTTTTTTTCTTTTTTATATTTATATAATAACTGGGTAAGAGGATATCTTACGTGAGTATGTCACACGTAAGTGGTCCTAATCGAATCGGAAGTACGTTTATGGTATCTTACGTGAGTATGTCACACATAAGTAGTCCTAATTGAATCAGAAGTATGTTTATGATATATAACGTAAGTATGTCACACATCAGTGGTCCTAATCGAATCAT
Source organism: Gentiana macrophylla (assembly GCA_026214975.1). Taxonomy (NCBI): domain Eukaryota; kingdom Viridiplantae; phylum Streptophyta; class Magnoliopsida; order Gentianales; family Gentianaceae; genus Gentiana; species Gentiana macrophylla. The sequence goes on from CM047811.1 coordinate 63,794,316, forward strand.
AAGTACGTTTATGGTATCTTACGTGAGTATGTTAGACATCACTGGTCCTAATTGAATTGGAAGTATGTTTATGATATCTAACGTGAGTATGTCACACGTAAGTGGTCCTAATTGAATCGGAAGAACATTTATGATATCTAACGTGAGTATGTCACACATCGGTGGTCCTAATTGTTACAGTATAAAAGCTTATGGGAATGCTGAGTGCACTTTTTGTCGATCAATCGAAGATCAAAGATTTCATCGACAAAGATGAACACCAAAGAATTCGCCGACAAGACAAAGACTCAAAGGACCTGGCGATTAGTTTGGTATAATGTAATATAGAAAGCGGTTATATAGTTGTAATCTTGTAACCAACTTTTAACTGATTCATGAGGTGTACGAAGCTATAAATACCCCATGATCAGGCACATTGTAATCAACTTGTAACTTTCACTTGATCAATAATAATTCCGCATTTTATTTTGTTTGTAATTCTACAAACTTCATCATGGTATCAGAGCAGAAATTTGAGAATTTCTAAAAGCTTTCCTGTGTTTTTTGAAGAAACTTGAGAGTGTTCTTCATATTTTCTGAGTTTTCAGTTTCTTGAGAGTAAACTGTCATCTCTTTCTCTGTTTTTTGATCAGTTCTTGACCGGTTTTTATCCATCATTGTTGATTTGAGAATCAATTCTGGAGTTCTTGATAGCCATGGAAGCTAAGAAACAAGAAATCAGTCCCCCCAGTCCATTCTATGTTCATCCTAATGAGAATCCTTCTCTGGTTCTTGTTCAGCCATTGATGAATGGCAATAACTACAATCCCTGGAAAATGTCTATGGAGATGGTGTTGATCACCAAGAACAAAATTGGCTTCGTAGACGACACAATAAAAATTCCAGAAGCAGATTCAGCCGACTTCCATGCATGGAGGCAATGTGATACAATGGTGAGATCATGGATCTTGAATTCTGTTGAAAACACCATTGCACAAAGTTTGATGTACTTAAAAAATGCACATGCAATATGGAAGAATCTTGCAGCAAGGTTTTCAAATGTTGCTGCATTAAGACTTTCAGATCTTCTTGAAGAAATGCATCTACTGAAACAAGGCACAAACTCTGTCAATCAATATTTTACAAAATTGATGATTCTTTGGGGAGAAATCAAGACCATCAGGCATGTGACAATCTGTTCCTGTGATCCTCAATGTCACTGCAATGCAATCAGCAATCTAATGGATCATATGGAAGCTGAACATGTCATGAAATTCCTTAAAGGATGAATTTGAACCAATGGTCCACTTAAAACGTAACACCGTCCTCGGTGTGTGAGTGATAAAGTAAAGAAAGAAAGACTTAGCTGAACCGGAAACAGGGCGCAACCATGCAAAGTGACAACCTCCAATGTATCTCCCAGGGTACCTGTGCAATCACAACATAGAAACAAAGAATCCACTACGACGAAAGGCCGAAACCTTAAGTGTAGGTAAGCACAAGTATGGAGATGTATAGAACAAAGAAAATATGGATTATCACAAAGCATGAAATGGAATTCGAGATGCGGGGTCAAATAAATTATTGGGGATTTATTTATTTTATTTTTTATTTTTTAATTTTTAATATCCTAATAACCGAGAAAGATGGGTTGCCTCCCATAAGCGCCTTTGGTTTATGTCGTTGGCTCGACGGAATGAAGAATTATCGGAGGATAAAGAAAGATCGCCAAATTTTTGTAGAGTCATTGGCTTGACTCGCGACTCTCGTCGCTCGGTGGGAAGTCGGTAAAGGTCACAATCTCGAGGGCCTTATCATAAGGCATATGCTCATATTTCTTCAACCGTAGGCCGTTCGTGAGAAACGTACCCTTGGTCGGGTGAGTGACCTCGATTGCACCGGAAGGAAAAACTCAGGAAACTTTAAAGGGTCCCATCCACCTAGACTTTAGCTTGCCTTGAAAGAAGTGAAGACGAGTGTTATGGAGCAAGACTTCATCCCATTCCTTAAAATTCTTATTCTTAATTTTCATATCATGGAGGATTTTAGTCTTGTCTTTGTAGACTCTCGACCACTCAAAAGATTGTAAGGCGAAACTCGTCCAACTCGGCTATTTGTAGCAACCTCTTCTCGCCGGTTGCCCCCTCATCAAGATTCAAAAAATGTGTGGCCCAATATGACTTATGCTCCAACTCTACCGGTAAATGACACGCTTTTCCATAAACCAACATAAACGGGGACATCCCGATGGGCGTCTTAAACGCTGTCCTATGTGCCCATAATGGATCGTCCAACTTGTAGGCCCAATCCTTATGGTTCGAATTCACCGTCTTCTCAAGTATTCGTTTAATCCCACGGTTAGTCACCTCCGTTTGACCACTTGTTTGGGGATGATATGAGGTCCCCAATTTATGCTTGACTCCATATTTCTCTAGGAGTTTATCAAATGGTCTGTTTCGAAAATGACTTCCATTGTCGCTAATTATCGCTCATGGCACTCCGAACCTAGTCAGAATATACTTTTTCACGAACCGAATGACCACGTTTCTGTCATTAGTGGGTGAAGCAATGGCTTCAACCCACTTAGACACATAATCACAAGCGACTAAAATGTACTTGTTCCCATAGGAAGACGGGTAAGGTCCCATAAAATCAATCCCCCATACATCAAAAACCTCACAAACTACGATTGGTTGCATGGGCATCTCATCTCTCTTACTTATCCATCCGGCTCTTTGACACGCGTCACACGCCTTCACATAGGCGTGTGCATCCCTTAAAATTGTTGGCCAATAGAAGCCACTTTGCAATACCTTATACGCGGTCCTATCGCCGGCATGATGCCCGCCAGCTTCCTTGTCATGACAGAATGACAAGATGCTAGGTATCTCACCATCATCCACACATCTACGAATAATTCCATCCGAACATCGCCTATATAGGTATGGATCGTCCCATATGTAATATTTCAACTCGCTAAAGAACTTCTTGTGTTGGTTGTGGGATAACTCAGGGTCTACGAACTCGCAAGCTAGGTAATTAACATAGGGACCGAACCAAGGTCCTCCAAACTTACTCACGGGCCTAACATCGACCTTCATATCAGGGATAGCGGTATCCACCGCGAACAACCTCTCATCCGGAAAATCATCTCCTATCTCACTTGCAACTTCCTCATCCTTCATCTCATTAGGTAGGCGACTCAAATGGTCTGCCACCACATTCTCACACCCTTTTCTATCCTTAATGGTCACATCAAATTCTTGGAGGAGCAAAATCCACCTCAACAAGCGTGGTTTAGCATCCTTCTTAGCAAAGAGGTACCTAAGAGCGGCATGATCGGTGTGCCCAACTACCTTGGAAACTAGTAAATAGGATCTAAACTTATCGAAAGCAAAAACAACGGCTAGAAGTTCCTTCTCGGTAGTGGCATACTTACATTGAGCTGGATTCAATGTGTGACTAGCATAATAGATGGGCTTGAAAAGCTTATCTCTCTTTTGGCCTAGGACTGCTCCTACGGCAGTGTCACTCGCATCACACATGATTTCAAACTCCTCGCTCCAGTTGGGTGCTATTAGGATTGGTGCCTTAACCAATAAGCTCTTAATAGTGTGGAAAGCTTGTAGACAGTCATCATCGAAAACAAATGGCACATTTTTGGTCAATAAGTGTGTAAGGGGCTTGGCAATTTTGGAAAAATCCTTAATGAATCTCCTATAGAACCCCGCATGACCAAGAAAACCCTGAAGTGTTTTCAAGTTCATAGGGGGTGGGAGCTTCTCAATCGCCTCCACCTTTGCCCTATCAACCTCAATGCCCTACCTAGAGATCTTATGGCCTAAAACTATTCCTTCTTCCACCATAAAGTGGCATTTTTCCCAATTCAACACCAAGTCGGTGTCCTCACACCTTTGCAAAACCTTATCTAAATTCCCCAAGCACTCATCAAAAGAATATCCAAACACACTAAAATCATCCATGAAAACTTCTAAGAACTTTTCTATCATATCGACAAAGATGGCCACCATGCACCTTTGGAATGTTGCGGGTGCATTACACAACCCGAACGGCATTCTTTTGTATGCGAAGGTGCCATAGGGGCAGGTGAAAGTGGTCTTTTCTTGGTCCTGGGGGTCTATAATGATTTGATAGTAGCCACTAAACCCATCTAGGAAACAATAAAAAGCATGACCACTTAGACGCTCTAGCATTTTATCAATAAAGGGTAGGGGAAAATGATCTTTACGTGTAGCGTCATTTAATTCCTATAATCTATGCATACACGATAGCCAGTAACAAGACGCGTAGGAATTAACTCATTATTAGCATTAGGGACAACGGTCATACCTCCCTTTTTCGGAACTACCTGTGTGGGGCTCACCCACTCACTGTCTGAAATGGCATAGATTATCCCCATCTCGAGCATCTTTATCATCTCCTTCTTCACCACCTCTTGCATTTGAGGATTAAGTCTCCTTTGTGGTTGACGCACCGCCCATGCATCTTCGTTCAAGATGATCTTGTGCTTCACAATCTCAGGGCTTATTCCCCGGATATCCGCCATTTTCCATCCAAAAGCCTTTTTATGGCTCCTCAAGACTCTAAGTAACTTTTCTTCCTGCAAAGATGTTAGTGCAGATGAAATAATCAAAGGAAGCAAGTCATTTTCAAGAAAAACATACTTGAGGTGTTCATGCAATGGTTTTAGCTCCAAGTCTTTTGGTGGATCTTCGATGGATGGATTCATCTTCTCTTCATTAAGTTCCAACTCCATGAATTTGTGCCACTTGGCACCAACATAATCTGTGGTCTCCAGATCGCATGCGGCCTCTCTCAGCTCTTCATCGGGATCCTCCGTTGTGCTTGATTTCATCAGGCATTCCTCCAATGGTTCAGAATAACCATGCGTATTAGTACATTCCGCAACAAGAGGATATATAGAATCTATAAAGCGGCACTCATCAGGGTCATCACATGGGTGCTTAATAGACTTATAAACATTTAGCGTCACTTTCTCATCCCCACTCTCATTGTAATCTCCCTCTTCTGAACATCAAGCAAAGTCTTACCCGTAGCCAAAAAGGGTCTACCTAGCAATATAGGGGTATGACAATCCTCCTCCATATCCAAAACCACAAAATCTACAAGGAAAGCTAACTTCTCTACTTGAACCAAAACATCTTCTACGACTCCCATGGGCCGCCTTACCGACCTATCCGCCATTTGTAAGGTCATGTTCATTCTTTTTAGCTCACCCAACCCCAAAGTCTCATATATTCTCCTGGGCATAAGACTAACACTTGCCGTTAAATCACATAGCACATTTGGAAACATAACTTGGCCTATAGTGCATGGAATTGAGAAACTACCCGGGTCTTTTAACTTTAGAGGCAACTTATTTTAGAAAACAGCAGAACACTCCTCGTTGAGACAAACAACTTCCTCCATTTTAGCCTTGTTGGATAAAATTCCCTTTAAAAATTTCACATAAGTTGGCATGTTTGCAAGCGTATCTACAAGGGGAATATTTATCTCAACTTTTCGTAAGATATCGAGGAATTTGTTTTGACTCTTGGTAAGAGTTAGCTTTTTAGGGCCACGAGGAGGGTATGGCAAAGTCGATAAATCAAAAGGTTTTTTTTGTAGCATTCATACATGTGCTGTGCATACCTGATTTTGACGTTTCTGCATGCTTTTCGGGCATTGAGCTCGATGTCTCAACTTTTATTTCAACATCATCGGCTTCCTTCTCTCCCTCAATGATTTCTCAATCTTCATTCTCTTCACTTGGCTTCTCTGCCTTCTTTCTCTTTTCAACCCCCGGTGCTTCAACATCCCTACCCACGGCCTTCCCGCTTCTTGTAAAAATGGCATTCACCCCCTTAGGATTCCTCACTGTATTGCTTGGCAACCCACCACTTGGAGCTGAAGTCAAATTCTCTGTGATTTGACCCATTTGAGTTTCTAAATTCCTTACCACAGATTGCAAATTCACATGGGCATTTCTCACCTCTTTTATTTCTTTGGTCAGTTCCCTGGTGTTCTCTTTCAACTCCCTGTTACTCTCCTTCAACTCCCTGTTACTTTCTCTCATTTCTCTGTTCATTTGTTCCAATAGGAGGTCCGTGGAACTTTTAGATTGCATGGGCGCAGGAGGTGGTGGTGCTGATTGTGGTTGCACGGCATATTGCAAGTGTGCATTAGGGTGCAAGTAAGCCCCTTGTTGAGGTTGCCTCGGATTACCAAAAGCGTTTTGAGGTTGAGGCCTATATTGGATTCTGTTATGGTTGCACATCCTGCGGTTGAGTAGTTTGCCCGGAACCAGGATTTCTTGCCCAAGCTAAATTAGGATTGTCCCGCCAATTCTGATAATTTTGTCCCCTGTTCTGATTTGCCAAGTAGTTCACATCCATTTGTTGCCAACTGGGGGTCAAACTCAGATCTGCAGTTTGATAAACCATGGGGCTCGAGCATAATGGATGCATGTCCATTGAGTTAAGGCCAAAGGGGCTTTCGAGGGTTGGATCGTTTAACATTTGTGTGGTGGTCAATTGGCTAACATGTTGGGTTGGGCAATTAGAGGCCCAATGTTCACCACCACAAGTAGTGCAACCCTTCGACTCATTCTGCCATGATAACATATCACTCATTTGCTTCTTCAGTTCAACCATTTCAGCTTGCATCTTCATAGCCTCTTCACTTACCCCACTTTGGTCAACCGAACCAATTAGTTTCCTTGTCATTCTTCTCCCAGTTTTCCATTGTCGGTTACTCTCTGCAACCCTCTCAATCGTAGCCAATGCAACATCGGGCTCCACATTCATCATATCTTCACCACATGCCGCGTTCAGATTTGATTGATTAGTCTCTCTCAATCCCCCATAAAAAAAGATGCACTTGATTCCATGCTTCTTGCCCATGTTGTGGGCATTTTCTCAACATGGCCTTGAACCTATCCTAAGCTTCGTGCATGCTCTCCATGTCTAGTTGTTCAAAATTAGCAATGTCGGCCTTCATGTCCAAAGTTCTGGAGACGGGACAATACTTCAACAGAAATTTCGTGGTCACTTGAACCCAAGTGTGTAAGGACTCATGTGGGAGTGACTCGTACCAAGCTCTGGCAGCTTCCTTTAGTGCAAAAGGGAATAGCAACATCCTGACTGCCTCCTCAGATACCCCAATTCATCTTCACTGTCCGACAAACTTGCATGAAATGGTTCAAAAATTGATTCGGGTCTTCAGTCGACTTACCCCGAAACTGTGTAGTGGACATCCAAGGGGGAGTATTATGAAACAATTATTGTTGATGTCCACTTGCCTTCCTACATCCTATTACTATTCATTATATCCTTATAAGTTAGAAATCTCAAAAGACTTGTAATGTTTAATGTAGTACTAATTGTAATGGAAGTTACACAAGGTTCACTTCCTATATATATGTATCCCTTCTTGGTTGTAAAAAGATAGAGATGAAGTTGAGATGAATTAATAATAAATTGATCCATCTTCTTTTTGTCTAAATTCTTTGTTCTTGTAGAATAATTTCATACAAATTGTAAATTGTTTTATAGCACGTTATCAGCACGATAGTCTCTATCAATTGAGTGTTTCTATATTTTGGATTCAAAAGAGAGGCAAAGTTAACATTTGTATAAATTGTTCGGTTGCATTCTATCAAAAGAAAAAAAAAAGAGGAGATATTGTCTATCATGAAAGTACTATTTCAATTTAATATATATTTTTACTCTGCAATATTGATCTTCTGCATCCATAGATGATACTCATGAGATATATGAATATGTATCAATAAATACATGGATGTATATGTTTAATTGACATGGATTATGTTTAATTGTTTGAGAGGCTTACATCTTCCGTACATTTACACATTACTCGTGAACAATTGGCTTATCATATTATTGAATTCACTAAAATGTATGATTCTGCAAGCTATGATATTGAACTACGTATTGATTTTGGGTTACCGGATATAAAATTGAATAAAGTTTGATGGGATGGTATTCTTACAGCATATTATCTGCCAGTGATTTTATATCCAGGGACCACCATATATAAAAGTTTTTTTTGGCTTTTCCTAAAGTGGTGCCTAAGAGCAATTACACAATGAATATAATGATGAGATTATTTGTTTTAGTATATGGCATCAGAATGAGATTTCTTTGTATGACCTATTGATGGATGTAATTCTCCTTATGGATTTCTCCGAGGCGGAGATGGAAGCATCATATCATTTTCAAGTAAATTTCGTTTGTGACCACTTGGACTCGTATTCTTTATATTCTAGCATGATTGTTTATTCGATATTGAAGATATTTCTTTGTTTGATAATATATATACTACGTGCTAACATGTTTATCTGTTGAGATATTGACTTAAGTTGCAGTTATTAAGATTCCATTACAAGACGCATTGTTGGCGAGAATCACGTATATAAAGGAACCCAAAGCCTGTCAAATGAGTTGCTCTCCGGTATATTGTTTTGGAAATCTTTGATTAAATTTTTTTTATGTTTGAGGTAATTTTTTTTTTGGTTTCAATTCATTTTAGAATTTTATATATGATTATACAATAAGTTTTTTGATACTAGTGACATTGATGATATCAATAAAAATATGATGATATCAATCGAGAAAAAAAATGATATGATCATATGAAGATGATCAGTTTTGATTTACATATATATGGACATTAAGTGCAAGAGTAGCATTTGAATGGCATAAAGTGAATATAAAATTCACATAAATGGAAGATGAAACTTGAGATTGATTAAAGATGATGACAACATTTGAATCATCGAGAGTGCGAAAACGCACGTTATACTGTGAAAAAAAAATCTCAATTAGAAAAAATGGGAGAAGCAAATGTATGCAAGAGCTATTTTTCTATAAGGCTTCAAAAGAGCCATTGAAATAAAATTGTTCAGTGATGAATATTTATTGATTACAAGTACAATTTCTGGAAGAAATGTGTAATTGAAAAGCTACATGCTTTATCTTCTGGCTTATATTATACAAAAATAACAGCAACTGAAATTCATCACGTAGTAGACCAGAAGTCTATTGTTTCTAATGATTTCATGATACTGCATGATCGCCTTGGGCATCCTGGTTCCATAATGATGAGACGTATAATAGAAAATTCACATGGCCATTCGTTAAAAGGTCAAAAAGTGTTAAATTCTAGTGAATTCTCATGTGTTGCTTGCTCACAGGGCAAATTAATTATTAAACATTCACTGGTTAAAGTTGAGATTGAATCACATACATTTCTAGAACGAATTCAGGGTGATATATGTGGACCTATAGATCCACCGTATGGACCTTTTAAATATTCATGGTGCTAGTTCATGCATCGACAAGATGGTCACACTTATGTTTATTATCTACTCGTAACATGCATTTGCTAGATTGTTGGCTCAAATAATTAAGTTATGAGCACAATTTCTTGACTATCCAATTAAGAAAATTCGGTTGGAGAATGCCGGTGAATATTCATCACATAAGTTTGATGATTATTTCATGTCAATTGGAATAGGTGTGGAACATCCCGTGGCTCATGTTCACACACAACATTGCTTAGCCGATTGAAACAAAATTGTTCGAAATAAATCTCTATGCTCTCCCAAGTCTCAAATTCTTTTATTGAATTTTATTTAGATGTGCATAAAAATGGGTATCATATCAAGACATTAAAAAAAAGGAGGATCATGCTAAATAACATTTTCGTGATGATTTGAACAATATGTTTGAAAATGATGACATATGTCCATTCCTAGAAGATAATGTGGCCAATATAATATGCATGAGTAATGGAATGATATATGTCTTATATTACATAAGATTCATCATGTTATACAATTTCATTTCGTAAAATGAATACGATCAAATATAATTATATAAGATGTATCATTCTATACAAGTACATTCGGTAAAGTGAATCTCATCAAATTAAAATTTTAAGATGTATTATTCCATTTAATGAAGTGAACGTGGAAATATATTATTCTTTTGGAGATATCAATAACCGTGGTTCTACCAAAATGAGACAACGGATGAAACGATATTGAAATGTCATACTCTATAAGTGATTATTCAAATTCCCCCGCTTGAAATATATTCATGAAGTTTGTTCATACCCGCATAAGAGGATATCACATAAAAATGTAGAATCCGTCACGGGTTATTGCAAATATTTTGGATATTGATTGTGATAAGAGTATTGTCCGAAATTAGAGGGAGGAATAATAAATACAAGTAAATCAATTCTCGTGACAAACATTATAATATAAATGAACATGAAGTTCGTATCTGAATAGTCGTGATTGAATCACGTAGTACACACATAGTGTTGACAAAATTTACCAGATGAATTAAGAACTCTACAGAGTCATCAATTATTGATGTTCTGGTAATATAAAAATCACGAAAGACATGTCATAAAATAGCTATATAGCATATCAATATATAAGACACAATAAGCATTGTCAATCTCATGTGGGGGAGAATATGAACATTAAGTTAATTGTATTATATATCAAAACCCCCCAGAAGAATGTCAAAAATAATGTGAATGATTCTTGAAGAATCTGAAATGACATAGTGTTATGTTGATATCTATTCTATACGCATGAAGCGTATGAGATGTTTGTTTCCACAAGATATAAATCTCATAGATATGAGATAGTTAAATAAATTTTATAATCATTGGAAACAAAAGTCAAACAACACTTGATCATGAGGTTGATATAGCACAAACTATTATGTTTCGAAATGTGTTAAATCGCTTGAAGCGAATGATAGGGCATCAAGTTACAGCTCGGTGCAATTACTACATCCTTAACGAAGATCATTTCCCGGCATTAGGGGGAGATAAGAAAACCCCATTTTAAGATATAAGAATGCCGTGAAATTTTATAAAGATCTTCTACGCATCATTCAGATTAAGTTGCGTAAATAGTTTAACTTGCAGTATTTAGCAAGGAACTACCAGATGCTTTATTGAATATAAAGAGTGACTATTTATAAATGCACCAAATAAAATTTGATTGATAATAATATCTATGCGAGAAGCGTAGAAGACCGATCGGTGTAATAAATAAAAATCCGCGGAAAATAAATTTGATATTGATATTAAGTCGCTGATGAAATATCTCGAAGAGATTCGTCATGAAGGCGAAAACCCCAAATAAATTTGCACGTGCATCAAATGATCAAATATTGGGGTTGCGAAACAATCAGATCCATATATTGATAATGATTTGGTTTATGCTAGCAATGAATATTATGGGAGAATTTTATAATATACTATCACAGTCGTCGACGACATCGTTGCCTCATAATTTGTTATTATAATCTGGATCTAGAACCCAAGTCAGTAATAGAGTGCTGGAAGCACATTGACTGGGTAAAAATTAAATAAACAATAGAGGTTGATCTTGATTAGAATTTGGTTCTGTAATAACCAATTATTGATTTTGATCAATTACATTCTCCCACTATGGATAACATCATGTTCTGCTACTTAATAAATCTGGCAGCAACTATGGATTTTTATATGACGTTGTGACCGTATATTTATAGGTCACTAGACGTATTTATATAAAAATGTTTGATTGATTTTAGACATGAAAATCGCAACCTGTATATATTGCTGAGTTGCAAATGTCATTATGTTGCTTAAAATATTAATGTTAAAGGTAAGAAAATCAATCAGTAAATTCCCTATGAATAAGGGATATATATAAATAGCTCATGCATAATAACCTGAATTGTGTGATATTACATCCCCTATTTTTATTTAGAAGATAATGTTGATTGTGTTGCAAGTGTTGCACAAATGAGTAGTGGGTATGACAATTTTTAGCCCCTACATTTAAATTGGACTCTAAAAGAGATATGACTTATAAAAAGTACGCTATGAGTGACAATCTGACATATTTGTTCACTAAGTTCATTCCAACATCTATTTTGGAGAATTATGTTTATAGTATTGGAATGCGTATATTCGAATGGATCATTGTAAATCGGGGGAGCGACAACTTCAAAACAATCTTGATGCTTTGGTCCTGAATGAACAATGAATGTACGCTTTTTCCCTTTAACTAAGTCTTTTTCCCATAGGGTTTTCTTAGTTAAAGGTTTTTAACGAGGCAGTCAGTGCAACACATAAAACGCATATGTCATGAACTATTTTCCTTGTCTAGTTTTTGTCCCACTTGTTTTTCTAGCTAAGTTAATAGTACATGACATATACGTTATGCAACATAGATAGAGTATTCAAATCAGCTTTATATTCAATGAGCTTTGTCTACTACAGATTACATTTGTGAAGAAGATCGTTCATCTCCAATTAAATAATATTCACATAAGTGGGAGAGCACATGATCTTCAGAAGAGAAGTGAATCAATATGGGACGAATCAAGTCAAAGTATTGATCCAACTGTTTCATTTACTAAATGAGATCAGAGATGTTGTAAATCATGTGCAAATCGACATATTTTTACGGACAATTTACAACCAAAGGGCGATACCCGACATTAATATCAAAGAGCTTGGAGAATGTTTTCATCAGGGGGAGTAATACAAGCACAAGTGAATATGTATTATTTTTGTTCAATAGAGTTTTTTTTTTCTTTCACAAAGTCTTTTCTCTAATAAGGTTTAACGAGACATATTCATCGTGTAGTGGACATCCAAGGGGGAGTATTATGAAACAATTATTGTGGATGTCCACTTGCCTTCCTACATCCTATTACTAATCATTATATCCTTATAAGTTAGAAATCTCAAAAGACTTGTAATGTTTAATGTAGTACTAATTGTAATGGAAGTTACACAAGGTTCACTTCCTATATATATGTATCCCTTCTTGGTTGTAAAAAGATAGAGATGAAGTTGAGATGAAGTAATAATAAAATGATCCATCTTCCTTTTGTCTAAATTCTTTGTTCATGTAGGATAATTTCATACCAATTGTAAATAGTTTTATAACAATCTCTTATTTTTCCATTAATTATCCAACAAATAGATAATTAATTAATTACACATGTGACATAATCTAGGAAAATTTCTTTTCCTAATTTGTCACATATAATAGGCACCACTTTGTCATTTATTTTTAATAGAAAATGTCTTTCCTAGTTTACATATTATTTACCAAATAAATAATATTGCATATTCATTAAATAAACCAACTATTTAATTTATTCTCGAGGTTCCATAAAACGTGAAAACACTCGCGTGTTAGGAACCAACCCGAGTACCATGGACCTATAACCAGTAGCTACAATAAATTAAATAAAATATTCATCGAACATAATATTTCTACTTAATTCATTAATTCCGGAATTACGCCACCATAAATCCGAAACTGAATTCTATCGATTATAGATATAACTTATTCTCAAAACATCGAGTCGATAAGTGTCCCTTGATATAATCATTACATACAGACTAACCCTCTATAGACTATCCGTAACGAAGCGGGAATATTTCCGTAAACCTTCTTCATTACATCTCATCCTTATTTATCATCAACCCACTAGTGATCAATTAGTTCATAACCAATACGAACTCCCGGGATTAACGAATAAGGGGATTGTCTTTCCACTTCCCGTAGGAAGGAATGGATTCCATATCTGTGAGACACACACTTTCCACTCATTCCAGAATATTGTCAACGTGAAAGTGATTCGGGCCGCGCCTCTTAGCGATCCTTAATGAACACATCAAACCCTATCTTGAAACAAGTAGGAGTCTGCAATCACTTCAGGATTAAGGTTAATCCATATATGATCATCTTGTGATTTAATAAGATTTCTCAATCATGGAATTATATGAGAAACGCAGATTAAATCGGTCCAGTCCTATATGACTACATCATATATAAATGCCCCACTTAGATAACCAATATCGAACGGTCCGGATAAGACGGTCACACCATAAAGTGTTCTGGCGCATTAATGGTAGTTTAATCAATAGACCCCATACTTTGATTAAGTTCACCACGGACTAACAGTTCAAGTGTATCACCATAAACTTAATCCTCGCGTGTGACACATACTAAGTTATATGGCTACATATGATACGACTTGGGGTTTTCAGTAGTGTATTAAATATAAGCACAAAGCAAATAATAAAATGAGAATAAATCTGTCATTTATTAATTGTAAAAAAATTACATAAATTGTCTTTCGGGCGCTACTTCCAACAATCTCTCACTTGCCCGTATAGACAGGCAAAAATTGTATTTCAGGCACTCTACATCTAACAATCTCCCACTTGCCCATAAAGACAAGCAACAATTGTTTTTAGAGCACCTCAACCTTACTCTTTCTATCCACAACATTCTCCCATTTGCTCTAAAGCAGATGAGACAAATCTCCCAATTTTATACCCGCCAAGCGCCTTTCAGTGACATTAGATGCCACACGACTTGGTAAACTGATTAGCTAGGTTGTCGGCTCAAGGCGATCTTTTAGGACCAAAACGTCGCCTCTTTGCACGATCTGTCTGACCAGGTGGTATTTACTTTCAATATGCTTTTGACCTCTTATGATTGCAAAGATCATTTGCATGAGCTACCTCTCAACTATTTTCCCAGTAAAATGGTATCGGCTCATCGAGACCTGGAATCACTTCCTGGTCCAACAAAGAACTTCTCAAGCCATACGGCCTTTTAGCGGCTCTGAAAACTACTATGTATTCGACTAACAGAGTCAAATTGGCAGTGCTAGATTGCTCCAGACTATAACTCCATCACTATGAGAAAACACTGAGCCCGAGATCAATTAACGATCATCCTTAATCTGACTGTAAGTCAGAATCAGTGTAGTCAACAATATTCAGGTATGCACCTGAATATAGATGCATATTAGTCCTCGTTCTCCGAATGTACTTGAGGATGCACTATGCTGCTCTCCATTGCTCGAATCTTAGACTCGACTATTATTGACTTTTAATAACCTGAATTTCTCTATCCACTAGAGAATTTATCCTATTTTCCCTTTATCCAAAGACTGAGAGAATTATTCCGTGAGGGGTTAAGTAGGAAACCTCTCGTTGAATATTGCATACGTAAATGCATTATCATCTTAATAATAAGATGGATGGGATACGGCCACAACTTGTTCTCATGAATTTGACCGAATCAAATTCTAAGAATATAGTCCACTTCTCTAGTTCAGAGAGGTTTTGGCGCATCAGTACTTGATTTCAGATAACACACTCATGTTGCTTACAACTGTTGCATTGTCACCTTTTGTTAACACTAGCGTTTACTACTTTACAATATTGATTCTCTGGTCTACAAAAGACTCATTAGTATTCTGGTCAAGTCCACACATTTCAAAACATGTGACTTTTATTGACCTAGAGGTTTGCTTTAATCCACCAATGGATATAAGCATCTGTCATTGGCTTTAAGCTAAAAACCTTCCGTTCCGAATGAATTCAAGCTCCTTTGTTCGGCAAGAAAGTTTCAGGGCATCCCTCTTGGTAATCTTCCTGCTTTCCAGGGAGTTAAGCAAGGCCGAATGGTGAGAGAGTTTCAGGGCATCACCCCTGGTTAACTCTCTACTTCTCAGGGAATTACCCCCATACCACTTGGCTTTTCTTAGAAAGATAAAATTTCTCATTCATTCGACTCTTTTCCACGTAGATCCAATTTCTCCCATTGGGCCTGAGACACTCAGGTGGTTCTACAAGAGTATGAACAGACGTGGAGTGCCAAAACTCCATTTACAGGTATATGGCTTTAAACCAACCTCTAATTATCAGAATCCTATACAGCCCTCCAAAGAAGACCATAGGTTATCAATCACCCCCAACAGATTGTAAAGTCTGCATAATCACAGCGAGTCAATGGATAAACCATACTCACACTGGATTTGGGTGGATTGGCATTCTGATCTAGTTTAGTAGTGTTTATCAGTGTAATCCCCATCAACCAATGTTGGATGTGGTCTGATTAAATCAGATAGTAACTCCCTGAGTGTCTTTACTTTAAGGTCCAAGGTTGTTATTTTTAACATTCTTTCAGAAAGGCAGTGACAGTACAACCGTCACTTTCCGATCATAAGAATCTTATAACCAACCTTCACTCATTGTATTAAGATATTTCGCGATAAGCCACCATCTGAACGTGTATGCAAAATCTCATGTCCTACCTTCAAGCATAAATGCTAAATGCCTCTATTTGCGGAAGTGGAGTAAATTTACTTCACTCATTATCTACAAATTCATAAGCATCTTCTAGGTAGACTTCTTACATAACAATGTAAACCGTTATTTTGCAATCAATATCTTAATTGAGTTAAGCAGTGTATCATAACATATCAATAACTATATAAGGCAATCCATGGTTTATCCTTTCAGTGAAATCATTTCACTCGGAGGTAGGCCGAGCATCAGTGCCAAAAACTATGCTTTAGCCTATATCTGAGCATGGAATACTCGCTTCTCTGGTAATATCAAAGATTCCTCAAGATATTCAGATAAACTAATTCGGTGTTTCGAGCAGCTATCAGACAAAAAAGGCCACTACTTTAAAGCTCCAACTAGCTCGTATCTTCATAAGACCCCGAAGGTCAATATGAACAAGCTATGATACTTCTTTAGCTCTATTACCCTTTCCTAATTGAAAGTTACTTAGTCATTTTCCTTTGAGATAGTGTTCTTAGACTGGAGATAGGAATCACCCTTAGCCAGTCTTCAGATCTTATCTTTAGGATATATGCATTAATTAATAGATACTGAAGAATAGTTTATCTAAATACGGAAACCATTTGTCTTAATAGTTTATGATGTGTTACATATAACTTTTCAGCATTACTTAGTGGTTCTGACTTTATCAGACAAAAGTCCGAGTCCCAGATTCATACTACAAATGTAATGTTCACTCTCTTTAAGGAAACTATATTATCGGTTTGAAAGTGAATCCATTTGTTCCAACGAATCTGAAAACAGAAATTAAATTTCTGCGATATTCAAGGATTAAAATCCAAAATTTGTTTTCTTATATCAATCCCACTATTTTACCTGAAATAATGCCCGTTGTCTACTCTTCATCATGAATGTCCAGCTACCTTGTTCTTATAAAAGAACTTTAGCTTACGAGTTAAATTACTCGGTTAAGAAAGTTTCTAAGGATTCATAGGTTTGTAATCCGAAATCACTTTCATTATCATATGCTTTCTTTTATTAATGTTTTGGTTTAGCCTTTAACTTATTTAGTTTAGATGACTTACACTTTAGACATTTACCTTCCCATTCTTGGCTTTCTTTAAAGGAAATGGCCGTGAACTAGCAGTTCATTTGAGTAGGCACTACTCGAGAACTGTGGGATGCCTTGTGAGATTGATACCAAATCATTCTCGTCATCTTTGAACTAATTTTTTTTATCTCTCGCTTATCACGAGTGACAACAGTGACATACTTATCAATGTCACTTAAGTTTGTAGACTCAAGAGGAACATCCTCTTCCAAAAAATTTATTTGCATTCTCGATTTATGAGTTCAACGTTCTTGTTACTTTTCCACTTTTACGAAGTCATCATTAGTCAATTTATCGTGTTTACCAGTTTAGATACCTTGAGATGATGATATATAGTTGCGAAAATAAATCATGATAGAAATATAAATCAAATCATACACCTCAACAAAATATGATTTTAGGAATAATAAACGTGATGTCATGCATGTAGTTTATCCTACCATTCCAAGGATTTAATCTCACATTATATTGCCGCCGCAGGGTCGGTATCAGCATAATGACGATTAAATTGAGACAATCTCTCTCAACAATTAACCATTAAGAATCAGATATCTTTTATTTAACTTTCCTTTTTCAGCCAAGATATTTCCAAAAATATCCTTTTGAGTGTGACCTACTATTTCAGATCTCAAAGTACGCCCCGAGAATGCCGCCGTATGGTCGGTCAGTGACTCGACGAGTACCCAAAATCCTATCCTTTCGGAGACCAAGCCTTGAATTTTGATAGGCGTGAAGGCCATCCGTAGGGGGCCATAATAAAAGCGGCTCGAGGCGTCACCCTTCTCTCACGTGCTTGTGTCAACAGTAGAGGCCGAGGGGTCGGTTGTCACCTTCCCCGCTCCCACACGTTATTTTGAAAATTTGGTAGTCTCATTAGGATTTTAGAATTTTCTAACAATCCAAAAACAATAGATCATGAATATTTAATTTAATCTCGGTTCCAAATACCGTCCAACTAGTGTCACTATATTCACGATTTTCCAATTTTATGGATTTATAAATTCTTTGTGTAGACGCTACACCAAGAATTTTATAATCCTAATATATTAGGAATTATGAATTTTCCACTAAATCAAAAAACAATAAATCACAAATTTAAAGCTCCCACTAGTTTATCGGTTCTAAATACCGTCTAACTAGTGACACTATATTCATGATTTTCCAATTTGTCGATTATTTAGAAATTTCTTGTGTAGTCACTACACAACAAAAATTCACCAAAAAATTTAAAAATCCTAATTTTATCATGATAAAAATTTAGGATCTCATAATTTTCCAATAATCGAAAACAATAAATCATGAAAAGCAATCACCAACTTATCGGTTCCAAATACCGTCTTGTTAGTGTCCTATCTTTTCATGATTTTCCAATTTTGATTATCAAAATTCTAATTTACAGATGGAGAAGCCGCAGTCTTCCGGATTGTATCTCCTAGCGTCGACTGGTGGACGTCGATCCTCGCTGTAGAACCTCCTCGAATATGCACAAGAAAATCCCTAGGTTTTTCTTCCCTTAAAGACTAGAACAAGAAACCAATTTTCTTTTTTCTTTTTAATTGCAAGAGGCGAAATTTGTGTATGTTTTTGTGCTATGAGGAACTCATATAGGGAAATAACTAGTAAAGAGAGTTATTATTTTCACACCACAATTACCTATTCCCACAAGGAAAAGATATTTGCCAAAAGATAAGAGATAATTCCCAAAAAATCAATCTCTTATTTTTCCATTAATTATCCAACAAATAGATAATTAATTAATTACACATGTGACATAATATAAGAAAATTTCTTTTCCTAATTTATCACAAATAATAGGCGCCACTTTGTCATTTATTTTTAATAGAAAATGTCTTTTCTATTTTACATATTATTTACCAAATAAATAATATTGCATATTCATTAAATAGACCAACTATTTAATTTATTCTCGAGGTTCCATAAAACGAGAAAACACTCGCGTGTTAGGAGCCAACCCGAGGACCATGGACCTATAACCAGTAGCTACAATAAATTAAATTAAATATTCTTCGAACAGAATATTTCTACTTAATTCATTAATTCCGGAATTACGCCACCATAAATCCGAAACTGAACTCTATCGATTATAGATATAACTTATTCTCAAAACGTCAAGTTGATAAGTGTCCATTGATATAATCATTACATACAGACTAACCCTCTATAGACTATCCGTAACAAAGCGGGAATATTTCCGTAAACCTTCTTCATTACATCTCATCCTTATTTATCATCAACCCACTAATGATCAATTAGTTCATAACCAATACGAACTCCCGGGATTAACGAATAAGGGGATTTTCTTTCCACTTCCCGTAGGAAGGAATGGATTCGATATCTGTGAGACACACATTTCTCACTCATTCCAGAATAGTGTCAACGTGAAAGTGATTCGGGCCGGGCCTCTTAGCGATCCTTAATGAACACATCAAACCCTATCTTGAAACAAGTAGGAGTCCGCAATCACTTCAGGATTAAGGTTAATCCATATATGATCATCTTGTGATTTAATAAGATTTCTCAATCATGGAATTATATGAGAAACGCAGATTAAATCGGTCCAGTCCTATATGACTACATCATATATAAATGCCCCACTTAGATAACCAATATCGACGGTCCAGATAAGACGGTCATACCATAAAGTGTTCTGGGTGCATTAATGGTGGTTTAATCAATAGACCACATACTTTGATTAAGTTCAGCACGGACAACAGTTCAAGTGTATCACCATAAACTTAATCCTCGCGTGTGACACATACTAAGTTATATGGCTACATATGATACGACTTGGGGTTTTTAGTAGTGTATTAAATATAAGCACAAAGCAAATAATAAAATGAGAATAAATCTGTCATTTATTAATTATAAAAACAATTACATAAATTGTCTTTCGGGTGCTACTTCCGACAAGTATGTCACACATAAGTAGTACTAGTTGTATTAAGAGTCCGTTTATGGTATCTTACGTGAGTATGTTACACATAAGTGGTCCTAATCAAATCGGAAGTACGTTTATGGTATCTTACGTGAGTATGTTAGACATCAGTAGTCCTAATCGAATTGGAAGTATGTTTATGATATCTAATGTGAGTATGTCACACATAAGTAGTACTAGTTGTATTAAGAGTCCTTTTATGGAATCTTACGTGAGTATGTCACACGTAAGTGGTCCTAATTGAATCGGAAGTACGTTTATGGTATCTTACGTGAATATGTCACACATAAGTAGTACTAGTTGTATTAAGAGTCCGTTTATGGTATCTTGCATGAGTATGTCACATGTAAGTGGTCCTAATCGAATCGGAAGTACGTTTATGGTATCTTACATGAATATTCACACATAAGTAACCCTAATTGAATCAGAAGTACATTTATGATATCTAACGTAATTATGTCACACATCAGTGGTCCTAATCGAATCAGAAGTACGTTTATGGTATCATACGTGAGTATGTTGGACATCAGTGGTCCTAATTGAATCAGAAGTAAGTTTATGATATTTAACGTCAGTATGTCACACGCAAGTCGTCCTAATTGAATCGAAAGTACCTTTATTATATCTAACGTGAGTATGTCACACATCAGTGGTCCTAATCGAATCGGAAGTACGTTTATGGTATCTTACGTGAGTATGTTAGACATCAGTAGTCCCAATCGAATCGAAAGTACGTTTATGATATTTAACGTGATTATGTCACACATAAGTAGTACTAGTTGTATTAAGAGTCCGTTTATGGTATCTTACATGAGTATGTCACACATAAGTGGTCCTAATCGAATCGGAAGTACGTTTATGGTATCTTACTTGAGTATGTCACACATAAGTAGTCCTAATTGAATCGGAAGTACGTTTATGATATCTAACATAAGTATGTCACACATTGTCACGGATTTATCTAATGCAAATAAACAAGTAATAATATTTATAAATCCGATATACCTCAAGTGCAAGGATCGTAGTAAAGAGGTTGATACCGGGTCGATCTTACGGGGAATCGGGGTTGTTTAAACTAGTTTTTATTATCTAACCTAGCTATGTCACGATTACTACTAAAAAGATGTGAAATTAAAACAGGGAAGAACTAAAACGAAGAATGAAACTAACAATAAAAATAACTGGACAGAAGATCGAGATCTAAAGCCAGGAAATATGGTTGCGAACGAAATTATCTAAACTAAATCTATTCTAAGTTTATTATGAAGTAAAGATTGCAGTTTTGCTAAGCAATTCAAATTCAAGTGGTTTAATCAATATCTTACGAACGAACAAGCAATTGATCCGCCTATCCTACAACTATCAATTCCTATCTCAATTATCTCATGATTTTTAACCAAGTTGTGATTCACCTAGCCAATGTATGAACTCCTAATTTCTTAGAAAAGTTCGTTTCTTAATCTTCTATCTCTCGATTTTAAAGATTAAAACTTTCAAAACATAGGTGTAAGATTTCTCAATCTAATTATCTAGAAATTCAACCTAATTAACTCTCGTTATTTTATAGGTTAAAAATCCAATCTTTATTATATTGATTCTAGGGGTTCAATTATGATTTTCATCCAAATCAAACAAACAATCAATCATGCAACAATCTATCGATATAATTGCAATTAACAATGATAAACGATAATAAAGATACAACGTTGGATAAAATACTCACAAGATAATCAAGAAACGAAACTGAATTGTTGATCGGATGGCTTCACAATGCTTGTTCAAGGGAGGTCTAGCCTCTAAACATCCTCTTTGAAACTCGAATTGGTTGGAATAAAAGTGCATAAAAAGTATTTGGATAAAAACTGGTTGAAAACTAAGGAAAAACGCAGCTGAGCCGCCCCTAGGGTTTAGGGTTCGAATGTATGATGATTTATGTGGAGAAAACCGCAGCTATTTATAGAATTTCATGTCGGTTCTGCTAAGTCGGTGCTCGGACGCCCGTCCACTTACTTAGACGCTCGTCCGGTCTTCAATATCAACTTCGAATCGGGCCGAGTCATGCTCAGACGCCCGTCCTTCTTTAGAATGGACGCTCGTCCACTAAATTTGGGAGAACTCTGAATCAAATCACTTCTTCTGGACGCCCGTCCACTTGCTTAGACGCCCGTCCACTGGACGGGACTTAGGACGTGCGTTCACTTGGACTTGAAATTCGATTTTCCATCTCTATCTTCAATCAACTTCACATTTATCTCTTCTCCTTCATATAAACTCGATCCTTGACATCTTTTAATCCCCTTTTGAGCCAATATCGTGCATCTACAAGATAATAAGAACATCGCAAAATGTAATATCATTCAAACAAACATAAAATCATCAATAAAACACATAAATTAACCAATTTTGCGATTAACCCGTTTAAAATCTCATTTGCTTAATAAATCAATTAAACACCTAATTTCTATGCGAATTATACGAATATGGAGGAAATTGTTACAAAATATAACGATATAAATCATATAAAATCACCCTTAACAACTCCCCCACACTTAGCTTTTGCTCGTCCCGAGCAAAACAAGGCGAAAATCAAGGCTCGGAAAGAGATAGACACTTCAGCAGGTACAAAGTATATTCAATAAATCAGATGCTCACCCTGTGTGTGTGCAAAGCCATAGTAAACTTCCACTAAGTCCAAACTTGAAAATGTCAAGCAAACTAGCTAATACCCCCTTCAAACTAGAAATAAATGATACTTATAAGATGTACCCTACAAAACGTGACATATTCTGAAAAAGATGATAGAATACATTTAGGACCTTTCTGAGATACTCAGAGGATAATCCCTACAACATATTTGCCAGTTTATACTGGGGATAAGGTATACGATAACTAAGTCTTTCATTCATTCATACCACTTCTTATATAGCTGATTTAACTATTTCACCATTTAAACACACATCAGAATGAGCTCTTGCCCTGTCATAGCAGAATAGGATATTCGAGATATACCCTACCTTACTCAAATCATTAGGCAGCTTCTTCTGACTGTCGTGAGCTTTTGGTCATCATAGCGGTATAGGACATTCGAGATATGCCCTACCTCACTCCAATCATCAACCAGCTTTCGACACACCCAAATCAATTCAACTTTTTCTCTTTTTAAACATACTTTTTCAACAACATTAGTTACGTATTACTTATCACATTCAAACCTCAGATATTCACAGTATGTCATACTTTGGATCAAAACACAAACTATTATAATCCTCACAATACATACGTTAGCACTAAGCACATGACTTATAAGATAACAAAAATCACTAGTCAAAAGGGATATAGCTTTATATTATAGCTCATCATTCACTATGGCTCGTGAAAAATATATATATCGGGCGAAACAACTAACTTACTGGACATACAGTGTATATCATCAATGACTATAAAAATAACGAACAAAGATCATGCATTGCTTACTCGGGACAAAACAAAAACAAAAATTTAGCTCATTTTTCATAGAATCGAAACGAAGTAAGCAAATGACTAGATACAGATAAGATGAAGGAAATAACCATTCCCCTCCCCCACACTTAAACCACAACATGTCCTCATGTTGTGCAGAATTACAGATAAGATGAAGGACTTAGCTGATTGCGATAGACACTTGAATCGTTGGTCAGGCCGGAGCCTACGTAGTGACAAACAACTCGAAACCTGATAACGGTCATTTTGTGCCCGTTATTCTATGACCTTTATCCCCGATTCTAGTTTAAAGGAGCTATAATAGGGTAATAATAAGTCGTAATACGCTTAATTTGCATATGCCGAGGGTTACGATTCATTATTATGTATTAAGAGGTTTTATTATATTATTTGATATTACAGACTGTACTTCATGTTATATTTGTAGTAACTCATTTGGGAGCACAAGGATGGACTTCGGAGAAACTTTGATGGATCACAGACGAGTTCAGAAAGCCCAAGACATAAAAGAGGAAGAAAGCCCAGGAGCATGTAAGGCTCGGTCGACCGAGCCTATGCATTCGGTCGACCGAGTGGGCCTATAGTCCAGAAGAAGTTCGGCACATTATTTGAGGCGGTTAGGGTTCAGTAGTGTCGGCATTTAAGTCGGTTTTCTATGTCGGCTGAGGCTCTATATAAACACAAGTCCTTTGTATTTTTTATTAGGCATTCACCAATATTAATTCATAAAAACATATAAGCAAATAAGGCTTGTGGAGGAGCTGAGGGTGCAAACATGTAAGCCCTAGTTCTTTATCTTGTTTTCTTTTAAGTAATCAATTTCCCAATTATGCTTTGATTGTTTGAGTAGTTATTCATATCTAGATGATGTAGATCTAGGATATGACGTTAGGGCAGTGGTGATACCTTGTCTATGAGGGTTCCATACCCTACGTCCTCTACCTAGCATCTACGGATGAATATGCGTGTTTAATTTACGTGTATTTAGATTAATTTATATGATGTCCTGACGATTCGCTATCTAATCCGATTCGTATATGAAACGCTGAGAAATATATTCGGGGATGTAAATCTGGGGAGTTAAGCACTCGGGTGACCGAGAGGTGTCACTCGGTCGACCGAGAGCACCTATTCGGTCGACCGAGAGCTGTCAAACCTGTTTCATCCGTTAATCAGTCACGTCTTTATGATTAGGTTAGCTTAATTGAATCTGTTATCTCAGTAGGTATGGCTATGGCTACGTCACTCGCTTAATTTAATTAAAACATGTAAAAAGGAAATACCGATATAAAACTCTTAGGTAGGCTTAGGAATTGATCTTTGGACGTTCAGCGTTATCTAGGTAGGTTTATATTAGGGAATTGCGCACACCTTGTTATACGTAGATCGTAAACTAGCATGAGACTATAACATGGTAATTGTTAGTTGGACGAGAGTTTGAGTGATCGTCTAGGAAGTACGCCTAACCAAAGGAATGTTGCCTGGACGAGGTGTACGGTTAATATCGGCATCCTTAGAGTAGTAAGCGTGTGAGTTATATGAGATGGAGGCACCAAAAGGCGAAGTCACGTAACAATACCACAGTGATATAGTGACCTACCGGTGCTACATCAAGCTTAGAGGATGACTCCCGTAGCCAATATAAATAGATATGAACGGATTTATAGTTGATGAGTCTTGTTGTCATATAAATTGTCTAGATCCAAATGATTACGGTTATAATTGGGCAGTTGATTACGTTATTTTGTTTACATGTTGTTTGTTTATAGGTTTGAGTGTGTCTTTCTTTTCTCGTACTCTATGTTGGTCATAGACCGTTTTTGTCAAACAAAATAAATAGGTTGACTATTTAAGTTAGGATCCACAAATTGATTCTCTGTGGGATCGACCTCGACTCTATCTAGCTATACTGCGATTGAACCTAGTTCACTTGCTAGTGGTTATTTAGGCATCGAGTTAGTAATTTAACTTGACCTCAATCATAACCATATGATGTAAAAGCGAGCTCGACAATACCGCTAAAAATATACCTGCACTACTTGACAGACACGGAAAAATCTCGGGGAAAACGGGGAAAGTATACCATGATGAAAGATAACGAAATGATTAGTACAAAAGAGAAAACATCCAATACAATGAAAATCAAAATCATAGTAATGTCAAATGAAAGTACGGATGCCTTATGGCTTACATGATTCATCGGGAAAAAAAGACAGTAGCTATATGAAAAATACAATGAATCAAGTAACGAAAAGTAGCAGGACAATACAACCAACGTATCAAAGAAAGAAAAAAAGCTAGAATCAGAAAAATAAGATCAGGTCTGCCCCGGTGCTGTAGAATCATCAGCTGGAGGTGATCCACCCGCAGGAGAATCAGGCTGCTCCTCATCAGTAGACGACTCAGACTCTTGAAGAACATCCGCTATGGCTTGCTCAATCTCATCCGAATAGACATAATCGATAGTGCTCGGGTCAAAGACTCTGTCGTCCCGCGGCTGTCGGCCCTCACTGATACACCGCAAAATAGTCAAGATATTATTCTGAGAAGTCCGAATATCCTCCATCCAGTTTCGTACGCTATTTGCCATACTCAACCTCATCCGGACTGAGGGAGATAAAGTAGGGAGGGAAGATGCTCGAGGTGGTGCGGATGATGAACCGGGCTCACGTGGTGCCTCAGCCCCAGTCTCAGGCTGACCATAAGACTTCACTTTTTCCCGCTGTAAGAACCTAGGATTCTTCGGCTTATGATCATTTTTGTACTCGGGAACCCTAGCATCTTGACAGAGACTGTGTATCAAATGTGGACATATCAAACACCGTGTATAGACCTTCTGATTCGTGGCTATCTCATCAAAAATGTCTTGTCCTACATCGACATTCAGCTTGAAATTCAGAGCGTACAACATCCCAAGGTCACCAATGTGAAAGTGAGTCAGGTTGTTCTTAGGTAACAACCTGTTCTGAATAAACCGACATTGGACCTTCCAATCCTCCGTCCAACTCGTTGTCACCAACTCTTTCCTATCGCCATCCGGTCTAAGTGTCCACGGCACCTCCGGGCACACTAACAATCTCAACTCCTCCAACGGATCTAGACCGGCATCCTGCTTGGCCTTAATCGCCTCCTTGTAGTCCAACCCCTCAAAAGGTGCCAAGTTATACTTCTCATTAATAACCTTAGACGTAAATGGCACCTTCACTCCCCGAACCATAACAACTCCGGCTTCCAGGTCCGTTTCCGAGCAATTGGCATAAAACTCATGGACTAATGTAGCATTAACCGGGGTCCTCGGAGTTACCATCAAAGCTCCCCACTGCCTATCCCTCAATAACTTCACAAATAAAGGATCAACTTGAGTTTCTAAAACAGCCCTCTCAATCAACATTGTTCGGGCTACATAATGCTTGTTGTACACATCAAGAGCCTTTGGATTTATGAACCTACGAGCCAAGGGGATAGGGATAGGAGGTCTCACATTCTGTCTAACCGGCTCAGCTCCCTCAGTTGCTTCCTCGGTTCTACCCCTAGGTGCGTCTCCACTCCCTTCAACCCTAGGTAGTCTCACTAGGGGCATATCATCATCAGTGTCTGACCCAGACTCAGACTCATCTCGCAAAGGAACCCTAGATTGACCCCTAGGCGGATTCTGACGATCACCTATATAGATGCCTCGGTTCGGATTGACTAATGCGGGGTCTACAGTCTTTTTCTTTTTAGCAGGTTCAGTAGCAACTCCCTTACCATGCCTCTTTATTACCGCTTTACGAACCATGGTGAACTAAGGCTACACAAACAACAAATCCAACCCCAAAATCAAACAAAACCACCCGTTTATCGTCCAAACGGGATTTCCCAAACCAATTCACACCAAACCAACACCAAAACCACAATGCAACCCATCCAACACCATCCATTACCATCCCAGATTACCACAGAACAAGAAACAAAAACAAAACAAGAAAGAAAAACAAATAAGAGAAGATTCATAGAAAAGAGTCGACTCGAAGATCGAACTCAAAAAAAAACGTGAAATAATCTAGGAAAAGTTGATAAAAACTTACCAAATAGGATGATGGGATGATGATAAAGAGGATTAGAAGCCCAAACAATGCCAAATCGACCACAAAATCGAATTTTTCTTCAAAAAGTCGGACAAACTAAGTCATCGAATCGAATTAATGGGTGTTTGTTGGAGGTTTGGAGTGAAAAATCGAAAAAGAGGGATTGAGAGTGTTGATAGAGCCTTGAATCGCCCAATTTGGTTTAGAAATGAAGATTTTAGGGCAAAGGAGGTCGAAAAGTCGGGTTGGTGGTTTGAAATTTCTGATTCGAATAAAAAATTTGAAGCAGGGGGTATATATAGATGAAGGTCTGAACGGGCGTCCATGGTACTGGACGGGCGTTCAGCTGGGAATCACATGAACTGGACGGGCGTCTGGAAGTTCAGACGTGCGTCCAGGTGTCCAAATCACGTACATAGTTGAAGGGAGTTTCTCAGACGGGCGTCCAAGAATTTTGGACGTTCGTTCAATATTTTCAAGGGGTGGACGGGCGTTCATTTGAGGTGGACACTCGTCCAGGGCAGACACAGAGCAGACGGGCGTCCAATAGGCATAGACGTGCGTCCAAGGCAGAAATCCAGCAAAACTTAAAAATTTTATTCATTCCAAAATCAAATTTTTATTTCATTATAAATAGTCATACAAAACATCAAATAACAAACAAAATTGGTAAACACTTGAAAATAGTGGGTTGCCTCCCACCGAGCGCTTTTGTTTTACGTCGTTTGCTCGACGAAACAGCCTAACGACGCTAGTCATCGTAAATCTCCTTCCAATCCACAATCCGGATCAGATGGCGGAGCATGTCAATAGCAGGGGGAAAATCATAATCGTCCTATAAACCCCAGTCCTCGCCAGCAACATCTACTCCTTGAAAATGCTCAGCTTGCAGCACTAGCGCCAAGTCAGTCAGCATCGGATCATTGAGGATGGTGTACGGTCATCCTAAAGTCTCCTGCAGGTCCTCTGAGCTAAAATATCCACCTCCCGAAGAACGGGGCACAATAAGAACATAAGTAACGGTCCTTATGCGGGTACTAATATCAAAGTCTACGTCCAAAATGATAGTCCCTCCGGGTCCGTCACCTAGAGTGATAAGTGGGATCCTACTAATGAAAGGAAACTCCTCTGGTAGAACTCCGTAATCCATATCTAAAAACACAGCTAAACTGAATAGATTCAAACAAAATCTTAATTAGACTTAAGATAAAAACTAATCAAATAAAAGAAACATCATAAAATAGAGTCCTAATATACTAAAGGATATCTAGGATGCCTCCTAGTGGCGCTTTTGGTTAATGTCGTTAGCTCGACACTCTTTCTTAGATCAGCCTGGATCAGGCCATTTAACCTTTCTGCCAGCCACTACCTCATGTAAGCTCTGATCAGCCGTGTGGCTGCAGAAACAGCATCTAACACATGGGGTGAATTCCTTAATTGCCTTCCACACACGTTTAAACCTCCCCATGGTTGATTTCTTCTTCTTCTGACGACGTTTCAATTTTTGTTCCCTTTCAAACTCTTCCATGTCCCAACTACCTGCTAGAACTTCTTCAGAGGGACCACTACCGTCATCCTCAGAAAATAAATCGGGCGAAAACTCGTCAAATTTATCGACTTCTGAAGTACCACACCCGAGGATATCGAGGAATCGAACAATCAAAGGCTGTTCTTTGGCTTGACCAATGTAATGCTTGCACCTTTGACCATTCACTCGGAACGGCTGGTCACCATAACCTCGTAGTTCTAGGACACCTCCAGGAATGATTTGGAGAATTTCAAAGGGACCGGACCATCGTGTCCTCGGCTTACCAGGGAACAGATGTAACCTGGAATTATACAATAAAACTTGTTCCCCTACTTGAAACTCTCGCTTCTTAATCTTAGCATCGTGAAGGAGTTTCGTCTTTTCCTTACTTATCCTGGCGCTCTCGTAGGCCTGAAGTCTAAATTCGTCCAACTCATGCAACTGTTGCAATCGATGTTTTCCCCAAGATTGGGTATCGAAGTTTAAAAACTTCGTGGCCCAATAGGCTCTATGCTCTAACTCGACTGGCAAGTGGCATGGTTTACCATAAACCATTTGATAGGGTGATGTACCCATGGGGGTTTTATAGGTAGTTCGATATGCCCACAGTACATCATCCAACTTTAGACTCCAGTCTTTTCTATGACTGTTAACTGTTTTCTCCAGGATCTTCTTTAAACTTTGGTTGCTTCTTTCAACCTGACCACTAGTCATAGGATGATATGGTGTGCCAATTTTGTGCCGGACACCATATTTCTCAAGCACTTTCTCCAGGGGTCGGTTGCAAAAGTGTGTCCTTTCATCACTAATCAAGGCGTGTGGACACCCAAATCTCACGAAAATGTTTTTCTTCAGGAACTTCATGACCGTCTTATGATCATTGTGAGTCGTGGGCTGAGCCTCCACCCATTTCGATACGTAATCTACGCAGACTAAGATGTATTTATTCCCACAAGATGATGGGAATGGTCCCATAAAATCGATGCCCCATACATCAAAGACTTCGCATTCTAGGATGGGTTTCAATGGCATGTCGAAACGCCTTGTCAAAGTTCCGGTTCTTTGACACCTATCACAAGCTTTACAGAAAGCTTCTGTATCTTTAAAGATCGTGGGCCAATAGAAGCCGGATTGAAAGATCTTAGAAACGGTTTTCCAAGGACCAAAATGACCACCAGTGGGTCCACTGTGGCATTGCTCAATGATATCACGTTGCTCAGACTCGGGAACACATCTTCTCAGCAAACCATCTTTGCAAATCTTGAAGAGGTAAGGTTCGTCCCAAACGAATGTTTTCATATCCGAGAAGAATTTCTTCTTCTCCTTATATGACAATTCTGGATCAAGGTATTGGGAATGGAGGTAGTTTACGATGGCAGAGTACCAAGGAACATCTGGAGGACAACCGTCGATAAGCATGATATTTTCCAAAGGAAAGTAAATATCTATATCGTCAAGGTCATCCTTTTCCTCATTCAACATTCTTGAGACATGATCAGCCACCACGTTTTCACTGCCCTTTTTGTCTTTGATCTGGACGTCGAACTCTTGTAGGGTCAGTATCCAACGTAGTAAGCGCGGTTTAGCCTCTTTCTTGGTCATCAGATATCGCAACACAGCGTGATCAGTCCCCACAACTACTTGAGCACCTAACAAGTAACTATGAAACTTGTCCATAGCAAAGACTACGGCCAATAATTCCTTTTCATTCGTCGTGAAGTTTACTTGAGACGGATTCAGTGTGTGACTGGCATAATAGATTGGCTGGAATTTCCCTTTTATTCTCTGTCCTAAGACTGCACCAACATCATAGTTTGATGCATCGCACATAAGCACGAAAGGTAGATTCTAGTAAGGCGAAATAAGGATCGGCGCGGAGATCAATCGACTCTTAAGCTCCTCAAACGCTTGCTTGCAACTTTCATCAAAATCAAATACAACGTCTTCTTTAAGTAGTGTAGACAGGGGCTTGGCTATCTTGGAAAAGTCCTGAATGAATCTCCTATAGAAACCGACATGTCCAAGAAAACCTCTGACTTCGCGCACATTCTTAGGATAACTCATCTTCTCGATAGCTTCCACTTTGGCTCTGTCTACCTCAATACCTTTGGCGGAGATCTCCCCTCATCTACCATGAAATGGCACTTTTCCCAGTTTAGGACTAAGTTCTTTTCCACACATCTGGCTAAGACCTGGTCAAGATTAACAAGGCAATCAATGAAGGATTGATCAAAGACCGAAAAGTCATCCATGAAAATTTCCATACACTTCTCAACTAGCCCGTCAAAGATAGCCAGCATACATCTTTGGAATGTAGCTGGGGCATTGCAAAGACCAAATGGCATCCGCCTGTAAGCAAATGTACCATAGCGACAAGTGAAAGTGGTCTTTTCTTGGTCAACAGGATCGATGGGTATCTAAAAATATCCTGAGTATCCGTCTAGGAAACAGTAGAATGCGTGTCCCGCCAGACGCTCAAGCATCTGATCAATGAACGGAAGGGGAAAATGATCTCTCATGGTTACTTCATTGAGCTTTCTGTAATCAATGCAGACTCTGTAACCAGTAACAAGCCTCAATGCTATTTCTTCTCCCTTCTCATTCTTCTCAATCGTAATTCCACATTTCTTGGGAACTACCTGAGTCGGGGATACCCATTCACTATCAGCGATGGCATAAATGATACCCATATCCAGAAGTTTGATGATTTCTTTCTTAACCACCTCTTGCATATGAGGGTTGAGCCTCCTCTGGGGCTGTCTAACACATTTCGCACCCTCATTAGTCTTGATCTTATGCATACAGATGTCGGGAGATATCCTTCTGATATCTCCTACTTGCCACCCAAAGGTTTTCTCGTTCTTTTTCAAGACGTTTATTAACTTCATTTCTTCTAGTCGAGACAGCTTGGCAGATACAATCAATGGAAGCTTGTCACCTTCTCTTAAAAACACATACTTTAGATGTTTAGGCAACGACTTCAGTACCAGATCTGCAGGGGGGTCTTCCAAACTTGATTTAAGATCTCCACTTTTTAACTCAACATCGCTGAGTTTACTTAGTGGCCCCACTGCCAAAACTTCTCCTTTCAACAACTCATCCTCAATTTCAGCTTCTAACTGCTCGACTCACCACACCATGATTATTCAAATTATCAACCAATCACTCATATTCAGTTGCAATAGCCATGACTTGCTTTTCCATGTGGTCATTGAAGTCATCAAACGTATCCTCAATGGAAAATCCGGTTGGAGGACCAGAGGGTCTCTGAATGGATTTGGAGACATTATAGCTTACCTCTTGATCACCAACCCGTATAGTCACTTTGCCACCATCACAGTCAATGAGGGCTCTAGCTGTAGACAGAAAGGGTCTTCCAAGTATCAGGGGGACATTTTCATCCTTTTCATCCACTTCAAAAATGCCACGACGGAGGAAACATTAGTTATCCCCGACTCCAGCCAAATTCTTCGTTATCATGACTATGAAGGATTTCAGTATCACATAGCCGATGGTGTGTTCAGTCACGATCCTTCTAATCGTTTTGAGTACTTGTTCGTGGCAAGAATGTTTGTGGTGAACTGGGAAATGTGACACGTCCATCCAGAAGAACAATTCATGGCTTTTCATGGTCAAAACACAGACGCAATGAGACGCGGTCATCGTCGGTTGGTCAATTGAGGTTGGAAAAGGTTAGCTCAGCACCGCGTTCGTGTTAATGTCGATGTGGTTCGTGAATTTTATTGTAATGCTTCTGCTAGGCCTGATGACACATACGCAATCGTACGTGGAGTCCGTGTGGATTATAGTTGTAGTTTTCTCAACGACTATCTTCATTTTCCTCAATATCCTCTCGATGTCGAGTATGTAGATGATGATAGTGCCCTTCTTGCTGCATCGAATTA
Source organism: Gentiana macrophylla (assembly GCA_026214975.1). NCBI lineage: Eukaryota > Viridiplantae > Streptophyta > Magnoliopsida > Gentianales > Gentianaceae > Gentiana > Gentiana macrophylla. Next base: position 63,827,527 of record CM047811.1, read on the forward strand.
CTTTTTCGCGGGAGCAGTTTGGATTCTGGATCATGATTACAACGAGCTGGCGTTGCCATTTACCCGTATGACCGGTGAAAGCGAATATTGGCGTCGTTTTGTCCAGTTTAGGTTATTACCACCTCGACAGTCATACACCGTCTCATCTCATCAGCTTTGCCTCATTCATACTAAAATGACTAATGCACCTATTGATTTTACTAACATAATGTTTTCTGAAATTAGAAGAGTGACCGAGAGTACACGTGAAGTCAGACTTCCTTACGGGACATTCATCACTGGCATAGCAGAGCAAGCTGGTGTAGGGCCTTATGGCATTGATGAGATTATCGAGCAATGAATCATGAATCCGTTATAGCAATAATTTAGTAGTACGATGTATTAACTATTATTTTTCTTTTTAATTTTATTAATTTTGTTTTATTAACTATTATTTTTCTTTTTAATTTTATTAATTTTATTAACTATTATTTAGTAGTAGTAAGCTTATGTATTAACTAACTAGACTATCTTTAATTTTAATTTTCTGTTTTATTTTTATAATTTATGTGACCGGAACTCCTCCGTCCCCGTCCCCCTCAATTCTTTTGGTTTCGTTTCCCGCCATCTTAACATCATCATCAATTCCCGCCCCATAAGCCAAAATGATGCTCCCACTTTCAATTTGCTACCAAATAATTGCTTTCCCGCTATGAATCCCCCAAAGTTTTGAAATTTTAAAATTATTTGATTCAAATTCTCCATAATGCATCCAACTAATGCATCCATCCCCTAACCCAACCGAACTACACCCCTTTTCTTTGATGTCTTTCCCTATTTTGTTCTTCACCATTCAACCTTCAAAATCTCCATTAAAGCAACCAAACATTCACACTCTACAATTTAATAATAATTAATACTATAATTTAACAAAGAGGCTATCCGAGGTAACTTAGTTTTTCCATTATTTTGTTATATTTTTGTGAATCTGAGCTAATTTCTAACTGATAACGGTCATTTTACGCCCGTTATTCTATGGTTTTTATCTCGATTCTAGTTTGAAGGAGCTATAATATAGCAATAATTAGTCGTAATATGCTGAATTTACGTATGTCAAGAGTTACGATTCATTATTGTGTATTCAGAGGTTTTATTGTATTATTTGATGTTACAGACCGTGTTTTATGCTAAATTTGCAGTAGGCTATTTGAGGAAGCAGAAATGAGGGAATTCGGAGAAGGTTTAATGGATTGCAGACATGTTCAGGCGGCCCAAGACAAAAACGAGAGGAAGCCCAGAAGACAGAAGGCTCGGTCGACCGAGCCTATGCATTCGGTCGACCGAGTATCCACGAAGCCCAGCAGAAGTCCAATGCATCCTTTGAGGCGGTTAGGGTTCAATAATGTCGGCTTTTAAGTCGGTCTTCTTAAGTCGGCTGTAGCTCTATATAAACACAAGTCCTTTGTATTTTTTAAAAACACACCAATACCAATTCATTCATATTTACATACAAGCAAATAAGGATTCTTTAGGCTTGTGAAGGTGTTGGGGGTGCAATAATGTAAGCCCTAGTCTCTCTTCTTGTTTTCCTTTAGTAATTAATTTCCCAATTACGCTTTGATTGTTTGAGCAGTTATTCATAGCTAGATGATGTAGATCTAGGCTATGACGTTAGGGAAGTGTTGATGCCTTGTCTATGAGGATCTCATACCCTACGTCCTCTTCCTAAGATTTATGGATACTCGTGGGCTTCTGCTGGGCTTCATGGATACTCGGTCGACCGAATGCATAGGCTCGGTCGACCGAGCCTTCTGTCTTCTGGGCTTCCTCTCATTTTTGTCTTGGGCCGCCTGAACATGTCTGCAATCCATTAAACCTTCTCCGAATTCCCTCCTTTCTGCTTCCTCAAATAGCCTATTGCAAATTTAGCATAAAACACGGTCTGTAACATCAAATAATACAATAAAACCTCTGAATACATAATAATGAATCGTAACTCTTGGCATACATAAATTCAGCATATTACGACTAATTATTGCTACATTATAGCTCCTTCAAACTAGAATCGGAGATAAAAACCATAGAATAACGGGCGTAAAATGACCGTTATCAACTACCCCCCACTTAGCCTTTGATCGTCCCGATCAAAATATCAATAAGTCATTCCCCATTAACTATTTTCCCGTGGTCACAGTATACTAACACAAGAACTCGAATCAACTCATACCCTCTATGCTCATCAGATATCCATTATCCACTATTCATCATGAATCGAAGTGATGTGTGCATGTGCACTGAGTTTTAGATATTCGTAGCAAGATTAGAGTTTATGCAAACTTTGCCGTCTTAACGCATCAACATCAGTATTCCCATTTCTTTAGCCTTTTGAAGCACTAGAGCAATAAGCAAGAGCGTATCTATCGGGTTTTTGGACTTGGAGACCGAGAAAAATACTCAAAGCCTCTATAGAAGTAAATTTTTTTCAATTTTCCATATCTTCGAATACTACCAATCTCAAGGGAGAAAACTTTTTAGTATCCCCCTATCTCAGATCAATTATAGCATCAAATATCACCACAAGCGCGAGGCTACTTTGGTAACTTACTACAAGCCCAGTGTTTTAGTATTATCAAACACAGGTGCGTCTCAAGCTTATTACTCAGCCTTTGTGGCTAGAATTTAAGGAACACATCAGACGATAAATTTGACACTAGGTAAGCATAACCAATTATCTATGCAATGTACACATAATTTTTTTTATTTTTATAATAAGCGTAATACAACTCGATTCATTTATCGAATAATTGAATAATAAACAACTACTCGTGTTAACGGTGATTTTTACGATATATATGATATTATTTCATAGCAATTTCCTTCGTGTTTTATTACTTTTTATAGAAAAGTAAGTGTTTAAAGGATTTATTGAGAGAATGCATATGAAATTGGTTTAAATGCAAAATCGAGCTATTTACGTGATTTTATTAGTGATTTTCATCGATATATATGGTTCTGCATTTTGCACGTTTCTATTACCTTGTAGGTACATTTACATGGCAAGGGATGAGCTAAAAAGATATTAGATTGAAGATTAAATGGAAGGAAGGAGATGCAAGTCGAAGGTAGAATGAAGCTTTACAAGTCTGGACGCACGTTTGAGGTCCCGTCCAGTGGACTGGCGTCCAGAAGAAGTGGACTGGCGTCCAGGAGGAGAAGTTGATTCAGAAGTTAATTCAGGATGTTCAGATTTGAGTGCGATAGGGTATACCACGTATGTCCTATACCACTATGATGACTAAAAGCTCACGACAGTCAGAAAAGCTGCCTTATGATTTGAGTAAGGTAGGGTATATCTCGAATATCCTATTCTGCTATGACAGGGCAAGAGCTCATTCTGATGTGTGTTTAAATGTGAAATAGTTAAATCAACTTGCAATAAGAAGTGTTATGAAATGAATGAGAGACTAAGTTATCGTCTATCTTATCCCCAGTAGAAACTGATAGATATGCTGTAGGGATTATCCTCTGAGTATTTCAGAAAGGCCCTAGATATATTCGATCATTCTTTTCGGGATATTTTACGTTTGCAGGGTACATCTTATGAGTGTCATTTATCTCTAGTTTGAAGGGGGTATTAGCTAGTTTTGCTTTGAGTTTCTCAAGTTTGGACTTAGTGGAAGTTTGTTATGGCCTCCAATCATCCAGCAAAAACAGAAACGAAATCTACATAAAAAGAACAACCCTCGGCCGACCAAGCACCAAGGCTCAGCCGGCCGAGGTTACTTGTCTCGAATTTAGGGTTTTCTGTGTATGCGGCTGTGTAATAATGTATGTCCTAGGGTTGAAAATAGCGCTGATATTTATAGAAAATAAAGTCGGCTGCTCTAAGTCGGTTTTCTGGACGCCCGTCCAGCTATCTGGACGCTCGTTCGGTCTTCGACAAAAACTTCGAGTCGGGTGAGTCTTCATCAGACTCCCGTCCTTCACAAAATTGGACGCTCGTCCACTGAAAATCTGAACATCCTGAACCAAATTTCTCCTCCTGGACGCTCGTTCAATTGACCAAACGCCCGTCCAACTGGACGGAACTCAGACGCATGTTCAGGATGATCCAAATCCGAAATCTTCAACTTTATCTCTTTTCTTCTAGCCAATTCCATCCTTATCTCTTTCTCATAAATTAAATCCGACTCTTATCTCTTTTTGATCATCATTTGAGCATCAAACACATACCTATAACACATTAAAACATCGCAAAACGTAATATCATCCAAATAATCATAAAATCAAAATTAAAACACCAAAATTAACCTATTTTGTGAATAACTCATTAAAAACCTCATTTACTCAATAATTCCATTAAACACTTGTTTCTTATGCAAATTATAAAAATATGAGGGAAATTATCATAAAATATATCCATATAAATCGTATAAATTCACCCTTAACAACTCCCCCACACTTAGCTTTTGCTCGTCCCGAGCAAAACAAAACGAAAATCAAGGCTCGGAAAAAGATAGACATCTCAGCACATATATGACACATATTCAATAACTTAGAGGTTCACCCCGGTGTGTGTGCAAAGCCATAACAAACTTCCACTAAGTCCAAACTTGAGAAACTCAAAGAAAAACTAGCTAATACCCCCTTCAAACTAGAGATAAATGGCACTCATAAAATGTACCCTGCAAACGTAAAATATCCCGAAAAGAATGATCGAATATATATAGGGCCTTTCTGAAATACTCAGAGGATAATCCCTACAGCATATCTATCAGTTTCTACTGGGGATAAGATAGACGATAACTTAGTCTCTCATTCATTTCATAACACTTCTTATTGCAAGTTGATTTAACTATTTCACATTTAAACACACATCAGAATGAGCTCTTGCCCTGTCATAGCAGAATAGGATATTCGAGATATACCCTACCTTACTCAAATCATAAGGCAACTTTTCTGACTGTCGTGAGCTTTTAGTCATCATAGTGGTCTAGGATATACGTGGTATACTCTATCGCACTCAAATCATTGACTAGCTTTTGACACACCCAATTACTTCATTTCCAATTCAACTTTTTCAACAACTTTAGTTACGCTTTACTTATCACATTCAAACCTCAGATATTCACAGTATATCATACTTCGGATCTAAATACAAACTATCATAAATCTCAAGATATATACGTAGCACTAAGCACATGACTTATAAGAAAATCAGAAATCACTCGTCAAAAGGGGTATAACTTTATAAATTAGCTCATCGTTCACTATGGCTCGTGAAAAATAGATCTCAGGTGAAACAACTAACTTATCAAACATAGGATATATAGCTTGGATGACTATAAAAATAACGAACATTGAATTGAATTGCCTACTCGGGACAAAACAAAAATTTTGAAAAATTTAAATTTAGCTCTTTTTGCATAGAAACGTAACGAATTAAGCAAATGTATAGGTACATATCAAATCATCCCCTTCCCCACACTTAAACCACAACATGTCCTCAGGTTGTGCAGAATTAAAGAAAAGATAAAGTACTTAGCTGATTGTAATTCGAAAGTGGCAATTCCGGAAGTGGTAGCAAGTCAGATCCAGAAATGCTTGAAGAAATCAGTAGACTGTGGACCATCCACCGGAAAACTGATATCATCTAAAAGTTCACAAGTGCTATCGCGGATATCCTGCACACTTGAAAAACAAGACAAGATCTCGGGGATAGGGGAATATAACATGGCAAAATAAATCATAAACAAGATAGAAGCACAAGATATAATTGCTCAGATGGAACAATCACCACACAGGGAAAACACAGGACACCTAAGCGTCAATCATAAAGCCACAGAGGCTTTACAATACAAATAAGCCCAACATGTGCATACAGAAATGAGGATAGAGGACACTACAAAGTAGCGGGGCTAGGTGCACTAAAAAGATAAATAAAAATAAAAGAAAAAAACAGAATAAAATACAATGCAACTAAATGATATGCAACTATACTAAAAAGGCAAAACGAAAATAAAGAAAATAAACTAGCCCAACTAATTCCATAGATGTCGCCCTAATCTAAGCACGGTCAAGAATATAAACGTCTACTAAATAGCGCCACAGAAGCGTAACAAAATTCGATTATGCAAAGCCACAGAAGCTTGCCATGTAAAGTGTAGACGTGCCTTTAACAACCCTAACACCCTAGATAGACGACAAAAGGAACAGCATAAGTCAAATTTGGAATCACATCTAACTAGGTGAGTTACTCAACATGGACTGCAATAGATGGAAAGAAAACCATAACGGTGAAAGAACAGGACATCTATGCATATACAAAGGCCACAGAGGCTCACATTAAAACATCCATGTCAATTAATGAAACATGTATATAAAAATTAATCAATTATTTAACATGGATTAGTAGATGGAAAGATATAAACATGCAAGTTCAAAACATCTACGCATATATAAAGAGGCCACAGAGGCTCACATAGGAACAACCATGTCAAATAACAGACGTATGTATCAAGATAAAATCTATTCACAAAAGCGACAGAGTGGGATGGCGTTCGGTCAAAACAGATTTGACGCGTTTAAAGCATATTCAGGGCGGATGGATGTTCAGGCATGCAGACGCCCATCCAGAACCACATAGAGCAGACGGGCGTTCGGGGAAAAAGGCAAACGCTCGTCTGACTCTCTAAAAACATAACAGCGTTGATGCGTTTTGGGACGGACGGGCGTTCACTTACTATGGGCGCCCGTCGACTCAAAGAGAAAGCACAGCAATGAGACTCGACCTATATCGAAGACAAAGAAAGCAACCCTAGAAATAACCTAATATCATATCATTAAAATAGAAACCCTAGTGTTTATTAAAAACGAAAACAAAACTATGAAACCTAAAAACGACAATAGACAACCTATGAAACCTCAGAAACCCTAGAAGCCTCAGAAACCCTAGAAAGCCTTAAACAGAATCAGAAAAAGATACGGAAAACTTAAACAGAAACCTACCTACGAAAGGTTTAAAACAGAAAACAAGAAAACAATAAAAGGGAGAAAAACGTGTTGAAAACTTCTGAGCCCAAAATGGAAGGGAAAACAGCAGATTTTGACCTCAAAAACGGTGTTGAATGGCCATAGACCGTTCACCACGTCGTCGGCGTCGGAACGAGCTTTCCGAATTGGGATCCTGCGCGCCAAACGGACACTCGAGCCAAAAGTTATGGCCAAAATACTAACGAGTGCTAAAACGATCCCTTTTATCCAAAAGTTCGATCGCTAAAAACGTGGAGTCAGATAATTCAACCTCAGATGTCCCCGAATCAATGTAGAAACTAGAAAGGATAGAAACAAAAACCTATCTACGAAAAATTCGTAACAAAAACAGAAAAATTAATAGAAACTAGACAACCGTACCGATCCCCGGCAACGGCGCCAAAAACTTGTTTTTGGTTCCGTTGGCGGGAATACTCACCACTATACTACCTTAGAAAAATTAATAATGAACTGGACAACCGCACCGATTCCCCGGCAACGGCGCCAAAAACTTGTCTCGGATTTTATCTAATGAAAATAAACAAGTAATAAATTTATAAATCCGGTATACCCCAAGTGTAGGGATCGTAGTATAGCGATTAATACCGGAGTCAATCATAGGGAATCGAGGTATCTAGTTCATATTAATTCTTCTAACTCTAAACAAAAAAAAAAAAACAAAAACAGAAAGATAAACTGGACAGAGGATTGTCAGTCCAAAGCCAGGAAAGATAATTGCGAAAACGAAATCTAAACTATAAACTAGGAAACAAAAACAACTATAAAAACAATGATCATGGTGATTAAACAATCGAACAAGTTGTTATCCACCGATCCCGCAACCCTCAATTTCCTTTCTTAAGTTATCTTGTGATGATTTAATGAAAGATGTGGTCCACCTAACGGAGATATGAATTCCTACTCTCGTAGATAATTCGCCTATCAATCTCTCATCTCTCGATATATAAGATTGACGCTATCAAAACAAGGTGTAAGATCTCTCAATCTAGCAACCTAGATATTCAACCTATCAACTCTCGTTATGTCAAGATTAAAAATCCCATCTTTCCTATGGTGATCTAAGGTTTACACCGACTCTCGTCATACGGTAAACATCAATAAGCAATACATCTCTCGATATCGATTGCATAACACATAAGCATAGAAAAAAATACAACTTTAATCAAATTCACAAAACAAATCTAGATTGAAAAGAAAGAACCTGATGAAACGGATTCCCATAACTTGACAAATTGTTTAGCCTCCAATCATCCAGCAAAAACAGAAACGAAATCTAAATAAAAAGAACAACCCTCGGCCGACCAAGCACCAAGGCTCAGCCGGCCGAGGTTACTTGGCTCGAATTTAGGGTTTTCTGTGTATGCGGATGTGTAATAATGTATGTCCTAGGGTTGAAAATAGCGCTGGTATTTATAGAAAATAAAGTCGGCTGCTCTAAGTCGGTTATCTGGACGCCCGTCCAGCTATCTGGACGCTCGTTTGGTCTTCGACAAAAACTTCGAGTCGGGCTGAGTCTTCATCAGACGCCCGTCCTTCACAAAATTGGACGCTCGTCCACTGAAAATCTGAACATCCTGAACCAAAATTCTCTTCCTGGACGCTCGTTCAATTGACCAAACGCCCGTCCAACTGGACGGAACTCAGACGCACGTTCAGGATGATCCAAATCCGAAATCTTCAACTTTATCTCTTTTCTTCTAGCCAATTCCATCCTTATCTCTTTCTCATCAATTAAATCCGACTCTTATCTCTTTTTGATCATCATTTGAGAATCAAACACGTACCTATAACACATTAAAACATCGCAAAACGTAATATCATCCAAATAATCATAAAATCAAAATTAAAACACCAAAATTAACCTATTTTGCGAATAACTCATTAAAAACCTCATTTACTCAATAATTCCATTAAACACTCGTTTCTTATGCAAATTATACAAATATGAGGGAAATTATCATAAAATATATCCATATAAATCGTATAAATTCACCCTTAACAACTCGCAACGGACAATATGAATATCATTAAGTTTACTAATCAATAAATCGCAGAAGTATAAAGTGATCACGTACTCATGAAATATGGTTTATTTCTTATTAGATATAATTATCAGGAACTCACCAAGGTAAATGTGATTCTTAGTTAACGAAAAAAATTTAAAGTTCACACATTTTATTCTTTCTTTGATATGTGGAAGCTTATATGAGCTAAGTGACTCGTACCCCCCACTTAAACCATGCATTGTCCTCAATGTATAAAAACCGAAAGAACAAACTCAGAAAAGGAACTTAGCTCTGGATAAGCGTGGAAGTTGAACAAGTCTTGGGAATTCGGCAAAGTCTAACTGGCACAGGCATTGGCCGCTAGCAAGGCAGAAGAATAATCACCGCAATATGCATCTTAAACAAAGCTCGAAACTCGTTACAGGATTAGTCCAAACAGTAATAATCAGAAAAAGGGACCGTAAAAGGGATAACAAATTCCTTAAACATTTCAAGTCCATAAATTAATGATTACATGTCAATATATTTCAGCAAGTCCAAAACATTACATGAGTTCGAATTTAGGAAGTAGTGAAATCGACTCTATATAACACGACACACTAGTAGAACCGAGTCAAAAAAAAAAAAAACGCATTAATCATAGGTAATGCAAATACGGAAATACAAATGCTTAATCCCAAAATCTTGGATCATTGGGAGCATAAGGCCCATAAGTAGGATTGACTGGTGCTAGTTGCAAATTGCTCGGGCCAGCTTCGTCAGCATCGTCCTCTGGCTCCTCTGCTTGGTCTTGAACGTGGCCATAGACGATAGGTGGTGCGACAGAATTTAGAGATAAGATAGGCATTGGCCCCACATAGGAATCGCTGCCTAACACTGGGCACTCGGCCCCCTCACAGAATGTAGTGATCAGTGAACCAAAAGGTAAGGTGTGCCGAGGCTTGAGAGCATCGTCTATCATTTCTTTGCGTATCAATGCCCCCACGTTCACGGGCCATCCCATGTATAACCAATAAAGCAGAGTGGCATGGGCATAGTAGACCGTAGATACATGCTTGGCCGGACAGAGATTAGAACGGATAAGCCGATGAAGGCATTTATCCTCCCATCTCCTGAAATCGGGTTCCGCAAATGTGCGGGCAACCTCTCCTATAGTCCATTCTATCCCCAGATAGGCACTAACATCCTCCAACCAAGTGTCGGACCCGTCAAACGTCACCATATACTCCGGCCCGTCCTCCGAGATATCCAGACCAAAATAAGCATTAAACATTCCCGGAGAAATTACACTCGGTCGTCCACGAATGGTAACAATATTGGTATCGGGATGTACGTGTAAGTAAGCATAAAAATCCCTTACCCAATTGACGTTGACTCGGCCGGGGGGCGCTACGACATCTCGCCACTGATAACGTTCCACCAATTCCAAAAGCTCATATCCACAATAATCCAACTCCAGTCCTCGAGCTCGATGTACAGGGGCACTTGAGAAATGATTAATAAATGAAGAATATACCTCCCGACTCGCGAATTGTGGTACCCCGCCGATTAGTGGTATGTCGCCTTCAACTGCCACAAACTGGGCGGCTCTGTGTCTTCATGGTGGCATTCTGACAGACAAGCAGCACAGCGGCAGCAAGGAGACTCTCGGTCGACCGAGAGTAATCACTCGGTTGACCGAGTGTGGAACGTCGACCGAACTGGTGGCTGGTCGGGTGTTGCTTCGTTTCCGGCTCTGTATCCTCCCAGTGACTGATTTGGCCGATCAGAAAAAAATTTCGACAGCTCCCTTGCGATTAAAAGATGAAAAGTAAGTAAAATGGTGTAATGGATGAAGATTTGCAAAATATTTCCATTTGATTTCTACAAGGATTTGGGGAAAATGTAGGTGGAGAATTTGGTGGAAGAAAATGGAGAAGAGGATGAATGGGTTAAATAGAAAAAGGGGAAATTGAAAAGTGGAATGTGATTGGTGGATAAGAATGGTTGGGGATTGATGAGGTGTAAAGGTGGAATTTGAAAGTTTAAATTGAAAGAATAAAGAAATTGGGAAGAGGGAAAGGTGAATGGGGATATGTAGAAATAAATGGTGTTGACCATTTAATTTTGACACACCGGAAATTAACTACAACATATAACCATGTCAAAACTATTATTTCACATTTGCAATTCCTACCGCAAAAGTTTCCCAACCGACAAGTTGTCTCAAGCACAAAAACAATCTCATTCTTTTCATAAATAAAAAAAAAATCAAACAATCTGGCCTACAGTATTTTTAAAATAACGCATCTCTATTTCCTTAATCAACATTTTTTTACAAAGACTCGGTTACTACACCCTACTTCACGTAAAAACGATTTGAATAAAAAAAGATTTTTTGCACATCCTTAACTCAGCAGTTGTCGGAACACGGCAAAAATAAAAAAAACTTCTTATCGTTTCACGCTACGTTTATTTTTAAAAATAAAATGAGATAAAATAACGAAAAATCGAAATAGTTCTATAGTTTAAGTCAGTAGCTCGACTTTCCAAAAATCACTTTCTACGAACTGCTCTTGGCTTGCCAGGTTTTCACCAGTTAGCCTACTTACGAAAATGTCTTTGTTGTCCTTTTGCTCGAGTGCCTTTCCGCGAGGTGTGAGTCCAACGAAAGACGAATGAGGCTTGTCCATCCAAGCAAGCTCCAACTTTCGTGATTGTCTCAGAACTAGATGAGCTCTATTTAGCACGAACTCTACGAGTTCGTTTTTTGCTCGCCTTCTTTCTATCCTTGGGGTTGGGAGAAAGGAAGGCCTTAAAATTATGATTTTCTAGAATAGGCGGAGCTCGAATGCTTTCTCACGACTCGAAGCGTAAGGGTCTCATCTCTTTCTTCTATCTCGTCATCAGCACTTTTTTCCGAGTCCGGAGTCAAATCTGGTTTCGAACTACCACCTCCTATAACATTCACGCTCACCGGAATAGGGAAATCTGGATTCCTCGTCCCATAGGTCTCAGAACCCTTAGCATCGAAAAATGTGATCTCACGCCTGGACATACGAATTAGGGCTCTAGAAGTATTGATAAAGGATCTCCCTAGAATGATCGGGCAGTGAGGGTGCTCATCTATATCCATAACAACTATATCTATCTTAAACCTGAGTTGTCCTATGCCAATGATCATATTATTCATATTTCAAGACATGATCGTTCTGGTCCTATCCGCAAACCTAACTTGTAACGGAGTATTTGTGGGGGTAAGGATTAGATTTCTATCACAAAAACTCTTCGGGAAAATGTTCAGACTCGAGCCAGAATCTATCAAAGCCAACCCTAGGCATGTTCCTTCTAAGGTAACCTCTACCATAAATGCTCCTGGGTCATCTAGTCTCGGCATCAACCGAACTTCATTCTCATTATGCGCCGCATCTCTGGGACAGACGACTATAGGGCGATTTAGGTCCAGGCTAATCTCAGAATCAGATTCTATATCTGACATGTGATGCATGTAGTCATATCCTGAATCTGAATCTGAAGAAATATCTTCAGGATTTAACTTGGACATACCTCTGTATATGTAAGCTTCTTTAGACACTTTTGACTTCTTAGCTTCTTGAATTCTTGCCTTCATCTTCGCTATTCTCTCCTGGAGTTTAGGTGTCAACGGCCTTCTTGGTGTGGTTTTGGTTCTCAGCACCAAGACTTCTTCTCCTCGAGCCTCAGAAAACTGATGTGATAACATTTTGCTAAACAGTTCGCTTGAGTGATTCCTTCCGATTAACTGCATCATAAGAAAAATAACAAACGGTTATTGAACTAACAGGCAGTATGATTACTTATACTCCTGCTAGGCTTGTAACCTACTAAGCGAGAAAAAAAGCGAATCTCGGGGAAGGCAATTTATCTTAAAAGCAGAGAAAATGGGCTCGGTCGGCCGAGTGATAACGTTCTCGGTCGACCGAACATATTATTTATATATATATATATATATATATATATATATATATATATATATATATATATATATATATATATATATATATATATATTTTTAATTTCAAAGCAGAAAAATGAAATAATTAAGTAAATTATTTAAGAAATTGGACTATTGATTCCCGCACACGGCGCTTAAAAACTTGATTGAGGTCAAGTTAAATTATTAACTTCGATGCCTAAATAACCCTTTAGCAAGTGAACTAGGTTCAATCGCAGTATAGCTAGATAGAGTCGAAGTCGATCCCACAGAGAGAATCAATTTGTGGATCTAACTTAAGCAGATCAACCTATTTATTTCGTTTGACAAAGGCGGTCTTTGACCAACAGAGGATACGAGAAAATAAAGACACACTCAAACGTATAAACAAATAACATGTAAACAAATAACGTAACCAACTGCCCAATTATAACCGTAATCATTTGGATCTAGACAATTTATATAAATAGATATGAACGGATTAATAGTTGATAAGTCTTGTTGTTATATAAATTGTCTAGATCCAAATGATTACGGTTATAATTGGGCAGTTGGTTACGTTATTTGTTTACATGTTATTTGTTTATACGTTTGAGTGTGTCTTTCTTTTCTCGTATCCTATGTTGGTCATAGACCGTCTTTGTCAAACGAAATAAATAGGTTGACTGTTTAAGTTAGGATCCACAAATTGATTCTCTGTGGGATCGACCTCGACTCTATCTAGCTATACTGCGATTGAACCTAGTTCACTTGCTAGTGGTTATTTAGGCATCGAGTTAATAATTTAACTTGACCTCAATCACTAACATATTGAGGTGAATTAACAGAGACATCAATGAATTAACAGAGCTAATTTTGGTGAGTTACTCCGCTCTTTTGTTTTTAGCTTTTCTTCCAAAGTTTTTCCCTAAATTTTTGTCCATTTGCACTAAATTTTGGTGAAATGTTGGCTAATTTCAATATATGGTATATTTCCTCCAGGGTGAATACTCACGTATCATAATAGGGAAATTGTTTGCGGTTCGTATTTGAATATTCTTTGCATGTATGCCCTCATGTAGTTTTTTATTTCCTTATGTTGTTTTGAAGCGAAGAAGCAATCAAATTCAGTCACTTTACTTAATGTCAACAGTATGTTTACATAGAATGCCATATTGTGAACATATTCTCGTTAAGGTGATTTAGTGAATGGTTATTTTGATATAATCTTTTCATTTGTATTATAACTTGCTCTCTTAGAAGTACTTTTGTTGAGGTATGTGTCAGTATAACTTGAATTTCTAAGTCCTTGTGCTGTTTTGAATTGAAGAAGCAGTCAAATTCATTCATAGATTGCCCTCTTGCGAGGATATCCAAGTTATTGGTGGTTTGTTAAAATTTTGGTATAATCTTTGTAAGTCTACCTTTAATCGCTTCATTTGTATTGCAATCCTATTTTTTAGAAGTACTTTTGTTGAGGTATGTGTCAGTATTAGTAAATGGAAAAATCAGGAATCATTTAGTAAGCCCGATCATTTAGGTTTATGCATTTTACTATGAATTGTATTCTTTGTATTCATTGGTGAAATTGAGTTAATCTTACGTTTTCATAATGTTTTTCCTCTTTTCATAGCTCTTGCAATCTCTAGACCGAACCTGAAGCAAAACATGAATACTTCCCTCATATCCAGCTGTTCTAGAAAAGTAAATGAATCTGGGCTATCTCATGAAAGGACATTGTTATGCAAATGTGGTATTCCTGCAATATTGGTGAAATCCGACAAAGATGCTAACCCAGGGAGACTGTTCTACGGTTGCAGTTATTTCCCGGTATGACCATCTATTTGGTTATATTTTCCAGCTGCATTTCCATTTATTTTAGGGGATAATGTCTGTATAATTATTGGAATTTCTTATTTTGCAGGCAGAATACAGATGTGACCTTTTCAAGTGGCATGACAATGTGTCTGCATCTACTGGGCCATTTGGCAATGTGTCTTCATCTACTGAGCCACATGGATAGGTGTCTGCATCTACTAGGCCACATGGAAATGTGTCTTCATCTACTAGTCCAGGTGAACATGTTACCTCTGTTAACTTGATGAAGAAAACAGGAAACTTGTATACACAATCGGTGTCCTTCAAACTGATATTGAAATGATAAAGTGCATGCGAGACATTGATGCTAAAAAAAATTGAACAAGTTGAGATCAATGTCAATGAATTACTGAAAGGTCGCAATTCAGATTCCATGGTTCAACTGTTACTCCAAGATAGAGAAAGGATTGCTTGTTTGGAGACATTGTTTGAGAAGATCAGGCTAGGGAACGATTGCTCTCCAAAGAAACTTGTATTATTGACTATCAATTGTCTACCATTTTATTTCATATTTCATATTTCATATTACGAAATAAAAACTTGAGTTCTTGGATTATGTTTCTGTATTTTTCATACTCTGGATTTGGTTTAATTAGCTAATGGTTAGGTGAATGGTAATCGTATTAACTTTCAAGGAATTTTATTTATTTAAGCTTGTTTATAGTGTGACACATGTTTAAACTTGTTTCCAGAGGCGGCACAAGTTTAAACCTATTTCCAGGGGTGACACAAGTTTAGAGTTGTTTCCAAGATGACAATGTTTTGCAATGCATTCCCCCTTAATTAATCGCACGCAAAACACCACATTCATAACACTCAAACATCTTCCCTTCAACATCATTTACATATTCGAAATTTAAACACCAACACATCAATTTTCCATTATTCAAAATACAACCACTCAAACAAATAAGAACAACCAATACATCACTTTCCATTATTCAAAATACAACATCATTTACTTCTTCGAATTTTAAACATCAACCAATCATCTTCAATGTTTAAATAGCAACAAAATGTAAACATCTCATCATGTTCATCAACATTAATACAATCATCCACAATATGTATCTTGAAATCTTTAGTGATACAACCAAATCATCAATTTATCTCGTAGTGCGTATCGTCAAAAATCCCATCACCTTCCTGTAACATTGTAAAGAAAAGGTAACAAAGCTTAATGCAATACCCATCACCTTCCTGGAACATTGTCAAAAAAAAGGTAATAACACAAATATTAATACATACAATTATCATGGCAAAGTAGGAGTATCGTTGGCGGGCATTTCTCCACCAGTCAAACTCTTACAAGTAGAAGCGTAATGACCATTCCGAGCGTATTTGGTACACCTATACTTTCTCTTTCCGTCCCATCTCGAGCGTTTCCTCTTTTTTGATGGCCGTCCACTTTGTCTTTTTGGCTTCTTCAGTGGCAAAACCTTATCGTTAAACACATCATCGGGATACTCACATTCATCTTCATTTCAAAGTGGATTCACACATTTGGAATAAGCTAGCCTCCAGCAATCGGTGATATAATACCAAGTTCAATACTTGAAGGCTCGCTTCGCTGTGTGCTTCAACACAGCAGCTACATGCACGCATGGATACTTATCCAACTGGAATTTCTTACATTTACACTCCATGAGATCCAACTCAACGATGTAGGAAAAAACACCATCCCTGTCACGAACATAATACTTATCTGTGGAAAGTGGTTTAACTTCAATATTTTTGCTAACTCGAAGTTCTCGTTCACATAATTTTTCAATTTTTGGAGTAAGATCAAAATCACATTTTGTAGATGCTTCATTTTTTTATAGCACACTAGTCATGTAACATCTCCCGGATATGCTCAATCAAACCAACTATTGAAAATTCCGAGCACGGTTTGTGGTCATTATGTTGTAACGTAATCCCTTAATATGAGCTTTAGCCCACATGGGGAATTATTCTGCTTTCAAATATTCATCAACTTTAGGACATTTACTACATAAATTGTCGAAATGTAACTTAAAATTTTCTTCGGTATAGGCCTCCGCAGCTTTCTGAAAAAGCATTCCCACTTTACGTTTCCGATATTTACTCTTCACATTCTTTTGCATGTGATACATGCAATGCCCATGGTGCGCATTCTGAAACACCTCCTTGAAAGCTGTTTTAATGCTATCGGCACGATTAGAAAGTATCAAAGTCTTATCCGTGTCACCAATAATGGGTTTTAGCTTATCAAAAAACCATGTCCAAGATGGTATACTTTCAGAATCAACAACACCCCAAGCAAGTGGAAATATTTGATAATTTCCATCTTAAGATGTTGCCACAAGTAAGGTCCCTTTATAACTTGTTTTCAAATGCGTGCTGACCACAGAAATGACTTTCCACATCGACCGAGTGATAATCATCTATACTTTGACCAAGTGCCATGAAAAAGTATTGGAAAACATTCGCATCACTTTTTTTTAATATGTGTCACAGTGCCCATGTTTGTATCCTTCATCCTATAACAATATTTGGGTAATTCTCCAAAAATTTTCTTTGGATTACCCTTTATCAATCCTTTTTCATAACCCTTAGCCCTGTACATTTTGCAATAACTTACATCATATCCAAAATCTTGCTGGAAATCATTCATCAAGTCCCTTGGTGCATTAATACGATAGGCATCTTTAAACCTCGTGGCAAAGTATGTGTCAATTAGCTTGTGCGTAGCATGTCTATGATCTTTTTGAGGAACAATAGGTCGGCAGCTATGCTTATTTACATACTTTACCACTACAAATCAATTAGAAGATGCTTCAAGTTTGGTTCCTCGCAAACGTCATTTGCATCTGGCGGCTTCACATAAAACTGAATAAACGCTTTTGTTGGAAGTTTGTGTTTTGAATTCAAACTTGTACTTCGTAGCCAACTTCTCAACTTTGAATACCAATAACCTTTTGCATTTAAACCGATCATTCACACGAAAGTCTTTATGTTCGGGAATGCACACTAAAGGATCATCTACAACACGGCTAAAACCTTCAATTCTTTGCACGTCAACCACAGTTGGGGGTGCATTCAAGGCATCAACATTCTCGTTTCGCACAATAAGGCCATTATCAACATTCTCATTTGACATTTCATCAGCCCCGTTCATGCTAATTCTCTGACATGATTCTTCTAAATAAACATCTTCACCAAAATTCAACAATAAAGAGCCTTGAAGTAGATCATTCATGTCCATATGGTCACTTCCCGTGTTCAAATGATAATCTTCTACACATGTCTCTATGCTTTCTCTTCTTACATCCAACAGCTCTTTCATCCCATTCCCAACAACATCAACATCTGTCTCTTTATTAACATTCATTTCAACACATGTCTCTTTCATCCCATTCCTAACAACATCAACATCTATCTCTTCATTACCATTCATTTAAACACATGTCTCTTCATAAACACCATCAACATACGTCTCTTCATTAACATCCATTTCAACACATGTTTCTTGAGTTTCCGACACATATACTAGTTCACATGTTTCTTGACTTTCATAAACCTCGGTATACTTTTCCTTTTCCTTTTCTTTTTTCTTCAAAGATATTAATAAAGAATCTTCCTTTAAATTACAAACATATATAAACCGAGTCACAAGCTTATCGCAAGTAAGCTCCATCGGTCTAGCTTTACTAATGGGGACAATATGTTTCATCTCAAAATCATACAATGTTGTATCGATTTCCAACTAATTTTTCACCATGTCATACACTTCTTCAAATGTAATGTTTTTTTTGACACTCAAAATCATTGAGACTTCTTCAGATTCACATCCTACTACTTCCAAGACCATACACCATTGCCGTTTCTTTCAACCACTACCGGGTATAATATAAAAATACAAACAGTATCTTCTATCACGCTTTACCAAGATCCTGTTTTATTCAATACAATAATTACAATACAATGATTACAATACAATATAGCATTGCATTCAATTTCAAGCACAACAAAACAATTTCAATTCAGTTCAAATAGCCATTAACAAGTTTAAACTTGTGTCACACTATAATCAAGCACACATACACAGATATAGCATTGCATTCAATTTCAATTCAGTTCAAATAGACATTAACAAGTTTAAACTTGTGTCACACTATAATCAAGCACACATACATAAATATGGCATTGCATTCAATTTCAATTCAGTTCAAATAGCCATTAACAAGTTTAAACTTGTGCACACTATAATCAAGCTTTTAATACGATTACCATTCACCTGGAAATGCAGCTAGAAAATATAACCAAATAGATAGATATAGATAGTCATACCGGGTAATAACTGCACAAATCACCAATTCAACATATAACCAATTGAATTCAGATCAAATAGCCATTTCAATTGGAGTCGCCCAATTTTCAATTCAATTCAGATCAAATAGCCACTAACTAAAGGTAAACACATGGTTTAAGCTAATCCCACAATTCAATTTTTTAAACTTAAAATGAATGGTATTAGCTTAATTTACATTCACGTACCGATATGGATAGCCAAAAAAAGGTTTCGATTACCAGCCACAACCAATTCACCACCCAGCTCGGACAATGATGGTCGGAGAAGAAGAAGAGAGAGACGGAGCAGCTCGGACAATGATTGTCGGAGAAGAACGAAAAAGGGACAGAGCAGAGACGTGTTATGCAAAGTGGGGAAATATGAAGATGGGGGCTGGATTTTGCTGGATTTGGCGCGTAAATTAGGGTGAGATAATTTACCCGCCTTAATTTAGGGGGTGGGGTGTATTTGGCTGGTCGGAATATGATTTAATTCGATTTAAGGTTAGGAACCAGCCCCAAATCAAGAAGCCATGAAGGGCATTTTTGGTTTTTCACATCCCTTTTATATTTCAAGCTTATGGATGCCATAATTTATATAAGAAGCTTATTTATGCTAGAACTTTGGTTGACAAGTTCATTTAACTAAACACCCTTTTTTTACGTGTGGCACCACTGCTCTTTTAAAATTAAGTGATTACCTTGGGCACCACATTCTTTTTTTAATGTTGATCTTACTAAAGACACCACACTTGTTAAAATCCAAATATTTTATTTCCAGGACATTTTGACTATTTTCAATTTTATTATTTATAAACTAGTCCCTAAAAATATCTACATTTATATATTTTTATTATCCTTCTTCTACAAAAGTAAATAAATTACATTTACCCTACTTCACTCGACTTTTACCTCCGTTGATATGTTGTTGCTGCCAACCGCTTTTCCCTTTCCTCTGGCTCCCACAGTCCGCCACCAACAAGCTTGAATAGATGGCCACTTAGCTATTCGTCTGTTTTCTTGTTAAAGGCATGTTCTTTTTCAATGGTTTCTTTTCATTACTTCCATTTTTTTTAGAATCCTTCAATTTTTTTCAAAAGTCGTGTTTACCATTTTTGAATGTAAGCCAATTTGTCTACATTGGAATGAATGAAGCTTGATCGTTTTGTGAACACAACTTCTTGTTGTTTTTAGATTTTAACTATCCCATTTTAAAACTTGAACTTTCAATGGTATTTTTTTTCTTTTCCAAAACGAAATGTTTCATACAAAAGATCAAGTACACTAGAAAACCCTAGCCGCCTCCTCATCCTTCAGTGCTGAAAGGATCCAAGAGGGGAAAAATCCAGTCCATACCACTGGATTATTAAGTTTCTTAGCAAAATTAGCAATTTGATGACTTAGCAAATTATACTTTTTACTGAGATAACAA
The DNA here is from genome assembly GCA_026214975.1 of Gentiana macrophylla. Taxonomy (NCBI): domain Eukaryota; kingdom Viridiplantae; phylum Streptophyta; class Magnoliopsida; order Gentianales; family Gentianaceae; genus Gentiana; species Gentiana macrophylla. Next base: position 63,848,117 of record CM047811.1, read on the forward strand.
AGTTTGCTAGAATCTAGTTCATCTAAAAGGAGCTTTATGTCAGCTAAAATCACGAACAAGTCCGGAGTTGGAGTGGCAATCCCAGTAACCATTTGAGTTAGCACCAGAGAGTCAGTCTTTAGCACAATTTTCTTCCAATTTCTGCTCTTCGCTTGAAGCAAGGCCCATCGCACCACTTCCGCCTCCGATCTTAAGGCAGATCCAAAATTGCTGAAAGATCTTCCCCAGATTTCCACCAAATTATAATTTTTGTCAAAAATTGCAACCCCTCCACCAGCGGGTAGGGCAGCCGAAACCCAAGCAGCATCTGTATGAATCACAAAACTATCATTATGGGTAGCATGAGTGATATTTGCTGTGCAGTGATCAACAAGAGAGTCATCAAGCTGCTGATGAGCATTAACACATGTGAAATCTCTACATTCTTTCTTAATATTAAAAGCAACATCTTTAGGATCATCAAGGTCCCTGTTAAAGAACCAATTATTTCTAGCTTTCCAGATGCCCCAAAAAGCCAAAATAGTAATTTGCACATGCTGTTTAATACTTTGGAAATTATTATTTTGAGTTAAATCATTCCACCAAGAAAATAAATCAAAGGAGGCATCACCAAATTGGGGCCACTTAGTAGGAAGTAGATCCCAAATTTCCTTAGCTCGAGGGCAAGAAACAAAAATATGTTATGCTGTTTCCATAGAGGCACCACAAAAATTGCAAGAGGTGGATATAGTAGTAGAAGAAGTTCTATTAGCTATATTGGCTTTACAAGGCAGGATGCCTTTCAAACATTTCCACCAGAAGTGTTTAACCTTATTTGGTATAGAAAGAGCCCATAAGAGCTTCCAGAATTTAGTATTAGCATTAGGCAATGCATTAGAGGTATTAGAAATAGCATCAGTGAAAAGACTTGGATTTAATTTTTCAAAATAAAACTATAGGCAGATTTGAGAGTGAAGGAACCATTAGGGGAAGGTGTCCAGAAAAGAACATCCTTATTATGACAGACACTAGTGGGTAAAGCAAGGATTTGGTAAACATCTACTGGCCAAAAAACTTGCCTCAGCTTGCCCTCATTCCAGACTCCATTTTCTATCAAGTAACTAACCCAAAAAGTGTTAGCATTTGGCTTATGAGGAGAAAGGGGTTTAAGATTATGATTTTCTGGGAGCCAATTGTCTTCCCAGATTTTGACATCCTCTCCATTTCCAATAGACCAGCAAACTCCTAACTTGAAGATTGTAAGGGCAGACAAAATGCCCTTCCAAAAGTAAGAACTACCAGAAGTAGAGCTAGCTTCAAGGAGAGAAGAAAAATGGATGTATCTAGCTTTTAAGACCCATGAAACAAGCAGGTCCGGGTTATTAATAAGCCTCCAAATCTGTCTAGCCATATAAGAAAAATTTAGGGCCTCCAAATCTCTAAATCCCAGCCCTCTCTAGACCCTTCATTAGACACAACTTCTTCCACTTAAGCCAGTGCATGCCTCTAATAGCATCATGATCCTTTCTCCACCAAAATTTGGCCATTAGAGCTGCAAGATCATTACATAATCCTTTGGGAATTTTTAGAACAGACATGGGATAGGAGGTGAGTATGGTAATCACAGATTTGAGCATTATTTCCTTTCCCTCCTGACTTAAGAGCCTATTTTTCCAAGAAGTGAGTTTCTTTGAGACTCTATCCTTTAGGTAAGAAAAAACTTCTTTTTTTGATCTCCCAAGGAAAAGTGGAAGCCCTAAATATTAAGTGTGAGAAGCAGGTCGAATGCCTGGGAAATATAAAATGATCTGGGATTTCAGGTTATCTTTCACACTATTGCTAAAAAAAATACTAGACTTTTGGATATTGACTTGTTGCTCAGAACAGTCCTGGTAAACTTTCAGGATATTTGATAAGTATTGAGCCTGAGAGGTATCAGCATTACAAAAAAGTAGACTATCATCCGCAAAAAATAGATGTGAAATAGAAGGACTATTTCTGCTAATTTTAACCCCCTGAATGAAACCTTCCTTTTCAGCATTATTAAGGAGCAAGCTCAACCCCTCAGCACACAAAATAAAGAGGTAAGGAGACAGAGGATCTCCCTGTCTTATGCCTCGAGAGGGGCAGACATATCCCGTTGTACAACCATTTATTATGAAGGAGAAATAGACGGTGGAAATACATGCCATTATTCTGTCAATCCAGTCCGAGGAAAAACCAAGTTTTTTCATTACATAACCAATAAAAGGCCATTCAACCCTATCAAAGGCCTTGTCCATGTCAAGTTTAAGAGCCATAAAACCATTTTTCTTTCTTTTGTGATGCAGCATATAGTTCAGTGATTCATGAGCCAAAATATAGTTATCTGTAATGAATCTCCCTGGTACAAAAGCAGATTGATTATGACTAATTCAATGTGGCATTATTTCCTTCATTCTGTTAGCCAAGATCTTAGATAAAATCCTATAAGAGACATTACAAAGACTTATTGGTCTAAAATGAGTAACCTCGGAAGAATGGGGGTGCTTTGGGATAAGAGCAATGCATGTGTGATTAATTTCTTTTAACATCCTACCCGATTGGAAGAAACCCTGAACCATATTCAGAAGGTCATGCTTTATTAAGTGGTAATATTTTTTTATAAAAGATAGGAGTCATACCATCTGGACCAGGAGCATAGTGAGTTTTCATATAAAAAACAGCCTTCTTGACTTCCATTTCAGTAATGGGGAGCATAAGGGCTTGATTCATATTTACAGTAACTCTGCTATCCATCCTTCCAAAAAACCTGTCCAGCTGAGCAAAATCACCTGAAGATAAGAAAAGAGAAGAAAAATAAGACTCAAATTCTTTAGACATCTCATCAATGGAATTACACCAGTGAGGTGAATTAACACATTTTAAAGAAGAAATGAAAATTTTCCTCCTCCTATTTGACACATAGGCATGGAAATATCTGGTGTTCTTATCCCTCTCATTTAGCCAGGATATCCGAGCTCTCTGTGCCCAAAATTTCTCCTCCTGATCAAAAGCCTCCTTTAATTCATTTTGCAGACTAATATCTTTGGGGAAAGCAGGAGAAGAAGGATTAGTGCACTGTGGCAAAAGACTATTGAGTTGTGCCTTAAGACCCCTAATCTTGTTAGCAGCATTCAGATCTTTCTTTCCTTTCCATTTTAAAATATTCACTCTAACTGCCTTTATCTTCTGCAAAAAAATATACATTCTTGACCCCACAAAATTCGAATTCCATCCAGAAGAAACAACATCATGAAAGCCATTCATGTCTATCCATCATTGATCAAACACAAAAGATCTATGATTTTTATGGTTAACTGGGCAGGTATCCCCCAAAAGCATGCAATGATCAGACGCAAAAGTGTAAAAGTGAGTACAAGAGAAGTCAGGAAATAATTCTTTCCAATCATTGGATGAGAGAAAACGGTCTAACCTTTCTAGAGTAGTAATATTGCACCCATTTGTTTTTTTCCATGTCCAAAACTGACCTTTAAAGCCAAGATCCACCAGTTCATTGTCAGCCACAAAATTTCTGAAATCTCGGAAAGAGTTTTCACAAAATTTCTAGAGTTTTCAATGGTATATCGTCATTAAAAGATACATAACAACATATTTCAATAAGTTATAGCAATCTTCTCACAGTTTAAAAACAAACGAGTGCTACAAGGTTCATATACTTTTCTGACCAGAAAAATTATGTCTGATAATGTGGTTGAAACAACCCAGGTGTTCCTCCTGTAGATGATGAAGTGTGTAACACTTTCAATAATTCAAACATTATTATTACCATAATTTTCTAGGTTGAAGCAAAGGAAAATGTTCTTTCACTATTAGAAGAATACATTTTTAAAGGGTTAAGCTTACAAAGAAGGTCATGCATGATGGTTTTAAGAAGATTTACAATGTACTAAAGCCTTTGATGGATTTAGAAGCATGCCAAATGGATAATGTGGTAGAGATGGAAGAAACTTTTGTTATACCCTTATGCGAATAAAATAAATATTCAGAAAATAAAGAAGAACAATTTTATTTTCAATTCAGAATATAATTACAGTAGATATGTAAACTAAAAATGAAAGGATATGCCGAACTAAGATGAGTTGCACTCTGTCCTTAAGACAAATTTGCACCTGCTTGTACTCACGGTTGTTGCAATTGTCTTCCAGGATAACTCAGTTGACCTGTTCATATGGAGAGGTACTTCAACTCTGAACTACATCGAACTCTGACAATGCCCAGAAACTCTTCAACTTTGAATGCAGAAAATATTTTATGCAATGGAATGTATGTATGATCTTGTATTGCTTGAATACTTGTTTTTCCTGTTGTGTATGTCCATGATGTGAAAGCTTGTTTATATAGAGGCTTTGAGCAAGCAATGGAAAGGTCTATGCATTGATAACCATTAATGCATTTACTCCCACTACTCCCTCTTTGATATCAATATTAATGATGACAGTTTCGTAGATGAAAGGTCTCAGCAGAAGATGAAAAGTCGACTCCTTTGAAACATTCGATCTCTTTGAAGTGCCTTGGTTGAAACACTCGATCATCAAGCTTCATTGACCTCGATCTCATTGAATCGGCCTCTGGCGATGCTTGAGTTTACTCAATTTGAATTGCTTGGGATTCGTCCACGACTCGACCTGGTGAACTTCAGTCGAGATTCGATCCTCGACTCGACCATCGTTTGCCTTGTTGAATCACTCGACCACTCGGCTGAACTTCGATTCAAAGGTGACCGCCACTTGCCACCCCACTGAGTTTGTCCAATAAGATAATACAAACCGAGCCCAAGGCCCTCAGCCCCACAAAGGCCCAATTCCCCACGCCCAAGGTCAACGGTCAACGGGCACGGGCGGGCGCGCGCGTGTGGCAATTTTAGCAGAACATCGTCTGTCTAAAACCATTCTGAACTCTCTCCCTTTCTCTAGGAGCTTATACCAATCATCAACTATCATCATATAAATTCCAATGTGGGATAAAGCTTTACACTACTTTACTTCCCATATCTCACAACAACTTAAAGCGTTAATATCTCATTCACCCGTACTCGGAATTGAATGATTTAAAATCCTATTGTCAACTACGTAACATGTAGTTTCCAATGATTTTAATAAAGTCTCGATAACTTTAATAAAAGTCTTATCCAACTCGCTTTTAAAAGTAATTGTAAAAAATGATTAAAATTCGATAAAATCGATTAAATCATTTTCCCCGTATTTTCTCCAACAATCCCCCACATGAATGGATATTAATGCAAATGCAGACCTTGAAGAGATTTCTGACAGAAAAAATATTGCATCAGGAGAGTTAGCTTCTGGCTTTGAACCTGCCTTAGTGAAATACTATCGGATCTACTCGGCTAGCAGTGAACTATGTCTTCAACTGTTCAGCCTTTATTGTAAAACCAGACAATAGTACTCACACAATATTTCTCTAAGCACCATATTTGGTTCTCATGATTGTGTTCATTTTGTTCATGAATCACCCCTGGTTTTAGAAAGTGCGTTAGAGAATTCTAGCCTCTAAATTCTCACAGAAGCGGCCCCACTTCACACTTACATAGGTGACCTCCTATCAAGAGTATTCTACCATACCCCACTCGAATTTAACCAAGTTATAGGAATCATTAAAAGTTTTCACTTAACCTTTACATCACTGACAGATAATACTTTTATTCATAGAATGGGTAAGTGTTCACGGAATCTTCATAACTTAGTTGTCCCATTGAACCATGATCTTGGGATCTCCAGTCAACATGGTTGGGTTCCCATTACAAAGTTTATGTCTCAATAGGCTTTAATGCCATTCCGAGTGTCAATTTTGACATTTGATCTCTAGATAAACTTTTTGTAAGCGGATCCGCCAGATTCTCCTTCGATCTAACAAAATCGATGGAAATCACGCCATTAGTGATCAGTTGTTTAATAGTATTATGTCTATGACGTATATGTCGAGACTTACCATTATACATACTGTTTTGTGCTCGATGTATTGCCGATTGACTATCACTATGTATGCTAACAGGAGCAATAGGCTTAGTCCAACATGGAATATCCTCTAGGAAATTACGAAGCCATTCTGCTTCTTCTCCTTCTTTATCTAATGCAATAAACTCAGATTCCATCGTGGAACGAGATATGCATGTTTGTTTTGTGGATTTCCATGACACTGCAGCACCGCCAATAGTGAATACATATCCACTTGTGGCCTTAGAATCTTTGGAATCAGATATCCAATTTGCATCACAGTATCCTTCTAATACTGCTGGATATCTTGTATAGCATAATCCCAGATTCATTGTATATTTTAAGTACCTCAGTACCCTATTCAAAGCTTTCCAATGATCCTCACTTGGATTACTTGTAAACCTGCTTAGTTTATTCACAGCACATGGTAGATCTGGTCTAGTACAATTGGTTATGTACATCAGATAGCCTATTATTTGTGAATATTTCAACTGAGACACAGTTATTCTTGACTAAGTGTAAACTTAAGTCAATTGGAGTTTTCACAGGACTTTCATGAAAGACATTTAATCTTTTTAGAACAGACTCAATATAATGAGACTGTGTCAAAGCAAGTCCATCAGACATTCTAGAGATTTTAATCCCCAAAATTACATCTGCAACTCCCATATCTTTCATATCAAAATTTCGTGTCAACATCTTCTTAGTATTCATGATTATATCACGAATACTTCCTATGATCAACATGTCATCAACATAAAGACATAATATCACATAGGAATTAGAAGTGTTCTTGATATAGACACATTTGTCACACTCGTTAAATTTAAACCCATTTGACAACATAGTTTGATCAAATTTTTGGTGCCACTGTTTTGGCGCTTGTTTTAGCCCATACAGTGATTTAACGAGTCGACACACTTTGTGTTCTTGACCTGGACTACAAACCCCTCTGGTTGTTCTATGTATATTTCTTCCTCCAATTCACCATTTAAGAAAGCAGTCTTAACATCCATTTGATGGATTTCCAAGATATAGACTGCAGCAATAGCAATAAGAACCCTTAACAATGTGATTATAGTTATTGGTGAATAGGTATCGAAGAAATCAAGACCCTCTTTTTGTCGATAACCTTTGGCTACCAATCTGGCCTTATATTTATCAATAGATCCATCAGCCTTAAGCTTTTTCTTGAAAATCCACTTACAACCAAGTGTTTTGTGCCCGGGTGGAATATTAACCAATTCCCAAGTGTGATTTTGCATAATGGAGTCTATTTCACTTTTTATTGCTTCTTTCCAGTAGGGCGCTTCTGGATTTGACATAGCCTCAGCATTTGTTCTTGGATCGTTTTCTACCATATAGGTGGGAAAATCTGGACCAAATGACGTTGAAGTCCTAGCCCTTTTACTTCTACGAGGTTCGATTTCCTCGTTTTCTGAAGTGTTATCCTCTAAGGATTCATGTGTCCGCTTATTTGGACTCGTGTCTACATTGTTTCTATTTTTGTTCAGAAAGACATCCTCAAAAAAAACACAGCATTTCTTGACTCCATGACTGTATTCACATGTACATCAGGGATGCCAGATTTGTGCACTATAAATATATATGCACTACTATTATTCGCATAACCGATAAATACGCAATCTATCGTTTTAGGCCCAATTTTTATTTGTTTAGGTTTAGGCACTTTTACCTTTGCTAAACACCCCCACACTTTCAAGTATTTGTAGCTTGGCTTATGGCCTTTTCACAACTTATACGGGGTCTTATCCATCTTTTTAGATGGAATACGATTAAGAATGACATTTGCTGAGAGGATTGCCTCCCCCCACAAGTTCTGAGGTAAACCCGAACTTATCAACATAGCATTCATCATTTCTTTCAATGTGCGGTTTTTGTGTTCAGCAATACCGTTTGATTGAGGTATGTACGGAGCAGTAGTTTGATGAATAATGCCAGATTCTGAACATAGTTCATTAAACGGTGCATCATATTCACCACATCTATCACTACGAACCTTTTTGATTCGTTTGCTAAGTTGATTTTCAAATTCATTCTTATAATTTTTGAAAGCCTCGATAGTCTCATCTTTGCTACTTAGAAAATAGACATAACAGTATCTTGTACAATCATTGATAAGTGTTACAAAGTATTTTTTACCGCCTCTCGATTGCACAAATTTTAAATCACACAAATCTGTATGAATTAATTCCAACGGTTCTGTGTTTCTTTCCACTGATGGAAACGGTGCCTTAGTCATTTTCACTTCGACACATATTTGGCATTTTTCAGTTTCATTAAACTTTAAATTAGGTAATAAATCTAAAATCATCATTCTACGAATTGATTTATTATTTACATGTCCTAATCGATTATGCCACAAACATGAAGTCTCGGTCCATGTCTTAAATATTTATGCCTTAAACGGGCAAATTTGATTTAGGTACAATAGTTAAAACATTGAGCTCATACATACCCACAATCACATTTATGCAAACATAAAATTATTCTAATTTTATTTTACAATACGAAGGTCCATAAAAAACAATTTATTGGCCAGAGTGCCTTCGCCAATTACCAATCCATTCTGTGAATGTCAGAATTTGTTTGCAACAAATTCTAACTTGTAACCCAGGCTGGTAAGCTGAGGACCAGAAATAAAATTTCCACCTAGGTCCGGCACATGCAGAACATCTCGGATAACCATATAGTTTCCACTTTTTAAATTCAACGTGATATTCCCATATACAACGATTTTGGACATTGTTGAATTTGCCATGAAAACATTTTCTTTAATTTCCTGGTATCCCCAGAATAAAGATTTGTTCGCACACATATGTTGAGTAGGACCTGTGTCAACATACCAACCATATGTCTCTTCATCGATTAGATTCATGTCATTCTCGATCTTTATATGAATTTCTTTCATTTCTGTTCAAAAACAGAAGATAAACTGTTATTTCGCATACAACTTGCATCGAAATAATATTTCTTAGTCACAACATAATATTGTGTTACGGTAGATTATATCATTATAATCAAAGAAAGAATTATTTTTAACAATTCTCACTCGAACACTTAATTAAGTGTCACAACAAACACATTCACATTAAGATTCACCTCGGTGATTCTTCTCATTTAATTTTTCTGGTTTCTTACCATGAAAAACACCAGCCGCAACAATTTTTTCACTTCCACTTGCCGCAACATTAGGAGTGGATGTGAATGACGCATCATTAACAATATTCATTTCTGTTCAGAAACAGAAGATCAACACTTAGAATATGGTTTGTTCACAACGAGACCGAAAAGATGAAAACGAATTTCTGAATATCACCGAATGATATTCAGCTCCAAAAAAAAAATTGTTCAGAAACAACTGAAAATTTTATTTTATTAATTACGCATATAGAAAAACGTTTCAGAACAAAGAGGTTCTGAAAATTTTGTCTTAAGATTGTTATACTCGTATGCGAATAAAATAAATATTCAGAAAATAAAGAAGAACAATTTTATTTTCAATTCAGAATATAATTACAATGTATATGTAAACTAAAAATGAAAGGATATGCCGAACTGAGATGAGTTGCACTCTGTCCTTAAGACAAATTTGCCCCGGCTTGTACCCACGGTTGTTGTAATTGTCTCACAGGATAACTCAGTTGACATGTTCATATGGAGAGGTACTTCAACTCTGAACTTCGTCGAACTCTGACAATGCCCAGAAACTCTTCAACTATGAATGCAGAAAATATTTTATGCAATGGAATGTATGTATGATCTTGTATTTCTTGAATACTTGTTTTTTCTGTTGTGTATGTCCATGATGTGAAAGCTTGTTTATGTAGAGGCTTTGAGCAAGCAATGGAAAGGTCTCTGCATTGATAACAATTAATGCATTTACTCCCACTACTCCCACTTTGATATTAATATTAATCATGACAGTTTCGAAGATGAATGGTCTCAGCTCACTGAAACATTCAGTCTCCTGAAGTGCCTTGGTTGATACACTCGATCATGAAGCTTGGTGACCTCGATCTTTGAATCACCCCTGATGTCTTGAGTTTACCTCATTTGAATTGCTCGATTCGTCCGGTGACTTAGCCTCGGTGAACTTCGATTTGCTTTGTTTGAATCACTCGATCCACTCAGTTGAACTTGCCCAAGAAATGGTGACCTGCCACTTGCCACCCCACTGAGTTTGCCCAAAAAGATAATACAAACCCAGCTCAAGGCCCTCAGGCCCACGAAGGCCCAATTTCCCAAGCCCAAGCCCAAGCCCAAGGACAATGGTCAACGGTCAACGGTCAAAGATCAACGGGCATGGGCGGGCGGCGGCGCGCGCACCTGTGACAATTTTAGTAGAACATCGTCTGTCTAAAACCATTCTGAATTTTCTCCCTTTCTCTAGGAGCTTATACCAATCATCAACTATCATCATATAAATACTTGACATTGGAACACTCATGTTCCAATATGGGATAAAGTTTTACACTACTTTACTTCCTAAATCTTATAACAACTTAAAGCGCTAATATCTCATTCACCCGTACTCCGAATTGAATGATTTAAAATCCTATTGTCAACTACGTAACATGTAGTTTCCAATGATTTTAATAAAGTCTCGATAACTTTAATAAAAGTCTTATCGAACTCGCTTTTAAAAGTAATTGTAAAAAATGATTAAAATTCGATAAAATCGATAAAATCATTTTTCCCTTATTTTCTCCAACAACTTTGTCGGTTCAGAAGAAGAAATCTAAAGTTGGATTGAATGAGTATGTTGAGGTTGGAAAAGGGAAGTGCAAAGCATCTAATGCTGTCAAGCGAAAGCGAAATGGCCTTAAGTGAAAGGGAATTTACATTTGAGATATCATGAAGTCTTTCGTCTTTTGTTTTGTTAAGTTTGTATGCAGAAATTGTAATATTGTAGCACATGATGTTGCTGCTTGGATTAAGGAGTATGTTCATAAACAAATTTGTGCTCTGATCAATGTACTTTGTAATATCTTATGATCTGCTTTAAGTTTGATGACCCTTAATTTTTTTGCCTTAGTACTACTTTTTTACATGTATTGATAATCTATAACACAAGGCTGAAACTAGGATCATTCTGTATGAAGGATGTTTAGGTCCGACTTTGGAGCTATTGGATGTATAGGTCCAACAATATAGCTGTTGGATGTGAATGTCTAACTGTGGCACTACTAGATATAATACAGAACATTCTGAAAAAGATCAAACTGTGGAGAAGTTGGATGTGTAGATCCAACTATATAGGTGTTGGATGTAAAGGTCCAACTGTGGCACTATTGGATGTATTATTGAACATTATGAAAAAAAAATCTAAATATGAAGCCGTTGGATGTATAGTTCCAACAATATAGCTGTTGGATGTGAAGGTCCAATTGTGGCACTATTGGATGTATTACAGAACATTTTGAAAAGAATCCAACTATAGAGTTGTTGGATGTGTAGATCCAACTATATAGCTGTTGGATGTGTAGGTCCGACTGTGACATTGTTGGATATATAAAAGAACATTCAAAAAAAAGATCCAACTATAGAGCTGTTGGATGTGTAGAACAAGTTAGGGGAGACGGTGAGGGAGGGAGTTCGATCTTGGATATTTTTTTGGAGGGAAAAAATGTGGTGCCAAGGGTAGAGGGTGAATTTGTAAATATCAAAAGTTAATGGGTTGTATTGTAGTTATTTTTATAAGATTGAAATTTTATTTCCATGTGTGGTGCATTCAGTATAAATGGCAATTTTATAATTATAATGTGGTGCAATGAGTAGATGTAAAAATCAGTGTGGTGCCTAAAGTAGATTAGAATGAGAAAGTGTCGTGCCCCTCAATTTGGGTGCCTAAATAGATTATATGTGGTGTCTTTAAAAGGCGGCAACCTTTTTTTAGGGTAATATGATAGTGTAAAACTGAAAATAAATAGATTCATCTTAGAGAACTTGTGATTTAATATTGAAAAAGACAAGTTTGAGACTTATCTCCGCGATTATCGGCGGCGGCGTCCTCGGGGCAACTCTTACCATCCGATTAGCGTTGTTCCCTCTCTCTTTCATCCCCATGGATTTATTTTCCATAGAAACTGGTGGTGGGGGACAGTCGATGGAAGAAGATGACATTCTCCGGCGGAGTAATGATAAATGGAAAGATTTCGACGGGAAATTGGTAGGGGAATCCTTAGCGTGGGCAAGAAGAAGCGGCAGTGATTTTTTCCAAGAAAATCCTCGAATGACAATGTTTTACAATGGCGATAGAGAAGACGAATCATACATTGCAAATTTCATACATATAGCAGAGGCATGGAGAGGAATGAAAGTTGATCCTGATGCAATTGAAATTCCAGAGGAGGAATGCATTGATCTATGGCGGCCATTGAGACGTGCAGTCATCATAAATGTTTTAGGTCGTAATGTATCCTTTCGAATTCTACACAAAAAATTCACTAGTATGTGGCATACAAAGATGACTGGACATCATTAATCTAGAAATGGGCTATTATGTTGTACTACTTTGTCCCACAAAAAGTGTCATCTTTTTTAAAATGAATCGTCCCATAAAAGTGTCAATTTAGAAAATCAATGCATCATTTAATGAAACTTTTCTAAATATACCCATATCATATCATTCAATGTTTGTATACTCTTTTCATATTCCAAAACAAGCATTTATTATGAAATAGGGGTATATGTGTTCATTAGTGTTAAAATACAAACATTAATTATTTTTATAATCTGTGCGCAACATAAAGTAGACATTTTTTATGGGACGGAGGTAGTAATATTTGGTTGCCGGGAAGACTATGAAACGGCTCTCATGGCAGGTCTGTGGTTGATTCAAGGACATTATCCAATAGTTTCCAAATGGAGACCATTTTTTCAGCCATCAAAGCAAAAGACCCTATCTATGCTGATTTGATTCAATGACATTATCCGATAGTTTCCAAGGGGTAAGCACGGGGCCAAATAAAGGAGGAACTGTTTTACCCATTTCATTTACGAACAAAGTATAGACTAGAGTGAAAGTATGAGCTTCAACCGGAAATCCAAGCCGCCGGACTTAAATAACAATGAAGATGTTTCACATCCAGATCTGCAGGCTATCCAGGGTGTATTAATTGTCAACCAAGGGATGAACCTCCTGATGATGTGGATATGGTGGTAAGTAAAGACCACAATCACCATCCTGAAACTTTTTAAAGCATACACTGGCATGGAACTGCTGGGGTGTTGGCTCGGTAGACTTTCAAATATGTTTGTAGGACTGTTTGATGGAACATATGTTGGAAGTAGTGCCCGAAAGACAATTTATGTAATTTTTTTATAAATGACAGATTTATTCTCATCGTATTATTTGCTTCGTGTTTATATTTAATACACTGCTGAAAATCCCAAGTCGTATCATATGTAGCCATATAACTTAGTGTGTGTCACACATGATAATTAAGTTTATGGTGATACACTTGAATTGTTAGTCCGTGGTGAACTTAATCAAAGTATGAGGTCTATTGATTAAACCACCATTAATGCGCCCAGAACACTTTAAGGTGTGACCGTCTTATCCGGACCATCGATATTGGTTTTCTATGTAGGGCATTTATATATGATGAGAGTCATATAGGACTGGACCGATTTAATTTGCATTTCTGATATAATTCCGTGATTGAGAAATCGTATTGAATCACAAGATGATCATATATGGATTAACCTTAATCCTGAAGTGATTGCATACTCCTACTTGTTTCAGTGTTCATTAAGGATCGCTAAGAGGCACGGTCCGAATCACTTTCACGTTGGAACTATTCTGGAATTAGTGAGAAGTGTGTGTCTCACAGATATGGAATCCATTCCTTCATGCGGGAAGTAGAAAGACAATCCCCTTATTTGTTAATCCTAGAAACTGATCGATCCTGGGAGTTCGTATTAGTTATGAACTAATTGATCACTAGTGGGTTAATGGTAAATAAGGATGAGATGCAATGAAGAAGGTTTACGGAAATATTCCCGCTTCGTTACGGATAGTCTATGGAGGATTAGTCTGTATGTAATGATTATATCAATGGACACTTATCGACTAGGCATTTTGAGAATAAGTTATATCTATAATCGATAGAGTTCAGTTTCGGAATTATGGTGGCGTAATTCCGGAATTAATAAGTTGAGTAGAAATATTCTGTTCGATGAATATTTTATTCAATTTATTATAGCTACTGGTTATAGGTCCATGGTCCCCGGGTTGGCTCCTAACATGCGAGTTTTTTCTCGTTTTATGGAGCCTGCAGAATAAATTAAATAATTGGTCTATTTAATGAATATGCGAATATTATTTATTTGGTAAATAATATGTAAAATAGAAAAGACATTTTCTATTAAAATGGCTAAAAAAGTGGCGCCCCTATTGTGGATAATTAGGAAAAGAAATTTTCCTAGATTATGTCATATGTGTAATTAATTAATTATTTATTTGTTAGATAATTAATGGAAAAGAGATAAGAGATTGATTTTTTTGGGAATTATCTCTTATCTTATGGCAAATATCTTTTCCTTATGGGAATAGGTAATTGTGGTGTGGAAATGATAACTCTCTCTTGACTAGTTATTTTCATATATAAAGAGAGTTCCTCCCAACACAATTTACATTGAACAATGGCGCCACATTCACAAAATAAAGGAAGAAAAATTAGTTTCTTGCCTTAGTCATTAAGAGAAGAAAAACCTAGGGTTTTTCTTGTGCATATTCGAAGAGGTTCTACGGCGAGGATCGACGTCCACCAGTCGTCGCTAGGAGATACAATCCGGAAGACTTCGGCTTCTCCCTTGGTCGATTGCTTCTCCCTCTCCTTTTGGTAAATCTTTAACCTTCCCATAGTTATATTAGTCATTTATGCGAATCAAATCGTGGTAAAATCGCATGCGAATTTATTCGTAGCTTTTGCTGTGAATGATCAAGCGTCTCGATCGGTGCTGTGAATAAGATCTGACAATCCAATTATGGATTGGATCCGGATTCGGGTTTCTGTATATCCAGCATCATAATCCCAACATCCTATGTTTATTAGAGACACGTACAACTTGTGATAAAGCATGGTCTAATTTGAATAATTCTCGTTAGAATAAAGTTTTGTGTTGGAGTGTGTCGTTATGCAGGTGGTATATGATGTCAAGTATCTTTTGTGCCTCACACATTGTTTAAATCTTGCGATATGCAATGGGAATAGCATTCCTTGGATTATATATGTCATTTATGCTTATCCGACCCCATCTATCCGATTTGAGCCCTGGCAGTATTTGATTCGTCTCTTAAGTATTATTAAATACCGTTGTTGCCTTATTGGTGATTTTAATCATGTTATTGACCAGGTTGATAAAATATGAGGTAGGCCGTTGGTAGGTAGTAACATGAATTCAATGTGGGAAATGATCCAAAACTGTGAACTGCTTGGGGTGGATTTTCAAGAACCTAGGTTCACGTGGAAGGGTCCTCTCTTTAAAGGGTTGCAGATTATGGAACGGTTAGATCAAGTTTGGTGTTCTTCACAGTGGTTGACCCTTTTTCCCGGATGTATCTGTTTACATCTCCCGAGAACACAATCTGATCATAGTTCACTACTCATGCAATTGTTTAGTGGTGACCGTTGAAAGCGAGAGCCTTCAAATCTTATATATTTAAACGCTTGGATGGAATATTTGGGATTTGAACAGTTTGAAGGAAATTGGCCACGACCGGCCCAAATGGAACATACGAACAAGGACTTTATGAAGAAGGCTACGATTTGGAACAAAACCATCTTTGGAAATATTTTCTTTCGCAAGTATAAATGTATGAGAAGGTTGGAAGGTATTCAAAAATCTATTGCCAACCACCCCTCTCAATTTCTTTCTTATATGGAAAAGGAAATCATTCAGGAGTATGAGGACATTTTACTATAGGAGGAAGTTTATTGGCACCAAAAATCTCGATTGTAGTGCCTCATGGAAGGCAAACGGAACACATATTTCTATCATCTTACATTTGTGAAGAAGAAACATTGTTCTATTATCCGCACCTTGAAGCGTGAGGACAGTTCATGGAGCATTGACGAAGATGAAATAAATAGCAATTGTAAGGAATTTTTTTGTTGATCTTTATGCAAAAGAACCTAACTCTCACATATGCCGCTACCATTTTGCTTTTACCCATATTGTTGATGTGGACCGTAATTTCATCGATAAAGTTGTGTGTGAGAAAGAAATAGATGACGCATGCTTTGATATGGAAACGTATAAAGAAGCGTGTCCGGATGGTCTGTAACGACCCACTCCCGACCCCTAGGTCTACTGGGGTCATTCTAGGAGCAGGTTGCGAGGCTTTCGCATAGACATCCATGAAATACCATAATTCTCAAATATTGATATAAGTCCATCAAAACACTTGCAACATTTCACTAACTGGTTAAATCAAGAATTACAACAATTAGAATCCCAAATTATTTAAAATCCACCACACAAACCATGTCATCAAATTTTCTAAAGCATAGCCACCATGTAGTGATCTTGATAAATATCATCGCGCCTATTTTCTCATCTCTTAACCTGGTTCAACAACCTGTATTTATATTTTAAAAAAAGAAAAAGAAAAGAAAAGACAGAAGAAATAGAGTCGTCAGCAAGAACGCTGGTATGAGCCATGTGCGATAGTGTTACAGATAAGTACAATAATAATATATAGTGGAAACAAAAAAAAATACACCGATCAATCATTATTTGAATTTAAGTTATGTCTTTATTGTACAATCATTACTTGAATTTACGAGAGGTTATCATTAGATTACTTGACACCGACTTGGCCTAGTCGATGAGTCAATACCAACCAAACTCCACACGTGAACACGATTTGCTACCGCACTTCAACAAGCGAGCTCTTGCCTGACAACTCCGGCCGATTGTCAGGGAAAGGATTCAGACTTTCACCCAGTGAACCTCCCAAAGGGCTCCAGCCAACCCCACTGCCCTCCGAACCATGACACATCCGTCAGCCCTTGCTTTCCCGGCCGTGTCATGAATCTTCGGGGAAAAGGTACCGTCCTCCACTACTTACGAGCGAGCACTCTAGCTATCGTCGGAAAGACTTGAGTCAAGAGGCCCGAGACCGGTGACTAGTCGTTCTCATAGAGCAAGAACTCTAATTCCCCCTAGCCACTAGAGTTTTGACACTTTCGCCACGCGGCGCAGCAAAAGATATCCGTCAATTCCAAGTGTCAATTTTTATAGTTTAGAAAAACGTGTAGTAGCTCAAAACGGTCATTTGTTAATTTTAAAGAAAACATTCGAAATGACTTCCGATTTTAAAACATCATTTGATATAGAAAAAAATATTGAAAATAATTATAAAACACGCTTTGGCTTTATATCAAAATAAAATGAACTCACCGAACGATCGTGGTGTTATTACACTCCCTGCATATATATAGTTATATTTCCAACCTTGGTTCGTTCCGTTAAAATCAGCTAGGCAGCTTCCGTCAATTGCACACAAATAATTTAATCATCCTTATTCTCTTATTTTAATATCTTTCACCACCCTTTTGTCAATAAAACATTGTAGCCGAACCATTTTCCAAAGGTCAACTATCCACCCAAACATATTGTTTCCAACGGAAAGAAATTCTAAAACAACACAATGATAATGAATCTTCATGGTTCCGTAAACAACTGATCATTAACAACATCCAACGGCTAGACACTGATTGCCGTAGAATTCTAAACACATGCTTAAGATCATGGTCGGTTGAGGAAACCGGTTCGTCATAGAAAATGAAGTGGCCATGGTAGCATGAATATCGTTGTCTGATGTTCGGTTCATCAATCAAGGTGAGTTCGATCAATGGTGGTGACAACAAGATTGTCTAAGAAAATAGTGTAATGGTGTACATGGGTGGTGATCGCATAGTGGTTGATAGGTGTCGCCGACGAAAAGAGAAATAAATTATTTTCTTGATCAACGCTATGGTCGTTTTGGTGGTTGGTGATGGATACAGGGATGGGTATGAAGACATAAAAAGGCCAGCCATAAAAGTGGACTTTGGGTGGAGAAACGACATCTATAGGCTTGACTTGGTAGCAGAGATGGCCAGATGCTCGATTCAATTTATATGGTAGAAAATGATTTGCTAAATGAAGAATGAATATAAGGACAATAAAGAATAATAATTGTTTGTTTTAAATAGATTAAATAACGGCTAAATATTAATCCATTCGTTTCAATGTTTTACAAAACAGACATAACGCTTAACCCTTATCCCTTACTTACCCTTATCCCTGAGTATTGTGTTGTATTTTAAGAATTGTTAAAAATAACTCGTATTTATTATCCTTAATTCAAATATTTACTAATGCACATTTATTCAAATCTTATAGTCTTATTTTGTCACAGAAATAATTTGTTATTCCTATTATAGTGAAATTTCCTAAAGTCGACATATTAAAAAAAATATTTACTATTAAAATAATTAAAATATAGTTACAAGAACATTAAACTTACGCATGTAGAAAAATATAATGCAACTTGACAATAATGAAAATAGTGACCATGATTTGAAAATATTATAAAATCCCAAATGTACTCGATTCGGATTCGATGATCTAAACTGGTGTCGATTTTCTAACACGGTAATATTCCAAAATTTGGGATGTTACATGGTCTTCCCCCCATTTTTTTCAAACGTTGTTGGAGTGTTGTTGGCCCTTCGGTGATTGAGTTTGTTAAATCTGCTTTTGATAATTCGCCCTTTCCCAATAGAATGAACGAGGTCCTTATCTCCCTTATCCCGAAAGTGGAATGCCCGCAATATCCATCCCAATTTCGACTGATCTCTTTAGCTAACGTGATTATCAAAATCATCATGAAGGTTTTGGGTAATCGATTTAAGAACATCAATGGTAAGCTCTCAATAAAACTCGAAGTGCATTCATCCCCGACTGGATCAGTGATGTGAATATCATTTTGGCTCAAGAAGCGTTGCACTTTTTACATACGAAAAAGGCAAAAAAATGTTATATGAATATTAAAGTGGACTTAAAAAAAGCATATAATCGCGATGAATGGCATATCTTGAGGAATATTTTGGATACCATCGGCCTTTCGGAGAAGTTGTATAACCTCATTATGCATTGCATCTGGTCCTTCAAGCTGTCCGTTCTGTGGAATGAAGAGAAACTTGAGTCATTCTCACCTGATAGAGGCATTCGTCAAGGCGATCTGATTGCACCCTTACTTGTTCGCGTTGTGTATGAAAGTACATAATGTGGAAATTGTCCGTGTTAGTAATATCATCCGCAACGGAAGCGATTTAAGGATCTAGATTTATAATTTACACATAATAAAATAACTAGATCTACTCTACAAGGGGGTTGTAGAACATGCCTCTTGAATCTTAAAATCCAAGTAGAAGAACCGCAATAGGAAGAACAAAAGATGGTGTAAAGAGCACCACGATCTTCCGCACGTGTGATCCGAGCAACTCCCGGTGGAAGGAAATCCTCGTCTCGAATCCTCCCGATATGCTACCCGGAAAACCTCCAAGATTTTCCCTCTTACTGCCTTGGCCGAAAATTTATCTCTCTCTAAATTATAGAGAGAGTCGAAAATTTGTGTGTCTGTATGAGTTGGGAAAGGCCTCTTTATATAGGAGAGCTTTTCTTGTCCTCCAAGGATTTTATTTTACAATTAAATAAATCCAATGAATAAAAAGATAATCCTAGAATATTCTAGAACAAATCTAGAATAATCTTTATCTTTATTTTTACCATAAAATATTTATCCAATAAATATTTTTGTGCACATGTCTTATTAATCCACAAGAAAACTAATTTCTTGTTCCTAAAGATGACTCTTGGCGAAAATTATCATTGTGACCTAGTCACTATGATTTTCGGCCATACACACCAAATTGGGCCAAGATTATGAAAAATGTCTTTTTCACATATTTAATTATTTAGCCCAACTAATTTAATAGTCCACTAAACAATTAATTCACATATCGTTTTAGTTAAATTCTAATAAGAACTAAATTAATATTTTTAGGATTCGACATCCGAGAATAGCTATGCTATATTGGAGGCACGTCGGGGACCATGGACTAATAATCAGCGGCTCCGATAAATCAAATAAATAATTATCTTACGAACAGAATAATTATATTCGATAAATCAATCAAAGGAATATGCCACCATAATCCCGTGACTGCACTCCTCCGATTATGTGATTATATTTATCTCCTCACGAGAATGATAATAAGCGTCCATTGATATAATCATTATATATGGATTAATCCTCCATAGACTGTTCATTCTAAATCAGGAAGTTACCGTTAACCCTTATTAGAACCTCTTATCCTTATTTACCATTAACCCCCTAGTTATCAATTAATTCATACAACTCACTGGTAGCTAATCAGTGTAATATGAATTCGTACGATCGATCGATTTTAGGATTAACAAATAAAGGAATCGTCTATCTACTTCCATAAATGGAAGGAATGGATTCCGTATTTGTGATAACACAGACTACTCACTCAATCTAGTACAATGCCAAGATGGGGTAATTCAGATCACAGACTCAGTGTAATCCTTAACCGTCAAGTCAAACCTCATATTGATTCAAGCGGTTGATCGTGATCACCTCAGATTAAGATATATCCATAAATATGATCATCGATTGATTCGATAAGACTTTCGATTACGGAATCATATCGTGAACTCTAATCAAATCGGTCCGATACTATATGATATATCTATCATATATAAATGCCCCACTGAGTTCTCTTAACCGAAAGTCCGGATAAGACAATCACACCTATTGTGTTTCAGGCGCATTAATAGCCCGTTAAAGAGAGACCCGATACTCTCGATTAACTTCACTACGGGCTAATTGTATTTTAAGTACATCTTCACTAACTCAACCCTCCCGTGTATATCCCATACACTGAGTTAAGTGATTACATAAACGATATACTTTAGGGTTTTCTGTAGTGTAAATACTATTGTCACATCGGTGAATATGAGAATAATAAATAAGAATAATAATATCATTTCATTTATTAAATAAAACAATTACAAAATTGTCTTTCGGGCATTACACCTAACAGTCCGAGCTATTGATCAAGGTTCATGGAATCCAATCAATCTTGTTACAACATATGGATAATTAAATGTTGATACAAGAGGATGTGCTCAATTGAACAGCGCAACTCAAGAGGCAGTCAGCTCAGCTGAATATCATATCAGCTCAGATGAGTAGTGTAGCTAGGCAATTATTCTATTGTAACAGTCTTGTAACTTTTGTTTAATTGATTAATGAGGTGTATACTCTATAAATACTCTATGATCAGGAGCATTGTAACTTAACTCATTCATTATTCTGAGTAATAAGAATTTCGCATTATATTTTGTTGTGTTTTCAATTTCACAATTTCAAAATGGTATTGGAGATTGAAACTTGAGAGTTTTCATTGCATTTCTCTGTTTACTCAAATTTAGAAATAAATTTTAGAGTTTTCTAATTTGATTCATAGAATCTTGAGAGAATTCTGTGTAATTTCCTCTTTTCTGGAATTAGAATCTGGTTCTCTATCATTTTTTCATTCTAGACTGTTCCAAAAGGTAAGTTTCAGTTGTGCCTGAACTTGCTGAACATCCAAAATTTTTAATGTGAATCTGGAATACTCTACTAAAGTTGGGGTTCTCAATGAGACATTCAAATCTAAATGAACGGGGAAGTTTGGCACTTTGTTGTGCATCTGGCCTGTCACTCTGCATGGAGTTCAAGTCAAGGTGTAAATTTGTAATGGCGACTTAAGACCATGCCGCTGAGTATATATCTGGAAGTCCATTTGATCAGCTGAGCAATATGTGTTGCTGCTGCTGAGTCTGGTGTTCGGCTGAAGGGGTGAGCAGGGATGATCGTCTGCTGAGCCTACTGAGCTGAGTTGGTTCTCAGCATTACTTGGGGAACACGTCTGCATGGATTCCTTCTTTATTTAGGGTTACTTCTAGAGTGTTTCAGTCATTACCTGTTTTGGCTGTTAAGGCGGTTAGAGTTTGATTCCCAAAGCCTATAAATACCAATGTAATTGTAACTTCTGTTTAAGTTTATGTGAATAATAAAATATCATCATTTGTCCGTGGAGTAGTCGACTCATTGTCGGAAACCACTTTAAATCTGCGTTCTTCCTGTTTTTGCACTTGTTTGATTATTTATTTGCTTATTTTTGTTCTCTCACAATCACTATCAATCTCCGACGATCCATTACAACATCTTCCATCACCCATAACCCGGATGCCTGACTCTACTATTGCACTCCTTAATGCCACCTCTTACACCGTTATATGGGGGTTGGCATGGATTTCAAGTTTTGAAGGTAGTTGTATTCAAAGAATTAAGTATCTTTTATGTGAACATTGAGGACCAAACCTACTGAAATGAATGAGATAAAGGCATCCTTCAACTCTACCTCTACTTTTAGGGATTCTCATTTCAAGAAAAGGATAATGATTTAGTCAAAAAAATTTGTACAAAAAAAAGTACCGGAAGTTAATCCATTGGCAGTGCTTTTTCAAATTTATTTTTTCCTTTCACCCATGAATATATTGTGGGGAGCTGGTGCATTTTGTGCACATGTTCTGTGCCTAAATTCTATGCCTGCATCACTGTCCTTCAAGAAAAAGCTAAATCAAGATCACATCTTTAAGAAATCTTTATCAAAAGTGAACTCTATGTTTCTTTCAGATAATGTCAACTCATTGAGAAACCCGTCAAAAACTACTCCACATTGTTCCTTCAAATTTCATGAAAAATAAGAATATAATTTCGAGATTAGGATGATGATGACGAAACAAAAGGAGAAAAAGAAAGGCAATTAGAGAGAGATGATCCTCCAATTCCAGGGAACAGATTTAGAGTATCAAATTGTGGAGAATGACATTCAGTTTCTTGAAAATAGTCCAATGAATGTTTGAAGGTAAGTAGTTTTCCATGCAATTTACATGTTTTTGAGCATGGGAGATAAAAAATCTCCATGTGTAAATGTAATTGATTCGAAAGGTAAAAGAAAAAACTTATTAATGAAATTTCATGTGGTCGATTTCCAAATGAAGAAAAGGCAAATAGTCCATTATTCTCAAAAAGGAGCCCAAAGAAAGAAAAAAACTAGAATTATTCAATTCAGGAAATACAATGGTACAATGAAAACACGTTATAACTAATTAAATCGATCATGTATTATGAAGAAATCTTGTATACATTGTCCAAGGTACTCCCATGGCCTCTTTGATAGATAATATATAAGCTAGCCACAAATGATTTCACAACTTTTTCAACATCAGACTTACTCCTTGTCCAGGCTCAGTAACCAAGTTTACAGTTGGGACATGCTTGTAATTTGGGGAGAGAGAAAAAGAAAAATTGGACAAAATAATAGCAATCAATATTTTGAGCTCAACCAAAGCCAAATTTTGACCCAAGCACACCCGTGGCCCAACGCCGAAAGGCATATATAGGTGTGGTTGCTTGCACGCACCAGCAATTCCGTTAACAAACCTTTCAGGATTGTATTCATACGAATCTGGCCCCCAATTTTCTGGATCCGTGTGCAATGTAGTCACCAATGTCCATATGTTTGCACCCTTCGGAACCTCAATGTCCCCGAATTTCATATCCCTAAAAGCTTCTCGAGACACCACAGACACTGGAGGATATAGTCGTAGTGACTCATTGATTGCCATTGATAACTGCAATTCATGAATTTGAATTTGTAATTGAATATTGAAAATAAATATATGATTTATGTAACGCCTCCCAGACTTGGCCCCCACCACCTCTCACGGTGTGTCACGTAGGTTCGCATGACAGTCGGATCTGATACCATTCTGTAACGCCCCCAGTCCCCGGGTCTGGTAGCGTTAAATGAGTCATAAATGATCCGGTCGCTTGGTCTAAAAGGGCTAACCCGAGTTGACAAGACCTTTATGTCTCACACTTATATGAGGGTGAGCAGGACATTACTTTACCGATGTGGAACTTTATGATTTACGTTGTTATGGATGAAATTTTGCAACACTAACACCATTTCTAACTTGATTATTAATACCTGTTTCATCTTTCGGATCATGTCTGAATCCGGCATTCTACTATTGCAAATTTCAAGAACCTCAGCACGGATGCGTTCTTGCCATTCAAGATTTGCAGCCAAGAGCATGAGGCACCATACGGCTGAGACAGCAGTAGTTTCGTAGCCGGCCAAGTAGATGTTCTTGCAATTGTCAACAATAAAACGATCGATTTCACCTGGTCCCAAATTACTACTCTTAGCACCTTCAAGAATCATTTGAAGTAGATCCTTCTCATATCCTCCTTCAGTTCTATCTTTTACCACCTGTAAAATCAGGCTTTTGATTTCTTTTTCTAGTGCCCATGCTTCTCTGTTGCTCTTTGTAGGAAGGTATCTGTTACATTTATATATAAATAGTTATATTCTATGCTCACAATAGTTGGCTTAGATTTAGGCTTAGATTTAGTGCATTATATATATATATATATATATATATATATATATATATATATATATATATATATATATATATATACACTCCCTCCGTTCTAAAATTAACTGCGTCAGTTGTCAAAAAGTTTTGTTCCAAAATCATTGAGACAGAACATTTTCCAAAACAAAATTTAATGCACATTTCCCTTTTTACCCATCTCTTTATTTCTTTAGTTAATGGTCAATTATGACACATTTAGAAAGATGTCATGATTTTTATCACTATAAGAAAATATTTTTGTCAAAAAGAACATTTCATACGTGAAAGTGAAAATGAAAGTGAATTACGTTGGTTTTGTGTTTTTTGCCTAACATCTTCCATATTGTCTCCTTTACGACCCTTATCTCTTATTTTTTTGCATACACTGTCTTAAATGGACCAGTATTATTACTCTATTTTCTATAAGGGTATTCTAGTTTTTATTGAATCAAAGTCAAAACAATTAATTACTTTCTTAATTCTGCGTGTTTTTGACAACTGCTTCAGTTATTGTGGTACAGAGAGAGCATATATAAATATTTATTACCTCATCCCCGGGATCCCTCCGGTGAGCATCGTCTTGGATGCAACTTCTTGAAGAGCCCTAAGTTTCAAGAAAATTTCTTCACCCTTGGAATAACTGCTACCAAAACAAGCCCTTGAAATTACATCTCCAGAAAAGCTTCTCAAGTACTGGTCAATGTTAATGTCTGCAACTCCACCATTTGCCTCAATTATACTCTTCCATGAGTTCACTAATGTCATGGTTGACCCTTGAATCATATTTACCATACCCTAATTAAATTAAGAGAATCATCAAATAATTAAACACTTAATTTCAATATCATAATCAGAATATAAAAAAGCAAAACAATGCCAAATTATGTACCTTGACTTTTTCCATGTACAATTCAGGAGCAAGGACCTTTCTCTGGTGGGACCAGTAAGGTCCATTGGAAGTAAGAATGCCTTGACCAAGCAAAGATCCCCTCTGTTTAGCTTGATAAGTAGGTTTTCCCAAGTCTAAGGATGTGCATGTAGTAATCTCTCTAACCATGTCTGCTTGAGTCACAAGTAAAATTTGTATATTTCCCAAAGCAAACATGAACACCTCACCTGATCAAATTAAGAGATTTTTTTAAGATGGGTTATACATTTGATTAGGTGATCTAATCACGTCCACGTCCACGTCCACACACTCACAACACACCAGCCGAGTGAAAAATATTGTTTTCTTGATCCTAAAAAAGGTTTGTTTCAAAATGAATTGCATATAATTAATAACTCCTCAAATGGAGATATCATTTAAGAATTTCTCACGAAGAACGATTATTGCAGACACTTCCTCCCGTTACACAACAATGATTGAGCCATTTCTCGAATCTATAGTGCTGTCGAATTATGAAATGTCCACATAAAAAGAATATGAAATAACACTACCTAATTGAAGAATAAGTATATATGCCCCATTTCTTCTCATAAAAAAATATATAAAAAAAAAGAAAAAAGAAAAGAGAAAAAAAAAAAAAAAAATATGCCTCATTTAAGTTTCTGCTAATTAATATTCTCGATGGGAAAATATAAATATTTAATATACACACACAACAAAAAAAAAAAAAAAAAAAAAAAAAAAAAACTCATGCCAATAATTCCGTAACTGATACTGCCAATCTATTTTCAATCTATTGGCTGAATGAATATCTTCCCAGAAGTAAGGTCGGAGAAATTCAAATAGATTTGCAGGTAGAATCATCCATATATATATAAAACAACATAGATTTGCAGCATATATATCAAAACACAAATTCACTAAAAAAAAAAAAAAAAACCATACTTGGAGGAAATGGTGATCGATTAAACACTGATATATTTGCAGCAGCATAAATACATAATCCATATATAAACAACATGTAAAATAATCTCCATTATTCAAGTACGTACCGTATCGTTTTCTCCATTCTTCGAAGAAGGGGAAGAGAGCCGATCCACAGTTGTGAAAAACCGGAGTACTACTATGATCATTAATGGCACTGCTAACTTTGGCCGCCGCTTTATCCTTAGCCTTCTTCATTTCCAATGCGTTACCAAAAAGAAACTTTTGGCTGGGTCCATTGATCCCTTGCTTCCTCAACGCAGATCGAAGACTTTCAGGCTTGCCAATTAGTGCGTTATAGAGACGCAACAAGAGTCCCAAAAGGAGAATAATTGTCGCTGTTGCCAACACTCGAGCCCAGAAATAAAATTCCATCATATCCTTGAGAATTCAATTTTTGGCTATATAAACTTGGTGGTGGGTTGTTTTTGTTCTGGATACATATTGAGGTGTGATCTTGAGGCCATATTTATAGTGAAGGAAATGATGAAAAGGAACTTGAGAATTGTGTGCACTTAGCTTAATTGCTTTCAATTTTTTGACCTTGTTAATTACTACTAGTATCCATGTAAGACACGGTTAAACAGACAAATTGTTACTTTTTAGTGACTAAAAAGGGCTTCCTCAAATTATTAAAAAAAAAAAAAAAAAAAAAAAAAGACTAAAAAGGGCAGGAATTTTGGGGCGTTTATTTGTATAGCATTAGCAGACTCCACCAGAGCACGGGGCAGATCCAAGAATTTGATTTAGTGGGTTATCATAATCTAAAACTATTATTTTTTTATTCAGAAATTTATTACGGTGGGCTTACAGGAGCCTAAAATTGCTTTTTAAACGACGAAATAATAATTGTTAACAATAAAACTACATGGTCTTTATAATTAAGTAAAAATTAATGGATCTCGGTGCACACGTGACTTCTTCGATAAAGTGTCATCTCTGCACAAGTGCTTGCACAATAAAATCGATCTTTTATAAATCGGTTTTAAAAGCAAAAACAGACTTCATGTAGAATCGATTCTGAATCGACCTTGAAAAAATTGATTTTTAGCTTCAGAAACGAATTTTAAAATATCGATTTTGTGAAAACGATATGATACATAGGTAGGTGGGGTGCAGCGGTAAAACGAGTAAGACGCAAATAATAGTACGGTGTTTACCTTGCATGCTTTAAACGTACAAATAACATCTTGTAAATCTTTATAAAAAAATGTTTAGAATCTTGCATATTTAATGTATTGTAAAATGATACACCTTATAATTTTATGATTGATTTTTTTTTCTAAATATTTTGTTATACCTTTTTATAAATAAACCTAGGGGTATGCCAGTTTTCAAGACAAAAAACAAAAGGGTACTAACAAATGGAGTGTTTCAAGAAAAAAAAAATTACAATTTGTTAATTACTACTACACTATCCATGTAAGACTCGGTTAAAAAGACAAATTGTTACTTTTTAGTGACTAAAAAGGGCAGGAATTTTGGTGCGTTTATTTGCATCACCGACTGCACCGGAGCACCGGGCGGAAGAATTTGATCTAGTGGGGTTATCATAATCTAACACTATTTTTTTTTTATTCAGAAATATATTACAATAGGGTTACCGGAGTCTAAAATTGCTTTTTAACGACGAAACAATATTTGTTAACAACAAAACTACATGGTCTTTAATCCCTTTGAGACAATTGCCAAAAAGATTTGTTTCAAAATAACTGAGGCAGTTACATTTCCAATTCAACATTTATTATGCTTTTCCTACATCTACCATTATTTATTAAGGAGTGAGAGAATAAATACAACATTGTATTAGTTAGACTAAGGGTTTTTTAGTCGAATTAAAACATTTACTCACATTCTTAATATGCGTGTTTCTGACAACTGCTCGGTTATTTCGGAACGGGGGGAGTATAATTAAACAAAAATTCATGGATCTCAGTAGGGTCACGTGACTCCCCCTTGGTAGGGTGTCCGCTCTGCTGGTGCACCATAATAGAATCGATCTTATGTAAGTCGGTTTTAAAAGAAAAAACCGACTTCACGCAGAATCGATTCTGGATCTACCATGAAAAAATTGATTTTTGGCTTCAGAATCGAATTTTAAAAGAACAATTTTAGGAAAGCGGTGTGATGCATAGGTAGGTGGGGTGCAGCGGTAAAACGAGTAAGATGCAAATAATAGTCCGTCTTTACCTTGCATGTTTTAAACGTACTAATAACATCTTGTAAACCTTTCTAGTTAATGTTTAACATCTTGTATATGTAATGTATTGTAAAATGATACACCTTATATTTAATTTTAAGATTTTTTTTTTACCTTCTTAAATTAAACCTAGACACATTATAAATACAATATGTATTACAAACACCGGTTGTCAATAAAATGTATAACGGTTTTCAAGAAAAAAACAAAAAGGTATAACAAATGGAGTGTTTCAAGAAAAGAAAAAAAATACAAATGGAGGAAGACATTGCTACGTAGGGAATGAAGACTATTTTAAACGGAAAATGCTTGCCTTGTTTGTCATAAGTCAACAAAAGGAGAAATAATAAATTCGGGAGCCGTTTACATTTTACATTTTCTTGGGATATTGTTGCCGGCCATGTTCTATGTGGGAAAGAAATTTTTTTTATGGAAAATTAGGGATAAGGACACAATCTGAAATATTATTAAGCAACAGGACAACTACATATTTTTTATAGGGAGAAGGACAATTGCATAATTTTATAATAGAAGAATGACATTGAATTAGAAAATCGGTGAATCTCCTAGTGAATCCCGAAATCGGTGAATTTCGATAGTGAATTTTGATGATGAATCCGAAAATCGGTGAATCCCGACAATGAATTTTGAAAATTAGTGAATTTTGACAATTGAATTTCGGCGATGAATTTAAGCGATGAATTTGAACACAAGTGAATTTCGATAATGGATAAATAGTTTTGTCCTTTATGCAAAAGTTTCAAAAGACCGTCCTTCTACTTAATTGATGAAATATTTTTGTCCTTCTCCCTCATTCCCCTTTTTTTTATAAAATAACCACTGTACCAAGCGACCTAATTACAGGTTGTCATTTGTAACATCTTACACACGATACAATTGTATCTTATTTATTTTTTTAAAAAACAAAATTTTATCATATTACAAAAAGTAAAAATAAAAGAATTTAAAATTTGTCACTTAATATAACATTCCTACGATAATTACACCATAAAATAAAAATCCGAAAGATTTCAACAATTGGTAAATATATTCTTTCTTTCCAAAATGAGTTAAATCTTATGCACCGTCCATTAAATGATTTGATGTAACGCGACAAACAAAGTGAGATACCTAGGAAGACTTTTTCATTTTTCATTTTTTTATGGGGCAATTGTTCATTCATATAGTATATTTCCAAAATTTCTTCTCTAAATGGTACTCCACAAAATAGAGTCGATAAAAAATAATGCAAAAAGATTATTAATTGGAAAAGATAAAAATACCCTTCAGTAAACTGTTACAATTTTAAAAATTCAAACACGGAGCTACAGGAAAAAAGAGGGAATAATTGCATACACTGTATCTGATGGGACACGTGTCGGCCACACAATCAAAACCAGTAATATTATATGGTTTTATGTGGCCAGAAATGAGCCACGTGGAATTACATAAATGGCTCACACCCAGGACTATATAAGTCCTTGAGGTCCTCATCAAAACCATAGTAATATCCAATTAAGTTGAAAACCCAAAAATTTTCCTCTCTACTTTCTCTCTCATAAAAATATGCCTAGAAACCCAAACCCCTGAATCTGGTACATGTTTATCTATGAATCTGGTACATGTTTATGAGAACGAGATAAAAAGAAAACTTATTAGAATGGATAGTGAAATATGGGAATAACCCTCCTTAAACCCCTGAATCTATCCGTCATGTCTTCCTTAACTATTGCTGAACATGGTTCATCATCGAAAATATCATGGGGCAATTGTTTATTATCGGAAATTAATTGCCTTAAAACATTAATCCCTGAAAAATGATCAACTGGAGTTTTTGACAACATGCCTTAAAACATTAATGTTAATTTAAGAAATGTTAACATCATGAACTAAGGATTGAAGGCTGAAACTGTAATCTGATTAATAACATTCAACAATGCAGGAGAATGCAATTTGTTGAATGGCCATTTATACATGAATTTATTAAGGGGGTTATTTGGACTTTATTTACTACTTGTGGCATTACTACTTGTACCACAAAATCTTGCTTTTGACACCACATGATTATTTTGATTATTTTTATACTTGTTACACTACACAATTAATAAAAAAAATTACTACCTAGACCACATATTTTTGAAATTATAAACAAGTCCTCTTAAAACCTCTATGCTAACATAAAACCTAAAACAACATAAAACATTTCATCATAAAACCTTTCATATCATCTTCATCACATTATCATCATCTTCATAACATTTTATCATCTTCACATTTCATATCATCTTCATCACTTCTTCACTTCTTCACTACATCATCTTCTTCCTCTCTACATACATTCATGGAAGCTTCAACATCTCCAAATTCGAATTTTGAAAGTCAAAATTTTGAATCAATTCATAACAATGAACAACAAATGCATTGTGATATGGAAGAGCCAAAAATCTCACTTGAAGATATACCATTTTCAAGCCAAGTTGAGAAGAAGATGGCTTCCTCAAATATGGTAATTTCTAGGTTGAAAATTTCGTTTTTTATGTTCATTTTGTGGTTTAAGTGAATGGGTAATCTTCCTACATACATATTATCATGTTTAGAGGTCATGAATGGAAGAAAATGGTGTTATTTCGCCATTTCCGATCACCTCAGGGATTCGCCGTCGTTTTTTACGTCTGGCGGCGTCAATGGCAACCTCGTGGACGTCACCCATCACCGGCGCCCGTATTTAGTAACGCCAGAGGCGAGGGCGTTTGCAACACCGAGAGAAGATGTATATGCATGTCCAAAGCGTTAGCCTAGAGGATCTTTGCTTAGGCCGCGATAACGTCAATGTGGTGACGTTTTGTTTCCCAACGTCAAACTAGCCGGCGTTTACGTGTCCATTTACACGTCATTTGTAAAGCGTTTTCTTGACACTTACATGCAAAGGTTTCCCAAAAGCGTCACTCAAGGGACGTTTCATTTTAACCCCAACGTCATCTTAGCTGACGTTCTGGTTCTGTATTTTTTCATTTTGCCAACATGTGTTTTACTTGATTTTATTACTATTGAATCCATAGAAACAATGTGATGACGCAAATCATGACAAAAGCAATGATGAGGGGCGATAGTAGGCGGCGAGGAGGAGTATTTGAAGGTGAGAAACTATTAAATGGATATGTTATCTTCTTATTCTTCTCCAATTGACTATGACAAAGATACGTTTCCTTGCGCTTTTGGTGATAAAATGATTGAAGAAGATCAAGAAAATCTTGAAAGTTCGAGATACCGCACTCACAATAATGGATGAGCCACGTGAAGAGTTATCACTCGATTTGACTTCAATTTTCACAACTGATCAAGTAAGTCTCTAAAACTTATACTATTTAAATGTATGTGATCTTTAAACTTGAATTGGTATTCATTACATTCATATTTTAATCACAGGTATTTGATTCACATGAAGCCGCCACCAAACACCTCAAGGCATTGGCAGAGAGAAAGCGTTGTCATTGTGAAAAAGAGATCCAACATGACCGAAAGCGGACACATTTCATTTTATTCCAATGTGAGAGGGGTGGATTGCCAAGAGAATATGAGAAAAAGGTTGGCGGTACCGGAAAAAATAAGCCAAGAGAATCGTCTACGAAGAAATGTGGTTGTCCGTTTCTATTGAAAACCTTGAAGGATAACTTTAGGGAGGTGTGGACCGTTAGAGTATTGAATGGTGTACATAATCACAAGGTATTAAATTATGAGGAGGGTCATGCATACCTTGGCGGATTGATAGAGAACAAGTTGATTTTGTTGCAACAATGACTCATCAATGTATTTTGCCTAAACATATACTACGTATGTTGAGAGATAAGGATAAGAAGAACTGTACTTCATCAAAGGCGATCTACAATGTTCGTTCTAAGATAAAGAAGAAGGCACGTGCGGGCCGTACAGTGATGCAAGAGGTTTTCAAATTGGCAGATAAGAACACATCATTCGTGGAATGTAGGCATGACGAAGGAAATGTAGTGAAAGATGTTTTTTGGGCCTTTAATGATAGCTTGTCTCTTGCAAGGTGCTTTCCTACTGTGATGCTCATGGATTGTACATACAAGACGAACAAGTACAAGATGCCCCTCTTGCAAATTGTTGGCGTTACGTGTACGGATATGTCATTTTCGATTGGATTTGCTCTACTTTGTTTGGAGAGGGAAGAGAACTACACGTGGGCTTTGACTATGCTTCGGAAAGCAATTGGTGAGAAAAGTGATCAAACATGTTGTATCGTGACGGATAGAGAAGAAGCATTAATGAACGCTTTACGTGTGGTTTATCCAAAAGCAAAGAACTTGATATGCAGGTGGCATATAGAGAAAGGTCTTGTGGCGAATCTGAAGACGAAGACTACAAGTGAAGTTTGGCAAGACTTGATGACTGCTTGGACAGAGGTTGTTCAATCAGAATCAGAAGATGAGTTGAATGAGAGATTGGAAGAGTGTAAGAAGATTTTTAGTGAAGGCGCTTTGAGTTATGTCTCTTGTACATGGTTGAGCATACATAAGGAGGCATTCGCTCTCGCATGGACCAACTCTGTTTTTCATTTGGGAAACACATCAACCTCGAGAGTCGAGGGAATGCATTCAGTATTTAAAAACTGGCTAAAAACTGGGCTTGGGGACTTGGTTGCAGAGTGGGAAGCCGGTCTTTGCATGATCGATCAAGAGATCAAAAACATCAAAAAGTCATTCGAGAAGTCTGTTTTCATGGAGCCAAAAAATTTAAAGATGTTGTGTTGTTTAAAGAGCTTAAACATCGTGTATCCATATACGCATTGGGCTTGTTGTATCTTTGAGTTGGAAAAAACCAATGATAGCGATCGTTGAATAAAGTGCCGATGTAGTATTCGAAAGACACATGGTTTGCCGTGTAGACATGAGATGGCTAGATTTAAGAAGAAGCCATTTGCATCCCTTTATCGCCTATCCATATTCATTGGAAGACCCTAGATATCAAAGGGCCACCTCCAAAGGAATCGAGTTAGACTATTTGCGATTCTCGAATGCCTTAGAAGAAGAAAAGTTGAAGATGGCAGATCTTTGGGAGAGACAACGGTTGATCGTGAAGATACGTGACATTTGTCAACGGTTGATCTTGTTTTGCAAGAGCCAAAAACAAAACCACGAGTCGTGGCCGCCTAAGGGTTCCGGAAACAAGAGGAAGTTAGTTGAGGACTCATCAACTAAAAGAGAGATGAGCAAGTTTGAACACGTTGAGAAAGAATTATCGAGTGTGAATGCCGCGTGTGAAGGTGTTTCTTCCGCCCCAACTCCACTGCAGATCGAAGGTGCTTCTAATGTCAAAAAGAAAAAAATCCTAATGACTCGAGCGGCATCCAAAGGTAGAATGCCAAAGGTTCCAAAGTTTGAGTGTAAAGTATCTTCTACCGTTGGAAACAGGTATCTTAAAGAGTTTCCACCAAATGTTCATGAGCACATTACGTCCCTGGTTGATGTAGAGGGTGATGGAAATTGCGGGTTTAGAGTAATAGCACATGCAATTGGTCTTACCGAAAACGACTGGCCAGTGGTGAGAAAAGCATCGCATTATGAACTGATGACGGACAGGGATCATTATATTGCATTATTTGGCGGACAAGAATGGATCTACGAAAAATGCATGGATTGTGTTTGTCATGAAAAAGGAGCATGCGGAGTAGAAAAGTATTTTGACAGTCACCTTGGTTGGGTTGTGTGTAATGCATATGGTGTGTCCGCAAGCATATTGTCTGTCTCGCATGGAAACCAAACATTCTTTCCTAGTAAGAAAAAACCTTCGGTTTGGCCCTCTCTCCATATATGGATGGGGTTATGCAAGGGTATCCATTTTGTTCGTTTGTTTATGAAAGATACTTGTCCACTTCCTAGAGTGAGCGTAAATTGGCATAAGGCTCGGATGTTGGAAGCAAATGAATGGTATGAGAAATATCAACATAGGATCGATTTATGGCAGGACGTGGTGAAGGATCATTGGATGGGGGATCATATTGATTTGGACAATCTATCTGACTGACCGGGGTGTACGATGGAACAGGCTTTTGTAAATTCTAATGCAATAGGTTGAACTGGTTTAATGTATTTTTGGTATGATTGTCTGCTAAGAAAGGGAAAAATGTTGGGTTTAGGCTTTTGTAAATTCAAATGCAATAGGTTGAACTTGTTTAATGTATTTTTGGATAGAATTTTGTTGAAATGTGTGTTTATCTGCTGTTGAAATGTGTGCTTATTTGGATAGAATTCTGTGGTATGATTGTGTGTTAAACAAGGGGAAAATGTTGGTTCTGGGACACAGAACGTCAGGACCATGGACGTTCCTAAGGTATTAGCAACGTCCTCCCAGATGACGTTTCAAGCCCGGAGAAAAAAATGCTCTCTGTACCCAATAAACGCAGAGATGTCAACTAAAATGACGTTTATATGGAGTCAGGAACGTCGGTTATGTTGACGTTTTATTCTCCAAAAAATCAACCAAACCCAGTATTTAAAAAACCTTCAAACGTCAGGCACAGGGACGTTCCTAAGGTGTGAGAAACGTCACTCCAGTTGACGTTTAAAGCCTAGGGAAAAAATGCTCTGCACCAAAAAACGCGTAAACGCCCACCGGTGACGTTTATATGCACTCAGGAACGTTTGTTATTTTGACGTTTTATGCTCCACAAAAATCAAACTCTCTATTATTAAAAATACTTAAAACGTCAGTCAGAGTGACGTTCCTAAGCTGTGAGAAACGCCTCTCGACCGGCGTTTTGAAGCAGATTCAAGACAAGTTACATTTCAAATAACACAAGCCAAAAAGCAAACCAAACCCAACCTAATAACAATCTAATCCCACAAATCCCAAACATTAAACTTATGAAATCCCAATCTAATCCCACAAAACCCAATGTACTCACACAAATCCCAAACATTAAACTTATGAAACCAATGAACGTGTCAAAGTTATCAACGTGCCAAAGTTATACACGTGCCAAATTTATGAACGTGCAAGAGTAACAACAAACCCTAAACCAAAGTTATAAACTAAGTTTTTTCGCGAGTCCTCAAACGCTTCTTTGCTCTTTCATCTTGTATCGACTAGATTCTTGAAGCTTCGACTAATCGTCATCTTCAACCTCTTGTGTACATACACCATGAGTCGAGGAACTCTTACGCCATCCAAGCGCTTTCAATAAATCCTTCTTATTTTTTAGAAGCATTTGCAATCGCATCTCGTACCGCATCAATCACTCTACCCTTGCATTCATCCTCCTACATGTTAAACATTCAAACGTTCATTAAATTGAAAAAGGAAACAACAAAATAGATTGTATATTCAAATACCTGTCTTGAATCTCGTTGCTCCTTTCTTTTGCTGACACCGGTCAAACGACGCACGGCAACACCTCGATACCAGGTCATGTACTCAGACGTGCATTCCCAATCAAACCTGGATTTTCCCATCCTTTGTTCCTTATTGACTAGATGATTTGCAAAATGGATGAAGTCATCGTCGCGTGATTCATGAGTGACGTTGTACTGTTTCGCCTTTCCGCTTCGATTTGATGCCTTTGGAGGAATTGGTGACTGAGGGATAGCTTGAATATGGCCAAATTGACGAACTACACGGTTTGGGTGATACACCTCTTCAATGTCCAATGTCCTTATGCACCCATAGAACCAACATACGTCATTCTCAGACACCGTTCTCAATTGCCGATAAGCATCCCAAACAACCTACAAATTGGAAGATAATGTAATTTGAACATAACCAGACAAGTTACAACCTACAAGATAAATTTAGTTAACTTACTTCTCGGGCCTCCATCAAGTCCAAGTCCTCTCTTGTATGCCTTAACAATGACAATGCCACAGTGTCATTCATTCCCGGAACATTTTTCCACTTCAATGTCCGTACCATCTCCCCTTCAATGAATTTCGTGTTTGGTGGAGGTCGCAATGAAGGAAAATGTTCGTACACCCATGCCTGCAAAACACATTTCTTTAAGCATTCAAACTTAAACACTACGAACAAAAAAATAATGTAAAAAACAAGTGTTACCTCCAGCAATGTTAGGTATCCAGAAATTCCAACAGTACTGTTCCTAGTTGCCTTTCGATAAATTGCCGGTAAAGATTTGCCGGTGTGGCAAAGACCCAAGCCCAATCACCAACCTTATCCAGATCCCGTAGAAAATGAAGGTAGTTAATGTTTATCTTATCACCACTACGGTCTTGCATCAAAGTACATGCAAGAAGATACAACTGATATCCGCGCACAGCTTGATCCACAGTAACTATCCGCGCAGGCTGACCGGAACTCGATCCCTCACCCTGATTGCTTCTCACACCGCATTTACCCGCAAGATCGTTTCTTTAGCCAACTTTTCGACAGTCGTAGTCCACCAACATGTTCTAACTCCTTTGTCACTTCTGCTATTGGAATCCCTAACATCTCGTGAACAAATGTAACCGGGTTTTCCTCTTTTGTAAACTCATAGTTCACGACCATTCCATCGACTGGTAATCCTGTGATATGTCGCACATCGTCTAATGTGATGGTCATCTCGCCGAATGGCAAATGGAAGGTGTTTGTTACGGATTCCACCTCTCAACAAAAGCACAAACTACCACACGATTTGCTTGGGTATATGAAGAATGTACCAGATTGTACAACCGGTTAGCTCTCAGCCTTGCCTTGAATTCGTCACATTCTTCATCGATCTTCCATATCTTCAAGGAAGAAGTGTACTGCTTGCATCCAATTATACCTCGGTCCTGTACAAATGATTTTATATATATGGTTAGATACGTGAAAAAAAAATCAGTTCACAAATATGTAATAAGATTATAAACCTAAAAAACTTACATTCTTATTCAACAACGCCAGAACCAACATGCTCCTTCCAATCCTTCCCCAATAGAACATCAGTGTCCACCACCACACCATCATCATCGCCGTATTCTAAACACTCCGTTCATTCGCCTCGCCGGTGCCCCTGGTACTTACGGATGTCTGGCCCTATACTTGCCGCAAAGAATATACGATGCCTCACCTATAGTGGCCCCGGCCGAATGGCTCTTTGTTCAGTAATGCCACAAAGAAGTGCTAGAATCGCAGCGAGATCAATCGCCCTGAATGAGGCCGCACTCGATTGTGTCTGAATGTCCACTGACTCAGTGGTGGCACCAGAAGTACTAGAATCTGCAACTGGATCAACTGTCGCAGAAGGAGGCAGCACTCCCAACTGTGTCTCCATCTCCGCTGACTCACTGGTGGCACCAGCAGTTCTAAAATCTGCAACTGGATCAACTGTCTCAGAAGGAGGCTGCACTCCCGATTCTGTCTCCATCTCCACTGACTCAGTGGTGGCCCCGACACTGGAATCAACTGTAAGTGAAGGAGCCTGCACTCCCAACTGTGTCTCAGTGGTCTCAACTACCTCTCATCTCGTCACTCTACACCGGCCTCGATTGGCTCGGGCCGCATGTCCTATCTCTACTTGCACATTCTGTAGTCGTTTACTCCTTCTTATATATGGCACACTTGTATGTTCTGAAACAGTACTAGGCTGAACTTGAGCTTCGAGGGGTGCCTCCGCACCACCTTGATCCACCGCGGTACCTTCATCGCTATCTGCAAAGCGTACAGTCTTACCAGACCTCGTCTTAGTCATAATTTCCTACACATGATACATGAAATAAATTGTCGGTTAAATGAAGAAATCAACTAACAAAAAAAAGTAGACATTTATAAACAAAGCTGAAGGATAAGATATAAACCTCATACAATGTAACATTAACAATAATTTCATAAACAAACTCATAAAAGAGACTAACCCTAAAAAAGTAATAAAAAAGGCATAAACAACATCATATAATCCTATTAACAAAATTATGGTAATCAATTAACCAATGTAACCTCTAAACTAACCCTAAACCCTAATTTGTCCTGAAACGTCACCACAGCTGACGTTGAACAACACTTTACAACGTCAGTACTACTGACGTCTAAGGAATAACAGAGTAGCAAGCCAATGTTCTAAAACGTCACCACCCCTGACGTTGAAGACACAACTAAAACGTCAGCTCTAATAGCGTTCCAGGGATAGCCTAATTTCCTAAACTCACAGTATGGGACGTCAGTGTGGGTGACGTTGAAACCTACAACGGGCGTCGCTCACACAGACGTCCCCTGTTTCATCGTCTTCTCCGACCTCACAACCGGAAAAATGGCCGGAATTCACAAAATACAACCCAAATAACATCAATCAAACTAACCAATTACATACAATGTAAACCCATTACATCAAACACAAATTCACTTCCATTTAAACACAAATTCACAAACATTCAAACATATTTTCAAGAAATGACATACCTTCAATAAATTCAATGTATTATTCTTCTCTCCTTCTTCTTTTGTTGTAACTCTCCCTTCTTCTTCCCTTCTTCTTCCTCTTCTCTTCTCTTCTCTTCTCTTATGTTCTCTTTCAATTTTCGTTATACATTTGAGCTTAGCGGCAATGGAGTTTTTTGGGGAAGAAGTTAGATGGTTTTTTCAATTTAAGTGGTGGGAGTTTTTGGGGAGGAAGGTAGATGAGTTTTGTATAATTTTAGGGAGAATAAAATGTGTATGTATGTAGTAGTTGTTATTTAATTAGTGTTTTGTATAATTTTAGTATTTTGTATAATTTTAGGGACTAAAGTGTAGTATTTTAATTTTTTATTTTTTTTTGTTGTGTAAGTAGTAGTTATGTGGTGTGTCAAAGTAAAAAAAAAATATTCAAGAATGTGGTGCAAGTAGTAAATAGGGGGGTCCAAATAGAACCCCCCTTTATTAAATATATATCGTAAAAAAAATGGGTTATTTTTGTTTTTACGATATATGGGGCTATTTAGGGAATATTAATTTATTTTGGATAAGGTTGTGTTCATGATACTATATACACAAGAACTCTTGTAGAAATACTATTTTAAAAAAATCTTTTCAGAAAGTATTAAATAAACAATTTCCCCTTTTTTTTATTCATATGAATGTTTTGTTTTCTAGTTTCATATTGAAAAGTAGCATTTCATAAGTTCTTACTAAAATTGTATTAGACCGACACTTATTCTAATTAATGGTAATGCTACCTTCACAAACACTTAGACACAACATGATTTTAAGTCGTTGATTGTGATGAATTTACGTTATGATCACTAACAATAGTATTACTGTGACGTCTCATTCCCGCATACCGAGTCTTTGTCCGAAAATTGACGTCTGACACGTATAACATTAAATATTTCTATTGTTACACATATCATTACGTCATCATATCAAATAAAAGCAACGCGGAAGCTCAAAGGATCCAGGTAAAGCATACAAGGATCTAAAGAAGTTACAATACTGTACAACTAAAAGATAGAAAATATATCTTACAACAACGAAAAGAACTTACAACATATGAAGTCTTACAAACCAAAGGTAAACTTGTCTTACAACATATGTCTTAAACAAAGTCAAATAAAAGTACAACATGTCTTAAGAGAAATACATAGTCATTACAAACCATCGATAGATATTAAAGAATGATAATAAACTTCTAAACATAGCATAGCATAGCTCAAACGTCCTCCTCACCATTGAACTTGGGATCATCCTGCACATCTTCTCGGGAAGGGAAAACATCCAGACATTCAAATGTGGTAAGTACCTAGCGTAATTAGCAAGAGATAGAAGCTATTGAGCAGGGAAATTGGTAAATAAAGCCACTGTATGCTCTGACAATTTTTTTTAGGTCAAACAGTTTCTGACATTTTTTTCAGGTTCACCGTCCAAATTTGGAGGATTTCGTCCAAATACAGTCAAAACCGTCCAAGTTTTGATAAATTTCGTCCCAATCCACCCAATGGCCAAAATGGAAAGAAACCGTCCGAAATTCGGACGAACTGTCCAAATTGTGATGATTTCCGTCCAAAGTTGGACGGTGCGTCCAACTTTTGGACGGTTACCGTCCATTTTGGCCAAAACATGAAGACCGTCCAAATTTGGACGGAATCAATTGATCTATTCGTCCAAAGTTGGACGCCGTGTCCAAATTTGGACGGAATCGTCCAATTTGAAACCCTTAAACTGTCTTCTTCCTCATTTCACAACCTTTTCACCTTTGAAACCCCTAAACAGCCGATTTGGACGATTTCTGAGCAAGACGATTTGGACGATTTACAGAGCCTTCAATCCTTCATGTTCTCAGAGCCAAATTTGGACGATTTCACCATGGCTAATCCTTCGTCTTCGCAAAGCTTAGAAGCACCTTCTGTGAGTGTTTATGGTTTAATCCTTATTTTTTTGTGATGTGTTTTTTTTGTCTATCAATATTGTTTACGGTTTTCTTATGTGTTTTTTATATATTTGTATATCAATCTTGATTTATTTGTGTATATTGTTTTGTATATATTGCCATATATTGTCTATATTTATATTGTTTTGTATATGAATATATGTGCAGATTCTTGGGGCAGGAATTTTTGGAAACATATAGATATTTCCAATAGTGTTATAGGCTTTAGGGTTTAGATTCGAATTCATTTATTGTATGATTATATGTATGATTTAGGGTTTAGATTCGAATTCATTTATATGTATGATTATTGACCGTAGAAATCGAAATGATATGTATGATGTTTAGAATTCGAATGGATATGTATGAACATCAATAATATGTAAATAATAGCGTAGGGTTTTTGGTTTATTGATGTTTAGGGTTTATTGATATTGATGTTCATGTAAAATTCGAAAATTCATGTATAATTAAGAGAATATCATGTTTCATGTTCAATAGTGTGTTAGTTTATTGTTGGATTTGAATTCAATTCATGTATGGTATGATTAAATTTATGATGAGGTTTTTAGAAGTAAATTTATTTTTTTATTGGTGTTCATGTAAAATTCATTACGTGTGAGAGTATGTATGATAGTGTTATAATTTTTGATTTGATAATGTAGTGTAATTTATGATAGTGTAATGTATGATAGTACATGTCTTTAGTATAAATGCCCTTGAAATATCGGTAACAAGAATGGGATTTAAAAAATTGAAACTAACGACAAATTAATGTTGTTTAAAAATACAAGAACGAATATCTCGAACTGAATTCCATGGTACGCCTCGGCTTGATGAGGTTCTGAATTGCATGCTTTCCCTAGGGTGTTTTCGATTCCTTCTGATCCGCTGTGTCATGCCTAATCCCCAGGCTTTGTATTGGGGCTCCTGGTAGGTAGCTCGTAGAAAATTTCATTAGGTCTGCTCAACAGAGCATCTTTCCTGTCCCCAGCAGCCTGGTAAATCCTCAGCCGGAAGTGAGGCACCCGTTACATTGTCAATATAAGTTCTGTTCTTCCGGCTCCGTCCCACATCTGTTCTCCTCGTCATCATCAAGTATTCTATGACGTTGGTAAAAACACTACTCTCTTCTTCTGTTACCCCCTCTCTAACGTTACAACACAACACAACACAAAACAACGATGTTCCGAAAAACAAAAACAAATGATATGGCATTTCGTTATATATATATATATATATATATATATATATATTACATATAGATACTATACATATTACCCTTGTCTTTTGTGAAGGGACCAGAGTAAGTTTTGCACCTACCACCAAGACACTGGGCATGAGCTGGACAACTGTAGAGATTTTCAACGCGATGTGGAGGCAACATTTGCGGAAGGGAAGTTAGATGAGGTTGTGGAACGACCTCGCTATGGCGAATGCCGAGGACGACGAAGATTTCAACCAATATCACAATTGGCAGGGAGAGCCCTAGCGGAGAAGAGACCAGTATCCAGAAAAAGGCCAACAGATGGACAATCGGCCAGTCAACACCATCAACACTATCGTTGGAGTCCCTAGCAGCGTATTCGAGGTAGGCAACCTAAGCGCCCGAGCAGGGGGCGTACAGGCGAACAGAGAAAGTCAAATCCTGTTTCAGGAAGTAAGCTATGGACCAAGGGACTCACTCCCCTTGGTTCCGAACAATGAAGGTTTAGTCATAGAATTTGTGGTTAATAAGAACCTGGTGAAGAGAGTTTGCGTTGACACTGGCAGCGCCGTCAACGTCTTATAGTTTGCAGCTTTTCAGGCTATGAATCTCAAGGAGTCTGAACTGACTCATGTTTCAGCACCCTTGTTCGGATTTGCAGGTCCTCATGTTCATCCCATGGGGATGGTGCGGCTCGCGACAACGTTCGGGAAAGAGTCGGTGGGAAGAACTCTAATGGTCAACTACGTCGTGGTCAAATCATCGTCAGCATACAACATTATAGTGGAAAGGCCTGCCCTGATTGACCTTCGGGCCATGATCTCCCCAGCTCACATCAGTCTAAAGTTCCCGACCGCCCGCGGATCGGTTGAAATCAAAGAGGACCTGGAGGTTGCTCAAAGTTGCTATGCGGCCACTATCAAAGACAAAGAGATCGTTTTGGCTTGACCGGTTCGGCAAGTTTTTATTATTTATTTATTTTTCCAGGCTATTTCTCATTTCAACACTTTAGTTCTGTTTGTCTGTTTTCACTATCTGTCTTGGATATTTCTGTTTCAATTCCGCACTTTGGTTTCATCCTTTTCACTATCAGCACTGGATATTTTTGTTTCATTGAATAATTTTTACTTTGCGTCGCTTACGTGCTCCTTTTCCTCGTTTTATAAGTCCCTAAGGGTCATCTAACAATATACCCCACGATAAAAATTCATGAGAGAAATCAGTCCGACCTGACCCGGCTCGTTATGCTTTTAAACGAGAAGTCAGTACTAGCCTGGCCCTGCTCGTCCTTCAAGCTTCATGCGAGAAATCAGTCCGACCTGGGCCTGCTTTCCATGCTTTTAAAGGAGAAGTCACCACTAGCCTGTCCCTGCTCGTCCTTCAAACTTCACGCGAGAAGTCGCGCCGTACTGTTAAGTTTAACCCCTTTAACCTTACTTAGTTTGTCCTAAGGTCAGTTCGACTTAGTCCTACTTGTCATTGGCTAACATAGAACTAAAGCTAACTTGTCTTGTGAAAATTCAATGCTTAACTTATAGTTAACCGAGCTCGCAAATAGAGCTCGGCCTTATATACAAACATAAGTGTGCAGTTTGAAAACTCAGGGTCGTATACTTGGGGGCATACCCCTCTCCATCAATAACTAACTAGGCCTTGCCCCTCACAAATTAACAAGTAACTTGATAAGGCTTACAAATATCCGAACCCACGCGTTGGGCTCGGCCTCATAAATACAACTACACAAGCAAAAGTATGCCATCCAAATATTCAGAATAATGAATGGCATACTGGGGGACAACACCCCATTAACAATAACCAACCCATCAACAGTAACAAACAACTCAAGACAAGTAGAACACTACACCAAACAAAAAACAACAATCAACAATAATAATAAAAACAACCGATGTTCAAAAGATCTAATTCTTTACCAAAGTATCAAACAAATTCTTTAATAAACTTCTCAGCTCTAAGAATCAATGGTAGGACTCTTCTGAGGCTCGGATGATGGAGCCGAGCTGGAGGTAGCAGCCGGTTGGATGGCATACTTAGACACTATGTCCACCCCAGCCTTGAAGTCCTGCACGCGCTCGGTGTAGACCGTGCCCATTCATTGCATGTATTAGACCTTCTTAGGAAGGTCATCCAGCACAAGGGAAGGATATTGAATCCTCACCTCGTCCACTCCCTGGGTATACTCATGGTTGAGGACAGGGATTAGCAGCACCTTTAAGGCCTCGGCGAAGTCCGCCGAAGCCTTGTACTCCTGAATAGCCTCGGTATAACGAATCGGGATCGTGGCTTCCAGATCGGCCACTTTTGCATGGAGGTCGGTGACCTCCTTCTCTTTTGTCTTCTTCTCCT
Organism: Gentiana macrophylla; assembly: GCA_026214975.1. Taxonomy (NCBI): domain Eukaryota; kingdom Viridiplantae; phylum Streptophyta; class Magnoliopsida; order Gentianales; family Gentianaceae; genus Gentiana; species Gentiana macrophylla. The sequence continues at coordinate 63,892,649 of CM047811.1, forward strand.
CAACCATCTCGCTTTCCAAGGACTTCAGCTCACCTTCTTGAGCTATGAGTTGAGCTTACAGGGCCTTCATCTCCGTATTCCTGGCTCGAGCAGCCGTCTTGATTTCCTCTCGAGTCTGCCTCAGCTCAGCAATCTTAATCTTCTGGGCAACTGAGTCTGTAGAGGCCTTGCCTAACCTCTTGAAAACCTCCTGGCCAATCGTGCCCCCTGAAAAAATAGAGAGAGAAAATTAGGATCATATGTAGCTCGGTTCTAAAACAAAAAGAAGTAATGAGAGAACGCCTACCAGTTCCACTGTCTTGCAGCCAATAATCGCCATTTCTTCATCAGACATATTGGCGACCCGCTGCTGTTTGGAGGTAGATTCTTCCTGAGCTCCCTCGAGAGCTTTAGACTTACTTTTATTTGAGGAACGACCCTCATACGAGGTCGGCCTCGGACGCACCGTCTTTCCAGCAACCAGCCCCTTCTCAGTAGCTCTCTCATGAGCGTCTTGATCGGCTTGCCATTGAGGTGGAGCAGGCAAAGAAACACCTGCCCTAACAGCATCCACAACAGGACGGCGTTGACTCGGGCTGACGAACCATCACCTCTCTCTCTGCTCCAGTAAGTAGGTCAGCAAAGTCAGCCACTGCAAGTATAAACAAAATGTTAGTCGGACAAAAACATAAGTACAGCGGCAAAGCAAAACTACAAGGGAAAAGATCCTACAGGTCTTCCACTCGGTATTAGAAAATTCCATGTAGGGGTCGGGCCCCGCATCCTCTAACCGAGCTGCTGAAATCAGCTCATTGTACAAGTTCTGCCATTCGATAGAGTACCTAGACTCTTGAATCTTCTCCACTAAGGTGTCCGGCATCTCCGGACGATCGAATTTATACAAATCAGGCATATTCCACACACTCAGCACCGGATGACCTTCATGACGCGCATAGAAGAATCTCTCCTTCCATTGTTTGAAAGAATCATGCCTGTAGGAAGTATGGGAATGTTGGATGAACGGCCCTGTCTTCTAGAAAAGTAGTACCGGTAGGGGTGGTCTTTTACCCCTACCCGGTAGTAAAAGTGTCTGAACTTCTTCACGGTAAACTTCAGGTTTAGCAGCCGACACCAGATAGGAAACCTTATGATGGCCCTGATGCCATTGGGGGCTATCTGGGAAATTCTGAGTCCATAGTGCCGGATACCTCGAGGAGTGCAGGGCAGAAAGGTAGCCTCAAACCTACCTTAAGGTATTCCCGGTGAACTGTACAAAAACCTTTCGGCGGGTCCGGAGCAAATAAATGATGTTCCGAAGGCAACTTCGGAGCAAATCTTTTTTGTCAACCCCATACCTTTCGCATATCTCGTCCAGGTCTTCTTGATTCAGAATAGACCTAACATCTCTACTATCCGCAATAGCCATCTCGAAGAAGTCGAGCTTAGGGTTCCGGTGAAAATAAGGTTTATATCTAAGGACAAGGGAAATCAAGCCACGAAGTTAAATTGCGAGAAGAAAAGAAACTTACTTGAAAAAGTAAATATTGGGAGACGAAGAATGGCAATCAGCAACCGGCAGTAGATCTTCTGGTTTAATAAGCAACGCTGCTATGAAACGATTGATCTGACGGGGTTATAACCCCCCGCTTATCTCGAAAAATGGCCTCAGTTAGTGTTAGTGGGAAACGACGCCTCGATTCCCGGTACAGCTGTAATGACCTCACAACTAGCTTTTCCACCTGGCAATGCGAAATTCAAACCCTATAAGTTAAACACCCGAGTCGAAACGCCACGCTGGCAGATCTTAGCCGACTAACCAAAGATCGGCTGGACCTAGGGGGCTTGTGACGATGCCAAGAATTGATCTTACCTACGTGGCACCTCCATAGTGGCTCAGCCTTAAGTATAGAGAGAAACTGTGCCGGATGTCCAAGTGGCCGGACTAGAGTAGCTCGGCTGTTGATCCCGTCTCCTCCAGATCAACCAATACTTAGGACCTTGAATAGCCGACACACCTGAGTTAAATCCCGACTTCCAAAGGTCGGCTTAAACTTGTACTCTAACCTACCCATGTCCGACCTTACTAGTAGGATCAAGTCTCTTTCAGACCCACCGTTCCACGCACCTAAGAGTCCAAGTTGATACCAGCTCGGCCATTCTCCCCGACCTTCGCAGGTCGGCCGAGACACAGAAGGGTTCAACCAGTTCAGCTTGGGCCATCTGAATCGGCCAGAGTTAATCTCTAATCATATTTCCCACATGAGTAATAAATCAGATAACTATGAAAAGAATCCTGAGTCATAAAGGCTCCAATCATTATCACTTAATACGAATATGTGAATATCATAATTATCTCCTAAAATCAAGGAGATTAACTAAACACAATCTTTTCCTTAGGGAACACATTGATCAGTGTCCATCATAGATACGCCACACACCACACGCTAACTCTAGGGCACAAGCCCTTCTATATAAACAATCCCTAAGGAACTACGAAGACTTGATTACAATCCCCGCATTAGATACATAGGCAGCTTCATCACTATCAAGTGCAGTCTAAATCATCCCTAAAACACCCCTTCTTTTCACTATTTTCTATATTGAAGGAGCATCATTGGGTTATCATCAAGAGAAAAAGCCTTTAAAGTTGATACAGACGAGTTTTTGGATCGTCAATCCTCGTCACCTATTGCGATTGCAGATAGGAGATTCAAATATTTTCATGACACCCAAAAGGGTCTGCCCGTCAGAGGTCATAGGAAACAAGATCAGCTCATGTGCACTGATCCCTTATGTGCATTTTCATCCTTAAAAACCAATAAAATAAATTAGAATAAAATATCCAAAACCGTACCCCTTTAAGACCTGCAGGTGCAAATAGAAGCCGTAGGGCAAAGCCTCAATGAACCAACGATCTCATTGCTATCTAAGGATCAGCCTAATGTGCGAAAAGACAATTAAAAAGATCACTCTCAGAATAGGAATCTAGATCCTCTAAGAACATCCACCCAAGAGACCCAGAAACGCAAAGGGCCAGCTGTGAGTGAAAGGCCACAAGCAACGTCTTCTAAACGTCCTTCCACCAACCCAGGGAACATTAAATCTGTGAGTACGTCTGTAAATCCTTTATATGATATATCCAATGCGTAGAACCAACACACCCCCAAGAGATGAAAGGCAAGAAAGGGAGACAAAACCGAGAGGCAACTGCACAAAGTAAAGCTGTTGTGAATGATCGGGTAAAAATCCCAAGTCGAAACCACCAGATAAAAATATTGGTGAGGAGTTGAGTAACCAACAGAGCAAAGAAGATGGAAGAAATGTAGGAGCATGGAGGTTGAGGGATGAACCTCCGGATGATCCAGGATTAAAGGATACCAATGTCCTACCCACAAATCTTTAATCCATGCGGATAGTTGTTTGGAATTGTAGAGGAGCAGGGTCAACTTCGTTTCTGACAAATTTGAAGGTCAGACTGTATGAACAGAAACCAGATATTTTAAGTTTTTTGGAAACACAGTAGTCGCAAGGCATGAAGGGTTATGAAGCAATCATATTCCACTAAGGTAATATGTGTTGAAGCTAAGGGTTATCCTGGGGGTATTTGGTGTTTTTGGCAAGAAAATAATGTTGATCTGAAACTGTTACCTAGCATAAATCAATGCCTTAATGTAGCAGTGATGCAAAATAGTGATGTGAAGTGGATCTTGTCTGTTATTTATGCTTCCCCAACTCTGGTTGTCCGTAATGAGAGTTGGACCTATCTTGAACGTCTATCAGGTATTCTGCATTATCCTTGGTGCTTAATAGGGGATTTCAATCAGGTAGTAGATCAAGTGGACAAAAGTAAGGGTCAGCCTCTGTGTGGAACTAATGCCAATAACATGCGACATATGCCTCAACAATGTGAACTGATAGGGATTCAATTTACAGGTCCGAGATTTACGTGGGCCGGGCCAACTTATAAAGGAAAACCTATTTTAGAAAGACTAGACCAAGCTTGGTGTACTTCGTCTTGGTTAGCTCTCTTCCCCGATGTGGCCCTCACACATATGCCCAAGACACATTCGGATCACCATCCCCTCTTGCTTTCGCTGGTATGAAATTCTAAGAAAAAAAAGAGACCCCCCAACCGTACTTTCAAAATGCTTGGTTTGATCATCCAGATTTTGCAAACTTTGTTGACGATAAATGGGTTTCCTCTAATTCTGATTTTGGTATGGTGGCTAGAAATTTCATGAAGGAGGCTTCACATTGGAACAAGACACAATTTGGAAATATTTTTATCGTAAAGAGAAGTGCCTCAGACGGTTAAAGGGCATTCAAGCATCACTCGCTAAATACCCCTCCAATTATCTGGTTCAACTAGAAAAGAAGGTTATTGAGGAGTAAAATGTGATCCTACTTCAAGAAGAATTTTTTTGGCACCAGCGATCCCACTTGCACTGGCTAATCGAAGGTGAAAGAAATACACACTACTACCACATTACTGCCTTTAAGCGAAAACAGAGATCTAAGGTAATCTCCTTAAAAAGGTCTGGCGGGAATTGGGTGTAGATGAGGTGGAAATTCAGAGGATAATGAGAGACTACTTTGTTAATCTTTATGCACGAGAAGATGAGCACCATTTATGTAACTGTGAAGTGCACCTACCTACTCTTAATGAGGCCAACATTCAACATCTTAATAGACAAGTGTGTGAAAAAAGAAATAGAAGACGCATGTTTTTCTATGGGTACTTACAAAGTGGCTGGTCTGGACGGGCTTCCCGCAATTTTTTTCAAGAAGTGTTGGGGTACAATTAGTGACTCGGTAGTCCGATTTGTCAAAGGTGCTTTTGAAACAGCTAGCTTTCCTTCGAATCTGTTAAGGGTGATTTTATACGATTTCTAATGATATATTTTATAATGATTTCCTCCACATTTATATAATTTGCATAGAAAATGAGCGTTTAATCGATTTATTGAGCAAGTGAGGTTTTAAACGGTTTAATTGCAAAAGTGGTTGATTTATGTGTTTTATCGTTGGTTTTATATGTGATTACACTTTGCAATGTTTTGATATCTTGTAGATACATATTTTCGATCTAAAAAAATGATTAAAAGATGATAAGGTTCGGATTTTGAGCATTATTATATCAACTCAAGTCATAATTACTAAAATGTATAAGTAGTAGTTATCTATCTATCCATATATTTATATATATCTTCAAAGGAATAAAAATATTCCTTGGCCCCCCATATATTCCTTTGTCTTTTCGCTTTGTCTCTTTTTTTTTTTTTTTTTTCTCTCGATGATATCTATGTATATATATATATATATATATATATGTATACATATCTTATCATTATTAAAATCTGTTGTTGTCGAAATACTCGTGGTTCGTTTCTTTATGTTCGAGTAAAATAAGATAAGAATTACTGCATGAGACGGAACTAAAGATCGAATCATTTGAGGCGAGAATTTTGCCTCGATCAAGCAAAGAAAAATCTAAGAGGGGACAAAGAGAATATTTGGGGACAAAGAGAATATTTTGAGACAAAGAGAATATTTGATGAAGAAGGCATGTTTTGGAATCCTAAAAGATGGATTTTGAGGAAGAGAAGAAGATGCTACGAGTTTACGAGTTAAAGGGATCAATTTTGTCCAACGAGCTTCTACCGTAACCTGTTTTCGATGGAAATTTGACCTGACTTAGAGGCATTTTCAGGGGAAGAGTTCTTGATGAAAGTTGTAGATACTGAAATGAGCTTTCCAACGCATTTTGAATCACGTCAATCGGAGGTCTACAACTCAAGTTATGAATTTTTTTCCGAACAGCGGAAAAAACGGACGAACCAAAGATATATTTTTTGTATCAAATGGTGCATGTGGAGTGTAATAATGATTCCTAACAAACTCCAAACCTCACTCCAAGCCTCCATAACAAACTCATCATGACTCCCAAGCCTCCATAACAACCTCCTAGCCTCCTCGCTGAAGCCTCCCTTTTACACCCTTCATTATACAAGATATTATATATACACACCTCCATCACCACAAAAGGGAACTCAACCATTTCACCTAAAAGAGGCTTGGCCGCCCCTTCCTTGGCCTCCATGGCCATCCCTTTCTCCATGTAGTTTCTCCACTTTTTTCTATCATTTTGTTGAAGAATTGAAGATGTGTGTATGTATATATACATATATGTCTATGTATATCTATATGTAAGCATACATACAAGCTTCTTTCTTCTTTCTTTTTAGTTTTGAGCCATATATATGTATGCATATGTCTATGTATATATATATATGCTTGTATGTTTAAATAATGTTGTAATAAAACGATGATGAGAAGCTAAAGCACGTTGGAACAAGCCTTGTAGCCGCCGCTTTAGCAACATCTCAATTTAATTTGGATTATCTTGTAAGTTTTAATAAAAGTTGTATCTTTTCTATGAAAAAAAAAAAAAAGTTGAATTTAATAGAATTAATTGTGTGTGTCGGAAGCTGGTCGATGATTTGAGTGCGGTAGGTCATATCTCGAATGTCCTATACCACTATGATGACCAAAAGCTCACGACAGTCAGAAGAAGCTGCTTTATGATTTGAGTAAGGTAGGGTATATCTCGAATATCCTATTCTGCTATGACGGGCAAGAGCTCATTCTCGATGTGTGTTGAAAAAGAGAAGAAAAAAGAGTTAGATAGGTATTAATGTATTCGATCTCACCTCATGACACTTGCAAGATAGTCGATTTTGGCAATGAGTTCGGATATGTTAGTATTCTATATAAAAAAAAATAGAACATGGGTGAAAGACTTAGTTATCGTGATACCTTATCCCCAAAGATAAACTCGACAGATATGTCTGTAAGGATTATCCTCTGAGTATATCGAAAGGTCCTAGATACATTCTATTATCCTTTTCGGGATATGTCACGTTTTGAAGGGTGCATCTTATAAGTATCATTTATTACTAGCTTGAAGGGTGCATCTTATAAGTATCATTTCTACGATTACTACGATGAAGACGAAAGCAAGACAGCACAACGATTTTTCTCAACTAATTTAACAGCGAACAAGCAATGATCCACCGATTCCCGCAACCCTCAATTTCTTCTCTAGATTATCTAGGGATGATTTAATAAAAATTGTGATTCACCTATCGAAGGTATGAATTTCTAATATCTTAGAAATTTGCCTATTAATCTCGTCATCTCTCGATCTTTAAAGATTAACGCTTTCATAACAAAGGTGTAAGATTTCTCAATCTCGCAATCTAGATTTCTAACCTAACAACTCTCGTTATATATAGGTTAAAGAACCAATCTTGACTATGGTGATCTAAGGTTTAACAACGACTCACAAACGTTAAACATCAAATAGCAACCATCTCTCGATATAAATTGCATAACAACAACAAAAACATAGAAAAGATACAACTTTTATTAAAACTTACAAGATAATCCAAATTGAAATCGAGATGTTGCTAAGAAACGGCTTCACAAGGCTTGTTCCAACGTGCTTTAGCTTCTCATCATCGTTTTATTACAACATTATTTAAACATACAAGCATATACATATACATACATAGACATATGCATACATATATGGCTCAAAACTAAAAAAAGAAAGAAGAAAGAAGCTTGTATGTATGCTTACATATAGATATACATAGACATATATGTATATATACATACACACATCTTCAATTCTTCAACAAAATGATAGAAAAAGTGGAGAAACTACATGGAGAAAGGGATGGCCATGGAGGCCAAAGGAAGGGCTGCCAAGCCTCTTTTAGGTGAATGGTTGAGTTCTCCTCTTGTGGTGATGGAGGTGTGTATATATAATATCTTGTATAATGAAGGGTGTAAAAGGAGGCTTCATTTGAGGGAGGCTAGGAGGTTGTTATGGAGGCTTGGGAGTCATGATGAGTTTGTTGTTATGGAGGCTTGGAGTGAGGTTTGGAGTTTGTTAGGAATCATTATTACACTCCACATGCACCATTTGATACAAAAAATATCTTCTTGGTTCGTCCGCTTTTTCCGCTGTTCGGAAAAAATTCATAACATGAGTTGTAGACCTCCGATTGACGTGATTAAAAATGCGTTGGAAAGCTCATTTCAGTATCTACAACTTTCATCAAGAACACTTCCCCTGAAAATGCCTCTAAGTCAGGTCAAATTTCCATCGAAAACAGGTTACGGTATAAGCTCGTTGGACAAAATTGATCCCTTTAACTCGTAAACTCGTAGCATCTTCTTCTCTTCCTCAAAATCCATCTTTTAGGATTCCAAAACATGCCTTCTTCATCAAATATTCTCTTTGTCTCAAAATATTCTTTTGTCCCCAAATATTCTCTTTTTGTCCCCAAATATTCTCTTTGTCCTCTTAGATTTTTTTTTGCTTGATCAGCAAAAGAAAAACTCTCGCCTCGTGATTCATCTTTTAGTTCCGTCTCATGATAATTTTATCTTTTTTACTCGAACACAAAAAAACGAACCACGAGTATTTTCGACAACAACAGCTTTTAATAAGATGAAGATATGTATATATATATATATATATATATACATAGATATCATCGAGAGAAAAAAAAAAACAAAAGAGACAAAGAAAAGACAAAGTTTAATATATGGGGGGCCCAAGGAATATTTTTATTCCTTTGAAGATATATATAAATATATGGATAGATAGATAACTACTACTTATACATTTTAGTAATTATGACTTGAGTTGATATGATAATGCTCAAAATCCGAACCTTATCATCTTTTAATCATTTTTTAGATCGAAAATATGTATCTACAAGATATCAAAACATTGCAAAGTGTAATCACATATAAAACCAACGATAAAACACATAAATCAACCACTTTTACAATTAAACCGTTTAAAACCTCACTTGCTCAATAAATCGATTAAACGCTCATTTTCTATGCAAATTATATAAATGTGGAGGAAATCATTATAAAATATATCATTAGAAATCGTATAAAATCACCCTTAACAACTCCCCCACACTTAGCTTTTGCTCGTCCCGAGCAAAACAAAACAAGAATCAAGGCTCGAGAAAAGATAGACACCTCAAAGAAATATAACATATATTCAATAAATCGAGAGGTTCCCCCGGGTGTGTGTGCATAGCCATAGAAAACTTCCACTAAGTCCAAACTTGAAAAATTCAAGCAAACTAGCTAATACCCCCTTCAAGCTAGTAATAAATGATACTTATAAGATGCACACCTTCAAAACGTGACATATCCCGCAAAGGATAATAGAATGTATCAAGGACCTTTCGATATACTCAGAGGATAATCCCTACAAAGATATCCATGGGCTTTATCTTGGGGATAAGGTATACGATAACTAAGTCTTTCACCCATGTTCTTTTTTTTTTTTTTTTTTATAGAATACTAACATATCCGAACTCATTGCCAAAATCGACTATCTTGCAAGTGTCATGAGGTGAGATCGAATAAATTAATACCTATCTAACTCTTTTTTTTCTTCTTTTTTCAACACACATCGAATGAGCTCTTGCCCGTCATAGCGAGTAATAGGATATTCGAGATATACCCTACCTTACTCAAATCATAAGGCAGCTTCTTCTGACTGTCGTGAGCTTTTGGTCATCATAGTGGTATAGGACATTCGAGATATGACCTACCGCACTCAAATCATCGACCAGCTTCCGACACACACAATTAATTCTATTAAATTCAACTTTTTTTTTTTTCAAAGCACAATAGTTACGCTTTACTTATCACATTCAAACCTAAGATATTCACAGTATAACATACTTTGGATCTAAACACAAACTATCATAATTGTCACGATATATACGTTAGCACTAGCACATGACTTATAAGATAATCAACTATCACTAATCCAAAGGGGTATAGCTTTATATTTTAGCTCATCATTCACTATGGCTTGTGAAAAATATAATATCGGGTGAAACAACTAACCTACTAAACATACGGTATAAAGCATCAATGACTAAAAAAAACCGAACAAAGATATGCATTGCTTACTCGGGACTAAACAAAAATTTGAAAAATTTAGCCCTTAGCATAGAATTTAAAATAATTTAAGCAAATGGTAGATACACATAAACCAATCCCTCCCCCACACTTAAATCACAACGTGTCCTCAAGTTGTGCAGAAAGTAAAAGAAAAAGAACACTTAGGCGATTGTAGTCGAAAGAGGCAATTCGAAAGTGCTTCAAGTCGATCCGAACTGTCTGATTTAAAGCGTAGACTGTGGACCATCCACCGGAAAACTGATTTTGTCTAAAACTCACAATTGCTATCACAAATATCCTGCACACTTGACAAACACGGAAATATCTCGGGAACACGGGGGAATATAACATATCGCGCAGAAAAGTTTGATACAAGCATAGGAAATAATCACTCGATGGAAAAATCACCACACAGGAAAACACACAGGACATCTAAGCATATACGTATCATAGAGAGTATTACATGAGCATAAATCATAAATTCATAGTCAGATATTCCTACTAGATTATAAAATGAAATGTAGTGAGTCTTTTATACCCAGATCCTCAAGGGTTCAACAACCTAAGTCTAAGAGATGATGCATTTGAACGTTTTCAGTGTACTCCCTCGGGATTTTCGGATAACCACCTAATCGTTCCCTTTAAAAGACATTCAAACATTCATCCTGATACTTGGTTGTGCTATGTGTTCAACTTCTATCACAAATTCTACATTTCACTAGTCGTATCCAAATTATTTATTATTATTATTATTATCGGCTGCCCCGGTAGCGCTTTTGGTTAACGTCGTTGGCTCGACAATAAAAGCACACGTACCTTACTATCCATTATCAAATGGATAAGTTTTTCTTGCATGATTCTTCAACGAATATTCTGCATACAAGCCATCCATCTCACCTTCATAGGAAATTAACAGAACTTTGGCTCGAAGTATTTTAATGAAGTATCTTCCCAATAAAAGAAGAACGGGATTAGGAACCTCCACCCTCCCAGTTCATGATATAGTGATCAAGTGGGAAGATAACTTCTTTCTCGCCACTTTCTTATCCACAACCACCTCAATACTCTTTGGCTTCAATGGCTCCTCAAATGTGACTTCCTCCGGGTGACTTAGCTCTAATTTAGGCACGTTGTCCTATATATTCTCCAACACCGGGTGTATTTCTTCACCTTTTGCTCATCAACATCTTCAACCATCTCTAATGTCGGATCTATCTTAGGACAACCATCTTCAAAGATCACACCATGTAGAGGGAAGCTTGACACTTCTACTTCACTAAGTTGAATGTCGGATCCTAAATTCATAGCACTAGCCTCTTCTCTATCATAAGGGATGGGAGCTAGGTCAATGCCTTGGTCTTGAGCCATTTGCCTAATATCCGCAAGCCTACCAAAAGGCGTTGGATAGTATCATTTGCTCCTCTCGAAAGGATTGGAGCTCCTCCGAAAGGATTGGAGCTCCAATTTAGCTTCAAGATCAATAGATTGAGAGGTCCTGAGAGAGTTATGATAGTGTTGTGGAAAAGATTGGTCGACCAACTTTGATTGGAAAAATTGATATTTTGGTTCTCGATCAAGTTTGGGTTTTGATAGAAATTGCAATTCGATTGAAACCCCGATTCAAAATTGCCGCGTGGCGAGCGATCGTTAAATCTCTCGATATTATTGGCCATCGAAAACGCCTCGCCCACCCATAGGATGTAAAGGAGAAGTATGTCCCATATTGTCACATAGCCGGCATATGATCGACTATACGCCCCTCGATTTTGGACAAAGATTAACTTGATATGAAGAAGTGGAAAAATCGACATCGCCAACAAAGATGGCCAAAGTTGACAACATCTTCCACGTAACGTAACTTGAGAGTTCGAGGAAAGCGGGTCTGATTCATAGGATTGCGCAACATCATAAGAGCTGCCATCTGCTGCTTCAGATGGCTATCTCACTTTGCTCATCCATGTCCTCAATCCTAGATAGAAGATTGTATGACCTCGTATTGACTTCGAGTTTTCAAAAACCAGTTCGAACACCAACACCTAAATCACGAGGTTTCGGGATTTTTTTATTCCTTATGCTTCCGCAGAGTGGGATTCACCGAGAATCCATCACCCAACCTCGACGATTGAAACGTGTTCCTTGGTTTTTTATATTTTTTTTTCTCTCCGGTATCATTATCGACTCCACTCTGTATTTTTGAAAGTGTTTTTTTTTTTTTTTTTTTTTTTTTTTTTTTCAAAAAGGTGAAATATATATATAAGGATGTATAAATTTATATATATATATATATATTTGTATGTGTATATATATATATATATATATATATATATATATATATATATATATATATAGATATGCTAGATATATATATATATACAAGGGGGACAAGATAAGGGGAGGGGAATATTTTTTTTTTATGAGTAGGGGACAAGGGGGACAAGGGGGACAAGGGGTTTAATAAAAACTACAATTTCTAGGATTACTACGATGAAGACGAAAGCAAGACACACAACGATTTCTTTTCAATTAATTTAACAACGAACAAGCAATGATCCACCGATTCCACAACACTCAATTTCTTCTCTGGATTATCTTGTAGTGATTTAACGAAAATTGTGATTCACCTATCGTGGGTATGAATTTCTAATATCTTAGAAATTCGTCTATTAATCTCTTATCTTTCGATTTTAAAGATTAACGCTTTCATAACAAAGGTGTGAAATTATTTCAATTTCGCAATCTAGATATCAACCTAACAACTCGTATATATATAGGTTAAAGATCCAAACTTTCCTATGGTGATCTAGTTTAACAACGACTCTTGTCAAACGTTAAACATCAAACAAAGAACCATCTCTCGATATAAATTGCATAACAACAATCAAAACATAGAAAAGATACAATTTTTATTAAAACTTACAAGATAATCCAAATTAAATCGAGATGTTGCTAAGAATCGGCTTCACAAGGCTGCTCCAACGTGCTTTAATTTACTCATCATCGTTTTATTACAAATTTATTTATTTATACAAGCATATACATATACATACATAGACATATGCATACATATATGGGCCCAAAACTAAAAAGAAAAAAGAAAGAAGCTTGCATATATGGATATACATAGACATATATGTATATATACATACACACATCTTCAAGTCTTCATCAAGGAAAAGTGAAAAAGAGTGGAGAAATCAAGGGAGAGAGGGGCGGCCAAGAAGAGTGGCCAAGGAGGGGCAAGGAAGATAGATGGAAATGGAGGAGTTTATATAGGGAGAGATTGTATGAAGGAGGTGGTATTTGGGGAGAAGGTATAAGGTAGGTAGTATTTGGGGGAGAGATGGTGAATCATCAAAAGTTTGTTAGAAGATGTGAATGTTGTTGTTGCTAGCATGTGGAGGTGGTTAAAAGAATCATTACATACCATGTGGAGGTAGCATGCAAGGAATATGCTAGGAATATGCTAGGAAGTTGTAGAAATTAATTCCGGTTCGTCCGCTTTTTCAAATTGTTCGGAAAAAAATCATAACTTGAGTTGTAGACCTCCGATTGACGCGTGATTCAAAATGCGTTGGAAAGCTCGTTTGAATATCTACAACTTTCATCAAGACCTCGTCCCTGAAAATGCATCTAAGTCAGGTCGAATTTCTATCGAAAACAGAGTTACTGTAGAAGTTTCGTTGGACAAAATTGATCCCTTTAACTCAGAACTCTCAAAGCATCTTCTTCTCTTCCTCAAAATCCATCTTTTAGGATTCCAAAACATGCCTTCTTCATCAAATATTCTCTTTGTCCCCAAATATTCTCTTTGTCCCCTCTTAGATTTTTCTTGCTTCACAAAGTAAAAGCGCTGCCTCGTGATTCATCTTTAGTTCCGTCTCCGCAGTAATTTTATCTTTTTTACCCGAACACAAAGAAACGAACCATGAGATATTTCGACAACAACAGGTTTTAATAAGATAAAGATATGTATACATATATATATATATATATATATATATATATATATATATATATATATATATATATAGATATCATCGAGAGAAAAAAAAAAACAAAGAGCAAAGAAAAGACAAAAGGAATATATGGGGGCCCAAGGAATATTTTTATTCCTTTCAAGATATATAAATATATGATAGATAGATAACTACTACTTATACATTTTAAGTAATTATGACTTGAGTTGATATAATAATGCCAAAATCCGAACCTTATCATCTTTTAATCATTTTTTAGATCGAAAATATGTATCTACAAGACATCAAAACATTGCAAAGTGTAATCACATATAAAACCAACGATAAAACACATAAATCAACCACTTTTGCAATTAAACCGTTTAAAACCTCACTTGCTCAATAAATCGATTAAACGCTCATTTTCTATGCAAATTATATAAATGTGGAGGAAATCATTATAAAATATATCATTAGAAATAGTATAAAATCACTCAAGAAAACAAATAAAGGAAAAACAAACATAGAACAAATAAGATAAATCTAAGCTAAGAACAATAAAAACGACCTAAGCTAAAGATACATGGGATCAAACAGAATACAAACTAAGTGATCTCAATCCTAGTTCATCTCATGATTTTAATTCAAATTGTGGTTTCACCTATACACGAGATACAAATTCCTAATCTCTTAGTGAATCCGTTTCTCAAGCAATGAATTCCTAATTCCTTAGTGAATTCAATTATCGATCTCTCCTCTTCCGAATGTTGAGACCAATATTCCATACAAAACGAAGGTGTAGATTCAAGTTAACTCTCGTATTTTAGAATCTAACAACCTAGATAATTAACCGATTAACTTGTTACGAATTAACGATTAAAGATCCTATCTTTCTATGGTGATCTAGCCTAACAACGATTCTCATCGGCATTAGACAACGATTAGTAAACAATCTCTCGATATAGTTCACACAATAGCATCATAATCATAGAAGGATACAAAATAAATTAAAGATCATAAAAATAAACTAGAGATTGAATAAATTAAAAGAGATTAAACTCACATAGTTCATACAAGGTTGATCTTCAAGCATCAACGATGATGAAAAACGAGAAAAAAAAAAAACATCCTAATCTAACCCGGATCACCCGAGCACAAGCGCCGGGTGATCGGCCTCAAACCCTCAAGTGCGCGCGGCGCCTTTTAGGTGAATGGTAGTGTGTGTTTTTTTGTGGTGATGGAGGTGTGTATATATAATGGGAGGTATATAAGGAGGCATCATTTGAGGGAGGTGTATAAGGGAGGTAGCATTTGAGGAGGTGAGAAGTTGGTTAGAAGTTTGTTAGGATGTAATGATGAGTTTGTTAGTTTGTTAGGATATGGTGGGTAGGAGATGGTGGGTAGGGGTGATGAGTCATGCAAGAGTTAGTTACAAGCATGTGGAGTTTGTTGGGGAGGAATCTTTGCCATCATTGAAGGTAACATGCAAAGAAATGAGCCAAATATCTCCCAATTCGTCCAAATTTCAGCTGTTTGGAAGAAAAAATCATAACTTGAGTTGTAGACCTCCGATTGATGTGATTCAAAATGCGTTGGAAAGCTCATTTCAGTATCTACAACTTTCATCAAGAACTCTTCCCCTGAAAATGCCTCTAAGTCAGGTCAAATGTCCATCGAAAACAGGTTACGGTAGAAGCTCGTTGGACAAAATTGATCCCTTTCACTCGTAAACTCGTAGCATCTTCTTCTCTTCCTCAAAATCCATCTTTTAGGATTCCAAAACATGCCTTCTTCATCAAATATTCTCTTTGTCTCAAAATATTCTCTTTGTCCCCCAAATATTCTCTTTGTCCCTCTTAGATTTTTCTTGCTTGATCAAAAAAAACTCGCCTCGTGATTCGATCTTTAGTTCCGTCTCGCAGTAATTTTATCTTTTTTACTCGAACACAAAAAACGAACCACTAATATTTTTCGACAACAACAGCTTTTAATAAGATAAAGATATGTATACATATATATATATATATACATAGATATCATCGAGAGAAAAAAAAAAAAAGACACAAGAAAAGACAAAGGAATATATGGGGGCCCAAGGAATATTTTTATTCCTTTGAAGATATATATAAATATATGATAGATAGATAACTACTACTTATACATTTTAGTAATTATGACTTGAGTTGATATAATAATGCTCAAAATCCGAACCTTATCATCTTTTAATCATTTTTTAGATCGAAAATATGTATCTACAAGATATCAAAACATTGCAAAGTGTAATCACATATAAAACCAACGATAAAACACATAAATCAACCACTTTTGCAATTAAACCGTTTAAAACCTCACTTGCTCAATAAATCGATTAAACGCTCATTTTCTATGCAAATTATATAAATGTGGAGGAAATCATTATAAAATATATCATTAGAAATCGTATAAAATCACCCTTAACAACTCCCCACACTTAGCTTTTGCTCGTCCCGAGCAAAACAAAACAAGAATCAAGGCTCGAGAAAAGATAGACACCTCAAAGAAATATAACATATATTCAATAAATCAGAGGTTCACCTGGTGTGTGTGTGTGCATAGCCATAGAAAACTTCCACTAACTCCAAACTTGAAAAATTCAAAGCAAACTAGCTAATACCCCTTCAAGCTAGTAATAAATGATACTTATAAGATGCACCCTTCAAAAGCGTGACATATCCCTAAAAGGATAATAGAATGTATCTAGGACCTTTTCGATATACTCAGAGGATAATCCTTACAAAGATATCTATCGGTTTATACTTTGGGGATAAGGTATACGATAACTAAGTCTTTCACCCATGTTTCTTTTTTTTTTTATAGAATACTAACATATCCGAACTCATTGCCAAAATCGACTATCTTGCAAGTGTCATATGAGGTGAGATCGAATACATTAATACCTATCTAACTCTTTTTTTTTCTTCTCTTTTTCAACACACACATCGAATGAGCTCTTGCCCGTCATAGCGAGAATAGGATATTCGAGATATACCCTACCTTACTCAAATCATAAGGCGACTTCTTCCTCGATCGTCGTGAGCTTTTGGTCATCATAGTGGTATAGGACATTCGAGATATGACCTACCGCACTCAAATCATCGACCAGCTTCCGACACACACAATTAATTCTATTAAATTCAACTTTTTTTTTTTTTTCATAGAAAAGATACAACTTTTATTAAAACTTACAAGATAATCCAAATTCGAAATTGAGATGTTGCTAAGAAACGGCTTCACAAGGCTTGTTCCAACGTGCTTTAGCTTCTCATCATCGTTTTATTACAACATTATTTAAACATACAAGCATATACATATACATACATAGACATATGCATACATATATGGCTCAAAACTAAAAAGAAAGAAGAAAGAAGCTTGTATGTATGCTTACATATAGATATACATAGACATATATGTATATATACATACACACATCTTCAATTCTTCAACAAAATGATAGAAAAAAGTGGAGAAACTACATGGAGAAAGGGATGGCCATGGAGGCCAAGGAAGGGGCGGCCAAGCCTCTTTTAGGTGAAATGGTTGAGTTCCCTTTTGTGGTGATGGAGGTGTGTATATATAATATCTTGTATAATGAAGGGTGTAAAAGGGAGGCTTCAAGCGAGGGAGGCTAGGAGGTTGTTATGGAGGCTTGGGAGTCATGATGAGTTTGTTATGGAGGCTTGGAGTGAGGTTTGGAGTTTGTTAGGAATCATTATTACACTCCACATGCACCATTTGATACAAAAAATATATCTTCGGTTCGTCCGTTTTTTCCGCTGTTCGGAAAAAAATTCATAACTTGAGTTGTAGACCTCCGATTGACGTGATTCAAAATGCGTTGGAAAGCTCATTTCAGTATCTACAACTTTCATCAAGAACTCTTCCCCTGAAAATGCCTCTAAGTCAGGTCAAATTTCCATCGAAAACAGGTTACTGTAGAAGCTCGTTGGACAAAATTGATCCCTTTAACTCAGAAACTCGTGAAGATCTTCTTCTCTTCCTCAAAATCCATCTTTTAGGATTCCAAAACATGCCTTCTTCATCAAATATTCTCTTTGTCTCAAAATATTCTCTTTGTCTCCCAAATATTCTCTTTGTCCCTCTTAGATTTTTCTTGCTTGACCAGCAAAACTCTCGCCTCGTGATTGATCTTTAGTTCCGTCTCCGCAGATAATTTTATTTTTTACCGAACACAAAGAAACGAACCACGAGTATTTTCGACAACAACAGCTTTAATAAAGATAAAGATATATATATATATATATATATATATATATATATATATATATATACATAGATATCATCGAGAAAAAAAAAAAAGAGAGCAAAGAAAAAAGACAAAGGAATATATAGGGCCCAAGGAATATTTTTATTCCTTTGAAGATATATATAAATATATGGATAGATAGATAACTACTACTTATACATTTTAGTAATTATGACTTGAGTTGATATAATAATGCTCAAAATCCGAACCTTATCATCTTTTAATCATTTTTTAGATCGAAAATATGTATCTACAAGATATCAAAACATTGCAAAGTGTAATCACATATAAAACCAACGATAAAACACATAAATCAACCACTTTTGCAATTAAACCGTTTAAAACCTCACTTGCTCAATAAATCGATTAAACGCTCATTTTCTATGCAAATTATATAAATGTGGAGACGGAAGGTATGAATTTCTAAATCGAAGGTATGAATTTCTAATATCTTAGAAATTTGCCTATTAATCTCGTCATCTCTCGATCTTTAAAGATTAACGCTTTCATAACAAAGGTGTAAGATTTCTCAATCTCGCAATCTAGATTTCTAACCTAACAACTCTCGTTATATATAGGTTAAAGAACCAATCTTGACTATGGTGATCTAAGGTTTAACAACGACTCGTCAAACGTTAAACATCAAATAGCAACCATCTCTCGATATAAATTGCATAACAACAACAAAAACATAGAAAAGATACAACTTTTATTAAAACTTACAAGATAATCCAAATTGAAATCGAGATGTTGCTAAGAAACGGCTTCACAAGGCTTGTTCCAACGTGCTTTAGCTTCTCATCATCGTTTTATTACAACATTATTTAAACATACAAGCATATACATATACATACATAGACATATGCATACATATATGGCTCAAAACTAAAAAGAAAGAAAAAAAGAAGCTTGTATGTATGCTTACATATAGATATACATAGACATATATGTATATATACATACACACATCTTCAATTCTTCAACAAAATGATAGAAAAAGTGGAGAAACTACATGGAGAAAGGGATGGCCATGGAGGCCAAGGAAGAGGGGCTGCCAAGCCTCTTTTAGGTGAATGGTTGAGTTCTCCTCTCTCTTGTGTGTATATGTTATATCATATATATAATGGGAGGTGATATAAAGGAGGTATCATTTGGGGGAGGCTAGGAGGTTGTTATGTAGGCTTGGAGGTTGTTATGGAGGCTTGGGAGTAATGATGAGTTTGTTGGGGAGGCTTGGGAGTTTGTTAGGTAGGCTTGGGAGAGCAAATAAATATCTCCGGTTCGTCCGTTTTTTCAGCTGTTCGGAAAACAAATCATAACTTGAGTTGTAGACCTCCGATTGACGTGATTCAAAATGCGCTGGAAAGCTCGTTTGAATATCTACAACTTTCATCAAGACCTCGTCCCCTGAAAATGCCTCTAAGTCAGGTAAAATTTCCATCGAAAACAGGTTACGGTAGAAGCTCGTTGGACAAAATTGATCCCTTTAACTCGTGAAACTCGAAGCATCTTCTTCTCTTCCTCAAAATCCATCTTTTAGGATTCCAAAACATGCCTTCTTCATCAAATATTCACTTTGTCTCAAAATATTCTCTTTGTCCCCAAAATATTCTCTTTGTCCCTCTTAGATTTTTCTTGCTTGATCAGCAAAACTCTCATCTCGTGATTCATCTTTAGGGCCGTCTCGCAGTAATTTTATCTTTTACCCGAACACAAAGAAACGAACCACGAGTATTTTCGATAACAACAGCTTTTAATAAGATAATATATGTATACATATATATATATATATATATACATAGATATCATCGAGAGAAAAAAAAAAAACAAAGAGACAAGAAAGAAAAGACAAAGGAATATATTGGGGCCCAAGGAATATTTTTATTCCTTTGAAGATATATATAAATATATGGATAGATAGATAACTACTACTTATACATTTTAGTAATTATGACTTGAGTTGATATAATAATGCTCAAAATCCGAACCTTATCATCTTTTAATCATTTTTTAGATCGAAAATATGTATCTACAAGATATCAAAACATTGCAAAGTGTAATCACATATAAAACCAACGATAAAACACATAAATCAACCACTTTTGCAATTAAACCGTTTAAAACCTCACTTGCTCAATAAATCGATTAAACGCTCATTTTCTATGCAAATTATATAAATGTGGAGGAAATCATTATAAAATATATCATTAGAAATCGTATAAAATCACCCTTAACAACTCCCCACACTTAGCTTTTGCTCGTCCCGAGCAAAACAAAACAAGAATCAAGGCTCGAGAAAAGATAGACACCTCAAAGAAATATAACATATATTCAATAAATCAGAGGTTCACTCCCGGTGTGTGTGCATAGCCATAGAAAACTTCCACTAAGTCCAAACTTGAAAATTCAAAGCAAACTAGCTAATACCCCTTCAAACTAGTAATAAATGATACTTATAAGATGCACCCTTCAAAACATGACATATCCGAAAAGGATAATAGAATGTATCTAGGACCTTTTCGATATACTCAGAGGATAATCCCTACAAGATATCTCATGGGCTTTATACTGGGGATAAGGTATCGATAACTAAGTCTTTCACCCATGTTCTATTTTTTTTTTTTTTTTTTTTTATAGAATACTAACATATCCGAACTCATTGCCAAAATCGACTATCTTGCAAGTGTCATGAGGTGAGATCGAATAAATTAATACCTATCTAACTCTTTTTTTCTTCTCTTTTTTTCAACACACATCGAATGAGCTCTTGCCCGTCATAGCGTAATAGGATATTCGAGATATACCCTACCTTACTCAAATCATAAGCGCAACTTCTTCATTCGATCGTCGTGAGCTTTTGGTCATCATAGTGGTATAGACATTCGAGATATGACCTACCGCACTCAAATCATCGACCGACTTCCGACACACACAATTAATTCTATTAAATTCAACTTTTTTTTTTTTTTTCAAAGCACAATAGTTACGCTTTACTTATCACATTCAAACCTAAGATATTCACAGTATAACATACTTTGGATCTAAACACAAACTATCATAATTGTCACGATATATACGTTAGCACTAGCACATGACTTATAAGATAATCAACTATCACTAATCCAAAGGGGTATAGCTTTATATTTTAGCTCATCATTCACTATGGCTTGTGAAAAATATAATATCGGGTGAAACAACTAACCTACTAAACATACGGTATAAAGCATCAATGACTAAAAAAAACCGAACAAAGATATGCATTGCTTACTCGGGACTAAACAACAATTTGAAAAATTTAGCCCTTAGCATAGAATTTAAAATAATTTAAGCAAATGGTAGATACACATAAACCAATCCCTCCCCCACACTTAAATCACAACGTGTCCTCAAGTTGTGCAGAAAGTAAAAAGAAAAAGAACACTTAGCTGATTGTAGTCGAAAGAGGCAATTCTGAAAGTGCTTCGAAGTCAGATCCAGAAATGTCTGACGAAAGCAGTAGACTGTGGACCATCCACCGGAAAACTGATTTTGTCTAAAACTCACAATTGCTATCACAAATATCCTGCACACTTGACAAACACGGAAATATCTCGGGAACACGGGGGAATATAACATATCGCGCAGAAAAGTTTGATACAAGCATAGGAAATAATCACTCAGATGGAAAAATCACCACACAGGGAAAACACAGGACATCTAAGCATATACGTATCATAGAGAGTATTACATGAGCATAAATCATAAATTCATAGTCAGATATTCCTACTAGATTATAAAATGAAATGTAGTGAGTCTTTTATACCTGAGATCCTCGAGGTTCAACAACCTAAGTCTAAGAGATGATGCATTTGAACGTTTTCAGTGTACTCCCTCGGGATTTTCGGATAACCACCTAATCGTTCCCTTTAAAAGACATTCAAACATTCATCCTGATACTTGGTTGTGCTATGTGTTCAACTTCTATCACAAATTCTACATTTCACTAGTCGTATCCAAATTATTTATTATTATTATTATTATCGGGCTGCCTCCCGGTAGCGCTTTTGGTTAACGTCGTTGGCTCGACAATAAAAGCACACGTACCTTACTATCCATTATCAAATGGATAAGTTTTTCTTGCATGATTCTTCAACGAATATTCTGCATACAAGCCATCCATCTCACCTTCATAGGAAATTAACAGAACTTTGGCTCGAAGTATTTTAATGAAGTATCTTCCCAATAAAAGAAGAACGGGATTAGGAACCTCCACCTCCCAGTTCATGATATAGTGATCAAGTGGGAAGATAACTTCTTTCTCGCTCACTTTCTTATCCACAACCACCTCAATACTCTTTGGCTTCAATGGCTCCTCAAATGTGACTTCCTCCGGGTGACTTAGCTCTAATTTAGGCACAGTGTCCTCTATATTCTCCAACACCGGGTGTATTTCTTCACCTTTTTGCTCATCAACATCTTCAACCATCTCTAATGTCGGATCTATCTTAGGACAACCATCTTCAAAGATCTCACCATGTAGGAGGAAGCTTGACACTTCTACTTCACTAAGTTGAATGTCGGATCCTAAATTCATAGCACTAGCCTCTCTCTCTATCATAAGGAGTGGGGAGCTAGGTCAATGCCTTGGTCTTGAGCCATTTGCCTAATATCCGCAAGCCTACCAAAAGGCGTTGGATAGTATCATTTTGCTCCTCTCGAAAGGATTGGAGCTCCTCTCCGAAAGGATTGGAGCTCCAATTTAGCTTCAAGATCAATAGATTGAGAGGGTCCTGAGAGTTATGATAGTGTTGTGGAAAAGATTGGTCGACCAACTTTGATTGGAAAAATTGATATTTTGGTTCTCGATCAAGTTTGGGTTTTGATAGAAATTGCAATTCGATTGAAACCTCGATTTCGAAAATTGTTGTGGCGAGAGGCGATCGTTAAATCTCTCGATATATTGCGGCCATCAAAACGCTCTGTCCACCCATAGGACAGAAAGGAGAAGTATGTCCCATATTGTCACATAGCTGGCATATGACTGGACTATACTGTCCCTGATTTTGGACAGCATTAACTTGATATGAAGAAGTGGAAAAAAACTGACACTGGCCAACAGCATGGCCAGGTTGACAACATCTTCCACAGAACAGAACTTGAGAGTTCTGAGGGAAAGACTGGGTCTGATTCATAGGATTGCGCAACATCATAAGAGCTGCCATCTGCTGCTTCAGCATGGCTATCTCACTTTGCTCATCCATGTCCTCAATCCTAGATAGAAGATTCTATGACCCTTTATTGACTTCGAGTTTTCAAAAACCAGTTCGAACACCAACACCTAAATCACGAGGTTTCGGGATTTTTTTTATTCCTTATGCTTCCGCAGAGTGGGATTCACCGAGAATCCATCACCCAACCTCGACGATTTAAACGTGTTCCTTGGTTTTTTTTAAATTTTTTTTCTCTCTCCCGGTAATTACCGACTCCACTCGGTATTTACCGAGTGCGGTTTTGTTTTTTTTTTTTTTTTTTTTTCAAAAAAAGGTGAAATAAGATGTAAATATATATATATATATATATATATATATATATATATATATATATATATATATATATATATATAGGGGACTAGATAAGGGGAGCGGAATATTTTATTTTTTTTTTTTTTTATTTGCTTTTCAAAAAGGTGAAATATATATATAAGGATGTATAAATTTATATATATATATATATATATATATATATATATATATATATATATATATATATATATATATATATATATATATATATATATATATATATATATATATATATATATATATATATATAGATAGATATGCTATATATATATATATATATACAAGGGGGACAAGATAAGGGGAGGGGAATATTTTTTTTTTTATGAGTAGGGGACAAGGGGACAAGGGGGACAAGGGGAATTTATTTATTTATTTAATTTAATTTTTTTTTTTTTTTTTTTTAAACCTACCTACGAAAAACTTGATAACAAAAACTAGAAAAATTAATAAAACTAGACAACCGTACCGATTCCCCGGCAACGGCGCCAAAAACTTGTTTTTGGTTCCGTTGACGGGAAAGCTACCGTCCCCCTTGTATATATATATACCCGTTCCCTGTAACCCTCAATTACTAGTTCTTAATTTTTCTAAGGTTTGTCACGGAAAACAAAACAGAATTAAAAATGAAAACAGATAACTGGACAGAGGGTTGTCAATCCAAAGCCAGGAAAGATAGTTACGAGCCGTGCTAACTAAGTTAATTCAAATCTATAAACTAAGAAGACAATAAAAATTCCTACGATTACTACGATGAAGACGAAAGCAAGACAGCACAACGATTTTTCTCAACTAATTTAACAGCGAACAAGCAATGATCCACCGATTCCCGCAACCCTCAATTTCTTCTCTAGATTATCTAGTGATGATTTAATAAAAATTGTGATTCACCTATCGAAGGTATGAATTTCTAATATCTTAGAAATTTGCCTATTAATCTCATCATCTCTCGATCTTTAAAGATTAACGCTTTCATAACAAAGGTGTAAGATTTCTCAATCTCGCAATCTAGATTTCTAACCTAACAACTCTCGTTATATATAGGTTAAAGAACCAATCTTGACTATGGTGATCTAAGGTTTAACAACGACTCTCGTCAAACGTCAAACATCAAATAGCAACCATCTCTCGATATAAATTGCATAACAACAACAAAAACATAGAAAAGATACAACTTTTATTAAAACTTACAAGATAATCCAAATTCGAAATCGAGATGTTGCTAAGAAACGGCTTCACAAGGCTTGTTCCAACGTGCTTTAGCTTCTCATCATCGTTTTATTACAACATTATTTAAACATACAAGCATATACATATACATACATAGACATATGCATACATATATGGCTCAAAACTAAAAAGAAAGAAGAAAGAAGCTTGTATGTATGCTTACATATAGATATACATAGACATATATGTATATATACATACACACATCTTCAATTCTTCAACAAAATGATAGAAAAAAGTGGAGAAACTACATGGAGAAAGGGATGGCCATGGAGGCCAAGGAAGGGGCGGCCAAGCCTCTTTTAGGTGAATGGTTGAGTTCTCCCTCTTGTGGTGATGGAGGTGTGTATATATAATATCTTGTATAATGAAGGGTGTAAAAGGGAGGCTTCATTTGAGGGAGGCTAGGAGGTTGTTATGGAGGCTTGGGAGTCATGATGAGTTTGTTATGGAGGCTTGGAGTGAGGTTTGGAGTTTTTAGGAATCATTATTACACTCCACATGCACCATTTGATACAAAAATATATCTTCTTGGTTCGTCCGCTTTTTTCCGCTGTTCGGAAAAAATTCATAACTTGAGTTGTAAACCTCCGATTGACGTGATTCAAAATGCGTTGGAAAGCTCATTTCAGTATCTACAACTTTCATCAAGAACTCTTCCCTGAAAATGCCTCTAAGTCAGGTCAAATTTCCATCGAAAACAGGTTACGGTAGAAGCTCGTTGGACAAAATTGATCCCTTTAACTCGTAAACTCAGTAGCATCTTCTTCTCTTCCTCAAAATCCATCTTTTAGGATTCCAAAACATGCCTTCTTCATCAAATATTCTCTTTGTCTCAAAATATTCTCTTTGTCCCCAAATATTCTCTTTGTCCCTCTTAGATTTTTCTTGCTTCATCAAAGCAAAACTCTCGCCTCGTGATTCGGGCTTTAGTTCCGTCTCGCAGTAATTTTTATCTTTTTTACTCGAACACAAAGAAACGAACCACGAGTATTTTCGACAACAACAGCTTTAATAAAGATAAAGATATATGTATACATATATATATATATATATACATAGATATCATCGAGAAAAAAAAAAAAGAGACAAGCAAAAGACAAAGGGAATATATATATATGGGGCCCAAGGAATATTTTTATTCCTTTGAAGATATATATAAATATATGGATAGATAGATAACTACTACTTATACATTTTAGTAATTATGACTTGAGTTGATATAATAATGCTCAAAATCCGAACCTTATCATCTTTTAATCATTTTTTAGATCGAAAATATGTATCTACAAGATATCAAAACATTGCAAAGTGTAATCACATATAAAACCAACGATAAAACACATAAATCAACCACTTTTGCAATTAAACCGTTTAAAACCTCACTTGCTCAATAAATCGATTAAACGCTCATTTTCTATGCAAATTATATAAATGTGGAGGAAATCATTATAAAATATATCATTAGAAATCGTATAAAATCACCCTTAACAACTCCCCCACACTTAGCTTTTGCTCGTCCCGAGCAAAACAAAACAAGAATCAAGGCTCGAGAAAAGATAGACACCTCAGCAAATATAACATATATTCAATAAATCAGAGGTTCACCCTGGTGTGTGTGCATAGCCATAGAAAACTTCCACTAAGTCCAAACTTGAAAAATTCAAAGCAAACTAGCTAATACCCCCTTCAAGCTAGTAATAAATGATACTTATAAGATGCACCCTACAAAAGCGTGACATATCCCGGAAAGGATAATAGAATGTATCTAGGACCTTTCGATATACTCAGAGGATAATCCCTACAAAGATATCTCATGGCTTTATCTGTGGATAAGGTATACGATAACTAAGTCTTTCACCCATGTTCTATTTTTTTTATAGAATACTAACATATCCGAACTCATTGCCAAAATCGACTATCTTGCAAGTGTCATGAGGTGAGATCGAATACATTAATACCTATCTAACTCTTTTTTTTCTTCTCTTTTTTTCAACACACATCAGAATGAGCTCTTGCCCGTCATAGCAGAATAGGATAATCGAGATATACCCTACCTTACTCAAATCATAAGGCAGCTTCTTCTGACTGTCGTGAGCTTTTGGTCATCATAGTGGTATAGGACATTCGAGATATGACCTACCGCACTCAAATCATCGACCAGCTTCCGACACACACAATTAATTCTATTAAATTCAACTTTTTTTTTTTTCAAAGCACAATAGTTACCCTTTACTTATCACATTCAAACCTAAGATATTCATAGTATAACATACTTTGGATCTAAACACAAACTATCATAATTGTCACGATATATACGTTAGCACTAGCACATGACTTATAAGATAATCAACTATCACTAATCCAAAGGGGTATAGCTTTATATTTTAGCTCATCATTCACTATGGCTTGTGAAAAATATAATATCGGGTGAAACAACTAACCTACTAAACATACGGTATAAAGCATCAATGACTAAAAACCGAACAAAGATATGCATTGCTTACTCGGGACTAAACAAAAATTTGAAAAATTTAGCCCTTAGCATAGAATTTAAAATAATTTAAGCAAATGGTAGATACACATAAACCAATCCCTCCCCCACACTTAAATCACAACGTGTCCTCAAGTTGTGCAGAAAGTAAAAAGAAAAAGAACACTTTAGCATCGAAAGAGGCAATTCGAAAGTGCTTTGAAGTCGATCCGTAAATGTCCGATTTAAAGCGATGAGATCGTGGACCATCCACCGAAAACCGATTTTGTCTAAAACTCACAATTGCTATCACAAATATCCTGCACACTTGACAAACACGGAAATATCTCGGGGACACGGGGGAATATAACATATCGCGCAGAAAAGTTTGATACAAGCATAGGAAATAATCACTCAGATGGAAAAATCACCACACAGGGAAAACACAGGACATCTAAGCATATACGTATCATAGAGAGTATTACATGAGCATAAATCATAAATTCATAGTCAGATATTCCTACTAGATTATAAAATGAAATGTAGTGAGTCTTTTATACCCAGATCCTCAAGGGTTCAACAACCTAAGTCCAAGAAATGATGTATTTGAATGTTTCTCTTTGTTATACCTCGGGATTTTCGGATAACCACCTAATCGTTCCCTCTTTAATGATATTCAAACATTCATCTGGGACAGGACTTAGTTTTGCTTTTTTTTTTTTATTTATTTATTTATATATATATATATATATATATATATATATATATATATATATATATATATATATATTTTTTTTTTTTTTTTAACAGAAATAAAACTATCTTATCTAAAACAAAAACATCCAGTTCTTTAATGTCTGACTGGTAAAAGACTAACCCTCCTTTTCACTATCCATTATCAAATGGATAAGTTTTTCTTACATGATTCCTCAACGAATATTCTGCATACAAGCCATCCATCTCACCTTCATAGGAAATTAATGTAACTTTGGCTCAAGTATTTTAATGAAGTATCTTCCCAATAAAAGAAGAACGGGATTAGGAACCTCCACCTCCTGGTTCATGATATAGTGATCAAGTGGGAAGATAACTTCTTTCTCGCCACTTTCTTATCCACAACCACCTCAATACTCTTTGGCTTCAATGGCTCCTCAAATGTGACTTCCTCCGGGTGACTTAGCTCTAATTTAGGCACAAGTGTCCTCTATATTCTCCAACACCGGGTGTATTTCTTCACCTTTTTGCTCATCAACATCTTCAACCATCTCTAATGTCGGATCTATCTTAGGACAACCATCTTCAGCATCACACCATATAGGAGGGAAGCTTGACACTTCTACTTCACTAAGTTGAATGTCGGATCCTAAATTCATAGCACTAGCCTCTTCTCTATCATAAGGGAGTGGGGGAGCTAGGTCAATGCCTTGGTCTTGAGCCATTTGCCTAATATCCGCAAGCCTACCAAAAAGGCGTTGGATAGTATCATTTTGCTCCCTCTGAAAGGATTGGAGCTCCCTCTGAAAGGATTGGAGCTCCAATTTAGCTTCAAGATCAATAGATTGAGAGGTCCTTGAGAGTTATGATAGTGTTGTGGAAAAGATTGGTCGACCAACTTTGATTGGAAAATTGATATTTTGGTTCTCGATCAAGTTTGGGTTTTGATAGAAATTGCAATTCGATTGAAACCCCGATTTCAAAATTGTCGTGGGCTAGAGAACTCGATCGTTAAATCTCGATATTGTCGCCATCGAAAACGCTCTCGCCCACCCATAGGATGAGAAAGGAGAAGTATGTCCCATATTGTCACATAGCCGGCATATGATCGACTATACCGCCCTCGATTTTGGACAAGATTAACTTGATATGAAGAAGTGAAAAATCGACATCGCCAACAAAGATGGCCAAAGTTGACAACATCTTCCACGTAGCGTAACTTGAGAGTTCTCGAGGAAAAACTGGTCCGATTCATAGGATTGCGCAACATCATAAGAGTCGCCATCCATCCGCCGCTTCAAAGATGGCTATCTCACTTTGCTCATCCATGTCCTCAATCCTAGATAGAAGATTGTATGACCCCGTATTGACTTTCGAGTTTTCAAAAACCACCAAACACCAACACCTAAATCACGAGGTTTTGGGATTTTTTCCTTATGCTTTCGCAGAGTGGGATTCACCGAGAATCCATCACCCAACCTCGACGATTGAAACGTGTTCCTTGGTTTTTTATTTTTTTCTCCGGTAATTATTTAATCGACTCCACTCGGTATTTACGAAAATCAATCGAAAGTGCGGTTTTTTTTTTTTTTTTTTTTTTTTTTCAAAAGGTGAAATATATATATAGGATGTATAAATTTATATATATATATATTTGTATGTGTGTGTATATATATATATATATATATATATATATATATATATATAGCCATCATACACCTGAAAGGTGGTGGGGGCATTACAGAGACTAAATGGCATCCGCTCAGAGCGGAATGTACTATAGAAGCAGTGAAAGTGGTCTTCTCTTGGTCAACAGGATCGATGGGTATCTGGAAGTATCTCGAATATCCATCCAGAAGCGGTAGAACGCGTGTCTCCGCCAGACGCTCAGCATCCGGTCAATGAATGGAAGAGGAAAAATGATCTTCCGATAGACTCATTGAGCTGATAATCGATACATACTCAGATTCAAAGAATCCAGCCTCAATGCTATCTCTTTCCTTCTCATTCTTCCCATAAGTAATTCTTTTGGGGACTACTCGAAGTCGTGGGAAACCATTCACCTGTCAAAGAATGGCGTAAATGATACCCATATCAGTAAGTTTAATGATCTCCTTCTGACTACCTCTTGTATGAGTAAGGTTGAGCCCTCTCTCGAGGTCAGTCTAACTCTGCTTTGCACCCTCCTCGATCTTGATCTTGTGGCATAGAGATGTCGGAGATATCCTCCGGATATCTCCCACCGCCATCCAAAGCTTTTTCATTTTTGGCGCCAAGGCGTTTAAACAGTTTAAGCTCTTCATACGAGATAGCTTGGCGAGAGATGATCAAAGCCGAAGCTGTCACGCTTCTCTTAAAAACACATACTTAAGATGTTTAGTAACGGCTTGATACAAATCTCTGCCAGGAGGATCTCTCTAGACTTGATTTAAGATCTCCACTCTTCAACTCAACATCGCTTAGCCATTTAGTGGGTGGTCCATCGCTAAAGCTTTCTCTTAGCTCATCCTCAAAATCGCTACTAATCGGTTCAGATTAACCATACCATGACTATTCGGGTTATCGATCAATCGCTTCATATATATATATATATATATATATATATATTTGATTCTATCACTCCTCGAGGATCACGGCCACCGAGGATTCTTAATTGATTCTTCATTCTCGGAGGATCACCACCGAGGAATCTCAATTCTTTCACCTATCGTGGATCAGCCACCGATGTCTTTCAACTTTACACCTCTCGAGGATCGCCCACTGAAAGTACCGCCAGCAGCCATGGGATGATGGGTGCTGATTTCCCTCCTCGCTTTATCACTGGCAGGAGGTGCTAGTTTCTCCGGTGGGGGGACCACTACGAGTTGAGTACCACCAGTTCATTGCACTCGCCTCTCTCCACCGTATAAGTGGAACCAAGTCGTTGCATTGCCAAGATTCAATTGCATTTGAGCTACATGACCACCTTTGGGATTTCTCCGTGAGTTTGCATTGGCATACGGTCTGTGGTTGTCGTCACCATTTGCTTCTCATGGTGTGATCGAATTCATCAACAACCTGGATATTATTATTTTGCTCCCTCTCGAAGTTATTGTTCTCGCTTCCTTCACTCTTCCATGTGAGTCCAATCCAGCTTCCAGATCATATATGGACTCTTGAGTATATATATATATATATATATATATATATGCTAGATATATATAGATATACAAGGGGACAAGATAAAGGGGGAATATTTTTTTTTATGAGTAGGGACAAGGGGACAAGGGGACAAGGGAATTTATTTATTTATTTAATTTAAATTTTTTTTTTTTTTTTTTTAAACCTACCTACTAAAAACTTGATAACAAAAACTAGAAAAATTAATAAACTAGACAATCAGACGAAGTCCCGGCAACGGCGCCAAAAACTTGTTTTTGGTTCCGTTATGGAATACTCACCACTATACTACCTTAGAAAAATTAATAATGAACTGGACAACCGCACCGATTCCCCGGCAACGGCGCCAAAAACTTGTCTCGGATTTTATGCTCAGCAAAATATAACAAGTAATAAATAAATCCGGTTTACCCCAAGTGCAGGGATTGTAGTATAGAGGTTAATACCGGAGTCGATCCACAGGGAATCGAGGTTGTTCTAGTTCTTAATTTTTCTAAGGTTTGTCACGGAAAACAAAACAGAATTAAAAATGAAAAGCAGATAATCGGAATGTAGGTTGTCAATCCAAAGCCGGGAAAGATAGTTACTGAGCCGTACTAACTAAGTTAATTCTAATCTATAAACTAAGAAGACAATAAAAATTTCTACGATTACTACGATGAAGACGAAAGCAAGACAAAGACAACGATTTTTCTCAACTAATTTAATAAATGAACAAGCAATGATCCACCGATTCCCGCAACCCTCAATTTCTTCTCTAGATTATCTAGTGATGATTTAATAAAAATTGTGATTCACCTATCGAATGTATGAATTTCTAATATCTTAGAAATTTGCCTATTAATCTCGTCATCTCTCGATCTTTAAAGATTAACGCTTTCATAACAAAGGTGTAAGATTTCTCAATCTCGCAATCTAGATTTCTAACCTAACAACTCTCGTTATATATAGGTTAAAGAACCAATCTTGACTATGGTGATCTAAGGTTTAACAACGACTCGTCAAACGTTAAACATCAAATAGCAACCATCTCTCGATATAAATTGCATAACAACAACAAAAACATAGAAAAGATACAACTTTTATTAAAACTTACAAGATAATCCAAATTAAATCGAGATGTTGCTAAGAAACGGCTTCACAAGGCTTGTTCCAACGTGCTTTAGCTTCTCATCATCGTTTTATTACAACATTATTTAAACATACAAGCATATACATATACATACATAGACATATGCATACATATATGGCTCAAAACTAAAAAGAAAGAAGAAAGAAGCTTGTATGTATGCTTACATATAGATATACATAGACATATATGTATATATACATACACACATCTTCAATTCTTCAACAAAATGATAGAAAAAAGTGGAGAAACTACATGGAGAAAGGGATGGCCATGGAGGCCAAGGAAGGGGCGGCCAAGCTCTTTTAGGTGAATGGTTGAGTTCTCCTCTTGTGGTGATGGAGGTGTGTATATATAATATCTTGTATAATGAAGGGTGTAAAAGGGAGGCTTCATTTGAGGGAGGCTAGGAGGTTGTTATGGAGGCTTGGGAGTCATGATGAGTTTGTTATGGAGGCTTGGAGTGAGGTTTGGAGTTTGTTAGGAATCATTATTACACTCCACATGCACCATTTGATACAAAAAATATATCTTCGGTTCGTCCGTTTTTTCCGCTGTTCGGAAAAAAATTCATAACTTAAGTTGTAGACCTCCGATTGACGTGATTCAAAATGCGTTGGAAAGCTCATTTCAGTATCTACAACTTTCATCAAGAACTCTGCCCCTGAAAATGCCTCTAAGTCAGGTAAAATGTCCATCGAAAACAGGTTACGGTAGAAGCTCGTTGGACAAAATTGATCCCTTTAACTCGTAAACTCGTAGCATCTTCTTCTCTTCCTCAAAATCCATCTTTTAGGATTCCAAAACATGCCTTCTTCATCAAATATTCTCTTTGTCTCAAAAATATTCTCTTTGTCCCCAAATATTCTCTTTGTCCCCTCTTAGATTTTTCTTGCTTGATCAAAGCAAAACTCTCGCCTCGTGATTCGATCTTTAGTTCCGCCTCCATGAAGTAATTTATTATTTTTACTCGAACACAAAAAACGAACCACGAGTATTTCGACAACAACATTTTAATAAGATAACATATATGTATACATATAATATATATATATATATACACATATATATAAAGTTAATATATATATATATATATATATTAATGAATACATAGATATATCATGGCATACCAGCCACACTGACGTTGGTATGCCACTAGAAAAAAAAAAAAATGGAAAAGAGACCTTTGGTGTTCGTTTGTGGAAACGTCGTATGTGATCGACGTTGGTGTTCATGAAGGAAAAAGACTATATAAAAAATGTGGTAATATATAGTAAATGGAAGCCCAAAAGAACCCCCTATTTTTATTCCTTTGAAGATATATATAAATATATGGATAGATAGATAACTACTACTTATACATTTTAGTAATTATGACTTGAGTTGATATAATAATGCTCAAAATCCGAACCTTATCATCTTTTAATCATTTTTTAGATCGAAAATATGTATCTACAAGATATCAAAACATTGCAAAGTGTAATCACATATAAAACCAACGATAAAACACATAAATCAACCACTTTTGCAATTAAACCGTTTAAAACCTCACTTGCTCAATAAATCGATTAAACGCTTCATTTTCTATGCAAATTATATAAATGTGGAGGAAATCATTATAAAATATATCATTAGAAATCGTATAAAATCACCCTTAACAACTCCCCCACACTTAGCTTTTGCTCGTCCCGAGCAAAACAAAACAAGAATCAAGGCTCGAGAAAATATAGACACCTCAGCAAATATAACATATATTCAATAAATCAGAGGTTCACCCTGGTGTGTGTGCATAGCCATAGAAAACTTCCACTAAGTCCAAACTTGAAAAATTCAAAGCAAACTAGCTAATACCCCCTTCAAACTAGTAATAAATGATACTTATAAGATGCACCCTTCAAAACGTGACATATCCCGAAAAGGATAATAGAATGTATCTAGGACCTTTCTGATATACTCAGAGGATAATCCCTACAAAGATATATCATCGCGGTTTATACTGGGATAAGGTATACGATAACTAAGTCTTTCACCCATGTTCTATTTTTTTTTTTTATAGAATACAAACATATCCGAACTCATTGCCAAAATCGACTATCTTGCAAGTGTCATGAGGTGAGATCGAATACATTAATACCTATCTAACTCTTTTTTTTTTCTTCTCTTTTTTTCAACACGCATCGAATGAGAGCTCTTGCCCGTCATAGCGAGAATAGGATATTCGAGATATACCCTACCTTACTCAAATCATAAAGCACTTCTTACATTGTCGTGAGCTTTTGGTCATCATAGTGGTATAGGACATTCGAGATATGACCTACCGCACTCAAATCATCGACCAGCTTCCGACACACACAATTAATTCTATTAAATTCAACTTTTTTTTTTTCAAAGCACAATAGTTACGCTTTACTTATCACATTCAAACCTAAGATATTCACAGTATAACATACTTTGGATCTAAACACAAACTATCATAATTGTCACGATATATACGTTAGCACTAGCACATGACTTATAAGATAATCAACTATCACTAATCCAAAGGGTATAGCTTTATATTTTAGCTCATCATTCACTATGGCTTGTGAAAAAAATATAATATCGGGTGAAACAACTAACCTACTAAACATACGGTATAAAGCATCAATGACTAAAAAAAACCGAACAAAGATATGCATTGCTTACTCGGGACTAAACAAAAATTTGAAAAATTTAGCCCTTAGCATAGAATTTAAAATAATTTAAGCAAATGGTAGATACACATAAACCAATCCCTCCCCCACACTTAAATCACAACGTGTCCTCAAGTTGTGCAGAAAGTAAAAAGAAAAAGAACACTTAGCCGATTGTAGTCGAAAGAGGCAATTCGAAAGTGCTTCAAGTCGAGATCGAAATGTCCGATTTAAAGCGTGAGATCGTGGACCATCCACCGGAAAAGCGATTTTGTCTAAAACTCACAATTGCTATCACAAATATCCTGCACACTTGACAAACACGGAAATATCTCGGGAACACGGGGGAATATAACATATCGCGCAGAAAAGTTTGATACAAGCATAGGAAATAATCACTCAGATGGAAAAATCACCACACAGGGAAAACACAGGACATCTAAGCATATACGTATCATAGAGAGTATTACATGAGCATAAATCATAAATTCATAGTCGATATTCCTACTAGATTATAAAATGAAATGTAGTGAGTCTTTTATACCCGAGATCTCAAGGGTTCAACAACCTAAGTCTAAGAGATGATGCATTTGAACGTTTTCAGTGTACTCCCTCGGGATTTTCGGATAACCACCTAATCGTTCCCTTTAAAAGACATTCAAACATTCATCCTGATACTTGGTTGTGCTATGTGTTCAACTTCTATCACAAATTCTACATTTCACTAGTCGTATCCAAATTATTTATTATTATTATTATTATCGGGCTGCCTCCCGGTAGCGCTTTTTGGTTAACGTCGTTGGCTCGACAATAAAAGCACATCGCCTTACTATCCATTATCAAATGGATAAGTTTTTCTTGCATGATTCTTCAACGAATATTCTCGCATACAAGCCATCCATCTCACCTTCATAGGAAATTGCAGTAACTTTGGCTCAAGTATTTTAATGAAGTATCTTCCCAATAAAAGAAGAACGGGATTAGGAACCTCCACCTCCCAGTTCATGATATAGTGATCAAGTGGGAAGATAACTTCTTTCTCGCTCACTTTCTTATCCACAACCACCTAAATACTCTTTGGCTTCAATGGCTCCTCAAATGTGACTTCCTCCGGGTGACTTAGCTCTAATTTAGGCACAGTGTCCTCTATATTCTCCAACACCGGGTGTATTTCTTCACCTTTTTGCTCATCAACATCTTCAACCATCTCTAATGTCGGATCTATCTTAGGACAACCATCTTCAGCATCACACCATGTAGGAGGGAAGCTTGACACTTCTACTTCACTAAGTTGAATGTCGGATCCTAAATTCATAGCACTAGCCTCTTCTCTATCATAAGGGAGTGGGAGAGCTAGGTCAATGCCTTGGTCTTGAGCCATTTGCCTAATATCCGCAAGCCTACCAAAAAGGCGTTGGATAGTATCATTTTGCTCCCTCTGAAAGATAGTTACAGGGAACGGGTATATAGTGATTATTGTAGGTAGGTTGAATCTAATTTTATTAATTCCTCTAAATTATCACTCAAGAAAACAAATAAAGGAAATACAAACATAGAACAAATAAGATAAATCTAAGCTAAGAACAATAAAAACGACCTAAGCTAAAGATACATGGGATCAAACAGAATACAAACTAAGTGATCTCAATCTTAGTTCATCTCATGATTTTAATTCAAATTGTGGTTTCACCTTTACACGAGATACAAATTCCTAATCTCTTAGTGAATCCGTTTCTCAAGCTATGAATTCCTAATTCCTTAGTGAATTCAATTATCGATCTCTCCTCTTCCGAATGTTGAGACCAATATTCCATACAAAACGAAGGTGTAGATTCAAGTTAACTCTCGTATTTTAGAATCTAACAACCTAGATAATTAACCGATTAACTTGTCACGAATTAACGATTAAAGATCCTATCTTTCTATGGTGATCTAGCCTAACAAAGATTCTCATCGGCGTTAGACAACGATTAGTAAACAATCTCTCGATATAGTTCACACAATAGCATCATAATCATAGAAGGATACAAAATAAATTAAAGATCATAAAAATAAACTAGAGATTGAATAAATTAAAAAGAGATTAAACTCACATAGTTCATACAAGGGTTGATCTTCAAGCATCAACGATGAAAAAAAAAAAAGAAAAAGACATCCTAATCTAACCCGGATCACGAGACGAGAGTTTTGCCTGACTGAAGCAAGAAAAATCTAAGAGGGGACAAAGAGAATATTTGGGGGACAAAGAGAATATTTTGAGACAAAGAGAATATTTGATGAAGAAGGCATGTTTTGGAATCCTAAAAGATGGATTTTGAGGAAGAGAAGAAGATGCTACGAGTTTACGAGTTAAAGGGATCAATTTTGTCCAACGAGCTTCTACCGTAACCTGTTTTCGATGGAAATTTGACCTGACTTAGAGGCATTTTCAGGGGAAGAGTTCTTGATGAAAGTTGTAGATACTGAAATGAGCTTTCCAACGCATTTTGAATCACGTCAATCGGAGGTCTACAACTCAAGTTATGAATTTTTTTCCGAACAGCGGAAAAAACGGACGAACCGAAGATATATTTTTTGTATCAAATGGTGCATGTGGAGTGTAATAATGATTCCTAACAAACTCCAAACCTCACTCCAAGCCTCCATAACAAACTCATCATGACTCCCAAGCCTCCATAACAACCTCCTAGCCTCCCTCAAATGAAGCCTCCCTTTTACACCCTTCATTATACAAGATATTATATATACACACCTCCATCACCACAAGAGGGAGAACTCAACCATTCACCTAAAAGAGGCTTGGCCGCCCCTTCCTTGGCCTCCATGGCCATCCCTTTCTCCATGTAGTTTCTCCACTTTTTTCTATCATTTTGTTGAAGAATTGAAGATGTGTGTATGTATATATACATATATGTCTATGTATATCTATATGTAAGCATACATACAAGCTTCTTTCTTCTTTCTTTTTAGTTTTGAGCCATATATGTATGCATATGTCTATGTATGTATATGTATATGCTTGTATGTTTAAATAATGTTGTAATAAAACGATGATGAGAAGCTAAAGCACGTTGGAACAAGCCTTGTGAAGCCGTTTCTTAGCAACATCTCGATTTTCGAATTTGGATTATCTTGTAAGTTTTAATAAAAGTTGTATCTTTTCTATGTTTTTGTTGTTGTTATGCAATTTATATCGAGAGATGGTTGCTATTTGATGTTTAACGTTTGACGAGAGTCGTTGTTAAACCTTAGATCACCATAGTCAAGATTGGTTCTTTAACCTATATATAACGAGAGTTGTTAGGTTAGAAATCTAGATTGCGAGATTGAGAAATCTTACACCTTTGTTATGAAAGCGTTAATCTTTAAAGATCGAGAGATGACGAGATTAATAGGCAAATTTCTAAGATATTAGAAATTCATACCTTCGATAGGTGAATCACAATTTTATTAAATCATCACTAGATAATCTAGAGAAGAAATTGAGGTTGCGGGAATCGGTGGATCATTGCTTGTTCATTTGTTAAATTAGTTGAGAAAAATCGTTGTCTTTGTCTTTGCTTTCGTCTTCATCGTAGTAATCGTAGAAATTTTTATTGTCTTCTTAGTTTATAGATTAGAATTAACTTAGTTAGTACGGCTCGTAACTATCTTTCTGGCTTTGGATTGACAACCTCTCGCCCAGGTTATCTGCTTTCATTTTTAATTTCTGTTTTGTTTTCCGTGACAAACCTTAGAAAAATTAAGAACTAGAACAACCTCGATTCCCTGTGGATCGACTCCGGTATTAACCTCTATACTACAATCCCTGCACTTGGGGTAAACCGGATTTATTTATTACTTGTTATATTTTGCTGAGCATAAAATCCGAGACAGAATCTCAATGAAGTTTTGATTACACTAATTCCCAAAGTTGATCATCCAGAATCTCCATCGCAGTTCCGACCTATTGCTTTGGCTAATGTGATTGTGAAACTCATAACCAAAATCCTAGCTAATCGGCTGCAAAGTATCATTGGGCAATTGATGGATACTACACAGAGTGCCTTCACACCGGGAAGGGGAAGTTCGGGAAATATTATCCTAACACAAGAAATTATTCATGCTCTCCACACAAAGAAGCAAGGAAAGAAAGGGTACATGGTGATCAGAGTGGATTTAGAAAAGGCCTATGATCGTGTGAGTTGGCAGTTCTTGAAGAATATTATTCAGAAAGTGGGATTCTCAAAATAGATGCAAGACCTTCTAATGCATTGCATCACCTCGTCTAAATTGTCGGTGTTGTGGAATGGAGAAAAATTGGAAGCTTTTACACCTAGCAGAGGTCTCAGACAAGGGGATGCAATAACACCATATATATTTGTTTTATGCATGGAAGTGCTTAGCCATAAAATTCATGAAGCTGTCAATAAAGGTAGATGGAAACCCCTGAAATTATCTCGGCAAGGCCCGCCTATTTCTCACATGTTTTTTGCCGATGACCTGTTATTGTTTGGGGAGGCCACATAACACCAGGCTAGGGTTATTGAACTTTTATAATTTTGCCATTGCTCCGGACAAAAAATTAGCACCTCCAGATCCAGAGTTTATACATCCAATAATGTAGGACATCAAATGATTGCAACGTTGTCTCACTGCTTGCGCATGACGTATACAAATGATTTAGGAAAATATCTGGGGGTTCCCTTACTACATGGATGGAAGAAGGTATCCCATTTTATGTATCTTGAGGATAAGATGAGAAACAAATTGGGTGCTTGGAAATCGAAATGTCTCTCAAGAGCGGGGAAACGTATTCTCATACAAAGTTCTCTGGCAAACCAGGCCTTTTACACCATGCAAACTACCTTGCTTCCCATTACAATTTTGAATAAATTGGAGAAGACGTGTAGACAATTTTTTTGGGGAGATGACGATCAAGGCCGCAAAATGCATACGATAACATGGGACACTCTTTGTCAACCAAAGCGGGTGGGAGGATTGGGATTCAAGAAATTGTATGACATGAACATTGCATTTCATGGGAAATTGGTTTGGGATCTGGTTACACAAAAGGATACCTTGTGGGTTAAGGCCTTATCCCACAAGTATAAGGAACTCTCGTCCACTGCTAAAGCAGGAAGCTCATCAACATGGAAATGGATCTGCAAAGCCTATTCATACCTCAAGGATGGGCTTGAACAGATTGGCAACGATTTTAAATGGAAAGGGGACCCAAAAGGAAATATACGGTGGCCTCGGGGTATTCCCTGCTTCGGCCCCATGCTGAACAAGGGATTCTGGATGACATTTGGATGAAGATTTGGGCTCTTAAAGGACCAACGAGAGGTAATTACATTTTATGGAACATTATTCATGGCGCCCTTCCAGTAAAGTGTATGTTGTATGACAGAAATATAGTGGATGATCCAACGTGTGCTATTTGTGAAGAAGGGGATGAGTCAATACTTCATGCACTCCGGGATTGTGATTGGGCGAAGGAAGTCTAGAACCATTATGTGCCTCGAGACGAGCAAAGGGACTTTTTTTGGAACTACCTCTATGGTGGATTGGGTAAGACTTAATTTGAATACCAACGGACATAATTGTTTTGGGATAACGAAGTGGATATATACATGGAGGGAAACCTTATATGGGATTTGGATGTGGAGGAACAAGCAAGAACATGGACACGAGGAGGACAAGCCACCGTCGTATGCCTTTATTGCCAAAGTAGTGGAACAAGCTAGAAACCTTCATCTAACTTGGTGTTTAGATTAGCATTTATATTTTCTACTTGTTTAAACACGATTGTACTTTGACGTTGAAGCCTATTTAAAGGCAAGCTAATAAAAAGATCCCTTTATTGAAAGAAAAAAAATACCCAACTCCTTGAATACACTAGTGTGAACATCACATACCCCTCATATGTACATGAGGGGATCTAATTTCGAGGTCATAGACGTTCACCACATTATTGTTAGAAATGATTAAATTTAAGAAATCAGTTCTCAGATTGATCGATCTTCTCCTTTTGGCTGCTCCATCTGCTTCTTGTGCTCATAGGTATGATATCATACCCACTAATAAACAATTATTGAAGCTTATGTTATTGGAAGTAGCTTTTACTTTTCTCTGTTAATGTTGATTTTTCCAAGTTAAAGCGGTTTTCTTTTTTATCAATAAAAAAAGTTACCATTCTGTGGAGTGTGGGTATATCTGTCTTATGCTACTATGCCATTTCAAGCTTTGATGTTCGTTTCTATGGGCTTGGCAAACTGGTTTTGTATTCCTTTTTGAAATGCAATTCATCTTCATTTAGGGTTCACCATTTGTTAAATTTTGTGTTTCATATGTTATTATCAGTCTTGTCATTATTTGGATGCCTATAAGGCACTATTCTGCCAGATTGGCTATAAAATTTTGTTGTTACCCAAAAATAGATGAATAAACGAGCTGGAATCTGTAATTTTGATATTGGTCTTTCAGAGAGATACTCGTATTGTACTTTCTACTAGTAATGTCACGAGAATATATAAATGCAGGGCAAGCCGTTTACTGCTTTAATATGGACTTTGCTTTTAGTTGCATTCATTTTCAGATTATTGCTTCATAAGTTGGTGGAGAAACTCAGAAAGGTAACTGACAGGGAAATAAGAGTTATTGTGCCTGGAATAGTAATTGCTATTATTTAGTCAGTCATTGATAATCTTTTACCCACATTTGCATACAGTTTGTGAATATTTTATTTATTAGAGACTTTGTATCTTCTACTTCTGAAACATGATGAAATCTGAAGGTTTATACTACTAACAAGCTTCAAGGAAAGCCATATTAGATAGGTTATCCTATAGATTGGGATATATTCGATGGATTGCCCTATGCTCATAATTTTGAAGTTCTATGTATGGACAAAAAATATTGTGCATATAAGCCTATCACTTAAAATGCTGATTTGTAGAGGCACCTTGATAACACAATTGCAACACACACTAGAACTCGTGTGATTGTGAAGGATAGAGTAGTAGTATTTTCTCTTTTGGGGATTGCAATGGCCTGTATTCTGGACCCGATTTTTATTTGGTGACGATAGAGTCTATAGTTA
This sequence comes from Gentiana macrophylla, assembly GCA_026214975.1. Lineage (NCBI taxonomy): Eukaryota > Viridiplantae > Streptophyta > Magnoliopsida > Gentianales > Gentianaceae > Gentiana > Gentiana macrophylla. Next base: position 63,934,920 of record CM047811.1, read on the forward strand.
TTCTGCCAGGTTTTGGAGTTTAGCTTGAGACCCAATATGGAAGGTACATTTGAATTGACATGCATTTCTTGGTCATTCCTTTTTTGAATCCTTCCTTCAAAATATGGGCACGGACATGTGACCAGACATGGACGTGACACAATTTAATTTTCAAAAATTAGGACACAATGTCTTGACTTGTTGATTTCTGAAGGAGATAGATAGGTTGAAGGTTGTTGTGGCATGGTGCCTTCTGTGAGGAAAAAGGATAAAACCGGGTAAACAGGAATTAACTGTGTAAACTTTTATTTTCAACTTGGATTTTCTGTACATAGACCTTCCTATTTATACATTGTGTTCCCTGATATTCCATGTTGGTTAGCACGGAATATTCCTGGGAATATCTGGTCAACCAGGAATATTCTGTGGAATGTTCCGGTCAATTGATGGAATATTCCAGGCATCTTTCGCATCTGCATAACCGCTAATCTTGTGTATCAAGTTTTGCTTTGATTGTGTTGTAACTGTTGTTACTAGCTTTATCACCCCCCGCAAGCTGGACTGGAGTAAATGGAATATATGCCGAGATGCCTTGTAAGTTGAGTGAATCGTGGGGCATCTAATGGTTTGGTGAAGATGTCAGCCAATTGATGCTCGGTGGAAATTGAGGTGGGGACGAGCAATCCAGCTTGGAATTTGTCCCGTATGAAGTGGCAATCGAGCTGGATGTGTTTTGTGCGCTCGTGAAACACGGGATTTTCCACGAGGTAACATGCACTCGTGTTGTCACAAAACAAGGTGATGGGCAATTTAGGGTTAACACCCAAGTCGGCCAGCAAAAACACTAGCCACTGCAACTCACAAGAGGTGGCGGCGAGTGCCCGATACTCTGCCTCCACCGAGCTCCGTGACATCTTACTTTGATTTTTGGCTTTCCACGAGATCAAAGATTCTCCCAGGAAAATGCACCAACCCGTAATAGATCATCTCATATCAACGCAGCCTGCCCAATCGGAGTCGGAGTAGGCTTTCAAATCCAGAGGCGGTCCCAGAACCGGAAGTGGCCAAAGCTCGAGGATTTACATTCGATCCGGCTGGATACAAAAAACCCTAACCGGGAGAAGACTTAAGAAATCGGAGAAGGCAAGTTCCGCTTGTTGATGGTAGATAGTGGGGCAATCGAGGAATTGTGATAACTGTTGAACTTCGAAGTTGATATCCAGTCTGGTGAAGGTTAAATAAATCAATTTTCCGACCAGACTGCGGTAGCTGTTGTTATCCGGCAATGGTGGAGAGTCGTCTTTGGCTAGTTTGGTGCTTGTGACCATTGGAGTGGATTCCGGATTACAAGCAAGACGACCATACTCAGATACAAGGTAATGCCTTTGCTGCTTCGTGCTATTTCAACCCCTAAAAAGTAGTGCATTTTGCCTAGGTCTTTGATTTTAAATTCCTTGTCTAAATCATTTTTGATATCTTGGATAATCTGCAAATTTGGCCCCGCAAGTAGGATGTCGTCAACATATACCAGAAGTCCAATAAAAGTGTCTTGCATCCCTTTAGTAAACAAACTATAATCACTCTTTGATTGGTGGAACCCCAATTTGATAAGGTAGGAGGTCAGTTTAGCATTCCATTGATGCCCTGCTTGTTTAAGCCCGTATAGTGATTTCTTTAGTTTGCAGGCAGTATTAGGGATAGGTGTGTCATACCCATGTGGTACCTTCATGTAGACCTCTTCGAACAAGTCACCATGAAGGTATGCATTGTTGATGTCCAGTTGTTCTAAGTGCCAATTAGCAGCAGCTGCTACAGCCATGATAACTTTGACTGTGGTAAGCTTTGCAACTGGTACAAAAGTGTCATGATAGTCAATCCCCAGCTGCTGAGTGCATCCCTTGGCCACCAGACGAGCTTTAAAACGATACATTTTTCCATCTGGTAAATATTTTATTCTGTAGACCCACATGCATCCAATGGGGATCTTTCCCTTAGGTAGAGATACAATGTCCCAAGTGTTGTTGCGTTGTAAGGCTTCAATCTCAGTTGTCATAGCATCCCTCCACCTAGGGTCCTTGACTGCTTGTTGATAGGTGACAGTTTCATCTGGAACATTCACACACAAGACAAATAATTTATAGTGAGGTGCAAGTAAATCATATGATACATACCCTTGAATAGGATATTTAGGTTGAGTGGAGGCATTGTGACAAACATAGTCCTGTAGATAGTGGGGTGGTTGCTTGATTCTTGTGGATTGTCTAGAAGGATGTGGAGGTTGCTCCATATTTTGTTGCTCATATGTGGCTGAGGATTGAGGACTATGAGAAGAACTGAATGGTGTGGAGGGAGGTGTGGAGGAGTCCATAGATAATGCAGGTGAATTAGAGAAAAACAGTAGTGTGATGTGTAGGTGGTGATGCAGGCCTTGAAGTGGATGGATGTGGTGATTGTGGTGCTTGTGTATGGCTAGAGTGGAGATCAAAAGGAAGGTGGTTGTGACTGGCAGGTAGATGATAAGAGTAAGAGAGGTGATGAGGTTGCTTGGTTGTTTGTAGGGTTAATGGAAAGATGCTCTCATGAAATATGACATGTCTGGAAATTAAAATGGTTCTGGTTTGCAAGTTTAGAAGTATGTATCCCTTAACATTAGGGGGATATCCTAGAAAGGCATGTGGTATACTTCTATCATCAAATTTGGTTCTGTGGACATCAAAATTGTTAGCAAAAGCTAGGCAACCAAACACCCTAAGGTTGGAGTAGACCGGTGGTTTGAGAAAAAGTCTTTGATGAGGAGTTTGATGCTGAATTTTAAGAGAAGGTGTGAGATTTATAAGGGCAACAACATGCTCCACACATAATCCCCAACAGGATAAGGGAAGATTGGATTGAATCTTTAGTGCCCTAACAACATTAAGGATATGTCGATGTTTCCTTTCAACTATTCCAGTCACCTACTCAGAAGATCCGGGGGGGGGGCTTTGAAAAAGAAAAAAGAAAAAAATCTCACTTCAAGTGGTCGGTCTAAATGTACAAGCTGCCAATCTTTATTAAATTGCTTTGGAGGATTTTAGTCTTTGCCTGGTCTGTTGGTGTCTAGGATCCTTGAAAGGCAAAGTATTTCCTTTATTCTTGCGGGTTGGATTGCAAAAATGAGTAGTGGATCTTTTGTTTGACAAAAGTCTATTGCACAGGCTTTCATTTTTAGAAGTTTGGTTCCAGATTTTTGTGTTGATGATTTGAGAAATTTGTAATAAGTGATACAAATCTTTTAAAATATGGACAGAGGTACTATACTTCATTTCTTCTAGATTTAATCTATCCTAGACATGTCATCGCCTGCATTGCAAGTTCAAGCTTTTCTATCTTTGCCCCACCAACACACACACACACATAAAATTTAAACTTCAAGTCGTCACACAGCAAAAGTTAGCAAAAGATGAGCTGGAATTCTAAAAATGGAGGATCCTAACTCATAACAGAGTTCCAACCTCAACCTCATCGCTAAATTAATGAATTGTACGACATAAAAAACAATTCATCAAAATTATTGGGGAGAGATTTAGACCAATGTTACATTGTGGAATAGACTGGAAATCTGAACAAGGTTAGTTAGGGGGGCACCAAGATAAGCAAGACATTCTCGAGTTTTTTTTTTTTTTTTTTTTTTTTTTTTTTTTTTTTTTTCATCTAAACAGGAATATAATACTAAAAGGGAGAATTTTGTGGGAGTGGCGGATAAGAGCGAGCTCAAAAGCAAAGCCAAGTTTATCTTTCCAGCACCATGGGAGAAAACAGTTGAAGCAATGTACAAGGAATTTACAAAACTCAGGCATTTTTGTATCTTAGTTGCAACCACTTTAGAAAAGCACAACATGCAACCAAATAAATAACCTGTACTAGTTTGCAACCGCCCCGAAGAAAGCAAGCATTCCTCCTGAGCCAAAAGCGAAATCATATAAATAGCATCTTGGGAAAAGAAGGGGAAAAAAAACAAAGCGCACACCAAGAGTTGAACTTTTATGCAACAAAAAACTTCCAATGAGAAAAACCGTAATAATCCTTCCAGTGGCAGACCAGGACTTCATAGACCAACTTCCGTGATGGTTCCGCTGGAGCAACCTTACTCGGAGCAGCCCTTGCATAGAGCAACCTTACTCGGAGCAGCCCTTGCATGGAGCAACCTTACTCGGAATAAGCTTTACTTTCCCAAAAAAACTTGTCCATGTTATCCAAGTTATATCCATGAGTCCAGCAGCCAGGGTTTACTTTGTTGAATGTATCAATCCTTCCTCTGCCATATTATCCAAAAGGCCAGAGAACTTTTCTTTCTTTTGCCATATCAAAGGGAAGAGCCGGGGGGTGTAAACTGTACAGTCTATTAGCAATAAAACTTGTCCTTCCTGTAATAATAAATACTGTGAACATATTTGTATAGTTTGCAAGAGCATCATTTTTTGCTCTTCTAATCCCCACTTTCAAACGGATCTTCTGAGTAATTGGAATCACCTGTTCCAGCTAAATTGGCAATAAATCAGACTTTCTTAACATTTGCATTTTTGACTTTGTAAGTGTTGCCTCCAAATAAAGATTTGCATGTGTAATGATAAAGATTTGTATCCGACATACAACCCTAAGAAAGTCCAAGCCATTTGTTACACATAAACATACATGCCAACATATATTGATAGCATAGGTATAGATGTTGGTGGTTATGTGGATGGACAGAGAGGGAAACATAGATTGATCAATTATTAACAACAGTAAAAATGATCAATTATTAACAGTAGTAAAAGCACAAAATCGATCAAGCATTTCATGGAATAATAATAAGCACTACAATAAGAAAGAAAAAGTAACTGGTAGGTATTATTATTTTAGCAATTAAGGCTACAAATGGTGAAAATATTAGAGAAATTGTAAACTAACGCAGTCTCCTACTTGGAAAACTTAACTACAAACGCTAGTCGAGATCTAGGAGAACTCATTGTCAACTTAAAACCCATCTGGCTATGGGACATCGAAGGTCCAGACGACAAAATCTTGAATCCTTAAAAGCAGTTCAAACGAATCAGCTGTGCAGTTTACATGAACTTTAATACACTCAAAAGTTCAAAGATGGAGACCACAAGAACAACTCGCCTAAGAAAGCAACTGACATAATTGCTGATTCGGAACATTACTGGAATCAATGCACCTAAAAGAAAGTGATACTGACTAATTTAATACCCATAACAGGACTTTTTTGAACCTGATCGTATACAAGAATGAACCAAACTCCGACTGTTCTGAAATATGTTGTTCTTTGTGTTGATATTTTCCTAACCTTACAATTCCAATATAACTTCTTGTATCATAGTAAATTTATTAACCAATTTCATCCTCGTTCCAGATTAGACACTTTTGACGTGATGAATAAGTGCAGAACTCATGATGGCATGTCCTCACACCCTTCATTTTATTTTCCGGGAGAATAGGTTTGTAGGGAGGTGTGGGGTGTTCACTGAACAAAAATTCTAGATTATCGCAAGGCAAGACGTCTTACTCCAAACTCCAAAGCCCAGAATAGCTATACTATGTGCCGGGAGTGGCAATAAGACAACTATTCAACTTGTAGAACAGTAAAGATAAACCAACAGACACAATGTTACCCAACATTATAGCCTTTGACATTATTATACACCAAGGTCCAAGTGAGTATAGAGGCTTACCCCCCCCATGCATCTTAGCTCTCTCTGACTCCGTCATGTCTGCAAAGACGTTCAAATCTGATGATATGTAACCAGGCTTATGTGAGTGACGCTCGTCCATACGCTTCTTGGTGGAACACCAGATCAGAAACCTTTTCTTTTTCTCTTCCTCACAATTGTAATTTTTGTTCAACTTTTTTGCCCACTCAAGAAACATCTTGAGCAGCAACTCATCACTCTCCGAGCTTGACAAAGGATCTTGACTTCCTTTCTGCCCAGATAAGAAAATTGAAAACAAAAAAAGACGGAAACTGGAAGGCATGCATTATGATAGTCCACAACTAACCTACCATTTGTACACATTAAAACAAGTAAGAAAGACAGTTGAGACAATAGCACCCGCGACAAACTTCCAAAGTCCCTAGACAATGCACAACTCTTATGGTGCATTGCATTGTTTAGCTGCTACAAGGAACTTTAACACAAGCCTATGCAATTTACATTACAAGAGAGAATTTCATATACATCAAAACTACAGCGATAATGAGGCAATAAAACAAACACCTAATTTAAATAATGAAGTAATACACAACTCAAATGGTCTTTGTTCAGCTACAAGGAACATTGACCAACACAGACTTGTCAATTTTGATCATCTGATCCACGCCAACAACAGACTTTCACGCCAACAACAGACCTGTCAACATATCTTTCTTTCTTTTGCCATATCAAAGGGGGGGAGGAGGAGGAGGGGGGGGGGGACTATACAGTATTATCAATAAAACTTCTGCAAAGTTGCACAATAACCGAAGTAATAATAAATATTCAGAAGATTAGTTTTATAGTTTGCAAGAGCATGCTTACCGCTTTTTTCCCCTCTTCCAATTCCTTCTCCGTGTTAATTAAATTCACAAATGGCCGGCGGCCTTCATACGGATCTTTTGAGAAGCTGGCTGGAATGAAAAATGCAGCAAGTTCAAACTAATGTATACTCCCTCCGTCCCATTTTATTTGTCCATGTTTCCTTTTTGGTTTGTCCCAAAATAAGTGTCCACTTTGTGCATTAATTGTTAAATTTCTTCAAATACCCTTCACTCTTTACAATATTTACAATAAAAAGTGTGTAACATTAAATGTTCCAACAACAACTTAAAGGGCATTAGTGTAAAAATATTGGATTATTTAATGTGATTCAAAGCATTAACTACACTTTTCTTAATCTGTGTGAAAAGTCAAACATGACAAATAAAATGGGACGGAGGGAGTATTAACAAACCAGTTTGAGCATTTAAAGTAGTAGAAATTTTACTTTGGCTCATTTTTATAAGGTTTATTTACTTAGTACTTAGTAGAACTCAATTAAGGTACAATTCTGATATATATTACTATGCATTTTTTTTGGGTTAAAATAAAGACAGATTCAATGTCAGGATTCTTGATTTTTGACTTTCAGAGTCATGGGTGATGTGTAATGATAAGGATTTGTAACCGATATACAACCCTAAGAAAGTCCAAGCCATTTGTAACACATAAACACACATGCATACATATATTGATATGTACATACATATAGACATAGGTATAGACGTTGGTGGTTAGGTGGATAGACAGAGAGGGACACGTAGATTGATCAATTGTTAACAATGGTAAAAATGATAAATTATTAACAATAGTAAAAGCACAAAATCAATCAAGCATTTCATTGAATACTAATAAGCGTTACAATACGAAAGAAAAGGTAACTGATAGGTATTATTTTAATGCAATTAAGGCTACGAATGGTGAAAATATTAGAGAAACTGTAAAATAACGTCGTCTCCTACTTGGAAAACTTTAACACCAAACGCTAGTCGAGATCTAGGAGAACTCATTGTCAACATGAAACCCATCTGGCTATGGGACATCAAAAATCCAGACAGCAAAATCTAGAAGCCTTAAAAGCAATTCAAACGAATCAGCTGTGCGGTTTACATGAACTTTACTACACTCAAAAGTTCAAAGACCAAAAGATAAATCAACTCGCCTAAGAAAGCAACTGAACGTTATTGGATTCAATGCACCTAAAAGATAGAGACACTGAATAATTTAATACCCATAGCAGGATTTTTTTGAATCTGATCTAATACAAGAATGAACCAAAATATAACTGTTCTGAAAAATGCTGTTTTTTTCCTCCTAATCTTACAATTCCAATTTAACTTCTTGCATCATAGTAAAGTTATTAACCAATTTAACCCTCATAGTCGTTCCAGATTAGACACTTTGGATGTGATGAGTAAGTGCAGAACTCATAATGGCACGTCCACACACCCTTCTTTTTATTTTCCGGGAGAATAGGTTTTGTAGGGAGGTGTGGGACCGAACAAAAATTCTAGATTATTGCAGGGCAAGATGTCTTACTCCAAACTCCAAAGCCCAGAATTGCTATACTATGTGCCAGGAGATGCAATAAGACAACTATTCAACTTGGAAAACAGTACAGATAAGCCAACAGACATAATGTTACCCAACATTATAGCCTTTGACATTAGTATACACCAAGGTCCATGTGAGTATGGAGACTTACCCCCATGCATCTCCGCTCCCTCTGACACCGTCATGTCTGCACAGATGTTCAAATCTGATGATATGTAACCAGGCTTCTGTGAGTGACGCTTGTCCATACGCTTAGCCTACCATTTTGTAGACATTAAAACAAATAAGGAAGACAGTTGAGACAATAACACCCACGACTAACATCCCAAGTCCCTAGACAATACACAACTCTTATGGTCCGTTGCATTGTTTAGCTACAAGGAATTTAACACAAGCCAATGAAATTTTCATTACAAGAGACAGATAGAGTTTTCATATACATCAAAACTAGAGTGATAATGAAGCAATAAAACAAATACACCTAATTTAAATAATGAAGCAATACACAACTCAAATGGTCTGTTGCATTGTTTAGCTACAGGGAACATTGACCACAAGACATTACACGAGAGAAAGGTAGAGTTCTCATATACATCAAAATCAGGGCGATAATGAAGAAATAAAACAAATACACCTAATTTCAATTCGACAGAGCTATGGAAAAACAGTATTTTCAGGTAGTCAAACAAGCCTCGGTATTAAAAATTTACAGGCATAAAGCAGACAAATCAGTTTAAACCAAGAACAGCGCAATGTTGTTTAAAAGTCAGACAAGAAATCGATGGATACGTGCAGTATTATGCTCACAATTCACGACAAAAGCCATACATTTGATAAAGCTCTTGTTACCGATCTTGTAGCCATGCGGCCCGCCACCATCTCACCGGCTCCCCGCATCTTTTTCTCTAGGGGTACTCGCTTTCCTTTCTCACCTTTCTTCAAGGCTAATCGCTTTCCCAGATCACGTTTCTGTCCGGCTAATGGCTTTCCGAGGTCGCCTTCCTGACCGTTCACCTGCTTAGGCATACTTCGGGTTTTCAGACGCCGTGCCGCCCAAGTCTTCCGTAGTAGGTTTTCAGTCGGTTCGAAACAATTGAGTTATGGGTTTTTGGGAGATGCGGTCAAATTATTATGGGTAATGATTTTGGCACCGCAAATGTGCACCGAGAAAAAAAGGGAATATCTTTTCACACAAATTTTTATCTTACCACATGCGATTTTTTTCCAATTTCGCCTTATTTTATTTATTTTCTGCGTTCATTTCGACTAAAATTTGGTGAATACGACACATTATCCATATCAAACACGTGGTAATTGAATATACGTGTTGAGAAATTCACACCTGGTTGATTCTCGACCATATTTTGCGTAGAATGTTTGAAGTTTTCCAAACTCATACATAGTACAGAGCGATCATTCGACCAATATTGAGTCAGAATACTCTACACATTCGCATTAGGGTGGGTCGAATAATAACAATAATATAAGAAAGATTATTATTGATTCGATCGAATTTTGCATGAATATTAAAAGTTTTTTGTACTAATTTTAGTCGTAATGTTTTTCGACCGGTATTGAGTATGAAAACATTCAAAATTCGACTAGAATAAAATCAAGATAACGATCGTATTCACTCAAATCGCCGAATTATTGCCATACATGAATCGACCATAAATTGGCTGTAATAGTATATATTTTCCTGACTCATTTACTGGTCGAATGGCAGCGTGTGGGAATATCCAAACGAAGCTCACTCTCTTCTTTGTAAGTCAGAAACAACATTTGTGTGAAAAGATAATCTAAAAAAATGTGCACCGAGATTGAGTACCGATGTCCAAATGTGCGGCTGCTGTTTTGTTTTGTTGTTTTTTTAGATCAAAGTGTATGGTTTACAAAAGGGTCGGTGACTTTTTCTGTGCCAAAATCCGGTGCCCACATCATTCTTCAATTATTATACCAAAAAGAAAATGATTTTGGCACAAAAAATTCGTACCGAGAAAGATACCGAAAGCAATCTGTGTCTTCCATGTCTTTTGCAAACAATAAGAAAAAAAAAAAGAAAAAATAAAAAGCTGAAGGGTGAGGATGTATTTCGGGAGATGAACCGGTGCATTCCTTCGGTGTATCTAAAACCTTATATCGTTTGGTTTCGGGTTAGATTGGGCTTTAATGGGTTTAGGATAGAGAAAGTAAAATAAAATAAAAGTTAAGTAATGATTATAAAGTTGAAATATTGCATTGAAATTTGTAGATTATGAAATGATTTGTGAGAGAAATTTTAATGAAATAATAATTATAAAGTTGAAATTTTGTATTGAAATTTGATATAGATGAAGAAATAATTGGTGAGAAATTTTTTAATGAAGTTTTATATTGATAAGGTAATAGTTAAATTCTAGTGTAGTGTGTGAATAAAATAGATTGATTAATATTATTTTATTTGTTGATCGAAAAATGATTAATGAGAAAAATTATAATAAAATAATAGAATTAATAAAATAATAATAATAATAAGAGAATGGAGTGAATAAAATATTATGTTGAATCCCGAACCTCAAACCCCAAATCAAACAAAGGCAATGGGTTTCATATTTGGGGCAACCAAATATGGGTAGACAGTAAAACAAAATAATTTGGGCCAAGCTGATTTTTGTCTAGAAGATGTCTGAGAACACATGCAATAGGCTAACCATTCACAATGTCACATTTTCTTAAAAGAATCAAAACTTGTCTATATAGCCACGTTGGCTATAACTTTTATCATTTGTCCACTACAATAATAAAAGAACCTACTACGGTACTACCACTTTTACTATTAAATATACTATAATTTCCCACTTGATTTATTTACAAATTATATCACCTTAATGATGAAATTCTAATTTAATCTAATGATGAACACACACAAGAACCCTAATGCCTAAAATGGAATGAGGGATGGATTTTATGTATGCTGGTGAGTCCAAGATCAGATCTTGGACGCTTCACGATATCTCGCTTCGCCTGAGGAATCGCGCTCACGTAGCTCCTGGAATGGGGTATTTATAATGACAATACTTGCCTAAACCCTAAGGTTAAGTCGGCTTGTGTTATTGTCATCTTTACCCTTAAATGGGCCTTAAACCTTGCTCTGCTTATCGCCGTGGGTGGGCCGGGATACGGTGGTGCAGACTACGTCCTCGATGTCGATCATCGCCGACTTGCGGTGATCGACCTAGACTCATTGTCCTACACCGCTAGCCGGGTGTGGACTCTATCATAGGACTTGTCATCCCACATCGCTCGATAGTCGTAACACGGAGTCGATTAGATGGCCCTAGCCTCGATCCCGGGTCTCGACATAAGTATGTTGTAGCTTGTTCATAGGGTGATGACCAACCGATAGATGACACGTGGAGGAGTGAAACCTCAGATCGTCATAAGCCCCCCAGACTTGAGTGAGGTGATTCCGTTATCCGAGGTCAGTCTGTCACACTAACCGTCGCCGAGTTGGGTCTCCATTTGGGCGGGCTTTTTCCCGCCACTTGTTAACCCTAATCGCCTATTGCAACGTGGGCACGATATCGGCATATGAAACGCCGAATCCCGCAAAAGACGCCACACGCTTTGATTGTCGCGATTTCCAGGGGTTATAACTCCCCATCCCCCACGTCTTTTCAGTCCATTTGCAAATCTATCGCTTCATATATAAAGGAAGAGGAGACAAAGGCTGCTGCAAAACCTCTTCGCTATCTCCTTCACCCCAATCTCCAAATTCCAAACACCAAGTAAGACTCTTTTCTTTTATCTTAGTGTTGTTCCTCTTTGTTTGATTTACCTATGTCAAGTAGTGATAGCGCCATCGAATCGTCGATAGGGGTAGTGAAACGCCCATTCATAGCCAATCTCCGGCACCTGTTATCTCTGACCTTCTTCTCCGGCAAGACTCCGGTGAGCCTGTAGCTTCCCCTCCCCCTGTCCCTAACCAGCCTAAAAAGCTAGTAACTAGGATGGATGGAAAGGGTGCAAAAGGGTGTCTCAGTGCACTCTCCCCAGAGGATGTCGTCGAAATCTACAGGAAGTATAACATTGTTAATCCTCCCTTCGAGTCTCGACTTCCTTCTGGTAATCACATATTTGCCGACGAGCCCCCAGAAGGATTCTGTGCGGTTTATGAGAACCAACTGGCGAGTGGATTGAGGTTTCCCCTTTGCCCAGCCGTTCTGGCCATCATTCATCATTACGAGATAAGCGTTTCCCAACTTGCCCCGAACGGTGTCAGAACTCTGATGGGTTTTATCATAGCATGTCGAGTGGCCCAGGTCTGTTTTTCAGTGCCCGTGTTCCGATACTACTACAAGATTACTACCACGCCCGACAAGTTGTGGTATTCCTTCCAGAGGAGAGCAAATCGACATGAATTCATATCTAAGGGGCCTTCTTCTCACGGGGAGTGGAAGCCCCGATTCTTCTTTCTCCGTCATGGTTTGGATAACCCCTATATCGGTCAGTGGAGGTCGAGAGAGGGGAAACAAGACAAGCTTGGGAAGGCACCAGCTCCTCACGAGGCTCGAATCTTGAGTGGACACAATTTCGAGGTGTGTACTCGAGACCTGAGTCTCTTGTATCACCTGGCCCACTTGGAGGGAGCTGGGCCGATGCCATACGTAGGCCTTAATGTCCCTGACCACGAGAACCGTAGGGTGTTTACTTATTTGCTTATTGTTTGCTGAGTTGATAAGTTGTTGTTTGTCGACTAGAACTAACTTGTCTTTTTTCTGTATTGCAGTGGGCAAATTCTCCAGGGTCACTAACCCCCAGCGCATTCCTGAATCGACGGTCGTGGCTGCTCTACCTCTCGAGGGTCAGGCCACTACCGACTTGCCGCCGGGCTGAGATCGAGGTGTGCCTCCTCTTCTCGAGAGGGCCGCCCATCCACCTAGGAAAAGCCTGCTGCGATCGAATGCGTCGCCGTGGGTGGATCGACTGAAGTGCCCTCGACCACCGGGGAGCTAACTGTCCGATTCGGCTCTCTTCGAGATGAAGACGAGGATGAGCCTATCGATTTAACTTCGAACGTCGAGGTCAATGTCGAGGAGCAAGCGGCGCGGACTAAGAAGAGGCCGACTGTTGCTGAGGTGGTAAAGGAGCAGCTTCGAGAAGCGAAGAGGAAGAAGGTTGCTGAGACCTCTGCCGAGCCAGGAATCGGCGTGGACTGGGTTTTTGATGACTACGCCGGTGTGGATGACAGAGACTTGTCTTATGTTCTGCGGAAGCTGAATCGCCTCGTAAGTCGATCCCTCTTTTTATATTTGCTTTCCTCGAGGCCCATGCCCTATTTATTTATTAACTCGTTTTTCCACTTTGTAGCATACTCTTGTTGGTCGAGAGGCTGCTCGTCGGCTGGCCAAAACCGGAGAGTCGGCGAACGAGATCAAGAAGAAGAATGGCAGATTACTCCAAGACAACATCGCAAAAGGCGCCGCACTCTCTGCCGTGGAGAAACAGTATAACGAGTTGAAGCAAGAGTCGGTCGCCAAGCTCGAGGAGCTGCAAAATAGGTTGGTGGCTGCTGAAGCAAAGCTGGCCACTACCGAGAAGGAGCTGGACCGACTACGAGAGGAAAGGCAAGGTCAGGGTAAAGAGCTGCTCAAGCTGGCCCAAGACTATGAGAGGCTGCAGAAGTGTCAGAAGGCTGCGGACGAAGAAGCTAGGAAGGCTCGCCAAGATCGAGATGCGCTACAGGCTGAACTATATCGAGCGCAGGCGCAGGTCGAAGAGGCTAAGACCGAGGCCATCATGGAGTACCGCAAGTCATCCAACCTTGAAGATGATCTAGAAGTGATCATGCGGGCTTCGATGATGGGTGGATATACCCTGGCCGTGGATCAGGTGAAGGAGGTCGTTCCGAGCTTCGACATGTCGACTCTCCAGACGCCTATGTTCTACAATCCTGACTCGGAGAAGCTGTACGATCAGTACTTTGAGGAGTTTCAGCGGGGAGAGTCCTTGGCTATAAAGTATGCTCCTCCCTCGTCTGCTCCGACTGCCGATCCGACCGCTACTGATCCGACCCCTGCCACTACTGAGCCGACCCCAGAAGACGACCCTTGATCTTGATATTTTTCAATCTTTTGTTGATTTATAATTCAAACTTGAAGTCTTGTAATATTATTTTGACAATCGACTTGGGCTGGTCTTTCGACCTGGCCGTGTCCTTATGCTTCAACTTTTCATTTGACTTTGCCATTTGTTTCTTTATCTTCTCTTTTATTGCTTTGCTTGTCTTCTCGATATTCGCTACTCGCTATTCACTATTCGCTGTACTTGTTCTTGTTGTTGATACTATGTTGCCCCCCCAAGTGTATTATGAACCCTTGGTTCGTATTGCACTTGAGATCGACTTGCTTACCTTAGTCTTTTGCCCCTTAGGCTTATTTGACCTTTAGGTTGAGCATTTTAATATAAACTGTCCCTGGTTTTAGATCTTTTTTGCCTCTTAGGCTTTTTCGACCTTCGACTCGAACAGGTGGCCCGACTATGCGAACCGTCCTTTGTCTCAGGCCTTTTTCGCCACTCGGGCTCATTCAAGCTGATCGGGACAGGTGGCCCGACTATGCGAACCGTCCCTTGCTTTAGCCTTGTCTCGCCTCTTGGGCTCGTTCGCTCTTAGCTTGGACCTTTGGCCCGACCCGCGAACCGCCTCTATGCCTTTGCATTCGTCGCCCATTAGGCTAACTTTGCTTTGGCTTTATCGAGATGTCCGACCTGCGGATTTCTCTACTCGTTTTCGATTATTTTTGCCTTTAACTTTTCTGTCACATTGGACTTGTATCGTTTTGGCTACATTGGACTTGTATCGTTTTGGCTATAAATCTTAACAAACACAGAAAGCATCTCGAAAAGATAGAAATTTATTAGAATACTCATAAAATTGTCTCATGGACTTATTACAAGATTCAGAATTGAAAGGTAAACAGGTTCATTAAAGTAAAGCTTATCTCAAATATAATACTTCCTCAGATTGTTGGCATGCCAATGTCGAGGAACAGTAGTTCCATCTGCCCGACCAAGTTGATAAGACCCTTTGGGGTGGACCTTCAGGATCTGATAAGGTCCTTCCCAATTCGGGGTTAATTTTCCGACTGCTTCCTGTCGACTCGCTTCATTTTTCCTTAGAACCAGATCGCCAACCTTGAAGTACCTGTGTCTTACTCTCGAGTTGTAATACTGAGAGATCTTTTGCTTATACCTTGCCATCCTGGCTGAGGCTATCTCTCTTCGCTCTTCGACATTGTCCCTTTCTTGTCGGAGTTCGGGATCATTTGTCTCCACATTGTAGGCCAGAACTCGAGGAGAAGGAACTCCGATCTCGGCGGGAATCACCGCTTCACACCCATACACCAAAGAGAAATGAGTTTCCCCTGTCGATGAATTAGGAGCTGTCCTATATGACCATAGGATGCTCGGAAGTTGAATTGCCCAATCTTGACCTTCTGCCTCTAGCCTCTTCTTTAAGCCCAGCTTGATCTGTCGATTAGTTTGTTCGACTTGACCGTTTGCCTGAGGGTGAGCCACTGAGGTGAATCGCTGGTCGATTTGATACTCGCTGCACCATTCTCTAACTTTTCGATCTTCAAACTGGGTACCATTATCCGAGATCAAAACCTTTGGAATTCCGTACCTACATAGAATGTCGACCCACAAGAACTTTTTAATGGTTGCAGCTCGGATGTCGGGCAAAGCCTTAGCTTCTACCCATTTTGTGAAGTAGTCCACCGCAACGACCACGAATCTAAGATTTCCTGGTGCTCGAGGAAGAGGTCCAACAATATCGACTCCCCATTGATCGAATGGCCATGCTGACGAGATGACGTTCATGTCTTGCGCTTGCTGATGTGAGATATTATCATGAATCTGACAAGCGTTGCACTTCTGGACTAGGTTGTTCGCATCTCGCTGCATCGACGCGCCGTAAATACCCGGCTAACTTGCATTTTCGAGCCAACATTCTGGCTCCACAATGATTCCCACAGGCTCCTCTATGAATCTCTTCTAAGAGGTATTCGCCTTCACTTTCTGAAACACATCTCAACCAGGGGTTCACAAAAGATTTTCGATACAAGATATCGTCAAAAAATGCATATCGAGCTGATTGAAGTCGGACTTTCCTGGCTTGCACTTTGTCAGATGGCAGTATTCCGTCTTTAAGGTAGAGAGCGATCGAGTCCATCCACGTGGCCTGCTGAGTGATCGGCTGGGCCTCCGTCTCGATATAACTTCGGTCGGTCAATAACTCGACTAGAACCTTCTTACTGGACATGAAGTTTGATGCCAACTTGGAGAGCGCATCGGCTCTCTTGTTCTGACTTCGGGGGACTTGCTCAAACTGAACTGTCTTGAATTTTGGTATGAGGCTTTGGACAACTGCTAAGTAATTCTTCATGGTTTCTTCCTTAGCCTCATACTCCCCTTTCACATGATTGACTACTAATTGTGAGTCACTGTAAACCGACAAATCTTCGACACCCAGCTTTAAGGCAAGCTTTAAACCAGTAATCATAGCCTCATACTCGGCTTCATTGTTCGTTGCTTTAAAGTCGAATCGAAGGGCGAGGAATTCGCTTTCGGGCTTACCACGAAGGAGCCTGCTCCCCGCCCTCCTTACTCGATGCGCCATCGACCTGAAGAGTCCATTTTTCCTCTGGGCTTTGCTTTTCCTGATCGAGTTGGACGGATATCCCTTCAGCCAAAAAATCTGCCAAGGCCTGTGCTTTTATCGCAGTTCGAGGGACGAACTCGATGTCGTACTGGGCCATTTCAATCACCCATTTTGCCAATCGACCTGAGGTGTCGGGTTTTGCCAATATTTGCTTTAGTGGTTGGTCAGTGACTACCACAATGGGATGAGCTTGAAAATAGGGCCTTAACTTCCTCGAGGCATGAACCAGGCACAATGCTAACTTCTCGGCTGGCGAGTATCGGACCTCGGGGCCATGTAAAGCCTTGCTGACAAAATAGATTGGCACTTGGCCATGTACCCCTTCTCGAACCAGGACCGCACTCACTGCCTCCTCGCATACTCCCAAGTAAACTAACAACTTTTCCCCTTCTCGAGGAGAAGTGAGGGTAGGCAATTCTGATAAATAAGTCTTCAACTCTTCAAAGGCTGTCTGACATTCATCATCCCAATGAAAAGGACCGGCCTTCGGAGTATCTTGAAAATGGTAGTGCACGCCAGGTCGATCTCGATAGAAATCTATTGAGAGCCGCCATTCGACCCGTGAGCCTTTGTACTTCCTTGATATTTCGTGGTGCGGGCATGTTCTTCAATGTATCAATTTTATCCGGGTTCGCTCGAATCCCGTCCTTCGAAATCATATAGCCCAGGAACTTACCCGACCTGACTCCAAAAGTGCACTTCTTCGGGTTTAATCTCATCTGCGTTTCTCTCAACACTTCGAAAACCTCTCGAGCATCGACCTAGATACTGTCTCATAGATCGACTTTTGATAAGCAAGTCGTGTACATAAACCTCCATACATCTACCAATCTGTCTTGCAAAAATTTTATTGACTGCCCTCTGGTATGTTGCCCCAGCATTCTTTAATCCGAATGGCATGGTCACATAGCAGAAGGTGCCGAATTCTGTGATAAATGCTGTCTTTTCCGCATCTCGAGGATCCATTAAGATCTGGTGGTATCCTTTATATGCATCTAAGAAACCAAAAACTTCAAAATCAATGGTTGAGTCGACTAACCTGTCGATTTTGGGCAGCGGATACGAGTCTTTTGGGCATGCCTTGTTCAAATCTATAAAGTCTACACACATGCGCCAACTCCCATCAGGCTTCTTGACTAATACTGGGTTAGCTAGCCATTCGGGATAGAATACCTCTTTCACTATCTTGGGCGCCAATAGCTTACCGACTTCGCCTCGATTGCCTCAAGTCGATCCGGCGCAAAATTTCTTTCTTCGCTTGATGGCCTTTTAGCCTGGTCAATTTCGAGTTTGTGAACCGCAATGTTGGTAGAGACATCCTGGCATGTCGCTGGCTTTCAGGCAAAGATATCTACGAATTCGACTAAAAGTTCGACCAGAGCCGTTTTTCTTTCTCGGGATCCAAATTCCAACTCGCACACACCGATCGCCCTCTCCTTCCCAGTGAGTCGGACGCTGACGGGCGCGCCATCGAGACCCAACTCTTCTCCTCCTCCTCCTCCGAATCGCCTCGACTAAGACTTGTTGAACCGCCATCTTCCCATTCATGACTACAGAGTTACAACTCCGAGCGACTTCAACGTCTCCTTTTACTTCGTGGGAACCGTTCCTTGTGGGGAAATTCATACTGTTATGAAAAGTCGATATGATAGCACGCAGGTCGAAGAGCGCAGGTCGTCCTAGGATAACATTATAAGCAGAAGGAGCCTTGACCACCACATAACTTAATTCAAGTGTCCTTCCTTTCTCGCCATCCCCAACTGTCGTGAGTAACTTTATCGAGCCCATGGGATGGACTGCTTGTCCTGTGAATCCAAACAGGGGAGAAGCTATGGGGGCTAGATCCTTCTCTTTCAATTTCATCGCTTGGAACGCCGAGTGATATATGATGTTCATCTTGCACTCCGTTATCGACATACGGACTCTCGATACACGGGCTCGCTAATAATCGCTTCAATAACTAACCTTCGCTATGATTCCTCGACTTGGGGATATCATCTCGAGGGCCGATCGACTTCTCGCCGTGAACTCGAGCCGCTTGCGCTCTCTCGAGCTACAAGTGGCTCTTCGCTAGTCCGGTCTTTATCACTCTCACCAGGACCAAAGATTGTGTTGACATAGTTAATCGGTCGATTATCTTCATATCTATCTCGACCAAAGTTTTTCTCGTTGTTTGCTTTCGACCCGGGATCGATTCCTCTCGAGGTGACCGATCCCTTCGTCTCTGGTATCACAACCTCGGTTCCCCGCCTTGATCGGAGTTTTTCTCTTAAATTCTCCACGCCCTGGGCCCATCATACCGAGATCATCAACAACTTCGTCTAGCTTTCCTTCCCGAATGCAGACGTCGATATCTCTCTTGGTCGATACAATCTTCCGTTGTATGACCTATGTCCTCGTGAAAATCAAGATTTGCTTGCGTGCCTCTTTCTCGAGGTTTCTTCAATGGTGGCGGTTTTCTCGCCAAGTTTTTTGAAAGCATAATCGACAATACCTCGGATCGAGGTCGATTGAGTGGGATAAAGTCCTTATCACGTGAGAGGTCCTTCTGCCCCCACGGTCCGAGGTGGACGCGTGTAGATACGGTCCCGCATCGATGGCTTACTTCGACATCCCGCCTCTTGGATCGATTCTGCTCGGACCTCGGTGTCCTTCTTGGATTCCATCCATCTGGATTGGGTGTGCCGCCTTGACCGCTTCTTCCCTTGACAGAATCTATGCACCACATTGACACATTCGTCCATGGTATAGGGAACGTCCCTGCTCAACTTCATGTACAAATTAGTGTTACGCAGCCCCCCTACGAACGATGTGATCAGAAGTCGGTCATCTGCGTCCTTGACCTGCATGGCCTCGAGATTAAACCTCTTCAAATATTCCATGACCGTCTCATCTCTTTGCTGCCCCACGTTCATGAGGTGCGTGGCACTCAGATGAAACTTCTTGTTGACTATAAACGCATCTCGGAACTTTCGAGCGAGCATGGCAAAACTGGAGATCGACCCTAGTCGTAGCTTCGTGAACCATTCTCTTGCTCGACCTACGAGTAGCGTCTCGAATGCCCGATAGCGCATTGCATCGGGTGCCCCATCCAACCTCATTTGAGACAGATACCTGTGGAGATGGTCCTCCGGGTCGGTGGTGCCATCATAAGGTTCTATCTTTGGTATCTTAAACCCCTTGGGTTTTGGAAAGCTCTCGATCTCCTTCGTGAAGGGAGACTCGAGCCACAACGACACCTGACTCTTTCCCAAAATTGCATTCAACTCCTCCTTGGCGCTGTCATCGTCCCCTCTCTGGTGTTTTTGGTGGATCTCGCGTCTCTTCCTTTCCACCGAGCTAGATGATGCGCTTATTTCCTCCTCAGGAGTCTGTTTAGGTTTGTCCACAGCTTCTTTCTGGCCGCCTTCCGCCATAGCCTCTTTCTGGCGGCGCTCGCTTTCCTCGCGCCCGTAATCGCCTCGGCGATTATCTCGGGCATTACCTCCAAGTCCGCCCCTGCCAACTGATTCGCAAGCGTCCGATATTCTGGAGCAAGAGCTTGCTTTTCTGGTTGGTGGGTTTCCTGGACAGGGTTCAAAGCTTGATCTTTTTCCCTTTGTTTTTGCTGAGGATCGTGCTGAACCAGATCCAATCTTTGGATCCTCTTCTCCTTGCATATCGTGGTCGGTTGGCTCGTTCATCCCGGGAGCCTTGATCGACCGCTTTGGATGTGGTTTTGGATGATTTTCTTGGGAGGCATCGTGTTCTTGAAGATTCGATCAATAGAAGGCCCTCCTTCTAGCGCCAATGACGATGACAAATTATATCACCTTAATGATGTGAGCCCTAATTTAATCTAGTGATGAACACACAAGAACCCTAATGCCGAAAATGGAATGAGGGGATGGATTTTATGTATGCGGCTGAGTCCAAGACTGTATCTTGGATTGCCTACGTATCCTGTTCAGTTCCAGGAATCAAGCCTTACGTAGTTCCTGGAATGGGGGTATTTATAATGACAATACTTGCCTAAACCCTAAGGTTAAGTCGGCTTGTGTTATTGTCATCTTTACCCTTAAATGGGCCTTAAACCCTTGCCCAAGCTATCGCTGTGGGTGGGCCTGGACAGCTGGTGCAGACTCTGTCCTCGATGTCGATACTGCCGACTTGCGGTGATCGACCCTAGACTCATTGTCCTACACTGCTAGCTGGTGTGGACTCTATCCTTATGGACTTGCCATCCCACACTGCTCGATAGTCGTAACCTGGAGTCGATTAGATGGCCCTAGCCTCGATCCTGGGTCTCGACATAAGTATGTTGTAGCTTGTTCATAGGGTGATGACCAACCGATAGATGACACGTGGAGGGAGTGAAACCCTGTATCGTCACCCACCTATTCAAAACTACCCTTGAATCAACTTTAAAAATAAAAGATATTATCTTTGAATTTTGCCTCCAAAATTACTACCTCCGGTCTAAAATATAAGTCATCCTAGGAGTTTTCACACAGATTAAGGAATTGGTTGAATGTCATTAATTTGAAGGTTAATGTCTAAAATACCCCTTGACTATCATTAATGCAATAGTTGTTAAGTAATGAAAAGTTGTTGAATTCATAATAAATTAAGGTTAAGATAGAGAAAGAGCAATAAATGTTGTATTGGTAATGTAGAATGACTTATATTATAGGACAAGTAAAAAAGTGTAGGATGACTTATATTTTGGACCGGAGGTAGTAACAAACAAGCTACCATAAATTATATAACACAGTACATAAAAACAAATTACACATTGCCATACATATTGACGATATTAATTAAAAGGACATGTGAAGTATCATACATATTGTCATATCAAATTACAACAAACTAGAAAAAAAAAAGTGTTATCCAATTCACAAATACAATCATAAACTTCTTCAAACATCACTACTTTACCATGGGGTTGCCAAATTCACTCGTCTCCCGTACACCAATTCCTAACAAGAGAATAAGACATTTCATCAAGATAATAAGAGGTAAGTAGTACAATTATGTATATGCGATGTATATATTGTTACAAATACTATAATTACATTCTTTGACTTGTTAAATTGGTCCTGTGAGACCTAAAATGATCTCAAGAAGTTGGACAGAAAATCAGAAAGCTAGGTAAGAAAATAAATATGGTACACAAATTTAGAAAGTAATATGACTGAAATAATACTTCCAACAACCATATTAAAAACAAGACTTTATAGGTTGGGGAGGGGTGGATAATCCATGCTATGTTTCTAAAGCCGGAAGTTGGGGGTTCGATTCTCGGCCCCTTCCGGTAAGAAGATATAAGTAGCACCCCTTCCTAGAGCTACTAAGTTACCTGATTAACCTCTCCTCACATTCCTGTGGGATCGGGGATGAGGGGACCCTCAATGATAGGGTTTACCATTTAAAAACAAGACTTTATACCCAACAACCAACAATACCAACAACCACATCTTAAAAGGCTAGCCTTTTTTTTAGCCATATTATAAATGCAGCATTCTTATCTATTAGTCACCCAACCAATACAACATTCTTATCAATTAGTCACCCAACTGTTCATGAATTTACTCGTCCGTCTGCTTAATTCTCATATAATATGTCGTGACTGGATCCATATTGGAATATTGGAATCTTATTGATGCAGTGAGGATGCGACAATTATTTAAGTTGAGGGTTAATCTTATCTTTTTATTTTATTCTAAGTCGGGGTATTTCCGTCTTATCAGTTTATTTTATGTTTAGGTATTTAAGGAGCTTTTAACCCAAAAATGTAGGCAGCTTTGGGTAATTATTCTGATTGAATAGAATTGCTGATACACTCAGCGTTGCTTTTTTTTATCGCATTTCATAGCCTTTTACATCATCTGGTATCAGAGATCAGACCTTAGGGTTTCTTCCTTTGGTGATCCATGGCCGACGCTGATGAAGGGAGCCGGATTCGCGACGTTGTTCGGGATTTGAAGATCCGTTTGGATAGTCCGTGGGAACTTAATCGAAAGCTTGGTTCTTTTAAATCTGGATTGAATCAAGGTACGATCGGGATCCAAAAATGTTCAGAGTAGTATCAATCCCATTATGGATGAGGTCTTCCTCGATCCGCCAAGGGAGTTGAAGACTGCATGTATGTTGGACGACTTGGGCGAAATCGTTCTTCTGCGGCTGGAGAATATCGGAAAGGCACAGTACGAGAGGGGAATAGAAGCTGGTTCAAATCGATGTTACCTCCCTACCATGGTTCCCCAAATATAGAAGTCTTGTGGGATTGGATTGATGATATTGAGGAATACTTCGAAGAGGCACAACCACCGGAGAATATTAAATGTAAGTTGGCTTCATATGCTCTTGAAGATAAAGCTGAATCATGGTGGCATCAATTAGAACACCATAGATTCTCGTGGTGGCGGATGAAGCGTGTAATAGCTGAAAGATTCATACGCACCAAGCGTTTGACGAAATGCCCGTCAGAAGATTACAAAAGTAGCTGGAGCGGGAAGTGTGAGCCCGATACAACAAAAGGATTTTACCATGCCACAAGTGTTATTGAGATGAAAACAACTTCAGACATTGCAAGCCGAACATAGCACATTGAAAAGCAAAGGAAGAGCAACTTGGATGAAGTTTCTGTTAAGGTGCAATCAAAGGAATTGGTTGAGGTGAAGCACGCCAAGTGTTCGATGAAATTACCCAAAGACTAAGACGGAGAGGAAGGCAGCACTAATGTTCGATTTGATTATAGTATAACTTCAAAGTGTGAAGATCATGCACCAATTGCTGCCTTTACAGGTGGGTTTGGGGATGAAAACGTGTTGCGGGAGCCACATCGCCAACCCTTGGGCCAATTTATTGTTCAGCCTAAATTAGGAGCTGAGGAACCCCCTGAAGAGCAAAGTTATGAGGGCACCATTGAGACAATTGCTATTGGAATGCAATTTCAGCCAACAACGATGTCGAAGTTTTTGAAAGGGTGGGGTTGCAACAAACTAACTCTGTGGCTACAAGTGATTTAAGGAATGAGATTGAGGAGGTGAAAAAGAAGGAATGGAAATTGAAGAATGAAGTTGCTGCCACTGGGTTCATAGTTCAAATGCAACCAAATTCCTCAATACCTAAAGCAGGATTGACTGAGATCTGGAAAGCACCACATGGTCCTATGTTTTTCAACTATGGAGACCAATTCAAAGTCAGAAGGCCAAAGATGGAGCATAGGTTTGGCAGAGTCGCAACTCTATTTCCGGACGACTACAGGAACTTGACATGTTTGATTTTTGGTAGGTGTATAGGTTCCAATTATTCTAAGTTTGTATCACTTCTATTTGATCCTGGTGGAAATTTATGTACCGTAAGGACATGGAGCACCAATTTGAGTATTGAGATGTTAGTTGATCCTGAAGTTTGTAAAAATGCCCATACTATAATAAGAAACTGTGATCGCAGCTCTCACATGATGATAAAAGTTGAAAGTGTAAGCAGAGATATGTGTTGTTTTGGTGAACAACTTGATGACACGGCGTATTCAAGCTGGAATGACCGCAAGAAACTGCCCTTCATCATACTTAAATCATGGGGCATTCAGAGTTATTTTGTTTGTGGGGAGAGGAGTTCTAACAGTGAAGCCTCACGAGCTTACGATCAAAATCAGTCAAGAGTGTTGAACATGGAAGAACAAAGCCCATGTATTTTGTCTGGAGAACTTATTTATAGTCATGTTAAACCATCTACGACTTCTGGTTTGATGGCTGATCATAAATTATATTTATTCTTACAACTTGGGCAACTTCGATTACGTTTACTCCAAGAAGGCAGTGTTGAATCAGTTATCAAAGATTGCAAGTCTATTATGATGAAAGAATTTGCTGAGTTGCAGTATCAGTTAAAAGTACATGAACTTGATGCCTCTGTCAACAACGAATTTTGGTTTCAAGATAGTTGTGAGTCATACGACTTCTTGAGTGAGGAGTTAAAGGGTTGGTCGATTTCTAAACAACGTAGGGAGCTTGCCCATAGGTCAAATGTGCTTCTTAAAATTCTCTTGGAGCCATCACCTTCAGTCGATAGTCTTCTGAGTTCTAAGGATGCTGTTTTGATGAGAAAGATTCTATTTGATGTTGTTATATCGATTGATTACTTATTTTTGCGTGCTGCTGATAGACTGATTCTGCCAGCTTGGCTCTAATATGGGCATTAATTGCAGATGATGCTATGCTCTTCACTGGAGGTACTTCATCCATAGTTGTTTATTCCCAGCATATTGATTATTTTGTTGAGGTGACATATTCTTCTTATTATGCTACTTCTACGAAGACTACAACTATTCTTGGGTCCATCCTTACTAAAGTTGAAAGTCAATCTTGCGGGCAAAACACATCTGTCTCTTGAGAATACTGTTGATGCACTCCAAGATGATCAGCCACGCATTCACAAGCCCAATGATCCTATTATTGTTCGAGATGGCCCTATCACACGTTTCCAAGAGAAGAAGGCTCGAGAAGCTTATGCAAAGCTGGTCCAAGATGTTGGAAAGGAGAATGAGGCTTTGAGGATTGATGATCCAACTACTTTAAGCCTATTCGTTGCTGATTGGGCTTGATGAGCTGAAGCTCAAGTGTGGGACGCCTATGCTTATTAAATTCAGATTGTTTTATGGACTTTTAATTATGTTATTTAGTTGGGCTTTATTTTAATTAAGTTAGAATCATAATAAGGCCTTATAGGCCCATGTTGGCGCCAATAGCATCTAAGGCGTTTCTTTTTGCTGCTATTTATTCCTTTGTTTGCTGAATTGAATACTCATATTATTTTGGAGATTAAACCCTAGTTTATAATCAAGAAACCTTTCAGAGATTGGAGTTTCTTTCAATTATTCTGAGATAGAATAGTTGGGTGATTTTCCTGAGATAGGATTATCACGAGACAATAATCAGAGATTGATTATTGTTGTTACTTTCGTTTTATTTCCAAATAGTCCACGTTTTATACAATCAGATCGGAAAAACCCTAGCTTGAATTCGTATAAGCTTAAAGTCAATTGCTGAATCAACAAAAGTCGAAGCTTTGATCTAGATCCTACAATCGATTGCTATCAAGTGGTATCGAGCTTAAGGATTAAAGCTTCAACGTCTCACGCACTACTCTCGATTTTCTCACGCTCTTTTCGTAACCTAGACGTTTGCAATCCAAGAACCCTAATTTGTTCTAGGGACGGATTCTTTGAAATTTCTTTCTTTGCGTTACACTCTACTGTTGCGTTTGATTTTTCATCGCACCCGGACAGAATTATTCCTGCTATTTGCTGCATATTATCGCATCCGGACTCAGGTTTTTGGACTAGTTCGATTTCAATAATCAATATATCATTCAAAGCATTTACTTTGATTTGTTTGTAAAGTCCTTAATTTATTGTAAGGCCGACCCTTTTACAACAAAAAAAAAAACAAATAAAAATAGAAAAGAAAAGAAAAAGAGAGCAGAACAAAGCACAAAATTACGGGATTTAATCAATACTGGTATCTTCCTCGTTCTTGATCGACACTCCAAAAAATGAATCAAGAACATCAAGAATTATCTAGAATTTAAGGAAACCGGATTCTTGATTTTCGATCGAAAGAGTAGTACTCCGATCAATCTTGACGAAGCACTTCCAGAAAATTTGATTGTCTCTACACACACCACACGAGCTTCACGTTCTGTTTTCAGAAGAAAAAAAAAGAAGAGTAAATTGGCGGGAAAAATAGGCAAGAAAATTTATTGTGTTTTTGTGACTAGTACGGTGTCAAGAGTCCTGGAACAAAATTTGATTTTACCAGGAAAATTTTTGCTTCATTTTCCACGAAATCTGGCGGGAAAATAAAATTTTTTCTTTTTGTGTTCGAGTTCTTATTCCTCCGAGGGTTGTGTGAGTTAAACACGAGTGAACGTGAGTTAAGTCACCATAAGCCTCACGCTATGGCTGATGATAAACTTCTCCGGAAAGCTTTCGACGATAAACTTGCTCATCCACTCGAAACCACACGGCAAGATATTGCTGATGAACTTGAACGAGAACTGGCTCAAGCACATGCTCAAATGTCTGACAAAATTGACACGGTTCGTGACGACTCTCAACGTCGCCATGCTGAATATGAACGTAAACATCAGGACGTTCTGAATGCCATCCATGCACTTACACTCAAAATACGTCAACGGCCAACCGAGGTAAATCCCCCCCACCTAACCGTGCTGTTGATGCAGGTCAAGCTCTCATTCCCAACGATACTGGGGCTGTCCAAATTCCCCCACATGATGATTCACGTAATGTTAAATACAAAATTCCACCGTTTGATGGTAAGGCTGATATGGATAGGTATTTAGCTTGGGAGAAGAAAGTTTCTCAAGTTTTCTCTTGCACAAATTTTAGTGATGCTAAACAGGTACAACTTGCGACGATGGAGTTTACAAATACGGCCATGTATTGGTGGGACCAACTCCAGGCCCAACGTCGAAGAAGACGTGATGGTGAGATCACTTCATGGGCGGTGCTCAAAGAGATCATGAAGCAACAATGGGTACCTACTCATTACTATAGGGATCAGCCCAAGTTACAAACGTTACGTCAAGGAAATCGCACCGTAGAGGAGTTTGATGAAGATTTGCGCCTCACTATGCTTAAAGCCAATGTAGAAGAGGATGATGAAGCGACAATGCATCGTTTCCAATGTGGCCTTCGACCCGATATTGCTTGCCACGTCGAATTACAGAATTATCGCACCAAAGCCGAGCTTCTACAAGGTGCAATCATGGTGCAAAAGCGCTTGGCTGAACGGGCTGCATATAAAGCTTCTTATGGTAACACTCGCTCTAATTATTCTTCTTTTGGACGAGGTACTACATCTTCGTCTTCCAATGTTTCCAATTAGCCTAATACACGTCCTAAAGATGATTTTAAACCACGTAAATTAAATTATCCTTATTCTGATGCTAAAACGAAAAACATGCGTGAAAAGGGTGCTCCTAGTGTTGAACGTGCACGTGATATGGCTTGTTTTAGGTGTCGTGGTTGAGGTCATTATGCTCGTGATTGTCCTAATAAGCGTGTTTTAAGGGCTATTGGTGTTGAGTTAGAACCTCATGACTTTGAATCGGACTCCGACAAGGATGATAATAGCGCACATAGTGATAGCGATGATGATAATTTGCTGCATGTTAGTGCTACTTCTTCTTATGGTTCGGGTGTATGTGGTGTTTTACAACGTGTATTGGCTGCACAAACTAAAATTGATGACAATATGCAGCGTGATAACATTTTTCAATCCACGTGTGGTATTGGGGGTAGAACTTGTAACTTGATTATTGATTCGGGTAGTTGCACTAATGTGGTTAGTATGTTACTTGTTGAAACTTTGCGTATTCCCACGTTACCACACCCCAAACCCTATCAACTACAATGGTTGAGTGATGAGGGGGAAACACACGTCAACTCACAAGCACTCATTAATTTTCAGATTGGTAAATTTCATGATGAGGTCCTTTGTGATGTTCTTCCTATGCACGTTAATCCTTTATATTTTCTATTTTAGGAAATAAAGTTTTTGATCGGAATAGGAATCAAACCGAAAACACCTACTTTTAGGTCGTCCGTGGCAATTTGATAGACGTGTTTCTTATGATGGCTACTTAAACCGATATTCACTGCCTTATAAAGGCAAGACCATTGTTTTGCACCCAATGACCCCTAAGGAAGCGCATGATGAACAACTTAAGATGACGGCTTTCCGGTTGCGTCACCAAGCAACACAAAACGATAATAAAGCCGTGGGTAAGGAAGGGGTTGTAGCTCGGGTAAATAAGGATGAATGTGATCTGAAAGTTAATAAACAAGGTAAGCACGCCACCTCACACACTAGTAAGGTCAATCGAATTTAATGATAAAGGCCGTAGAAATTTGGAAATCCAATTTATATTCTTGTACTTAAAAATTCTGACTCCCCTACCCCTTGTTTACTTTCTATATCCGATTTAACCGATTCTCTCCCTAGTGCGATTTATTCTGTTTTGCAGGAATTCAAGGATGTCTTTCCGGAGGAGGAACCCAAGGGGCTGCCACCAATAAGAGGAGTGGAGCATCAAATCGACTTTGTACCCGGTTCCGTGCTACCAAACCGGCCAGCCTATAGAGCCAACCCCACGGAGATCGTGGAGATACAAAAGCAAGTTGAGGAGCTGTAGGAGAAGGGAAAGATTCGTGAGTCCATGAGCCCTTGTGCAGTCCCAGTCATTGTGGTCCCCAAGAAGACGGGAGAATGGCGTATGTGCACAGATTGTCGCACAATCAACCAGATAACGGTAAAGTATCGATATCCTATCCCCAGACTAGATGATATGCTTGATAATTTGCATGGTAGTCATTTTTTTACTAAAATTGATTTGAAGAGTGGCTACTATCAAGTTCGTATTCGGGAGGGTGATGAGTGGAAAACAGCTTTTAAAACCACTTTTGGATTATATGAGTGGCTTGTCATGCCATTTGGTTTAACTAATGCACCTTCCACGTTTATGAGACTTATGAATGAGGTCCTTCGGGAATTTATAAATCACTTTGTAGTTGTGTACTTCGATGATTTACTTATTTATAGCACTACATTTGATGATCATGTTGAACATTTGAAGGTTGTTTTGCATACACTTAGAGAACACGAATTATATGCTAATCTCAAAAAGTGTAATTTTTGTTTGGAGAGTGTTGTCTTTCTTGGCTTTGTTATTAGTGCTAAAGGTGTGGAAGTGGACCAAGAAAAGATCAAGGCAATACAAGAGTGGCCTGAACCTTCCACGGCTGCACAAGTACGTAGTTTCCATGGTCTTGCAAGCTTCTATAGACGTTTCGTGAAGGGATTCAGCTCCATTGCAGCTCCCCTCAATGAGCTCGTCAAAAAGAATGCACCATTTGTGTGGGAACAACGTCACAGGGAAGCTTTTGAAACTCTTAAGTCTATGCTTATTTCTGTTCCTATACTTGCATTACCTGATTTTAATAAGATGTTCCAACTTGAATGTGATGCATCGGGTGTGGGGATTGGTGGTGTTTTAATACAAGAAAGTAGGCCTGTTGCGTACTTTAGTGAGAAACTAAAAGGGGCTGCACTTAATTATTCTACGTATGATAAAGAGTTGTATCGTTGGTTCGTTGTTTACAAACATGGCAAAGACTATTTACGGCCTGAGAGTTCACCATCCACACCGATCACGAGTCTATCAAGTACTTAAAGGGCAAGGAAACTCGAATAAGCGTCATATAAGATGGGTTGAGTTTATAGAGTCATTTCCTTATGTGATTAAGTATAAGAAGGGTAAGGATAACATAGTTCTTTGATGCCTTATCTAGGCGTTATTCTTTTATCACTTCTATGCAAACCAAGTTGTTAGGATTTGAATCTATTAAGCATATGTATGAACATGACGTTGATTTTGGGAAAATATTTGCGTGTCCTTCTCGTGATCAACTTTGAATATTCTATTTTCGATGGATTCCTTTACAAGAATGCTAAGTTATGTGTACCTCGTTGTTTTATGCATGAGTTGTTTGTTAAGGAAACTCATGAGGGAGGTTTGATGGGACATTTTGGGGTAGATAAGACCTTAGACATGCTTAAGCAACATTTTTATTGGCCTAAGATGAAATCTGATGTGGTTAAATATTGTTCTTCGTATTTAGTTTGCAAGCATGCTAAGGCTAGGTCACAACCACATGGGTTATACACACCACTTCCTATTCCCACTTCACCTTGGACTGATCTTTCCATGGACTTTGTCTTAGGTTTACCACGAACTAGGAATGGTCATGATTCGATTTTTGTGGTTGTTGATAGAATGTCTAAGATGGCACATTTCATTGCATGTAATAAGACTAATGATGCTTATGCTATTGCTGACTTGTTCTTTAAGGAAATAGTACGTTTGCATGGTGTGCCTAGATCCACAGTTAGTGACCGAGATACCAAATTTATTAGCCACTTTTGGAGAGTGTTATGGAAGAAACTAGGTACATCCTTGTTATATTCTACTTCTTTTCACCCACAAACCGATGGTCAAACAGAGGTTACCAACCGTACTTTGGGTTAATTACTTAGAACTGTGGTGGGTAAGAACCTTAGGACGTGGGAAACGTGTCTTCCATTTGTTGAATTTGCTTATAATCGTGCTCCTCACTCAGCTACTAAGGCTGCACCATTTGAAGTTGTTTATGGATTTTTACCCTATGCTCCTTTCGAGTTTGTTCCTCTTCCTACAGGCACACACGTGAGCTTAGATGCGGAAGACAAGGCTGCACTTGTTCGTGACTTACACACAAAAGCTCGTTTGGAGGTTGAAAAAGCTATGGAGCAGTATATCAAGCAGGCTAATAAAGGACGCAAAGAAATGATCTTCAAACCGGGAGATTGGGTATGGCTATACCTACGCAAGGAGCGTTTTCCACATCAACGCAAGAGCAAGATGAATTACCGAGGTGATGGACCATTTCAAGTGCTACGAAAGGTGAATGACAACGCCTATGTCATAGATTTGCCACCGGATTGGACTATGTCTTCAACAATCAACGTTAAGGACTTGTCCCGTTTGATGCTCCTCATTATGATCTCGAGGTCGATCCTTCCGAACCGGGAGGAATGATGCACTCCAAGATGATCACCACGCATTCACAAGCCCAAGGATCCTATTATTGTTCGAGATGGCCCTATCACACGTTTTCAAGAGAAGAAGGCTCGAGAAGCTTATGCAAAGCTGGTCCAAGATGTTGGAAAGGAGAATGAGGCTTTGAGGATTGATGATCCAACTACTTTAAGCCTATTCGTTCTTTGATTGGGCTTGATGAGCCAAGCCCAAGTGTGGGACGCCTATGCTTATTAAATTCAGATTGTTTTATGGACTTTTAATTATGTTATTTAGTTGGGCTTTATTTTAATTAAGTTAGAATCATAATAAGGCCTTATAGGCCCATGTTGGCGTAATAGCATCTAGGGCGTTTCTTTTTGCTGCTATTTATTCCTTTGTTTGCTGAATTGAATACTCAGATTATTTTGGAGATTAAACCCTAATTTATAATCAAGAAACTTTTCAGAGATTGGAGTTTCTTTCAATTATTCTGAGATAGAATAGTTGGGTGGTTTTCCTGAGATAGGATTATCACGAGACAATAATCAGAGATTGATTATTGTTGTTACTTTCGTTTTATTTCCAAATAGTCCACGTTTTATACAATCAGATCGGAAAAACCCTAGCTTGAATTCGTATAAGCTTAAAGTCAATTGTTGAATCAACAAAAGTCGAAGCTTTGATCTAGATCCTACAATCAGATTGCTATCAACTGTCTTCAAAGCCTCAAAATTATGTTTTGTTCTCTGTTATTGTTATAATGTGGAATAGCTCTTTCATGTTTCTTAAAGGATGCAAAGGCAATTGGGAATTTATGCTCAGGTGGGCCGGGCCATTACTTGGGGCATCTTGTGATCTAGTTAAAAGGCTAACAAGCATTTTATCGCATTTTATGGTTACAGGTTCGTTGGAAGATTCACCTAAGTTGAGGTTTCTACCTTCCTGCTTGGTCATGTTGCTTGAGGAGCTCAATAATGATATAGTTATGAGTCCTCAATCACATGTACTATGAAAGTATTTGCAGTTGTTGTTGTGTTCACCTGAGGGAAAAGGGACTAAGATGGAAGATAATATCTATGGTTTTATTGCAATTGAAAAACGAGAACTCTGACATTTGGTTGACTATAATGAATGGGAGCTTTGTGGGGTGAACGTACAGGAAGATGGCATAGCTTGTGATGGAGACTATGATCTTGTCAAGAACATCAAAATTGTGGATGTGTGTTGTAACGCCCCGTTCCCGGACACCGAGTCCTTATCCGGAAATCGAAACGTTCAGCACGCATAATATCAAATAATTAATATTACACGTAAGCATCTACTACGTTGTATCAAATAAAAGCAAACGGAAGCTAAAAAGACTCGGGCAAATTTTTTTTTATAACCAAGAATAGAAATTCAAGAACTAAAGAGGAAATGTAATGTTATTACATTGGAAAATGAAACCAAAATGTACGAATTCCAAAGTGCTAAAAGTAAACTACAACATCCAATAATAATCCAAGTCTATGGAATAGATGAAAGAAATGAATAATAAACAAGGTCTTCAAGTCCGGTGTCCTCAAACGTCGTCATCAAAGTCCTCCTCGAACTCCAAGTCTACCTGTTCGTCTTCTCTCCTCCAAACACATAAATAAACATGCATTGGAGGTAAGTACAATGTACAAAGTAAAAATTAGAAGCTACAATATAATTAAGGTTTGTTATTAATTAATTATCTTAGTGACACCGACTCAATTTAGGGTTCATTCCATGCCCATCGACACGTCATGACTATAAGTTTCTAGCTTAGCTTATCTTTGTTACATCATTACTCAAGGACACTGCGCATGGCGTTCATCAGCCTGAAGATATACTTGCTAACTAACGGTGATTAGCACCGATTAGCTCCAGGGTCTCCCCGGTATGCGTATACGTCCGATGAATTTCCTCCACTACCCTTCAGCCGTTTAAGGCCAGTATCGTTATTCACCTTTTATGAACGTATCACATCGCCGATATGAAAGAGTGCCTAACCGAGAATAAATGACGTTTTAGCTTTTATCTACACATATGTAAGTATTAATGTGAATTAACTAGCCACTTAAGTGTTTTCAGAATAAAACTCACCTTATCGACTCTACTCCCTCACTTAGACATCATAACACCCTAACAATTACACAGACATTGATGAACTCTAGTTCATCAAAGCACAAGCCCTTTCATGCCCTTCCGACGGATCCGGACTTCAACTCCCTTTAAGAGTACATTCGGTGTTTTAACTGAACGAATCATAAACTCAGTCGGGGTTTGTTCATAATTAATTAGTGTTATTTGATCATGAATTAAGGTTTAAAATCCAAAACATAGCTTAAAACAACATTATATAGAAAAGCGGGCAATGCGTGCAAGATTACTGCGGAATGCGACGCATTCCTCGCCGCTAAAATCATTGGAAACTCTCGCCCAAGCAATGCGTGTGCATTGTGCTCAATCGCGACGCATTCTCGACCAAAGACTAAGCTAAACTTTCTGTTTGATCAATGCGTGCGCATTCTTATGAATGCGTACGCATTCCTCAGCCAGAAAGCATCATGTACTACTCTGAAACAACAATGCATGCGCATTCCCTTGAATGCGTACGCATTAAACCTGCTACTACTATCCTAAGCAATCCTGTACAGCAATGCGTACGCATCCTACGCAGAAAAGCCCTAAAACTTGTGTTTCATCTCTCAACGATCTCTACTCGATTCCAAACCTCTTATACACTAATTATAGCAGATAAATAGTGGAAAAACATAACTTTAAAGATCCTAAACAATCCTTAATCTTTAAACATCATCTAAGTTTAAAACTTGATACAAAACACTTCAAAACATTATCTAATCTACTCTAAACCACAATTAGATTGTAGGAAGAGCTTCTTACCTTTAGCAAGCTTATTCCTACAGCAAAACTCATAAAAACAACAGCTAAAACTGATCTTTTCTGTAGAAAAACATGTGTGATAAATCCAAACTTAGATTAGATTCCATCACACGCTTCTAAACGATAAAAACTACGAATTGATGAGTTTGAATCCATCAAACTCGAAGAAGAACAGGGGTTAGTTCTTAAACATACCTCAACAAAACTCCAACTTTCTGATTTCAAAACGAAGCCTTATTCACAACGATTCCAGTGCTCGACTCTGATCTGAAAACCGTTATGATTTGACTTAGCAATCGATGAAAAATCCCTCAGCCCTAACATGCTCTCTCACACACGCAGAAGATGAATTTGGAGGTGGAAAATCTGATTAAAAGGTTAAGGGGCTGATTAGGTTGATTTTTCCTTAAATAGGAAAAATCCCAAAATTACCTAATCTTCATGATTTTCCTTAATCACCCTTAATAAATCAAATTTTCTTTCCCTTATATATATATATATATATATATATATATATATATATATATATATATATATATATATATATCTCAAATCATACATATATTTAACAAGATAATTAAACTCCGAATAAAAGGAACCGAACCCAATATTTCGTTTTCACAAAATGACACGTCTGTCCTTTCCCGAAAAATCGGAATATTAAATGTGTTGGATACAAGTGAAGAAGGTTGGGACTGTATTGTTTCTTTTTTATCCGGAGGTGATTTATATTGAGATAATGACTCATACAAGTCATTCTCCAACTTTTTTTTACCCAAATAAGCTTCAAACATTTGAAAAGAAGGAAAAATCTTTAAAAAATGGTAAAAGACAAATTTAACCTCCTCAAACTTGTTTTTTCCGTTTTTCTTCTTTTTTTTATGTTTCATTTTTCTCTTTTTAGGCCTACTACTGTTTCCTTTTTTTTCCCCGATTTTTCCTCCTTTTTCCGATTTTCTTTAAAAATTATTGTAGCTGAAGAGTCTCGAACCCGCTCCCTATTATTGTGAAACTACACAATTTACCACTACACTACATAGCCATTTATATGCGAATAAGTACGAGGATGGTGGGGAAGAAGGAGATAAATGTAAGTCAGAGAGGGCTCATCAACTGACTTCATGGTTTCGGAGTGTTAAAATGAAAAAGCAAACTCATGGCCACGACTTGATTGCAAAATGAATGTGTTCTAGCAGAAACATCACCATGTTGGATGGCCGTGGTCAATATTGACTCAAGAAAAATTTATTGAAAATCTGTTTCCTCTGTTGATCAGGCAATCTTCATGAACCCAACAATGTGACTGTCAAGAATCATACAAATAACTGCTAGTACTGTAAATTGCATAATCATTTCTAATTTTCCTGTCACGTTAAAAAATGATTAACTTAATAATAATGAAATTTACTTTTACCATCTAAGCTTCAAGAAAATTAATACCTAACATAAAAGGGAAAGAGTAGTGATTCATCCACTACTCATTTCACCACAACATCCTACACAACACAATCAATTCATTTTTTTCATTTTAAATCATCACTATAAATAATTCATCACTTTAATCCATGGAAATACATCATGTAGTGAAATGTGCATGACTACACATTTGTGAAGTGACAAATCATTTCCCAAAAGGGAAAACAAAAAGCAGCACATTTATACTTGAATTAACCCTGATGGAACTTGGAAACAAAATATAGAAGTTGTGGCCAGAACTTAAGTACGTTAAGATGAAAACATGTTTTACACATATGAAACGATAAGCATGACCAACTTGAATTTCTAAATAATATCATCTCCGTATTATACAACCTGCTTACCTTGTCAAAATTACTCTCCAAAAGTCATGGTTTGATTCTTCTCCCTCAACTGTGATGGCTTTTCTTGTTCAACAATCGCACAATTATCTACACCAGAGATAATACAAATTAAACTAATTAGAGGGCAGTTTTCGAACCTTATCCTCCTCCGGAATTAAGAGACCCAAACACGATGCAGTAAAATGTGAGGTTTTCAGTGAAGATCATACCATAGTACAATACCTATGTTCAACCCTTAGGTAAGGATTTTTTTAATAACGTATGAATGCAATATAAAAGTAGTAGCTAGGATACACCATTTTTAACTGGATGGCACTAACCTACCCAACCATTTTAGAAAATGGAAACAGTGTAATGAGCCGTAGATCACACCTTTCTAGATCATTGGCGTTTGGGTCACGCATAAAGATAGCAGGCCTTCCCGAGCAACTAAGGGTAAATTCCTAAAAGTAGGAAAAGAAAGGCAATCATAAGAAGTAACATAAACCTTGACAAACAGAGAAAAGAATCGAGAGGCAAAAAAGAAACTCCATTAAATTATCTCAGAGCCTACCCACAGCCATGCACCACCATATAGAAACTTATCATTTGGAGAGCCAATATGGAGATATTGCTATCAAGTACATGTTAAGGGTCAATTTGTAGTGTTTTTAAGGATATATTTTACATCAATTTTCCCCATATATGGATGTTTTTCATAGAAATCGAGCTTTATATCGAAATATTGAGCAAATGATGTTTTCAATGGTTTAAATGCAAAATCGAGTAAATATCGTGGTTTTATTATCTATTTTGTATGGTTTTACGTTTTGCTCGGTTTTGTCATCTTTTAGGTGCACAAATGTGGAATGGAAGAGGTCTAAATGATGTTTGATTGAAGATTAAAAAGGAAAGAAAGAGATACAAGAGGATTAAGATGAAATAAAGCTTGGGAAAATCGTGAAAACGACTCGTAACACGACGGGCTAATCAAAAAGGCGTTTTCTGAAGAAGAGTCCTTAATGAAAGTTGTAGAGTTTTCCGAGAGCTTAATTATGACATTCGGATCATAATTTTTGGAGGTCTACAACTCAAGATATGAATTTTAGAAGTTTCATTCCTAAATTCATGCATTGAGCAGCCGACATACTCCAAATCCTAATTAAATAAGGAATTCATTCAGCCGACATCAGCATGCAACCCTAATTGTATCCCAGCCGCCTTTAATTCATATAAATATGCGCATGCAATATCCCATAATTCATATACATTAATTCCAGCCGCAATTCACAAGAAGGGGGCGGCAACTTCTGGGAGCAAGGCCGGTCACCCGAGCCTTGTGCTCGGGTGATCCGGGGTTAGATTAGGATGTAGTTTTTTTTCGTTTCTTTTCGTTCGTTGATTCATGGATTCATCCAAGTGTCCAAACTATGTGAGTTTGTAATTTTTGCAATTTATTCAATCCTTTTTATTTCATGATCTTTAATTTAGTTTTGTATCTTTTCTATGTTTATGATGCCATGTGATTGAATCGGAAGATTAGTTTACTATTGATAGTTACAACATACGGAAGTTGAGTAACGTTAGATCACCATAGAAAGATAGGATCTTTAATCATTAATGATGACAAGTTAATCGGTTAATTTTCTAGGTTGTTAGATTCAATTATACGAAAGTAAACCTGAATCTACACCCGAGTTTTGTTTGGTAAATCAGTCTCAACACTCGAAAGATGAGAGATAGATAATTGAATTCACCTAAGAAATTAGAGATTCATAGCTTGAGAGATAAATTCGCTAAGAGATTAGGAGTTTATGTCTTGTGGAAAGGTGAAACCACAAATTGAATTAGAATCATGAATTGAACTAGGATTGAGATCACATAGGTTTGTGCATTATTTGATCCCATGTCTTTAGATTAGATTGTTTATTTTATTCCTTCGGTTAGATTATTTGAATTATTTTCTGTTTCTATGTTTTGTCTTTCGTTTATTTGTTTTCTTGAGTAGCAATTGGTAGGATTAATGGATTAGATTGAACATACCTTTTCCCTGTGGATCGATACCCGTACTTATCAAACTTTACTGGCAACAACCCGATGTTTTGGTCGGTTAGGAGTTAGTTTTGCATATAGGTTAGGGTTATAAATTTTCTTTTGTTATTGATGCAAAATCTCCCCAACAAAAGTGGCGCCGTTGCCGGGGAATAGGTGTCATGTTGAATCTAGTTGAGTTAGTTCTTTGATTTTGTTACGTTTTATTTTTCGTTTTCAATAAAAGTAGCGTCGGATAGATTGAGAGTTTTTATTTTGCCGTGTTTCGATGACCGTAGGGTTAAGAATGTGCAAAAGTTTTTTACTCAATTTGTTTTACGTGAATCATGTGTTTATGTGTTATCTAATCTAACTCTGTCTTTGAAATTTGTGCAGAGTGCGGTGTGCGTCTTTGTGATGTTTTGAATTATGAGTTTTAGGGTTTCTTTGTGTTTGCTCTGTGGTTTTTGTTGCATATTGGTTGTGTGGACGAGCGTTCAAGGTAGTGAACGCCCGTCCGATTCATAAGTGCAGTGAACGCAGCGCCTGGTACGTTGAACGGCCGTCCAGTCTTGAATTTCGGAGAACGCTCGTGCGAAGGATTGAGCAGCGTCGGAAGGTTGGACGGCGCCCAACTGCGTCCAGTGTTCGGATTTCTTCTAAATTTGATTTTTAATGCTTTATTTAGTATGGATTGCTTTCATACGAGCTTCGTGGCTTATTCCGCTTTCCGTAGATGTCCGAATATACATGTTTTTATTTTTCCATCTATGAATCCATGTTAAGTAATTGATCAATTTTTATATACTTGATTCATCAATGCATGTTATAGTTAATGTCGGTTCTCGTATACTATAACTGTTTGTGTTTTAGTTAGTAGCTAATGTCGGTTTCCGTATGCTACATATCCTGTGATGAATCTTTTAAGCTTTGAGACTTATGTGCTTCCTTGTTATTTTTATAACTCATTTGGGTAGTAGCTGTCGGTTTTCCGTTGCTACGATGGAAACCTTATGAGTTATATCCATTTAGTATAGCTAATCTTGTTGGTTTTCCATAATGCTATCACTTTTGACGAGTCTTAAAGCGCGTCTACACTATATGTAATGGAATGAGATCATGCGTTTATCGTAACTTTGTCATTATTTGGTAGACGTTTATTATATACATGTCGTGTTGCTAATGAGTGGGCTAGTTTTCTTTCTTTTATTTTCTTTTATTTTTGCATATCACTTAGATGCATATCATTTAGTTGCATGTCATCTAGTTGCATTGTTTTTATTTTTCTTTTATTTTTCCCGAGTGTAGTTAAGCATCGGTTTCCGTAATACTACCTCGCTTTTTTTTATGATGGTTCTTGTTGGTTTTCCATATGCCATCATTATTTTAGTATTGCATATCACGTAGGTTGCATTGTAATTTTTATCCATTTAGATTTCACTAGCCTACTATTATTCATATGTGCTTTATTGTGAGTTCTTTTGTCGGTTTCCGTCGCTCACATTTTTATTGATGAACTTTATAAGCCACGTGGCTTACGCTTAGATGTCCCTGTGTTTTACCTGGTTGGTAATTTTTCCATCCGAACTATTCTATCTGTGCTTATATCTTCTCTTTCACTCTCTGTTGTTATATTTCTCCCTATCCCGAGGTATTTCATGTTTGTCAAGTGTGCGGGGTGTTTGCATTAGCAATTGTGCGCTTTTAGATGAGGCAGATTTTCCGGTGGATGGTCCACGCTTTCTTGCTTTCATCCAAAGCATTTACGGATCGACTCATGACCATTTCTAGACTTGCACCTTGAACTACAATCGGCTAAGTACTTTATCTTTTCTTTAATTCTTCACAACTTGAGGACAAGTTGCAATCTAAGTGTGGGGAGAGGATGGTTTATATGTATCTATGAGTCGTTTGCTCAATTTTACGTTATACTTCTATAAAAAAGTGCTAAATTTTCAAATTTTTTTGTTTAAATCTTGAGTAACATTTCTTTGGCATGCTAGTTTTATAATCTGGCACCTTTAGTTGTTATCATTAGTCATATCATGTTACGAGAATAGGTTGATGAAGTCGATACTCACTTGAACTTCATTTCACGAACCTATTAGATGAAGAGCCAAATATAGAATAGTTTCCGGTTAGTTAAAGGAAAGTCAATTCTTGATCTGAGATAACACTTATTTAGCATTAATGAAAGTTAAGAACTTGTGCTATACTCACAGTTAGAATCTCAGTACCTTAGTGTTCTTGAGAACTTTGAGAGTCTTGAATGTGTTAGAAATATATTTGACCGAGAGTTTCCAAAGAGTTTGAAAAATATAAATATATATATATCTATAAATAATAAATGAATAAAATTTCTTTGCAGGAATTTTGTTTATATCTATCACCTCGAGTCCATCTGGATACACACTTTCAATTGGGGAGTGTGGTTTACCTTTGGACTGATAAGGGATTGAGTGATCTCGCAGTATTGCCTCTAATGTAGGGAGTGTGTTATACTTTTGAGACAGACGATAGAATAAAATATAAAATATCGCTTTTTTTGGAATTCTAAGTCAAGTTGATCTAAACCAGTAGAGACCGAAAGGTATTTTCTTGGCACTAAGCAAAGGAGTTTAGTTGTGAGTTAGTTACTATGTTCTTGGTAATTAGTTTTTGTAAGGTAAGTCTTTGTAGATAGAATGAAGTTTTCGTTTAGTTGACCGGATAAGCAAGTAGTGCTTGATGTATTATATCAAGAGAGGATCGGTGGAAGTTTAGTAGGGTTCGCACACACAATCACCGAGTGAGGTCGATTTCTTTGAATACTAGTGGTCATGATCTTGACTATATCTCGTGTAATGCAGTTATGTGGATTCTTGATAGTATGTTCTTGTTTTGTTTTGCTCGGGACGAGCAAAAGATAAGTGTGGGGGAGTTGTTAAGGGTCAATTTGTAGTGTTTTTAAGGATATATTTTACATCAATTTTCCCCATATATGGATGTTTTTCATAGAAATCGAGCTTTATATCGAAATATTGAGCAAATGATGTTTTCAATGGTTTAAATGCAAAATCGTGTAAATATCGTGGTTTTATTATCTATTTTGTATGGTTTTACGTTTTGCTCGGTTTTGTCATCTTTTAGGTGCACAAATGTGGAATGGAAGAGGTCTAAATGATGTTTGATTGAAGATTAAAAAGGAAAGAAAGAGATACAAGAGGATTAAGATGAAATAAAGCTTGGGAAAATCGTGAAAACGACTCGTAACACGACGGGCTAATCAAAAAGGCGTTTTTTGAAGAAGAGTCCTTAATGAAAGTTGTAGAGTTTTCCGAGAGCTTAATTATGACATTCGGATCATAATTTTTGGAGGTCTACAACTCAAGATATGAATTTTAGAAGTTTCATTCCTAAATTCATGCATTGAGCAACCGACATACTCCAAATCCTAATTAAATAAGGAATTCATTCACCGACATCAGCATGCAACCCTAATTGTATCCCACCGCCTTTAATTCATATAAATATGCGCATGCAATATCCCATAATTCATATACATTAATTCGGCCGCAATTCACAAGAAGGGGCGGCAACTTACAGGAGCAAGGCGGTCACCCGAGCCTTGTGCTCGGGTGATCCGGGGTTAGATTAGGATGTAGTTTTTTTCGTTTCTTTCGTTCGTTGATTCATGGATTCATCCAAGTGTCCAAACTATGTGAGTTTGTAATTTTTGCAATTTATTCAATCCTTTTTATTTCATGATCTTTAATTTAGTTTTGTATCTTTTCTATGTTTATGATGCCATGTGATTGAATTGGAAGATTAGTTTACTATTGATAGTTACAACATACGGAAGTTGAGTAACGTTAGATCACCATAGAAAGATAGGATCTTTAATCATTAATGATGACAAGTTAATCGGTTAATTTTCTAGGTTGTTAGATTCAATTATACTTAAAGTAAACTGAATCTACACCCGAGTTTTGTTTGGTAAATCGGTCTCAACACTCGAAAGATGAGAGATAGATAATTGAATTCACCTAAGAAATTAGGGATTCATAGCTTGAGAGATAAATTCGCTAAGAGATTAGGAGTTTATGTCTTGTGGAAAGGTGAAACCACAAATTGAATTAGAATCATGAATTGAACTAGGATTGAGATCACATAGGTTTGTGCATTATTTGATCCCATGTCTTTAGATTAGATTGTTTATTTTATTCCTTCGGTTAGATTATTTGAATTATTTTCTGTTTCTATGTTTTGTCTTTCGTTTATTTGTTTTCTTGAGTAGCAATTGGTAGGATTAATGGATTAGATTGAACATACCTTTTCCCTGTGGATCGATACCTGTACTTATCAAACTTTACTGGCAACAACCCGATGTTTTAGTCGGTTAGGAGTTAGTTTTGCATATAGGTTAGGGTTATAAATTTTCTTTTGTTATTGATGCAAAATCTCCGCAACAGTACATAATCAATCTTCTGCATTAGTGTGTTGAATGGTTAAAGGCTTACCAAAAAGGTTATGAAGGAATTCATTCTTGAACAACATGTACTATTAATACTTGAAATGAATTATATCGTAGTTCGAGTTGGAACCAATTAATCTGGATGTTTATGGTGGCATTGTCGAGGTTTATACATACCTAAATGCGAAAAGTTTCTGCCTGCAGCCAAGCTAGGTGCAGAATCATCACTAAGTTGGGTGAGGAACCAAAATTTTCCAGCTTCTCCATTCAGTATTTATCTACTATACAAAGTTTACATAACTTGCTTAGATGCAAAGTGCATTTATTGCCCTTCATTAAAGTCAGAAGCATGAACACATGAGAAAAAACGTGGACAACATTTAGCTAAAAATTGGTAACATGCGGATAAATTTGTAAAATGCTACATTGAAAGAATGTCAGACACCATTATTTAGGCGATCAGAGTACACTTAAATCCCAAAATGCTAACATAAATTGTTGTCTTACGGAAAACTATGTTTCTTGCTCTGTTATCATCTGCACCAAATTATGACCACCGTCCCCACGTGGAAACATTGCCTCTCCGGCATTGTCTTGCTAGCTTTTATGGGCAGAAGATAAAACTGGTTGAAAATAAGTAGACGGTAGGACTTCCACGTTCCCTCGTGCAACATGATCAAAGGTTGAGCTGCCAACATTTTGCAACCCCGGCCATTCCGTAGATCTATAATGTTGCGGTTCATTGAAATACTCCTGATTCGGAACAAAACCTCTCGATTTTTTCACTCCCTCCAAGTTAACCTCTCCTTGCATCATCATCCCTTTCGATGTTAAAGAAGAAGGCCCTATTTTCAGTGAATTGACATAAGACATTTGAAAATTATACAATAAGCGTGGTCCAAGCACTCTCCCACATATTCTGAAAAAGAAGAAACCCAACACATTCTAAAACAAATACGACAAACACAAAACAAACCAAGCAAGAAAATATAAGGCTAAATTACCACCCATATCACATGCGAACCTCTTTGTATCAACATAAATCGTCGTCAATGGAAGTATCTCTCCATCAAGCAGCTGAAGCGAACCATGTTTACAGCGAATGGATTGTGTACCAATCACTTACTCCTTCCACGGAATTCACCTGAAAAATTCATCAATAAATTTCCATTAAAAACCAACGCAAACAAACCTACATAATTGATTTCAAACCAAAGAAGTCCTCAGCTCTTTACGCCTGGCATACACTCTGCTTCTACCGTCTTCGACAATTTAAGATGCATTTTAGATAACTAACTAACAGCTACCGAGTGTGATCATTGTGGAGGGATGATGGTAGAAGACATCAATATAACAATCAACAATAAGATCATTTTCATAAGTTTTTATCCAACTTTAAAAGAAGAAAACCATGTCGCAATAAGATTGAAGTAATCAAACATAACATACACGACAATGCACGATAGAATAAAAAAAAGGGTTTTGCCACTACCTCTCCGAAATCAACTCTTCAATATATGATGAAGGCACATTGTTCGAAAATTGCACCGAAATGCATAAAATAATTTACAAAGGACCTTATAAAATAAATCAGCTACCGCACAACAACGTGTTGAGACGAAAGTAAGTACTGCAAAGGAAAAGACTTTCAAGGTAATGAGAGATACAATCAAGTCAAACAAAATCAGAAAGAAATATTAATGTCAAGGTACATGATAGCAAAACCTCGATCATCTTCCATATCCCTACTTTGGGTAGGTGACACCGGTGCGGACGACATTGTGCCGGAGCCTATTTGGTGCATCAATACTGAAATTTCAACCCATCTCATTACAAACCAACAAAAAAAAAACAATCCTAAAGCCCTTAGTAACGATATAATTAAATATTTTCACATCAACCACACACAAAACATAATTTGAAAGTAAGGTAATGGGTCGGAAAAAAAAACCTTTGATTAAGAGGTGCTATCAGGGTACTCGATCCATTTGGCGGTGTCGGGGCTGCTTTTGGTTGCGAGTCATCCCATCAAAAATCTTCTTCTTTGTCTGGAATTCATAGAAAATAAATAAATGAAAAATGAAAACAAAACAAAACAAAACAAAAATTTATGTTCAGATGATGCCAACAATAAAACAATAATAATAGTTAAACAAACCATCATTGATACAGGAGATGAACGCATTAGTACTAATGCTCCATATAAGATTAGGTTATGAAGGAAGGAGAGGAATATGCGAACAGCGGATCAAATTGAGAATTCAAAAATCAGCAAAAAC
This sequence comes from Gentiana macrophylla, assembly GCA_026214975.1. Taxonomy (NCBI): domain Eukaryota; kingdom Viridiplantae; phylum Streptophyta; class Magnoliopsida; order Gentianales; family Gentianaceae; genus Gentiana; species Gentiana macrophylla. The sequence goes on from CM047811.1 coordinate 63,979,808, forward strand.
CGACATAAAACAAAAAGACCTAGAGGAAGCATACGGTGGGCGTGGTTCCTTCCCGATCGGAAACTTTCATGATAGAAATCCCAAATGTCAGTGCTTATCGGCTTGGAGAGGAATCGAAGGAAGGAATAAGGGGAGAGATTTGCGGCTTATCAGTCCGAGAGGGTTTCGATTTTTGAAATGAGGCTGTCGATCAAATGAATGGGGAACAGAGGATACGCGTTCTTTATGTTGGGTGTGGAGCGGGTATTTTGCGGGTTTGGAGCGGGTCAATCGGGTAAACGGGCTAAATTGCTTCGTCTATATATATATATATATATATATATATACATATTTTATATGAAAATGAACACGACACGAATATTTACGTAAAACTTGACATATATTTATACATATGTGTACACACGGATATACGTTAGAGTCGTGTCGTCTTGTGTCGTCTCTCTTTTCATAAAAAATGTTATGAGTCATTATAAAAAAAACACGTCTATTACGTTTACAAGTTTTGTCATTTGCTAATGTATATCTATTACATATATATATGACACAAACAAACACACACAAAGTCCGAATACATGTGCATATCCGTTTGTGACAGTATACATATACGTAAGATCAGAATTAGTTTAGTCATTCATTATCCAAGTTATGGTGATGTTTTGTTTGTTTGGATATTAGTGTGATTTTGTTGAATTTTTTGTTGTTAGATGTTTAAGGTACGACGGTGACACAACCGTGACGATGACAAATTATGTCACCTTAAAGATCCGGGCTTTTCCTTATGTTATTGATGAATAATCAAGAACCTTAATACCAAGAACAAAGAAGGGGTTTTGTATATTTGCGGCTGAGTCTAAGTGGAATTCTTAGAGTGCCTACGTATCCTGTTATTATTCCAGGAATCAAGCCATACGTAGTTCCTGGAACGTTGTATTTATAAGGACAATGCATGACTTAACCCTAATATGAGTCGGTTTGTAGCTATTGTCATATTTACCCTTAATTGGGCTTTACCCCTTGCCCAAACTATCCTGTGGATATTGGGCCAACGTAGCTGGTGTGGACTCTGTTCTCGATATCGGTCTACCCGACCTGGGATGATCGACTCCGGGAACTCACGTCCTGCTGCTGCTCGTAAGTCGATAGTCGTGACCTCGAGTCCCTAGCCATACGCCAGGTTCGAGGGTCGACATGCATGCCACGGCTTACAAGTCGATTATCCGACCTGTATGCCTTATCTGGCTCCTGTGCCTTAGTGAATATTTAATCCATGAGGTGCACTCGATGATGATATATCGAGGTGCGTAACCCGGTATCGTCATAAGCCCCCTAGACCTGAGAGAGGCGACTTCCGTTGTCCGAGGTCAGATCTGCCAATTTTGAAATCATCTCCGAGTTGGACTAAATCTTGGGCGGGAAATGGTGTAACCGTTTCGTATGCCACCAGTCTCCCTAGCCAATCGTAGCCGTTCGCTATGACGTCAGAGCGCACTATCGTTTCATCTTCTGCCATAAATGATGTTATCCTTGATTCTCGCGATTTCTGGGGAGTTATGACTACTAGTAACCCCCCTAATCACGTCTTTTCACTGTCATTCGGCGTTAACATCGCATAAAAAGGGAGAGGAGTCCAGACGGTGAATCATTTCTGCCATCCGTTTTCTTCTTCAGCCCCAGAAAATCAAGTAAGCAATTTTGTCTTTCTTTTTCCTTCTTCTTTCTCCTACCGCATTTGCTCAAATCTGTCCATGTCTAGTAGTACAACAGTCTCCGATAGAATAGAGGAGTCTCGTTCCGGTGACCAAACACCAATATCTACTCCCTCCGATCAACCTCTACACCCAAATCCTCAGGGGCCCTTAGGCACTATCAGGGAGCCCAAGAAATTATCCACCAGAATGGATGGAAAGGGGCCGAAGGGATGCGTTTCCTGTCTTACCATGGATGACCTTAACCAAATACGGCGGAGATACGGGCTTTCCAGCCCTCAAGTGGTGGCTCAGCTTCCTTCCGGCCAGCATCAATTTGCCGATGAGCCCCCAGAAGGGTTCTGTACGGTCTATGAGGCCCAATTGTCGATGGGGCTAAGGTTCCCCCTATTTCCGGCGGTCCAGGCTGTTCTTCGCCATTACGAGATTGGCGTATCTCAACTGGGCCCGAATGCCATCCGGACTCTGATGGGCTTTCTGATTGCCTGCCGAGTCGCGGGTATCGGATTTACCGTCCCTTTGTTTCGATGGTGGCACAAGATCTCTGCGATGCCAGATTCAGGGTGGTACACGTTTCAGAAGCGTGCCAATCACCACGAGTTCGTGTCTAAAGGACCTTCATCTCACGGAAATTGGAAGCCTAGGTTCTTCTTTCTCCGACATGGGTCGGATAATCCCTATGTCGGCTTATGGAGGTCGAGAGAAGGAAGGGATGACAAACTGGGTCGGGAGGCCGCACCTAACGAAGCTCTTTCTCTTGAGAGATTTACATTCGAGGTGGTTACCCAGGACCTGAGTCTCCTTTACGGCCTTGCCTGCCTCGAGGAGGCGGGACCCGTACCGTATATAAGCCTTCCTGCTGTCGATCGGGAACACTATATGAAACTTTGTTATTGTTGCTAAGTCTTATTGTTCTTTGAAGTTGTATCTTTGTTATTTCCGATACTGACTCCTTTTTCATTTGTGTAGTGGGCCGATTCTCGAAGGTCGCCATCCCAAAGGCTTCTGCAGTAGCTGCTGCTGTTAATGCGCCCAAGTCGAGGGTCATCCCTCCAGTGTCGGAGGAGAGATTGGCTCATGTGGATGATTCGACTGGAGGTGTCGAGACAATTACCCCTGTCACACAGCCGACTCCGCCTTCTACCTCGGGAGGACTCACCCATGAACATCGGTCGATACGTGAAGAAGATGAGTTTATCGACTTTACTATCGGAGGGGGAGAAGAGACATCTGGCTCTGACGCAGCCCGGTTACAGAAGAAGAGGTCGGCTCTCGAGGAGCTGGTGAGAGACCAGCAAAAGTAGGCCAAAAAGGCCAAACTTATCAAGCCTTCTCTCGATCTTGCTGCCTCGGGTGAGATGTCGGCCGATGATGTCAAGAAGCTGGACGACCAGTGTCTGGCCTCTTCCTCCGAGGCGGGTCGCGTGGTAAACACTAATTCTTGTCGATTTCATTTCTTCATTTTTGCCCCTCGAAGCTTATGCCTTAACTTTTCTTTTTGGCAAAGACTACTTTATGAGTCGAGAGGCTTCTCGACGTATGAGCACGCCGTCCGAGACTGAAGAAGAGCTGAAGACACAGATTCGGAGGTTGAACGACAAGCTTGATATCGAGTCAGCTTGTGTCACTGGTCTGGAATCGCAGCTCAATGTTTTCAAGAAAGAAGCTGATGCTGAGATAAAGAGGGTAAAGGAGGAGCAAGAAGGCACATCCTCGCCCGGTGAGGAGAGATCTGGCTGCGGCCGAGGGGAGAGAGGCCACTCTGAAAGAGACTCTCGATCAGGAATCGACACGGGGAGCGGCCACTGCCGAAGAGAGAGATCAGTTGAAGGCCGAACTGGATCGAGTGCCTAGGCAGCTTGAGGAAGCAAGGGCCGCCACGATTCTCGAGTATCGGAAGTCTGAAGAGTTGGGTAAGGATCTCGACGTAATCATGCAGACAGCTATACTTGGAGGATTCACCAAGGCGGTGGACCAAGTAAAGAAGGCTTATCCGAAGTCGAGATCGACCCGACTTTGAAGAGCCTGGTCTGTTATGACTACGACTGAGGTATTTGTATGACTGTACTTTGATGAATTTCAACAGGGTATATCACTTGCCCAGAAGTATGGTGTTCCCACAGCAAGCCCGACTCCTGATAATATGACTTCCGCTGCCATTGCTCCTACGCCGATCCCAGAAGATGCTACTCCGACCCCGACTCCTGATGCTTCTATTTAGTTATCTTGTTTCTTTCGAACTTTGGTGTCTTGAACTTTAACTTTGCAATTATTTGTAAATTTAACTAACTTTGAGTCGACTTGGGTGAATGTTCACTGTATAATGGCTGGTTTTTCCGACCTGGCCTTAATTTGTTTTGAAATTTCTGCCCTTTTGTTTCTCTATTTGTTGTTATTTACTTTCTCATTTGTTATTGTCTTTGGCTTTCTTGCTTGTCGAGCCTTTGGCTCTGTTTGCTTCTGCCTTGTCAATGTAATATTGCCCCCCCAAGTGTTTTATCAACTTCAGTTCATAATGCACTTGGGCTCTATATGGCTTTTAGGTCGACCTAGTTGCCTTGGCTTTTTAGCCTTATAGGCTTGCTAGCTCTTCGAGTTAGTCCGACATTGCGAACTGTCCTTGTCCCGGTCTAGTTGCCCCTTGGGCTGGTTAGACTTCCGACTTGGACGTTTGGCCCGACCCTGCGAACCGTCCTTTGTCTGCCTTATTCGACCCTTAAGTACGTTAGGCTTTTGACTTGGACATTTGACCCGACCTTGCGAGTCTTCCTTTTGCCTTCTGCGTTGTATGCTTATGGCGTTGTCGGGAGTTCCGACTTTCGGATTGCTCCATACTTTGTCGAGTGTAACTTCGTGTCCTTTTGGACTTAGAATATTACAAAAATGACTTAATAAAACTGTAGAAAAGAAATCATCATTTATTATAACGAAGATAGAAGCTGTCTCGTGGGTGATTACAAATTTTAGAAAGCGAGTAGAATCAAACTAATCGACTAAGGCTTAGGACGTAAAATTTCCTCAAATTATTCGCGTGCCATTGTCGAGAAGCGTGGTTCCGTCGCTCGACCTAGTTGATATGAACCTTTAGGGTGGACTTTTAGAATCGTCACGGGCCTTCCCGGTTCGGGAGAGTGTCGATCTCCTTCGTCGACTTGCTTCATTCTTCCTCAAGACCAGATCTCCGACCTTGAAATATCTGCATTTCACTCTGGCGTTGTAATATTGAGAGATCTTCTGCTTGTACCTTGCCATTCCGGCTGAGGCCATCTCTCTTCGCTCCTCGAGATTATCCTTCTCCTGTCGGATGTCGGGTCGTTCGTCTCAATATTATACGCTAAAACTCGGGGAAGGGGCGCCGATCTCCCGCGAGGATAAGCGCCTCGCACCCATAAGTTAGGGAGAAAGGTGTTTCACCCGTTGATGAGTTTGGAGCTGTCTGTATGACCACAGGATGCTCGGGAGTTATAACGCTTGATCTAAGCGCCCTTGAGACTCAGCCTTTTTTCAATCCGAGTTTAATCAGCCGATTTGTGCATTCGACTTGACCATTTGCTTGAGGATGAGCCACCGAAGTGAAGTCTTTGGTCGATATGATACTCGGCTAACCACTCTCTGACTCTTCGGTCTTCGAATTGAGTGCCGTTGTCCGAGATTAAAGCCTTCGGAATACCATACCTGCATAAAATATCGACCCATAGGAATTTCTTGATTGTAGCTGCTTTGATATCGGTTAAAGCTTTGGCTTCTACCCACTTAGTGAAATAATCCACCGCAACTACTACAAACTTATTGTTCCCTGGAGCTCGAGGTAGGGGTCCCACAATATCGACTCCCCACACGTCGAAGGGCCATGCTGACGAGATGATATTCATTTCTTGTGCCTGTTGATGAGAGATGTTATCGTGAATTTGACAAGAATTGCATCTCTGCACAAACTTGTTCGCATCTCGTTGCATTGAAGGCCAGAAGTATCCTGCGAGCTTGCATTTCCGGGCTAACATCCTAGCCCCACAGTGATTTCCACAAGCTCCTCTGTGGATTTCCTCGAGAAGATATTCTCCCTCTGTCTCAGATGCGCATCTCAACCATGGACTCGTGAATGACTTCCGATAAAGTATGCCATTGAAGAATGCATATCGAGCCGACTGTAGTCGGACCTTTCTTGACTGTACCTTATCATTGGGTAGTATTCCGTCCTTTAAGTAAAGGACAATCGGATCCATCCATGTGGCCTGCTGAGATATTGGCTGGCCTCTATCTCTTCATAGCTCCTTTCTGTTAGCAACTCTACTAACACCTTCTTGCTAGAGACGAAATTCGATGCTAACTTGGACAGAGCGTCGGCCCTCTTGTTCTGGGTTCGAGGTACCTGTTCGAATTGAATCGAGTTGAATTTCGGCTTGAGACCTTGAACTACTGCCAAATACTTCTTCATAGTCTCTTCCTTAGCCTCGTATTCTCCTTTGATATGGTTAACGACTAATTGCGAGTCACTGTAAACGTTTAGATTTTCGACCCACAGCTTCAGAGCGAGCTTCAGACCAGTAATAATTGCTTCATATTCTGCCTCATTATTAGTAGCCTTAAAATCTAACCGGAGAGCGTATGGAAACTCCTCCCCCTTCGGGCTGACTAATAGGAGGCCTGCGCTTGCTCCTTCTTTGCTCGAGGCCCCATCAGCATGGAGCATCCATCGTTCTTCCTGACTTTGCTTTTCTTGCTCAAGTTGTACTGATATGCCCTCGGCTAAGAAGTCTGCTAAAGCTTGAGCCTTGATTGCGGTACGCGGCATGAACTCGATGTCGTATTGGGCCATCTCGATTACCCACTTCGCGAGTCGACCAGATGTGTCGGGCTTCGCCAGAATTTGCTTGAGTGGTTGGTCTGTAACTACCACTATAGGATGGGCTTGAAAGTATGGCCTAAGCTTTCTCGACGCGTGTACAAAAGCGATAATGCGAGTTTGTTAGTGTTCGGTAAAAACTAGTTTTATAATTTATAAACCGAAACACCCCAAGTATAAGGATCGTAGTATAGGGTGTTTACGGGTCGTCTAAGGAGTGGAATGTTTATCAGTTCAAATATAAATCTATATCAATTATGTCACAATTATCTATCTAAACTAAGGTTGAAACTAACTAAAACCTAAACCTAAAATTAAAACTAAAGCAGAAAAAAAAAACAAGCGAGAAAATAAGAAAACAGAAAAAGCGGACGGCGTTCACTAAAGTGAGCAGCGTCACAAAACTAAACCTAATGGACGGCGTTGCGCTATTGCGGACGAGCGTCGATTACTCTGAAGCGATGAGAAAAGTGCGAGGAAAAGTTGCGAGGAAATCTAAAGGTTTAAAAACTAAAACTTAAAGCTAAACTTAATCTAAAGCGATTTTGATTAAAACAATTAAAGGAAAAACACAATGAGGCAGCGAATCCACCCATCAACCAACAACCCCCAACTAGATGGTGATCTAAGATGTAGTTTTTAGTAGTGATTTTTCACGAATTCAATTAAATTTCTTCAACCAAATTCTAGGGTTTCGTTTATCTTTTCAAACAAACTAAACATGCAATCAACACGAAATCACGAGATTGTTTCCAAACTCTTACTCAACTAATCATGCATAATCTCTTAAAACACAATTAGATGCATTACTTTGAATAAAAGAGAACTTAAATAAACATACTTTCATAAATTTATTCAAGCATAAATTAAACATAGATCGTTTCATCAAACCTTAATTCAATAAAACTTAAGCAATACAAAAGCAGATCCAAAGTAATGAAAAACTATGAAATAAACTCACTAAACTTAAGCATCGAACTCTCTAGTTGGTTTGTGTTGTTGATAGGCTTCCTCCGTCGACTCACTTTGCAAGGCTTTTAGCCAACAATCATGTTGAAGATGATTGTTGGATTGGAAAAATTCATCTCTGTGGAATTAGGGTTGTGGCGCATGACTTTTTGGTGTGAAAGTGCGATCTCAATTATTTGGTATCCAATTAGGGTTAGGGTTGCCGCTTTATTTATAGGAATTTGATGTCGGCTAGGGTTAAGTCGGCCTTGAGCGCTCGTCTGGTCTCGTGGGCGCCCGTCCGAATGCTGGTGGATCTTGACTTTGCTCATCCTCCGTCCGAACTCTCTGAATGTAAAAAACTCTCGGGTATTTGCATGGGCGATTTCCTCTCACGGGCGCTTCGTTTAAGAAATCAACGCCCGTTTGAGCTTGCTTTGATCGGATCTCATCATCTTTATCCAATTTCTTCAAGCCAATTCCAACTCTATCTCTTATAATTCGACTTGAGCTTCATTTATCCTCATTATATGCCACGAAAATTAACACCTACATGATAAATAAACAATGCAAAAATGTAATAAAATCCAAATAATAATAATTCCATTAAATCAACACTTAAAATCATCAATTTTGCATACAACCATCTTAAAATCATCTTTATTAAATAATTACACTTAAACCCTTAATTCTCATGCAAATTATGCAAATGTGGGGAAAATAATAATGAAATAAACCCTTAATAATCATATAAATATGGCCTTAACAACTCCCCACACTTAACTTTTTGTCGTCCTCGGACAAAACAATCAAAACTATAGCTCAACTTTATAAATAATCCACATAGATCTCAACTCACGTAACAAAAGATACAACAACTATAGCAAATGATACCATCACGAGAGATAGATCGGTGTAAGTGTGACAAGCCATTCTCAATCTAACAAGCCTTTCAAAGAAATATCCTCTCAAAAATTCCAATGACTATCCTAAGTACAGAGACAATAATAGCTCCACTCAAAGCCTTCCCACGCACTCGGTAGGATAATCCCTACAACATATCATGCGGTTCTCACTGGGTATAAGATCCATGATAACAAAGACTTTACTTTATTCTTACTCATCATTTTCAAAATTTTCAAATTTGACGCATATCGAGAATAAGCTCTTACCCATCATAGTAGAATAGGACATTTCGTGATAACACCTACCTACTCAAATCATAAGGTAGCTTCTCACATTGTCGTGAGCTATTGGTCATCATAGTGGTATAGGACATACGAGGTATACCCTACCGCACTCAAATCATTAACCGACTTCCGACAAAGCGTATTTATTAATAATTGCTCACTCACTTTATTCATTCACTTTTCAAAGTCATAAGTTACATCTCACTTATCACATTCAAACTTTATGATATTCACGATTACACGGTCTAACTTAGGTGTAACTATCTTGACCTTCCTAAGATAAATCATTAAAATAATGAAAGGATATAATTCAAAAGTCATGCTTCAAAATCAAAGGCTTTCGTGAGTGAAAAGCGAAACTATCTCCATAAAAGTAAAACATGCTATAATTATCTCACTAAGTCACATACTATCATCGTTAGAAAACTACAACTAGCAAGCATCTAGTTCCAATTATATGCTCGAGACTCACAAAAATTTTAAATTTCGCATAAATTTAACATTTCACATTCACTCATATTTCAAAGGATATAGCATAAAAACATACCCAAACACCCCCACACTTAAATCACATTATGTCCTCAGAATGTGCAAATATAAAAGAAAAGAAAACTTATTTGGTTTTCAGCATTGGTTGTCGGATGAAAGTTAGCGGAGAGGTCGGGCCGAGCATGAATATACCGCGACAACTCGAATAGACAACCTTTGGACATAAAAGCTTGTGAACACTGCTCAAAAGTATACGCCACACTCGACATACCATATAATCTCGGGTACCACGGGGTATATGAGCAACACATAACACAAAACACTCACAATGAACCGGAATAACCATCAACACAAAATCAACTAAAGTATTATTTCTAAAACAAAACAATAAAACAACCTAAGAAAATGAAAAAAACAAAGAAAACTAGGTTGCCTCCAGGAGGCGCTCTTTTAATGTCAATAGCTTGACCACAGATTCCAAAAGATCAACCGGATCGGGCCACTTTGGTTTGACTGCCGCTACCTCGATTATCGAATCGGGAGAACCTTTGGGGCGGAAATGATTTTCACCACAACAACAAGTCAAGTGTGCAATAAGATCATTAAACTTTTCTCTCCAAACTACTGCGACTCTCTTCTTCTTGTTCTTGCGCCACGATAGGCATAGACATAGTGGTATGATCGGAAGTCTCAACGAGAAGGTACCTTACGGGTGGATATAGGAGCGTCATCATCATCGACTCAAAGAAATAAGATGGAATCTCTTCACAAATCGGGACATCTGTACTCTCATCTCTTCTTTGGAAATAAAGAGTCTCGAGGCTTTTCCTTTGGTTGCCCAAAATATTTCTTAAGTCGATGGCCATTCACTTTAAAAGCTTGATTACCATACCCGTTCAAAGTAATTACTCCACTTGGATTAACCTCGAGAATCTCAAATGGACGGACCATCTAGACTTTAGCTTACCAGGAAACAAATGAAGTGCGGTATTATAGAGTAAAGCCATTTCACCAACTTTGAATTCTCGGTCTTTGATCTTAGCGTCATGGAGCATCTTCGTTCTTTCCTTCTTGAGTTTAGCATTCTCGTATGCTCTGAGTGCGAATTCGTCGAGCTCGTTCAATTGTAATAATCCTTTTCTCCCCCACGAGTTGGCTATCAAAATTTAAGAATTTAATTGCCCGAAAGCTCTGTGTTCAAGTTCGACAGGTAAATGACAAGCTTTGCCATAGACCATTTGGAAGGGTAGCGTGCCCATCGGGGTTTTAAATGCGATCACGATAAGCCCACAATGCGCGTCATCCAACTTAAGACTCAATTAGATCGATTATTGTTCACGGTCTTCTCCAAAATTCTTTTCAAGCTCGGTTGCTTACCTCGACTTGGCCACTAGTTTGAGGATGATATGGTGTACCAATCTTATGTTTGACACCATACTTCTCAAGGATCTTGTCAAGCGGCGCATTGCAAAAGTGAGTACCTTCATCACTAATGAGTGCTCTCGGAATGCCCGAATCTAGTAAAGATATTCTTTTGCAAGAATTTCTTTACAACCTTGTGATCATTAGTTTGAGTAGCTATGGCCTCGACCCACTTTGAAACATAATCCACCTGAGGCGAGGATATACTTATTACCACATGAGGATGGAAAGGGTCCCATAAAATCTATTCCCCCATACATCGAAAATTTCGCATTCAAGAATGGGCTTAAGTGGCATTTCCATCCGACTACTCTGCCTTCTGTTCTCGGCACTTATCACAACCTTTACAAAAGGCTTACGCATCTTTAAGCGAGTCGGCGGTAGAATCCGGCTTGAAGAATCTTTGCAACCGTCTTTGGTGTTCCATAGTGACCTCCGGTAGGACCCATTTATGGCATTGTTCTAAGATATCCCACTGATCATGCTCGAGGAACACACCGTCGAAGCAACCCGTCTTCTGGACTCACGAACAAATAAGGATCTTCCCATACGAGATATTTGAGATCGAGAAAGAACTTTTTCCTCTCACGATCGTCATATCCTCTAAATGACCACTCGCTAAATAGTTGGCGTAGTCGACATACCACTGGCCTAACCGTTTCAAGCTTCATCAATTGCTCAGTCGGAAAATCAATGCCTATATCATTGTGATTCTCTGCACCCTCATTTACTAAGCGAGATAAATGATCAGCCACAATATTCTCACTACCTTTCTTATCTTTAATCACAAGGTCAAACTCTTGTAGAATTAGAATCCATCTAAGTAACCTTGGTTTGGCATCTGCCTTATCCATAAGGTAGCGTAAAATTTGCATGATCTGTCCATACAATCACTTGAGACCCTAGAAGATAACTTCTAAACTTGTCAATGGCAAAAACAACGACTAAGAATTCCTTCTCGGTTGTGGTATAATTGCATTGAGCCGGGTTCAAGTGCGGCTCGCATAATAAATGGGCTGAACCTTTTATCAACTCTTTGACCTAAAACTGCGCCTACGGCGTAATTAGAGGCATCGCACATCAACTCGAAAGGCTTGGTCCAGTCAGGTGCAACTAAAATAGGGGCACTGATAAGCTTGTCTTTCAGACAATTGAAAGCTTCTTTTTGCGCCGCATCGAACAAGAAATCGACATCTTCTTTCAAGAGATTTGATAAAGGCTTGGCAATCGTAGAAAAGTCTCGAATAAAACGCTGTAGAAGCCAACATGACCTAGAAAACCTCGTACCTCCTTCTTTGTCTTAGAAGTCGTCATCCTTTCAATGGCCTCGACCTTAGCCTTATCAACTTGAATACCGACATTGGACACCTTATGTCCCAAAAGCGATTCCTTCGTCTACTAGAAAATGGCATTTCTCCCGGTTAAGCACGATTCTTCTCAGCGCATAGCGTTGGAGTACCATATCTAGGTTCTCTAAAATTTCATCAAAACTATCGCCGTGGCGAGAAGTCGTCCATGAAGACTTCCATGCATTTCTCAACAAGTCCATCAAAATGGCCAACATACACCGTTGAAAAGTCGCGGGTGCATTGCATAGACCGAATGGCATTCTACGAAAAGCAAAAGTACCGGATGGACACGTAAGCGTGGTCTTCTCTTGGTCATTGGGGTCGATGGCTCACGGAAGTAACAGAGTATCCATCGAGAAAACAATAATACTTGTGACCACTCGGTCTTTCAATTAGTTGGTCAATGAAGGGTAAGGAAAGTGGTCCTTGGCGGTGACCTCATTAAGTCGACGATAGTCTGATCTGAGACTCAGAGCGATCCACGAGGCGTAGGGCAACTTCCTCCCCTTTTTCATTCTTTTCAACCGTAATACCGCCCTTCTTTGGCACAACTTGAGTAGGTGACCCACTCGCTATCGGCGATTGCGTAGATGATTCCCATGTCAAGCCACTTTATAACCTCCTTCTTGACAACCTCTTGCATATGCGGATTCAGCCTTGGGCCGAGGTTGTCTTACCTTTTTAGCGCCTTCCTCCGTTCGGATTTTATGCATGCATATATGCGGGTGATCCTCGGATATCACCCACTTGCCAACGAGCGAGGATGTTTTTCTTAAGCACTTCTATCATTTGTGCTTCTTGCTCTTAGTCGAGTTTGAAGAAATGATCAAAGGCAATTTATCTCCATCCTTAAGAAAGATATACTTAAGGTGTTTGAGCGGTTTGAGCTCTAAATCGGTAGGTGGTTGCTCAATACTAGACTTTAACGGACCACCTTTCTCTTTATGAGCTTGAAGTGGTTGTGGTAGAACACCTCATCTTCCCGAGGCTCAACCCAGGAAAGGTCTTGGATCAAATCATCCATCGGAATCCTCCGGTCAACACTTGCTTCCTTTTTCTTGTGATCGATCATTTTTCTTAACTCTTCATCTTTAAGCTCTTACGCGACTCTCCCAATCATCTACTTCCCAATGAGTAGCTTCTCTCCAAAACTCTACCTCGTCCCAACTACCCGTGAGCTTCTTCTTCACGGGGATGAAGTCTTCACGACTCGATTCTTTGAAATCATCGTTTGTTCTTTGGGCATCTCCATGCTTCTAACTCAATAACGCAGGCCCGGTGTGGCGAGTGAAGATGACTTCGTCAATGCCTACGGCTTGAAATGAATTAGAAGATGGTCCATGATCGGCCGGATCCTCAATGTCCATGACTTCAAAAACACCTATCTCTGTAAGCTCCATTGAATCTTCATAATAGGCATCTCCGCCGTCCTCATATAAGCCGACAAGCGATATTTCATCAATTACGGCTCTTTCGAGGATGTGTCCCTCGTGTGAAGGTAGCGGATGTGTCACCGACTCTAAAAGTGATCTGTCGCTGCGAAGTCGATGAGGCGTTAGAAGTGTCAAAAGGTTCGGCCTAGAATTAGAGGCATTTCTTTATCAGGTGGATAGTCTAGGATAACCCAGTCGGTAGGGAAGACCAAATGTTCAACTTGAAGGAGAACATTAGCTACACAACCGGCTGCAGTACGACTAGATTTGTCTACCATCTGAAGAGAAATGGGCGTTCTCGCATTCTTTTATCTAGCCGAGCTTCTTGCATACATTTAATGGCATCACATTAATAGAGGCCCCTGAGTCGCATAAGACATTTTCGAACAAATGGCCTTCAATCTCGCGAGGAGATTGAAGGTGCGCAAGTCACCTAAACAATGACAATTTTTGTGAAACCATTGCACAATCCTCTCGAAACACTTCTTGACCATCCCACTGAAGCTTTCTCTTGCTCCACACAGAATTCTTTAAGATACTTAGTACATTTAGGCATTTGAGACAATACCTCGGCTAAGGGCATACTTACTTTAGTGTCTCTAAGTATCCTCCTCACTCCGACATATTGCTTGTCGTTAGTGAGGGCTTTCTCTTTCCTTTTTGGTGGATAAGGAAGGGCTTTATCATTCCCACTGCTTTGATTCTTTATCGCCTCATCCTCCTATCCTTCCATCTACAAACTTTTCTTTCTTTTTCTTAGTCGAGTGCGACCTTGACTCTCCTTTCTTTCCTCTTCATGAATCATTTTCAGCCCTCCGAAGAATTGTCCTTTAAGCTCCTCCTCATCGTTGCTTTCTTGGCATGTGATTTTCGATTTCCCCCTCATGAACTCATGGCGTCGGGAGGGGCTACTCGTTCCGACATCTTGCCGGGTCCGGCCTTCTTACCACTTCTCAATGTTACTTCGTTCAACTCCTCTTCTTGCCCATACTCCCATTTGAGGTGTAATGGCGGTGCAAACATTCACATCGACTTTGGGTTTCTCTCGGTATAACTTCGGAAGTTTACCGTGAGTGCTGCTTGCTTGTTGGTGCGCCATTTGACCAACTTGTCTCTCAATTGCTTTAACACTAGTAGGCGAGTCTTCACCATGTCTACTAGCTCATCGAATTTGTGTTGAGGACACATGAGGTGGTATGATTATTGTTACGAGTTTGATTCCGACCACCTTGAGGCCTTTGGGAGTTACGGCGGCCTTTGATAGTTCGAGTTGAAAGAATTCGAATTTGAAGGGCAGGTGGTAACTTGGCTTGATTGAAGTTTTGTCTTTGAAATCTGAGTAGTTACGGCTTTGATTGAAGTTTCGGAAGGGTTGGTTTTGATTATCCATTAAATTTACTTCTTCCGTCATCTCCGTTCCTACTGCATTCCAAGATCGAAAATTTGCGTTTGAAGATTGGCGGTTTGCTTGCTTATCAATTCCATCGAGCAACCAACGACTTTGTATCGGGATTGCTTGCAGTACCTTCTTTCTTAACAACATTGGTCTTCTTAGGAGTCGACCACATATTGTTCTTGGCGATGGTCTCGCCCACTCTGTGGCGATCTCATCACCTCCCCACAGAAGGATCCATGGTGTGGAGTCAAGATAGTCTCGATTAGGTTGAGAGACTCCTCGTAAAATAGTTCCAACAACTCATGTCTATCATATCCGTGATTGGGGCACTTCCTCATCATGATTTAATCTCTCCCAAGCCTTGCCAGCAGTTTCATCCTCCATCTGCTCAAGCGTAGCTATTTCCCGTTTCATTTCCATAATCTTGCACTGGTGAAACCCACTTAGAAGCGAAGGCTCTTTTGACATCATTCCATGTATGGAGGGAATGATGTGCTAATGACAAACCACCGACTTGCTTCACCTTTCAAAGCAAAGGAAATAGCTTTAACTTTACGATCTCGAGAATCAACACCAGGATAATGGCTTTGCTTCTGATTTGTACAAATGTGGACAAGAAGTCATGTGGATCTTCTGAAGCGATACCATGGAAAGAGCTATTTTGGACTAGAGCAACTACTCCGTTCTTTAGATCAAAGTTCACTCCTCCCATGTCGGGAGGGCGAATAAGTCTATGCCCTTGAGAAAATCTTGATTAAGATATGGAGTGTAGGGGTCTGGTTCAAGCTGATTAAAAATTTGGTTTTGGCGGAATTGTTGAAGTTGTTGATTTATGCCCGACTTGCGGATTCTTTTATTCTTTGAGCTTGCATTTGTTGAAGGAGTAAATTTAAGCGAGCTTGGGGGTCGGGATTTGGAATTGGTGGATCTTGATCCGCCATTTTGTCAAATCGGGAGAAGCCTTCTTTAAGGATAGATCGTTCGGGCTCGAGGATCAAAGATCGAAGTCCCTTCTTACTTCGTTTGCATAAACCAGGAAGAAAGGAAAGGAAGAAATCAACCCTTTGGGGTTGATTAGAACGAGTTTAGAAAAGATTAGATGGTTTAGAGGAGAAAAAAAAGAAGAAAGAAGAAAGAAAAGTGATGATTGAGCAGTGAATGGCGTCGGTGTTAGTGGGCGTTCGTTTGAAGCGAGCGCTTCGTTGATTGAATGAGCGTTCGTTCGAGAGGCGAATTGAGGTGGGCGGGCGTTCAAGTTGTTGAGCTTCGTTCAAATATGAAAACCTAAAAACTAAGGTTACGAGAAATTAAAAGCGAGGTAAAAAAATAAAAGCGAAAAGACTTATGGAAATAAAATCAAACAAATCTATAATTACGGAAGCAGATCTAAGCTATAAAAAAAAAGTAAGTAAGAAAATAATTGAAAGAAAATCAAATAAAATAAAAGCAATGAAGTAATTTAAAAACAAGAAAAACAAGAAAGCTGGAAAAGAAACCTACCTACGAAAAGTTTAAAAACAAGAAAAACACTAAGGCAAAAAAAAAAAAAAAAAAAAAAAAAAAAAGCGTGTTGAAACCTTCTAGGGCCAAAATGGAAGGGAAAACAGTGGATTTTGACCGAAAACGCACTGAACGGCCTAAGGGCGGTTCACCAAAGCGTCGTCGGCGTCGGAACGAGCTTTCGAATTGGGGTCCTGCGTTAAAAGCGGACACGTTCGAGCGAAAGTTACGCCAAAATACTACTCTTTTTGCGTGCTAAAAACTATCCTTTTGATTCGTAAAAAATTGTCTAAATAGAATCCGACAACCGTTACCGACTTATCGGCAATGGCGCCAAAAACTTGTTTGTTAAAAACTAGTTTTACAATTTATAACCGAAACACCCCAAGTATAAGGATCGTAGTATAGGGTGTTTACGGGTCGATCTAAGGAAGTGGAATGTTTATCGGATTCAAATATAAATCTATATCAATTATGTCACAATTATCTATCTAAACTAAGGTTGAAACTAACTAAAACCTAAACCTAAAATTGAAACTAAAGCAGGAAATAAAAACAAGCGAAAATAAGAAAAGCGAGAAAAGCGGACGGCGTTCACTAAAGTGAGCAGCGTCTGAAAACTAAAGCTAATGGACGGCGGCGCGCTATTGCGAGACGGCGTCGATTATGCAACGAAGCGAGAAAAGTGCAGGAAAAGTTGCGAGGAAATTTAAAGGTTTAAAAACTAAAACTTAAACTAAATTAATGCAAGCGATTTGATTAAAACAATTAAAGGAAAACACAATGAAGGCAGCGAATCCACCCATCAACCAACAACCCCAACTGGATGGTGATCTAAGATATAGTTTTTAGTAGTGATTTATTCACGAATTCAATTAAATATCTTCAATCAAATTCTAGGGTTTCGTTTATCTTTTCAAACAAACTAAACATGCAATCAACACGAAATCACGAGATTGTTTCCAAACTCTTACTCAACTAATCATGCCTAATCTCTTAAAACACAATTAGATGCATTACTTTGAATAAAGAGAACTCAAATAAACAGACTTTCATAAATTTATTCAAGCATAAATTAAACATAGATCGTTTCATCAAATCTTAATTCAGTAAAACTTAAGCAATACAAAACAGATCCAAAGTAATGAAAAACTACGAAATAAACTCACTAAACATAAGCATCGAACTCTCTAGTTGGTTTGTGTTGTTGATAGGCTTCCTCCGTCGACTCACTGCAAGGCTTTTAGCCAACAATCATGTTGAAGATGATTGTTGGATTGGAGAAATTCATCTCTGTGGAACTAGGGTTCTGGCCGCAGCTTTTTGGTGTAAAATTGCGATCTCAATTATTTGGTATCTAGGTATGAAATTAGGGTTGGGGCTGCTGCAGTATTTATAGGAATTTGATGTCGGCTAGGGTTAAGTCGGCAACGGACGCTCGTCTGGTCTCGTGGACGCCCGTCTGGTGGATCTTGACTTTGCTCTAAGCGTTCGTTCATCCTGCGTCAAACTCTCTGAATGTAAAATATGATTTCCTCTGCATGGGCGCTTCGTTCATACGAAATCGTTTAAGATCGATGAGCGCCCGTTTGAAGCTTTGAGGATCGGATCTCTTCATCTTTATCCAATTTCTTCAAGCCAATTCCAACTCTATCTCTTATAATTCGACTTGAGCTTCATTTATCCTCATTATATGCCACGAAAATTAACACCTACATGATAAATAAACAATGCAAAAATGTAATAAAATCCAAATAATAATAATTCCATTAAATCAACACTTAAAATCATCAATTTTGCATACAACCATCTTAAAATCATCTTTATTAAATAATTACACTTAAACCCTTAATTCTCATGCAAATTATGCAAATGTGGGAAAATAATAATGAAATAAACCCTTAATAATCATATAAATATGGCCTTAACAATAGATCTACAACTTACGTAACAAAAGATACAACAACTATAGCAAATGATACCAACACAGAGATAGATTCTGTGTAAGTGTGACAAGCCATTCTCAATCTAACAAGCCTTTCAAAGAAATATCCTCTCAAAAATTCCAATGACTATCCTAGGTACAGACAATAATAGCTCCACTCAAAGCCTTCCCACGCACTCAGTAGGATAATCCCTACAGCATATCATGCGGTTCTACTGGGTATAAGATCCATGATAACAAAGACTTTACTTTATTCTTACTCATCATTTTTCAAAATTTTCAAATTTGACGCATATCAGAATAAGCTCTTACCCATCATAGTAGAATAGGACATTTCGAGATAATCCCCTACCTACTCAAATCATAAGGTAGCTTCTTCTAACTGTCGTGAGCTTCTGGTCATCATAGTGGTATAGGACATACGAGGTATACCCTACCGCACTCAAATCATTAACCAGCTTCCGACAAACGTATTTATTAATAATTGCTCACTCACTTTATTCATTCACTTTTCAAAGTCATAAGTTACATCTCACTTATCACATTCAAACTTACAGATATTCACAGCACACGGTCTAACTTAGGTGTAACTAAACTGACCTTCCTAAGATAAATCATTAAAAATAATGAAAGGATATAATTCAAAAGTCATGCTTCAAAATCAAAGGCTTTCGTGAGTGAAAAACGAAACTATCTCCATAAAAGTAAAACATGCTATAATTATCTCACTAAGTCACATACTATCATCGTTAGAAAACTACAACTAGCAAGCATCTAGTTCCAATTATATGCTCGAGACTCACAAAAAATTTTAAATTTCGCATAAATTTAACATTCACTCATATTCACTCATATTTCAAAGAATATAGCATAAAAACATACCCAAACACCCCCCCACACTTAAATCACATTATGTCCTCAGAATGTGCAAATATAAAAGAAAAGAAAACTCAGCTGGTTTCAACAGTGGTTGTCGGCAGAGGTCAGGCCGGAGCATGAATATACCGCGACAACTCGAATAGACAACACTGGACATAAAAGCTTGTGAACCTGCTCAAAAGTATCTGCCACACTCGACATACCATATAATCTCGGGGTACACGGGGTATATGAGCAACACATAACACAAAACACTTACAATGAACGTAAGCGGAATAACCATCAACACAAAATCAACTAAAGTATTATTTCTAAAACAATAAAACAAAACAACCTAAGAAAAGGAAACGAACAAAGAAAACTAGATTTGCCTCTCAGGAGCGCTCTTTTAATGTCAATAGCTTGACACAGATTCCAAAAGATCAACCCGGATCGGGCCACTTTGGTTTAACTGCCGCCACCTCAGTATCAGAATCAGGAGCACTGGGGCGGAAATGATTTTCACCACAACAACAAGTCAAGTGTGCTATAAGATCATTAAACTTTTCTCTCCAAACTACACTGACTCTCTTCTTCTTGTTCTTGCGGATGACAGGCATAGACATAGTGGTATGATCGAAGTCTCAATGAAGGTACCTTACGGGTGGATATAGAACGCCATCATCATCATCTGACTCAAAGAAATAAGATGGAATCTCTTCACAAATCAGGACATCTGTACTCTCATCTCTTCTTTGGAAATAAAGAATCTCAGGCTTTTCCTTTGGTTGCCCAAAATATTTCTTAAGTCGATGGCCATTCACTTTAAAAGCTTGATTACCATACCCGTTCAAAGTAATTACTCCACTTGGATTGACCTCGAGAATCTCAAATGGACCAGACCATCTAGACTTTAGCTTACCAGGAAACAAATGAAGTCTGGTATTATAGAGTAAAGCCATTTCACCAACTTTGAATTCTCGGTCCTTGATCTTAGCGTCATGGAGCATCTTCGTTCTCTCCTTGCTGAGTTTAGCATTCTCGTATGCTCTGAGTCTGAATTCGTCGAGCTCGTTCAATTGTAATAATCGTTTCTCCCTACAGAGTTGGCTATCGAAATTTAAGAATTTAATTGCCCAGAAAGCTCTGTGTTCAAGTTCGACAGGTAAATGACAAGCTTTGCCATAGACCATTTGGAAGGGTGACGTGCCCATCGGGGTTTTAAATGCAGTACGATAAGCCCACAATGCGTCATCCAGCTTAAGACTCCAATTAGATCGATTATTGTTCACGGTCCTCTCCAAAATTCTTTTCAAGCTCTGGTTGCTTACCTCGACTTGGCCACTAGTTTGAGGATGATAGGGTGTACCAATCTTATGTTTGACACCATACTTCTCAAGGATCTTGTCAAGCGGCGCATTGCAAAAGTGAGTACCTTCATCACTAATGAGTGCTCTCGGACAGCCGAATCTAGTAAAGATATTCTTTTGCAAGAATTTCTTCACAACCTTGTGATCATTAGTTTGAGTAGCTATGGCCTCGACCCACTTTGAAACATAATCGACACAGACGAGGATATACTTATTACCACATGAGGATGGAAAGGGTCCCATAAAATCTATGCCCCATACATCGAAAACTTCGCATTCAAGAATGGGCTTAAGTGGCATTTCCATCCGACTACTCGCCCCGGTTCTCGGCACCTATCACAACCTTTACAAAAGGCTTCTGCATCTTTAAACAGAGTCGGCCAGTAGAATCCAGCTTGAAGAATCTTTGCAACCGTCTTTGGTGTTCCATAGTGACCTCCGGTAGGACCGCTATGGCATTGTTCTAAGATATCCCACTGATCATGCTCAGGAACACACCGTCGAAGCAACCCGTCTTTACAGACTCTGAACAAATAAGGATCTTCCCATACGAGATATTTGAGATCAGAAAAGAACTTTTTCTTTTCCTGATACGTCATATCCTCTAAATGACCACTCGCTAAATAGTTGACGTAGTCAGCATACCACGGCCTAACCGTTTCAAGCTTCATCAATTGCTCAGTCGGAAAATCAATGCCTATATCATTGTGATTCTCTGCACCCTCATTTACTAAGCGAGATAAATGATCAGCCACAATATTCTCACTACCTTTCTTATCTTTAATCACAAGGTCAAACTCTTGTAGAATTAGAATCCATCTAAGTAACCTTGGTTTGGCATCTGCTTTATCCATAAGGTAGCGAAAGTTGCATGATCTGTCCATACAATCACTTGAGACCCTAGAAGATAACTTCTAAACTTGTCAATGGCAAAAACAACGACTAAGAATTCCTTCTCGGTTGTGGTATAATTGCATTGAGCCGGGTTTAGTGCGGCTCGCATAATAAATGGGCCCGAACCTTTTATCAACTCTTTGACCTAAAAGCTGCGCCACTGGCGTAATTAGAGGCATCGCACATCAACTCGAAAGGCTTGGTCCGGTCGGTGCAACTAAAATAGGGCAGCGATAAGCTTGTCTTTCGAGACAATTGAAAGCTTCTTTGCACTTCAGATCGAACAAGAAATCGACATCTTCTTTCAAGAGATTTGATAAAGGCTTGGCAATCGTAGAAAAGTCCCTAATGAAACGCCGGTAGAAGCCAACATGACCTAGAAAACCTCGTACCTCCTTCACTGTCTTAGGGTACGTCATCCTTTCAATGGCTTCGACCTTAGCCTTATCAACTTGAATACCAGCATTGGACACCTTATGTCCCAAAACGATACCTTCGTCTACTAGAAAATGGCATTTCTCCCAGTTAAGCACCAGATTCTTCTCAACGCAACGTTGGAGTACCATATCTAGGTTCTCTAAAATTTCATCAAAACTATCGCCGTGGTCGAGAAGTCGTCCATGAAGACTTCCATGCATTTCTCAACAAGTCCATCAAAAATGGCCAACATACACCGTTGAAAAGTCGCGGGTGCATTGCATAGACCGAATGGCATTCTACGAAAAGCAAAAGTACCAGATGGACACGTAAACGTGGTCTTCTCTTGGTCATTGGGGTCGATGGCTATCCTGGAAGTAACCGAGTATCCATCGAGAAAACAATAATACTTGTGACCACTCGGTCTTTCAATAATTTGGTCAATGAAGGGTAGGGAAAGTGGTCCTTGGCGGTGACCTCGTTAAGTCGGCGATAGTCGATCATCAGACTCTGTGTGATCCACGAGGCGTAGGGCAACTTCCTCCCCTTTTTCATTCTTTTCAACCGTGATACCGCCTTCTTGGCACAACTTGAGTAGGGTGACCCACTCGCTATCGGCGATTGCGTAGATGATTCCCATGTCAAGCCACTTTATAACCTCCTTCTTGACAACCTCTTGCATATGCGGATTCAGCCTTCGCTGAGGTTGTCTTACCTTTTTAGCTCCTTCCTCCGTTCGGATTTTATGCATGCATATGTCCAGGTGATCCTCGGATATCACCCACTTGCCAACCGAGCGAGGATGTTTTTCTTAAGCACTTCTATCAGCTGTGCTTCTTGCTCTTGGTCGAGTTTCGAAGAAATGATCAAAGGCAATTTATCTCCATCCTTAAGAAAGATATACTTAAGGTGTTTCGGAAGCGGTTTGAGCTCTAAATCGATGAGGTGGTTGCTCAATACTAGACTTTAACGGGCCACCTTTCTCTTTATGAGCTTGAAGTGGTTGATGTGAGAACACCTCGTCTTCCCGAGGCTCAACCGAGAAAGGCTTGGATCAAATCATCCATCGGAATCCTCCGGTCAACACTTGCTTCCTTTTTCTTGTGATCGATCATTTTTCTTAACTCTTCATCTTTAAGCTCTTCTGCCAGCTCGTCCCAATCATCTACTTCCCAATGAGTAGCTTCTCTCCAAAACTCTACCTCGTCCCAACTACCCATCGAGCTTCTTCTTCACCACCGGGGATGAAGTCTTCACGACTCGTTCTTTGAAATCATCGTTTGTCTTTGGGCATCTCCATGCTTCTAACTCAATAATGAGCTCAGATGAGCGAGTGAAGATGACTCGTCAAAGCCTACGGCTTGAAATGAATTAGAAGATGGTCCGCGATCAGCCGGATCCTCAATGTCCATGACTTCAAAAACACCTATCTCTGTAAGCTCCATTGCATCTTCATAATAGGCATCTCCGCCGTCCTCATATATGGCTTCGACAAACGATATTTCATCAATTACGGCTCTTTCAGGATGTGTCCTCGTGTGAAGGTGATGGATGTGTCACCGACTCTAAGAGTGATCATCCTTTGCGTAAGTCGATGAGAGCGTTAGAAGTGTCTAAAAAGGTTCGGCCTAGAATTAGAGGCATCTCCTTATCAGGTGGATAGTCTAGAATAACTTGATCGGTAGGGAAGACTAAATGTTCAACTTGAAGGAGAACATTAGCTACACAACCCGGCTGCAGAGACGACTAGATTTGTCTACCATCCGAAGAGAAATCGGGCGTTCCCGCATCCTTTTATCTAACCCGAGCTTCTTGCATACATTTAATGGCATCACATTGATGGAGGCCCCTGGGTCGCATAATACATTTTCGAACAAATGGCCTTCAATCTCGCAGGATATTGAAGGTCTGCCAGGGTCACCTCGCTTAACAGCGACTTTTTGTGAAACCATTGCACAATCTTCTCGAAACACTTCTTCAGCCATCCCCTGAAGCTTTCTCTTGCTCCCACAGAATTCTTTAAGATACTTAGAGCATTTAGGCATTTCAGTTAATACCTCGGCTAAGGGCATACTAACTTGAGTGTCTCTAAGCATCCTCATCACTCCAGCGTACTGCTTGTCGTTAGTGAGGGCTTTCTCTTTCCTTTTTGGTGGATAAGGAAGGGCTTTATCATTCCCTGTAGCGTGATTCTTTATCGCCTCATCCTCCCTATCCTTCCATCTTACGAACTTTTCTTTCTTTTTCTTAGTCGAGGTACCGCCCTTGACTTTCCTTCTTTCCTCGTCATCGAATTATTTTCATCCTCCGAAGAATTGTCACTAAGCTCCTCATCGTTGCTTTCTTCGCCTGTGGTTTCTGATTTCCCCTCCCGAACTCATGGCGTCGGGAGAGGGGCTACTCGCTTCCGACATCTTGCCGGGTCCGCACTGCTTACCACTTCTCAATGTTACTTCATTCAACTCCTCTTCTTGTCCATACTCCCATTGTGGTGTAATGGCGGTGCAAACATTCACATCGACTTTTGGGTTTCTCTCTCGGTATAACTCGGGAGTTTACCGTGAGGTCTCGCTTGCCTTGTTGGTCCGCCATTTGACCAACTTGTCTCTCAATTGCTTTAACACTAGTAGACGAGTCTTCACCATGTCTACTAGCTCATCGAATTTGTGTTGAGGACACATGAGGTGGTATGATTGTTGTTACGAGTTTGATTCCACCACCTTGAGGCCTTTGGGAGTTCTCGAGGCGGCCTCGATAGTTCGAGTTGAAAGAATTCGAATTTGAAGGGCGGTGGTAACTTGGCTTGATTGAAGTTTTGTCGTTGAAATCCTGAGTAGTTCGGCTTTGATTGAAGTTTGGAAGGGTTGGTTTTGATTATCCATTAAATTTACTTCTTCCGTCATCTCCGCTCCTACCGCATTCCCTGATCGAAAATTTGCGTTTGAAGATTGGCCACCGCTTGCTTATCAATTCCATCCGAGCAACCAATGACTTTGTATCGGGATTGCTTGCGATGTACCTTCTTTCTTGACAACATTGGTCTTCTTAGGAGTCGACCACATATTGTTCTTGGCGATGGTCTCGGCCACTCTATAAAGCGAGTCTCATCACCTCCCCTAAGAAGGATCCATGAGTTTGTGAGTCAAGATAGTCTCGATTAGGTTGAGAGACTCTCTCGTAAAATAGTTCCAACAACTCATGTCTATCATATCCGTGATTGGGGCACTTCCTCATCAACAGATTTAATCTCTCCCAAGCCTTGCCAACAGTTTCATCCTCCATCTACTCAAACGTAGCTATTTCCCGTTTCATTTCCATAATCTTGCTGGTGAAACCCACTTAAGAGCGAAGGCTCTTTTGACATCATTCCATGTATGGAGGGAATGATGTGCTAATGACTTAAACCACCGACTTGCTTCACCTTTCAAAGCAAAAGGAAATAGCTTTAACTTTACGATCTCAGAATCAACACCAGGATAATGGCACGCTTCATGATTTGTGCGAATGTGGACAAGAAGTCGTGTGGATCTTCCTGAGCAGTACCATGGAAAGAGCTATTTTGGACTAGTGCAACTACTCCGTTCTTTAGATCAAAGTTCACTCCTCCCATGTCGGGAGGACGAATAAATCTATGCCCTTCGAGAAAATCTTGATTTAGATATGGAGTGTAGGGTCCTGGTTCAACTGATTAAATTTGGTTTTGGCGGAATTGTTGAAGTTGTTGATTTATGCCGCCTTGTCGATTCTCTGCATGCTTCTGCAGAGCTTGCATTTGTTGAAGGAGTAAATTTAAGCGAGCTTGGGGTCGGGATTTGGAATTGGTGGATCTTGATCCGCCATTTTGTCCAAATCAGGAGAAGCCTTCTTCTAAGGATAGATCGTTCGGGCTCGGGATCAAAGATCGAAGTCCTTCTTACTTCTCGTTTGCATAAACCGGAAGAAAGGAAAAGGAAGAAATCAACCCTTTGGGGTTGATTAGAACAGGTTTAGAAAAGATTAGATGGTTTAGAGGGAGAAAAGAAAAGAGAAGAAAGAAAAGAAGTGATGATTGAACAGATCGAATCGGCGCCCGATTTAATGGGCGTTCGTTCGAATCGAACGCTTCGTTGATTGAATGAACGCTCGTTCGAGAGGACAGAATTGAGGTGGACGGGCGTTCAAGTTGTTGAACGCTTCGTTCGAGACACGAAAACCTAAAAACTAAGGTTACCAGAAATTAAAAACGAGACAAAAAATAAAAGCAGAAAAGACTTATGGAAATAAAATCAAACAAATCTATAATTACGGAAACAGATCTAAGCTAAAAAAAAAAAAGTAAGGAAAATAATTGAAAGAAAATCAAATAAAATAAAACAATAATGAATGTAATCCTAAAATTAAACGAAATCGAAAAGAAACCTACTACTAAAAAGTTTAAAAACAAGAAAAACACTAAGACGTAAAAAAAAAACGCGTGTTGAAACCTTCTAGGGCCAAAATGGAGGGAAAACAGTGGATTTTGACCTCGAAAACGCACTGAACGGCCTAGGGCGGTTCACCACGTCGCCGGGCGTCGGAACGAGCTTTCGAATTGGGGTCTGCGTTCCAAACGGACACTCGAGCGAAAGTTACGCCAAAATACTACTGCGTGCTAAAAACTATCCCTTTTGACTCAGAAAATTGTCCTAAATAGAATCCGACAACCGTTACCGACTCCCCGGCAACGGCGCCAAAAACTTGTTCGGTAAAAACTAGTTTTATAATTTATAAACCGAAACACCCCAAGTATAAGGATCGTAGTATAGGGTGTTTACGGGTCGTCCTAAGGGAGTGGAATGTTTATCGGATTCAAATATAAATCTATATCAATTATGTCACAATTATCTATCTAAACTAAGGTTGAAACTAACTAAAACCTAAACCTAAGAATTAAAACTAAAACAGGAAATAAAAACGAGCAGAAAATAAGAAAACAGAGATACGGACGAGCGTTCACTAAAGTGAACGAGCGTCTGAAAACTAAACCTAATGGACGGGCGTCTGCTATTGCGGACGAGCGTCTAACTACGAACAGAACAGAAAATTGCAGAAAAGTTGCAGGAAATCTAAAGGTTTAAAAACTAAAACTTAAGCTAAACTTAATCTAAACGATTTTGATTAAAACAATTAAAGGGAAAACACAGCAAGGCAACGAATCCACCCATCAACCAACAACCCCCAACTAGATGGTGATCTAAGATGTAGTTTTTAGTAGTGATTTTTCACGAATTCAATTAAATTTCTTCAACCAAATTCTAGGGTTTCGTTTATCTTTTCAAACAAACTAAACATGCAATCAACTTAAATCACGAGATTGTTTCCAAACTCTTACTCAACTAATCATGCATAATCTCTTAAAACACAATTAGATGCATTACTTTGAATAAAAGAGAACTTAAATAAACATACTTTCATAAATTTATTCAAGCATAAATTAAACATAGATCGTTTCATCAAACCTTAATTCAATAAAACTTAAGCAATACAAAACAGATCCAAAGTAATGAAAAACTATGAAATAAACTCACTAAACTTAAGCATCGAACTCTCTAGTTGGTTTGTGTTGTTGATAGGCTTCCTCCGTCGACTCACTGCAAGGCTTTTAGCCAACAATCATGTTGAAGATGATTGTTGGATTGGAGAAGTTCATCTCTGTGGAATTAGGGCTTGTGGCCGCAGCTTTTTGGTGTGAAAGTGCGATCTCAATTATGTGGTATCCAATTAGGGTTGGGGCTGCCGCTTTATTTATAGGATTTTAAGGCGGCTAGGGTTAAGTCGGCCTTGAACGCTCGTCTGGTCTCGTGGACGCCCGCCCGTAATGCTCGACGCCGAGTAAACGCTTCGTTCATCCTCCGTCTGAACTCTCTCGAATGTAAAATACGATTCTCGACGCCGCATGGACGCCTTCCCACATACGGACGCTCGTTTAAGATCAGTAGACGCCCGTTTGAACTGCTGAGGATCGGATCTCTTCATCTTTATCCAATTTCTTCAAGCCAATTCCAACTCTATCTCTTATAATTCGACTTGAGCTTCATTTATCCTCATTATATGCACGAAAATTAACTCCTACATGATAAATAAACAATGCAAAAATGTAATAAAATCCAAATAATAATAATTCCATTAAATCAACACTTAAAATCATCAATTTTGCATACAACCATCTTAAAATCATCTTTATTAAATAATTACACTTAAACCCTTAATTCTCATGTAAATTATGCAAATGTGGGGAAAATAACAATGAAATAAACCCTTAATAATCATATAAATATGGCCTTAACAACTAGCTCGAATCCCGTCTCTCGAGACCATATACCCTAGAAATTTGCCTGTTCTCACTCCAAAGGTGCACTTTTTGGGATTAAGCTTCATTTCAGTATCTCTTAACACTTCAAATACTTCCCTAGAGTCAACCAAAAATTGCTTCATCGACCGGCTTTTGATGAGTAGATCGTCCACATAGACTTCCATATTCTTACCAATCTGCTTCGCAAAGATTTTATTGACTGCCCTTTGGTATGTGGCCCCAGCATTCTTTAGTCCGAATGGCATGGTAACATAACAGAAGGTGCCAAACTCTGTAATGAACGCGGTCTTCTCTGCATCTCGAGGGTCCATAAGAATCTGATGGTACCCCTTGTATGCATCGAGGAACGCGAATACCTCAAAACCGATGGTCGAATCAACTAACCTCGTCGATCTTAGCAAATGGATAGAATCTTTAGGGCATGCCTTATTCAAATCCGTGAAATCTACTTTACGCGCCACCGCCATCTAGTTTCTTCACCAACACTGGATTAGCAAGCCATTCTGGATAGAGTACTTCTTTTACTATATTTGCCGACAATAACTTCCTGACTTCAGACTCGATAGCTTCCAATCGGTCTCGCACGAAGTTTCGCTTCTTCTGTTTGACTGGCTTTCGGGCCTGGTCAATCTCGAGTTTATGGATGGCGATGTTTGTCGGCAGACCTGGCATGTCGGACGCCTTCCATGCGAAGACGTCCTTGAACTCTTTCAGCAAGTCGATCAATAACCGTTTTTCCTGAGCCAGGATCCAGACCCCGACTTGGATACTCTGATCGTCTTCCTCTTCCCACAAGCTGACATTTTCAACTGCTTCACTCGAGGCCCAACACTTCTCTTCCTCTTCTTCCGGAATAAGTTCCTCGATGAGGACTTGTTGTACCGCCATCTTACCGTTCATCACTATCGAATTACAGCTTCTGGCGATTTCAATATCCCCTTTTACTTCATGGGAACCATTTCGAGTCGGAAATTTCATGCTGTTATGAAACGTCGAAATTATAGCTCGCAACTCGAAAAGGGCTGGTCTACCCAAAATGACATTATACGCGGAGGGAGCTTTAACGACCACGTAGTTTAGCTCTAGTGTCCTCCCTTTTTCTCCATCACCTACTGTTGTGAGTAGCTTTATGGAACCCATGGGATGGACGGCCTGTCCTGCGAAACTGAATAGGGGAGAGGCTATAGGCACTAAATCTTTCTCTTTGAGCTTCATGCCCTGGAATGCCGAGTAGTACAAGATATTCACAGCGCTACCATTATCGACGCATACCCTCGATACTCTGGCGCGACTTATAACCGCTTCAATCACTAACCCCTCACTATGACTTGTCAACTTAGGGACGTCGTCTCTGGGGCCATACCCGACTTCCGTGGTCAATCTTGATCGCTTACGTGGCCTCGAGCCGCCGCCTGGTTCTCGACCGCTCGTTCCTTCTCACTCTCCCCTGGCCCAAATATCATATTCACGTAATTATTTGGGCGATTATCATCATAGCGGTCCTGACCATAGTAGTCCCTATCGTGATCAGGAGATCGGTCTCGTCTAGGGGATCGATCTCTTCTTTTCTGATTCTCTCGACTTCGACCTCTATCCTGGTCAGGATTTTTTCTTTTAAAGTCTCGTTGCCCCCTAGGCTCATTGTAACGGGATCGGTCAATGACCTCGTCCAGCTTCCCCTCTTGGATGCGAGCCTCAATGTCTTTCTTCAAGTCAAAACATTCCTTTGTTGAATGACCTGTATCCTCGTGGAATTCACAGTACTTTGTCGACCTTTGTTTTTCTCGAGGTTTTTTGATCGAAGGTGGCCTCTTGGCCAAGTTCTTGGAGACCATGATTGATAAAACCTCCGTACGGGACCGGTTGAGAGGAGTAAAATCTTTATCCTTTTTACCCCCATTTCTCTCTGACCGGCCCGAAATAGGAGCCTCGATGCGATCCCAAACTGAAGCTTTTCTTTCTACATCTTGCTGTCGAGACTGGCTCTTATTTGCTCCTCGACCATCTTTCCTCGAGCTGTCCATCCACTCGGCTTGGGTGTGCCTACGCACTGCCTCTTCGCCTTGACAAAATCGATGGACGACATTCACACATTCATCCATGTTTCGTGGTTGGTTTCTGCTTAACTTCTCATATAGCTTTGTGTTGCGCAGTCCCCCCACAAATGAAGTGATCAAGACTCGATCCTGTGGGTCTTTGACCTGCATAGCCTCTAGGTTGAACCTCTTCAAATAATCTAGCACCGACTCATCTCTATGCTGCCTCACATTTGTGAGGTGCGTCTCACTCAACTGAAACTTTTTGTTGACGATGAAGGCATCTCTGAATTTTCGGGCGAGCACGGTGAAGCTGGAGATGGATCCGGGTTTCAACTTGGTAAACCACTCTCTTGCCCGACCTACGAGTAGAGTCTCGAATGCCCGGCATCGCATCTCGTCTGGTGCACAATCTAGCCTCATCTGGGATAGATATCTGTGAAGATGGTCCTCCGGGTCGGTGGTGCCATCATACGGGTCTATCTTAGGAATTTTAAACCCTTTGGGTTTAGGATAATCTTCGATCTCCTTGGTGAAAGGAGACTCTAACCACAACGAACCCTGGGTCCTCCCTAGGATTACGTCTAGCTCCTGCCTAACGCTAATCTTATCTTCGCCGATGCGTATATGCTTCGCCGGATTTCTCGCTTCCTTCTTTCAACAGAGCTTGAGAAGCGCCGATCTCTTCGAATCGAATTGGCTTAGGCTTATTGATGGCGATATTTAGACCGTCTTCCGCCTGGTGCTGCTGTTGTTGAAGTTTCTGTCGTGTAAATGCTTCCGCCATTATTTTTCTCAGAGCGTTGTGATCTGTCGCCGCCAACTGATCCACCATGGCTCGATGCTCTGGGGCATGGCCCCGAGCTTTCTGTGTGGTGGATTTTCTTGGATGGTCTCTAAGGCTGGATCTTTGTCTCCCTGAGGCTCCATACCTGCATGTTCACTTATCTGCGGATTTTGCGGATCCACGTTTTTGGAGGTGGTTTTTCTGGCGGTTTTGTCTTTAGGAGGCATGATGATCTTGACGTATTCAACAAAAGAAGGGCCCTCCTTCTAGCGCCAATGACGATGACAAATTATGTCACCTTAAAGATCCGGGCTTTTCCTTATGTTTTTGATGAATAATCAAGAACCTTAATACCAAGAACAAAGAAGGGGTTTTGTATATTTGCGGCTGAGTCTAAGTGGAATTCTTAGAGTGCCTACGTATCCTGTTATTATTCCAGGAATCAAGCCATACGTAGTTCCTGGAACGTTGTATTTATAAGGACAATGCATGACCTAACCCTAATATGAGTCGGTTTGTAGCTATTGTCATATTTACCCTTAATTGGGCTTTACCCCTTGCCCAAACTATCCTGTGGATATTGGGCCAACGTAGCTGGTGTGGACTCTGTTCTCGATATCGGTCTACCCGACCTGGGATGATCGACTCCGGGAACTCACGTCTTGCACTGCTCGTAAGTCGATAGTCGTGACCTCGAGTCCCTAGCCATACTTCAGGTTCGAGGGTCGACATGCATGCCACGGCTTACAAGTCGATTATCCGACCTGTATGCCTTATCTGGCTCCTGTGCCTTAGTGAATATTTAATCCATGAGGTGCACTCGATGATGATATATCGAGGTGCGTAACCCGGTATCGTCAAACCGCTGTCACGACGGGAGGAGTGATGGAGATGCCGGACAAGTCCGGCGAAACAACACTAAAATACATAATCTACAGGATGCCTCACTTGCAGCTGAGGCTTTACCAAGCGGCTGAGTGGAGAGATGAACAAGAGAACCTACAAATCCACTACGAGCTGTCCTATAGGACCTCATATCTTGCAGGCATGAGGAATGCCATAACTGGTGAGAAGGAAGGAGTGGAATCGAAAACAACCTAGACCTACAAGAACCTCGCTTTCGGGTGGAGGCTTTCACCGTAAGGCAGAACGGAAGTCGTCGATGTTATTGTCGTTGTTCGTTCTTATTTGTGTTATATGTGTTATTAGTTATTTCGTCACCGTCGTATTTTGTTAGGTTACATTATCAGTAATATTAGGCATGTGCATATACTACTCCCTTGTAAATTATAAAAAAAAAAGCCTAAGGCAATTATATACATATACTAAAGATCTTAAATGATAAAAAGGCTAAAGGCAATCCAGGAATTAAATATGATACAAGGCTATTAAATATCAAATTATACTAAATTTTTTAAAATGCTGTTAGTATCTGTACATAATTTTGGTAATGCATTATGAGATTTGGCTATTAGTATTTCATATGCACATAATTTTGCTAATGCATATGCATATAATTTTGCTAATGCATATGCTAATGCACATGCACATAATTTTGCTATTATATTAATTTTGCTATTAGTATTACAATGCTAAATTTATACAAGGGAAAAAAACAGCATTTTCACATAATTATATACTAATTATGTGAAAATGAATATGAGATTATACTAAACTATATACGATACAAAAAAAAATTGCTTTTTCTACAGAAAATAAAAAAAATACAAAATTAACGCCAATATTATTGGCGTTAAACCAGTCCTAATGCTAAAAATAGTGGCGTTAAAATACTGTTTAAGCCAATAATATTGGCGTTAAGACTGGTTTAATGCCAATAACAAACAATCCATTGTATAACAGCCGAATATTGGCGTAAATTCATCATTTTCTTCAAGAACCTAAACCCTAATTCACTCATCTTTTTGTAGAATAACTGCTAAATTACCCCCGACTCCTTTTGCACAACAATAATAAAAAAAACCAAAAGTTTATGATAAACATGAAGATTCACCTCATCGTGTATCTGTTGGAGAAAATGAGGAATTGAATTAAAAGTGAATTAAAAATGATTTTATAATCATTTTATTCAGTGACTTTGTAAGTGTAATTCGTATATATTCTTGTATAGAATATATGTAATGTTTTGTTAATTCTTAAAACTACTTGAGTCGTAGATGAATTCAGTATTTGGAATCATTCAATTCGGATAACGAGTGAATGAGAAATTAACGCTTAAAGTCGGGTGGTTGAAAGAGCTAATGTTGGAAGTGGAAGTTGAAAAGTTTCAACTTGTAAACCACATTGGGAGTTGAGAGAAATAATTCCTAGTATTTATGTGGGAAGAATGTTGTATGTGGTATAAGCTCCTAGAAGAAGGAGAGATGTCGGGTTGGTTTTAGCGGTCAGAAGTTCTGCCAAAATGGCCACACGCGCGCGCGCGCCGCCGCCTGCCCGAGACCGTTGACCTTGACCTTGACCTTGGGCTTTGGCTTTGGGGAATGGGCCTTCTTGGGCCTGGGGGCCCTAGGCCCAGGACAGTATTAAATCTTTTATATAAAAGTCCAATCGAGTTGAACCCAATCCAAACAACATTCTGAGTTCAAGTTCGAAGCTCAGCTCGTTTTCACTTAATTCAGAATTCTAGAAGGCTGCTGAATTCAATGGAGTGAAGATGAAACAACTTCAACTGCTGGCTGCATTAACATGCTGCCTTGAATACTGAATATCAAAAGGCTTCAGATCAGCCATGTCCTCTACTATATAAACGAGCTACATGAATGGGAAGAACACACTGAATTGAAACACCAGCAAATATCATACCATCTTTCTGCATATTATCTTGTTCTTGCATCATAGTGAAGAGAATTAGCTGAAGTACTGTCAAAGGTTCTCCAGTGTTCAGAGTTAGACGTACCTCTATTCTGAAAGGTATATCTGAGAATTCCTGGGAGACATTTGCTACCAAACCGGGGTACATACCGGGGCAAATTTGTCTTAAGGAAAGAGTGCTTCTCGGCTCAGATTTTGCATATCCTTTTATCATTGCAATTGTATTTTCTTTCTCTATTTCTTTGTTGTATCTGTTTCGTCGTCAAAATTAATAAAATTGTTGATTTAATTCGGTTTGATTATTTTAATTATACACGGGTGATAACAGCTTAAGACAAATTTTTTAGAACCGTAGTTCTAAATCAAACCTGTGTGTAATCGAAATATCTTGACGAATTTTTCATCCTTTTTATTGGTTGGTTAGTCTGTTGTAGTCTGTAAACAACATGTTCGTCTGTTGTCTACCATTTGCTTTCGTTTAAGGAAAATAAATAAATAAAATAAATAAATAAAAAAAATAAACGAACTTAAAATTTTTTTTCTGTTTTTTTAAATGAGTTCAGCTCTATTAATTGAAGGAAAAAAAAAGGAAAAGCGAATTTGTTTGGATTCGTGGCTGTTTTGGATAAACGAGTTAACACAAGCTCTAACTCGTTTTCACAAGATTGATCATGTTATGGTTTGAAAAACTGTTGGGGAAACGAGTTGATTTTTGTTTCTTCTGATTAAAGTTTATCTTCTATTTCGAACAGAAATGGCATCTGACGGTCAAGTGACTCCTACTCCAGATGGTGCGCCAAACGGAGGACAGACTTGCCGGATCACGGGGAATTGTAAATACGACGACCACACGATTCTTGGTGCAAACCATGAGAGACCAGAGAAGTTCAACGGTTCCAACTTTAAACGTTGGCAACATAAGATGTTGTTTTACATCACAACACTTGGGCTAGCAAGAATGCTAATAGATGACCCACCGGTGGCGCCACCTGAAACTCCTGAAAAGACGGCTTTTCTTGCTATAGAAAGCTGGAAGCACAGTGATTTTCTGTGCAAGAATTATATTCTTAATGGTTTAGATAACATGTTGTATAGTGTGTACTGTACTTATGAAACGGCTAAATCATTGTGGCAAGCATTAGAGAAGAAATATACAACCGAAGATGCTGGTGCCAAGAAGTTTCTTGTCAGTAGGTTTTTGAAGTATGAAATGAATGATACTAAACCTATTGTTAAACAGGTGGAGGAACTGCAAATTCTGATATCCGATATGATAGCAGAAGATCTGAAAATTAATGAGAATTTTCAAGTGGCATGTGTGATTGAGAAGCTTCCCGACTCGTGGAAGGAATACAAGAGCTATCTCATGCACAAGAGGAAGCAAGTGACGATGGATGATTTGATTGTCCGACCGTATTGAGGAGGACAATAGAGCTACTTGAAAAGAAACGTCGCGTGCTCGTTGGACAAGCAAAGGCTAATGTGGCTGAGTTGAAAAACCAGAAGAGAAAGAAGCCGGAGAAATTTCCTAAGAAGACTGGGGAATCGTCCAAGAAGCCGACACCATATAAATTCAATGGTGATTGCCGCAACTGTGGCAAGTTTGGACACCGTGCTGCAGACTGCCGATCAAAGAAGCCTTACAAACCTACGGCTCATATGGCTGAAACTGAGGGAGATGATGACAATCTCTGCGCCATGGTGACTGAGTGCAACACCGTGGGGAATCCGAGGCAGTGCTTTGTGGACACAGGAGCCACTAAACATGTGTGTGCGGACCGTGATGTCTTCTCAACCTACAAGGCTGGCAATGGTGAGAAGCTATGGATGGGAAACTCTTCCCAATCAACCATTCAGGGAACTGGAAACGTGATTTTGAAGATGACTTCTGGGAAGAAGCTGACACTCATGAATGTTCTCCATGTTCCTGATATACGTAGAAACTTGATTTCTGGTGGTATGCTGAATAAGAATGGTTTTAAACTTCCTTTTGGTAATGACAAGGTCATTTTGACCAAAAATGAGATGTATGTTGGTAGAGGTTATTTTACCGAAGGTTTATTTAAACTGAATGTAATGGCTATAATGCCTAAGACTGCTGTGCCCACTGAGGCTAATAAAAGTGCTTCTATACGCTTACTTGATTGAGTCTTGCACTTTATGGCATAATCGTTTAGGACACGTTAATAATAAATCAATTCAAAGAATGATGAATTTGGATTTATTACCTAAACTAAAATTTAACCAAACCGGTAAATGCCAAGTATGTGTTGAAGCAAAAATGACTAAAGCGCCATTTCCATCCGTGGAAAGAAATACAGAACCATTAGAATTAATTCACACAGATTTGTGTGATTTAAAGTTTGTGCAATCGAGAGGCGGTAAAAAGTATTTTGTAACTTTTATCGATAATTGTACAAGATACTGTTATTTATATTTGCTAAGTAGCAAAGTTGAGGCTATCGAGGCATTCAAAAATTATAAAAATGAAGTTGAGAATCAACTTAGCAGACGAATCAAGAAGGTTCGTAGTGATAGAGGTGGAGAGTATGAATCGCCATTTGAAGGATTATGTCTAAATTCGGGCATTATTCATCAAACTACTGCTCCATATGCTCCTCAATCTCACGGAATTGCTGAACGCAAAAACCGTACTCTGAAAGAGATGATGAATGCTATGTTGATCAGTTCTGGTTTACCTCAGAACTTGTGGGGGGAGGCCCTTCTCTCCGCCAATGTAATTCTCAATAGAATTCCATCTAAAAAGATGGATAAGACCCCATATGAGTTGTGGAAAAGCCACAAACCAAGTTATAAATACTTGAAAGTGTGGGGGTGTTTAGCAAAGGTGGAAGTGCCTAAACCTAAACAAATCAAGATTGGGCCTAAAACGATAGATTGCATATTCATTGGGTATGCATATAACAGTAGTGCATATAGATTTCTTGTGCACAAATCTGACAACCCTGATGTGCATGTAAACACAATCATGGAGTCAAGAAATGCAGTGTTTTTTGAGGATGTCTTTCCAAACAAAGAAAGACAGAATGAAGACTCAAATTCGACTAAGAGGGCACGCGAAAATATGGGGGATAATGCTTCAGAACACGAGGAAGTGGAACCTCGAAGGAGTAAACGGGCTAAGACTTCAACGTCTTTTGGGCCAGATTTTCTCACCTACATGGTAGAAAATACTCCAAGGACATATTCCGAGGGTATGTCTAATCCAGAAGCACCTTTCTGGAAAGAGGCAATTAATAGTGAGATAGATTCCATTATGCAAAATCACACTTGAGAATTGGTTGATATTCCACCGGGACATAAAGCTCTCGGGTGTAAGTGGATTTTCAAGAAGAAGCTAAAAGCTGATGGATCTATTGATAAGTATAAGGCCAGGTTGGTAGCTAAAGGTTATCGACAAAAAGAAGGTCTTGACTTCTTTGATACTTATTCACCAGTTACTAGAATCACTTCTATAAGGGTTCTAATTTCTCTTGCTGCAGTGTATAACTTGGAAATCCATCGGATGGATGTTAAAAGCGCATTTCGAATGGTGAATTAGACGAAGAAATTTATATGGAACAACCCGAGGGGTTTGTGGTTCCAGGTCAGGAAAATAAAGTGTGTCGAATCGTTAAGTCGTTGTATGGACCGAAACAAGCACCCAAGCAATGGCATCAAAAGTTTGATCAAACTATGCTATCTAATGGGTTTAAGATCAACGAGTGCGACAAATGTGTCTACATCAAACATACACCTAATGCTTATGTGTTAGTATGTTTATATGTTGATGATATGCTGATTATAGGGAGTACTCATGATATTTTCATGAATACCAAAAAGATGCTGACACGTAACTTTGATATGAAAGATATGGGACTGGCAGAAGTAATTTTGGGGATTAAAATCTCCAGAATATCTGAGGGACTAGTGTTATCACAGTCTCACTACATTGAATCCGTCCTGAGGAGATTCAGTGTTTATGATGAAAGTCCTGTGAAAACACCTATTGACTTAAGTCTTCACTTAGTCAAAAATAAAGGTGAACTGTGTCTCGCTTAAAATATTCTCGATTATCTCGTTGTTTAATGTACATAACGAATTGTACTAGACCGGATATTGCATGTGCTATGAATAAAGCGCGAGGGTTTA
This sequence comes from Gentiana macrophylla, assembly GCA_026214975.1. Classification (NCBI taxonomy): domain Eukaryota; kingdom Viridiplantae; phylum Streptophyta; class Magnoliopsida; order Gentianales; family Gentianaceae; genus Gentiana; species Gentiana macrophylla. Next base: position 64,017,706 of record CM047811.1, read on the forward strand.
CAAGTAATCCTAGTGAGGATCATTGGAAAGCTCTTATTAGAGTACTAAAATACTTGAAATATACAATGAACCTGGGATTATGCTACACAAGATATCCAGCAGTATTAGAAGGATACTGTGATGCAAATTGGATTTCTGATACAAAAGAATCAAAATCCACAACTGGATATATATTCATGATCGGTGGTGCTGCGGTGTCATGGAAGTCCACAAAGCAGACATGCATATCTCGTTCCACAATGGAAGCTGATTTTATTGCATTGGATAAAGCAGGTGAAGAAGCAGAGTGGCTTCGAAACTTCCTAGAGGACATTCCATGTTGGACTAAGCCGATTGCTCCTATCAGCATCCATAGTGATAGTCAATCGGCTATACACCGAGCATAAAATAGTATGTATAATGGTAAGTCTAGACACATAGGTCGACGACATAACACTTTTAAACAATTGATCTCTACCGGTGTGATTTCCATCGAGTATATAAAATCGAAGGAAAATCTTGCGGATCCGCTTACAAAAGGTTTACCTAGAGATCAAATGTCAATTTTAACACTCGGAATGGGACTTAAGCCTATTGAAAGATAGGCTTTATAATGGTAACCCTACCATGTTGACTGGAGATCCCAAGATCTTGGTTCAATGGGACAACTAAGTTATGAAGCTGTCGATAAACACTTACCCATTCTGTGAATAAAAGTGTTGTCTGCCAGAAGTGTTAAGGTTAAGTGAAAACTTTTAATGATTCCTATACCTTGATTAAATTCGAGTGGAGTATGGCAGAATACTCTTGATAGGAGGTCACCTATGTAAGTGCGAAGTGGGGCCGCTTCAAAGAGAGTTCAGAGGCTAGAATTTTCTAACGCACTTTCTGAAACCAGGTGTGATTCAGGGCCAAAATGAATCCAGTCATGAGAACAAAGTACAGTGCTAAGGGAAATATTGTGTGAGTACTATTGTCTGGTTTTACACTAAAAGGTGAACGATTCTTCAAGACTTAAGTTCATTGATTAGCCGAGTAAATCCGATAGTATTTCACTAAGGCAGGTTCAAAGCCAGAAGCTACCTCTCCTGATGCAATATTTTTCTGTCAGAATCTCTTCAGAGTCTGCATTTGCATTAATTTCCATTCATGTGGGGGATTGTTGGAGAAAATGAGGAATTGAATTAAAAGTGAATTAAAAATGATTTTATAATCATTTTATTCAATTGACTTTTAAGCGTAATTGGATATATTCTTGTATATAATATATGTAATATTTTTTAATTTTGAAAAAACTACGTGAGTCGTAGATGAATTCAGGATTTGGAATCATTCAATTCGGATAACGAGTGAATGAGAAATTAACGCTTAAAGTCGGATGGTTGAAAGAGCTAATATTGGAAGTGGAAGTAGAAAAGTTTCAACTTGTAAACCACATTGGGAGTTGAGAGAAATAATTCCTAGTATTTATGTGGGAAGAATGTTGTATGTGGTATAAGCTCCTAGAAGAAGGAGAGATGTCGGGTTGGTTTTAGCGGTCAGACGTTCTGCTAAAATGGCCACACGCGCGCGCGCGCCGCCGACCGTTGACCGTTGGCTTTGGCTTTGGGGAATGGGCCTTCTTGGGCCTGGGGGCCCTAGGCCCAGGACAGTAAACAACTTCAACTGCTGGCTGCATTAACAGGCTGCCTTGAATACTGAATATCAAAAGGCTTCAGATCAGCCATGTCCTCTACTATATAAACGAGCTACATGAATGGGATGAACACACTGAATTGAAACACCAGCAAATATCATACCATCTTTCTGCATATTATCTTGTTCTTGCATCATAGTGAAGAGAATTATTTGAAATCTTGCATCAAAGGTTCGCCGGTGTTGAGTTAGACGCACCTCTATTCTGAAAGGTATATCTGAGAATTCCTGGGAGACATTTGCTACCAAACCGGGGTACATACCGGGGCAAATTTGTCTTAAGGAAAGAGTGCTTCTCGGCTCAGATTTTGCATATCCTTTTATCATTGCTATTGTATTTTCTTTCTCTATTTCTTTGTTGTATCTGCTTCGTCATCAAAATTAATAAAATTGTTGATTTAATTCGGTTTGATTATTTTAATTATACACAGGTGATAACAGTATCTTCATTTCTTCAATTTGTTCAACTTCATCCATACAATCCATTTCAAAAGCAACCTAGTTGGGGAAATTGTTGGGGATTTTAGGGGAAAAGAGTTATGAGAACGAAGAAGATTATGAGAATGAAGAAAATTTGGGAAGAAGATTATCAGACTGAATTTGTAATGCCGATATTATTGGCGTACCGAGACTCATTTTACGCCATTAATACTGGCGTAAAATCCATTTTACGCTGCTATTAATAGCGTAAAATGGATCCCGTTACTCCAATAATCAATTCTTTGTCAATTCAAACTTTTACGCTATTATTACCATCCTTTATGCCATTTTACGCCACTATTAATGGCGTAAAATAGGTCTCGTTACGCCAATAATGAGTGGATATGCAGATCAAGGTTGGGGTGGTGTTACGCTACTATTATCGGCGTAAAAATTGATTTTACGCCGCTATTAATGATGTGTTGCCTAAAAATGAATGTGGTCCAATTTACAACTTTAATTCCAAGATGAAGGGCAAAGCCTGAATTTCGGATATTCCACCGGAAGTAGTGTAATGTCGGAAATAAAAATAGGTGTCTTTATAACCTTTTATTTTGTTGAAGGGAACCAAAAGGCAATTTTGAAATAAAAAGAGCGCTTTTTTTTTCTAGCCCTAGTAGACCAGTGGGCGGCGGCGGCTGCGGCTGCTGCTGCTGCCGCTATCATCTCTCCGGTTTCCTCTTAGGAACCAAGGCTGTTAGTTACAGATATTTTGTTAGTAGACAGTTAGATAAGGATGTTTAGCTGTCAATAACTGTCAACATGCTATTGTTAGCTGTTATCTTGATGTATTTTATGTTATTGACTTGTGTAGTTAGATGCATAGTATAAAAGGGAAAGCACACTGAAAATGTAACTCATTCTGAGAAGTTTATACTCAATACAACACCTTATTATGTCTGCATTTTCTTATCTTTCTTCCTGCACATTCTTCTTTTCCTCCTAAGATCCTTACAAGTGGTATCAGAGATAGTCGGTTCTCTACCATGGCTGACACTAGACTCAAATCGGTTGACGAGCAATCAAAGAAAAATACGAAGGATATTGAGGAACTAAGCAAAGCAGTGCAAGATCTCAAGCAGAACTCGGAAAATCAGATGGCATACATGAAGGAACAATTCAAGCAGAACTCAGAAAACCAAATGGTGTACATGAAGGAGCAGTTTGCTGCCTTTTTCTCAATTCTATCAAACAAGACAACCGTTACATTAGGGGAGCAGCAATTACCACCATTGGTTGAGGCTCCATCAACCAGTTTGGACATTCTAGGACCTCCTCCGATAAAAAAAGGTATGATAACACTCTCAAACTACCTAAGATGGATTTTCTTGTGTTTAAAGAGGAAAACTGATAGCAAAATAACTAACCGCTAACTTTAACCGACAGAGTATCGGGTCAACGGTAGTATAGTGGTCTCAAGGTCGAATCCACAGGGAGTAATGTCTAAGTACCAAAGTCGACTTAGAACTTAGTTCAAGTCAAAATAGTGGTGGAGAGATATTATACTAATGCAAAAGTAAAGATTATACTAATGAGTTTACTTCTAGGTATTAAAGAGTATAGTCGAACTATGATCCCACGAGCTACTTTTACCCCTAAGGAAGGACTTAACAGGGAGCGTGTCTTAACCGACCTACCTATCCAATGTAGTTTAACAACATCCACGGGTGCCAACTCCTAATTCTAGCGATTAGACTGAACAACTCGATCTAACCACCCTATGTGAAGTCAATTAATTCTCCTTTAGAAAACCGATTAACCTAACATGATTAAGCTCTCAGAGTCGCTCGAACAACGATGACAAACCCTCTGTATTGAAACGGACCTAACAACTAGGTTGAATCTACATAACGATCCTAAAACCCCTTATCCCACATCTCACCGCAAAATGCATCTATAAGTTCGATGTGTGTGACAGTGAACTAGGTGATCAATCTAATTCAAAGATGTTAAAATAAGTTTTAGGACATGGATTAATCATTAAAACATTCAATTATGCACTACACAATTCCCTATCTCACCCCCCCTTAGGGTTTTCGCTCGCTTTCACATAATTCGACTACACATAGAATTAGCTACTCATGGTAATAATAAAAGTGCAGAAATTTATGAAGAAATTAATAATAAACATGATAAAAAGATTGAATAAAATTTACCAAAAGAAATCGTAGCAATCCACCACTCGAATCGTCACTTCGTTGTGTACCAATTGCCAAATAAGAAAAATAATAGTGCTTCTCAAGGGAATTGCAGAAATAAAATAAAATAAAATATGTTCTAATCTAAGGGGAGAACAGCGGCAGAGAAGAAATAAAACAATAAAATTCTGGTGTAAAAACTGTGTTGAAATTTGACCTAAGTGGCTTTTATAATCCAATTGCCGACTCCGTCCTGCGCTTTGGAAATTTTCCGGAAAATAAAATAAAATAAAAGTCGTCTCCTTCTTGCTTCCGTCCGCATTCAATTAATTGTTTGTAATAGCACAAGGGCCCCTTGGTGACCAATAGCAGCTTTTCTTTTCCTCTTTTTTTTATTCTTTTTCTTTTGAACAGATAATAATGAAAATATTGCTAAAAAACAGCCTCCGTCACATCCTGGGTGTGATGCATTCTGTTTTCGGCACGCGATTGTAATAAAATTATTTATTTTTCTTCGAACACCCGAACATGAATCTTGCGTCATTTCCTCATACGAACTCCGTTTTAGACGATTTTCATACCGTTGCGATCCTCGTCACGCCCTCTATCACGCCATACCTGTAATAAAAATAAACCACATATCCAAGCGTGACAAATTCCAATAAAACACACACAAATCACCCAAAAATATCGAGATTTTTGACGTAAACGTCTTATCGTCTCGTGATTCAACTCGTGGTGAAACGTGCCCATAAAACACTTAAATACCCCAAAATTACATCGAATAGGCTACAAATATAAGGTAAAATGCACACGAAACAATTGCAAAGTTGACTCTCATCAACTACCCCCCACTTAGCGTTTGCTCGCCCTCGAGCAAATCAAGCGATTCAGAAATAAATCATGAGGTCAACGTTGCTATCATATGGGAAACCACAATATCTAATGTGTAAAAACTAGTCAACAAGCGAATAAACACGTGCCAAAACGTATATTATCATGGAAACAGAATGTGTGTGTGTGCATAGCTTCTCAATCATTAATCACGGTCAACAGGCTCAGATTATAAGTGCATGACTAATGGTGTTACACCATAGGCTTATACTTCATAATCATCTCCAATAATCGAGGTCAACTCAAGGCTAACTAAGGTCAGGCAGGACTTGCACGGTTGTAACATTAGGCTAGGGACGGGGCTAAACGAATGGATAAAAAGAATATCAAAAGAGAAAAACGAGTGAGTCTAATCAAAACATCTTGAATGTAGCTCATACCTCACCTTCTTAGCTTGATTCGAGCAATCTTTCTCCTTCTTTACTCTCAATTCCAAACATAATTCGATGAAAACATGTCCACCAACGGCACTTTGGAAGAATTAACACATAGCCCTTTTTTCCGGCAAACTTTGACTCAATTTTATTCATTTTTTTCTTTTTCTTTTTTTTTCCTTATTTTTTTTATAAACCAACACCAATACTTTTTGCTACCCCTTCTCATTCATAGTACAAAAGATCCACCAACACCATAATTTGATACACATCTTCGCCACCCCACACTTGCGCTAGCAGATGTGCCCAAAATAAGATTAAAACTCACTCGTAGGGTGCCAAAGAAATGTAGACCACAAATAAAGGCTAAGGTCGGTAATTATAAGCTAATCAACGAATGGCTAAGTTTGGGTGGGGGTCTAACCACCCTACAAAGGCTTAGAGGGGTTTCTGTGGAAATTATGTACATGGTTGGCTATTTGGCTCTGGTCGGGTCAAAGAAATGCCAGGACCGTCATCCCTTAGTCTACCAAGATTGACCTTTCTATTTAGCCTCGAAGTTAATGGTATAAGTTCTAGGTAACAGATTAATGTCTATGTCAACTGTAATCATTCACTAACCAACCACAATTCATGAAAGCGAAGCTATTACGTGCATAAGAATTCCATTCACACAACAAGATAAATGTTTGACTCGCATACATTCAACTCTTGACTAATAATTAACCAAAGAATATAGTGACTCACATAGGATTGACAACGTCAAAGTCATGAAATTTTTTAAAAATAGCTCAATTTTCACTCGAATGGACCAAACACCAAGCACCAAACTTATTCGATGCATTAAATTTAACATAAGCAGCCAAGTGAAGCTAAGTCTACCACCCCCCACTTAAAACGGAACACCGTCCTCGGTGTGTGAATGATAAAGTAAATAAAGAAAGACTTAGCTGAACAGGAAATAGGGCGCAACCATGCAAAGTGACAACCTCCAATGTATCTCCCAGGGTACCTGTGCAATCATAACATAGAAACCAAGAATCCACTATGACGAGAGGCTGAAACCTAGAGCGTAGGTAAGCACAAGTATGGAGATGTATATAACCCATAAAATATAGGTTATCACAAAGCATGCAAAGGAGTGCGAGATGCGTGGTCAAATTGTCCTCACTTCCCAAAAAAAAAACAAACCTAAAAACCTAAGAAAAAGTGGGTTGCCTCCCACCGAGCGCCTTTGTTTTACGTCGTTGGCTCGACCATATGGCACTTAAGCAGACTCAAATCACTTAAGACTCAAAACAAATCAATCCAGAATATTTCACATAAGCATCAAAACTCGTCAACCAAAATCTAAACTCAATAAGACCAATAGCTTAAGAAAAGTGAACAAAGCGAGAACCATGGAAATTGAATTGTCTAAAAGCTTACCTCTTTTGGTCCTTGATGCTACCTCTTCCCAATGTGGTCTCTTTCTCACACTTCTTTGAGCCGCATTCACCGGAGGGAGTGAAAAATTGATCTCATAATACTCATCATCACAAGGTGGATGAGTGAAGTAATCCGGGACCATCATATCAGGAATCACCAATCCATCCGGTGGCTTTAATTTTAGTGGCTCATCAACTTGATCTCGATCCACAAGTGAGCTTGACGGTAGAATGAGCGATCCCAACATCTCCTTAGTCTCGATCTCCACATAATCGACAACCACAATCGAATCTACCATACTCTCTGTCAAGTCATCATTTTGTATATCGTGGGAAAGCGGTGTGTAGAGACAACAGCTGTAACCTTTGCTTCCATATCAAAATCTTGCAGTTCTTCTTCATCCCAGAGCGTTTCATTACCAAAGATTCCTTGCTTACTCAAAACAATAGTCGGCTCCACTGTACACTCCACCAAGGTATCATCAGATATTTCAATAGAATGTGATGGTGCTATGGGTGATCCCAACTCAGTCACTTGCTCCGTCCTAAAAATCACGAGATCCTCTCGAGCAAGCAGACTAACTCTCCTTTTGCATAGCTTTCAACTCAGTTTCCATCCTATCTCGCTCTGCTGCTTTCTTTGGTTGGGAAACTCCCAGCTGTCTACCACTAACCGATTCATCAACCTCACTCTCCACCTGAACTTCTTCACTGTCAGCTTCCTCTGCAACCTTATTCACCTCATGTACACAAGCCTCTTTTTCATGTTCTAGCTCCCGGGCTTCCTTAAGAGAGAGGAGATCCTTGGATATGTCTAGCAACATGTTCTTCCTACGTGCCCATTCTGCTCTAGTCGTGGAGGTTCTATACTCACCGCGCACACTCCTTCGGTGGAGTGCCCAAATCCTATCCATAGATTCCGTGATCTCCCTCTGCAACTCATCCATCCGCTTCTCCCAGGCAGAACTATGGTGTATCCGCACTCTCTCGACTTTCACCACATAAACCCTCTCTGCCAGCTCCTCTATTATCTCAACTTCCCGTTCTTCTTCAGCATGTCCGGGATCAATCTCGTATTCCTCTTGCGGTTGAGATACGAGATGGTCATCATCTTGACTCTTTTTCTTCTTTGTATAAGTTGTTGCAGGAGTTGTTGGGAGACATGGTCTTGATACCCCTCATCCCTTAGCATTTGCAGCACTCGGTTGACATTCGCTTGGTTGAACTCCGGTTTAAAGTTCTGGAAATTCTGCTGAACCGGTTGATATCGTTGGACTGGTTGAAAATTACCAATCCCATTCCCCTGATTCCAATCATGCCCGTTCCCACCAAATTGTCCATTACTGTTTCCATTCGAATAACCGTAGTATTGATTCTGGTTTGCACTAGGGCACTGATAATCCCAAGAACTCTGGTTACTCTCTTTGTTGATATATAGGTTGAGGCGCATACCATTGTTGTGCATATTGGTTCATTGTCATCCCTTGTTGTTCGGAGTTGGTAGTGTGGAGGTGAGACTCTCATCCATTGTAGCTTACACTGTAAGATCTTACAACACCACACAATCAAAGTATCTCGTCACCACCACCACAGCAATAGGTGGTGTGACGCTTCAATATACGAACTCCATCAAGAAAAGAAAATAAAAAAAATAAAAAAATAAAAATAAAAATAAAACGACCTAAGCCCAAGCTTTCAGTCAACTTGCAAGATATTCACCATGTACTCCCCGGCAACGGCGCCAAAATTCTTGATAGCAAAATAACTGACCGCTAACCTTAACCGACATAGTATCGGGTCAACGGTAATATAGTGGTCTCAAGGTCGAATCCACAGGGAGTAATGTCTAAGTACCAAAGTCGACTTAGAACTTAGTTCAGGTCAAAATAGTGGTGGGAAGGTATTATACTAGTGCAAAAGTAAAGATTATACTAATGAGTTTACTTCTAAGTATTAAAGGGTATAGTCGAACTATGATCTCACGAGCTACTTTTACCCCTAAGGAAAGACTTAACAGGGAGCGTGTCTTAACCAACCTACCTATCCTATGTAGTTTAACGACATCCACGGGTGCCAACTCCTAATTCTAGCGATTAGACTGAACAACTCGATCTAACCACCCTATGTGAAATTAATTAATTCTCCCTTTAGAAAATCGATTAACCTAACATGATTAAGCTCTAGAGTCGCTCGAACAACGATGACAAACCTCTATATTGGAAACGGACCTAACAACTAGGCCGAATCTACTTAGCGATCCTAAAACCCCTTATCCCACATCTCACCGCAAAATACATCTATAAGTTCGATGTGTGTGTGGTGAACTAGGTGATCAAACTAATTCAAAGCGTTAAAATAAGTTTTAGGGCGTGGATTAATCGTTTAAACATTCAATTACGCACTACACAACTCCCTATCTCATCCCCTTAGGGTTTTTTCGCTTTCACATAATTCGACTACACATAGAATTAGCTATTCATGGTAATAATAAAAGTGCAGAAATTTATGAAGAAATTAATAGTAAACATGATAACAAGATTGATCGAATAAAATTTACCAAAAGAAATCGTAGCAATCCACCACTCGAATCGTCACCCGTTGTGTACCAATTACCAAATAGGAAAAATATGAGTCTTTGTTTTTCTTGCAGGAATTGCAGAAAAAGAAATAAAATAAAATATGTTCTACTCTAAGAGGAGAACGGCGACAGGGAAGAAATAAAGAATAAAATTCTGGTGTAAAAACTGTGTTAAAATTTGATCTAAGTGGCTTTTATAATCCAATTGCCGACTCCGTCCTGCGCTTTGGAAATTTTCCGGAAAATAAAATAAAATAAAAGTCGTCTCCTTCTTGCTTCCGTCCGCATTCAATTAATTGTTTGTAATAGCACATGGGCCCCTTGGTGACCAATAGCAGCTTTTCTTTTCCTCTTTTTTTTTTATTCTTTTTCTTTTGAACAGATAATAATGAAAATATTGTTAAAAAACAGCCTCCGTCACATCCTGGGTGTGATGCATTCTGTTTTCGGCACGCGATTGTAATAAAATTATTTATTTTTCTTCGAACACCCGAACATGAATCTTGCGTCATTTCCTCATACGAACTCCGTTTTAGACGATTTTCATACCGTTGCGATCCTCGTCACGCCCTCTATCACGCCATACCTGTAATAAAAATAAACCACATATCCAAGCGTGACAAATTCCAATAAAACACACACAAATCACCCAAAAATATCGAGATTTTTGACGTAAACGTCTTATCGTCTCGTGATTCAACTCGTGGTAAAACGTGCCTATAAAACACTTAAATACCCCAAAATTACATCGAATAGGCTACAAATATAAGGTAAAATGCACACGAAACAATTGCAAAGTTGACTCTCATAAAAAACCCCAGGGCATGGTTAAGGAAATGTGAAAGATATTTCCAATTTTATTCGATTAAAGAGGATGAGAAGGTAGCATTAGCGGAGATGCATTTAGATGATCAGGCCGAATTATGGTACAGTAGTTGGAAAGTAAACAAGAGATTCATTACTTGGAATATTTTTTGCAATGAATTGTGTAGAAGGTTTGCAAATCAGAGTTATGATGATGTGGTAGATGAGTTTCACAAGCTAAAACGAACTGGGTCAGTAGATGCTTACCAGTCAAAATTTGAAGAGATTAAAACACTTGTATCTTTGAAAAATCCTGGTTTAGATGAAGCATATTTCGTCGCAAGCTTCATAGGGGGACTGAAGAAGGGTATTAGGTCAATTGTGAGAGTCAATAAACCTTTGGACCTAGCTGCAGCCTTAGAATATGCAAGGGCACAAGAAGATGTACTGGATTCCATGGGTAATACCACAACCCCTGGTTATAAGGCTATACCCTATCAGAAGGCCAACACCTCACCTGTACCTGCTAAATTCACAGAGAAAGGAAGGGATAGTAGCAGATTCATTACACCAACAGAAGTCCAAGACAGAAGAGCTAAGGGTCTTTGCTTTTAATGTAATGAGAAGTATTTGCCAGGGCACCACTGTAAATCCAGACAGTTCAACTTTATTTTGGTTGATGAAAATGAGCAAGATTCTGCTGAAGAGTTGTAAGACTTTGGAAGTCATACTACACCTCCAGAAGTATCTCAATTGTCATTGAGCACCATGAATGGTCAGGTCAGTTCAAATACTATTAGGATCCAGGGCTTACTCAAAAAGAGGCCAGTGAATATACTCATAGACAGTGGGAGTTCCCACACCTTCCTAGATAAAAAACTAGCCAAGGATCTCCAGTGTGTTGTAGAAGCTACTCATCCTTTGGGAGTTACTGTTGCAGATGGCAACAAAATGGTGAGTAGTAATATGTGCCCGAATTTACCATGGGTTATGCAAGGTAACAGATTTACTCATGATGTCAGACTCCTGAAACTAGGAGGGTGTGATATGGTACTTGGGGTTGATTGGATGAAGAAATTTAGTCCAATGATGTTTGATTTCAATAAAATGGAACTCTCATTTCACAAGGATGGCCAACCTGTTGTACTAAAAGGTTATGAGGAAACTGCACAGCTTAAGACCATCAGTTGCAAGAACTTGGTTAGAAGCTTTAAAGGAGGAAAATCTAGGTTAATGGCATGCATCAACTTCATCAGAGCAACCACAGAACTGAATGAGATTACTAGCATACAACAGGAGGTTCAGGACTTGCTGGATCAGTATAAGGATGTGTTTTCAGCACCAGAATCCTTACCACCGGACAGAGATTTAGTTCATGATGTCATCCTTAATGAGGGTACTGATCCTTTTAAACTGAGACCCTACAAATATGGTCATCATAAAAAATAGGAGATAGAAAATCAGATTGAACAGATGTTAGAACAGGGTATGATACAACCCAGCCATAGCCCTTATGCATCACCTATACTGTTAGTTAAGAAGAAGGATGGAACTTGGAGGTTATGTGTGGATTACAGAAATCGAATGAACTTACAAAGTGAAGGACGGATACCCTATACCTATCATTGATGAGTTACTAGATGAGTTGGGGCAAGTAAAATTCTTTTCTAAGATTGATTTGAGGGCTGGATTTCACCAAATCAGAATGAAACCAGAGGCAATTCCCAAGACTGCATTTGTAACACATCATGGTCATTATGAATATCTGATCATGCCCTTTGGATTAACCAATGCACCAGCCACCTTCCAAAAGGCTATGAATGAACTCCTCAAGCCATATCTCGTAAGAAAGTCTGTTTTGGTGTTCTTTGATGACATACTAATATACTGATCGACCTACTGATCCTATATGCAACATTTGCAGCAAGATGGAGTTTCTTTGAGGCATAAGAAGTTTTATGCTAAAATGAGAAAATGTAGCTTTGCACAAACCAGGGTTGAGTACCTAGGACACATAATACAACAGGGGCGGTGATGGCGGACCACTAGTAAGATTGACAAAGATGTCCAAGTGGCCTATTCTCTAATATTCTGAATTGAGAGGGTTCTTGGGATTGGTGGTTTTATAGAAGGTTTATCAAGGGATATGGTATGATAGCAAGACAATTGACTGATTTGTTGAAAAAGGACAAATTTGTTTGGTGCGAAGAAACAAGCGAGGCTTTCTGGCATTAAAGAAGGCCATGTGTGAAGCCCCATTACTAGCCTTTACGATTTCACATCACCATTTATAGTAGAAACAGATGCTTGCATTAATGGACTTGGTCTTTGTGTTGCAAAAGAACATGGTAGACCAATCTCTTATCTCAAAGAGGCATTCAACTCCAAAGAAATGGGACTTTCTATCTATGAAAAGGAACTTCTAAAGTTGATTATGGTTTGTCACCAAATTGAAACACTACTTGCAAGGGCATAGTTCACTATTAAGACAGATCAACAATCTCTGAAATATCTATTAGAGCAGAAGGTTACTACTGACTCTACGATGTAAAGGCATCACAAAGTTAGGATTGGATTTTAAAATTAAGTATAAGAAAGGCAAGGAAAATGTTGTAAAGAGATGCACTATCTAGACAAAGCGGCTATGCACAGGGAGTTTTTATGGCTCTCACAAAGAGTGGTTCCAAGTTGGATGACAAGGATTATTAATAGCTATGAAGGAGATGATCATGCTCAATTCAAAATAAGTTCTATCCTATTAGATCCACAGAATGAACCAGAATTCATATTTGTTGGGAGGATTTTGCATCAATAAAAAAAGAAAATTTATAAACCTATACTACCATGCAAACTAACTCCTAACCGACCAAATATCGGGTAGTTGATAGCATAGTAGGGTAAGTACAGGGTCGATCCACAGGGAAAAGGGATGTTGACTCTAATTTCACTAATTCTCTCAATTGCTACTCAAGAAACGGAAGACAAAACGTAAAAACAGAAAATAATTCAAATAATCTAACCTAAGGAATAAAATAAACAATCTAATCTAAAGACATGGGATCAAATAATGCACAAACCTATGTGATCTCAATCCTAGTTCAATTTATGATTTTAATTCGAGTTTGTGGTTTCACCTTATCACGAGACATAAACCCCTAATTCCTTAGTGAATTTATTCTCAAGCTACGGATTCCTAATTCCTTAGTAAATCCAATTTATCAATCTCTCATCTTCCGAATGTTGAGACCGATTTTCAATACAAAACTCGGTGTAGATTCAAAGCTAACTCTCGTATTTTAGAATCTAACAACCTAGGAATCTAACCAATTAATTTGTCATCATTAATGATTAAAGATCCTATCTTTCTATGGTGATCTAACGTTACGCAACTTCCGTATGTTGTAACTATCAATAGAGAACTAATTTTCCAATCTATTCTCATGGCATCATAAGCACAAAGAAAGATACAAAATAAATCAAGATCATGGAAATAAAAAGGATTGAATAAATTGAAAGAAAACAAACTCACATAGTTTAATACATTGGATGAACTCCATGGATGAAAAACAAAATAAAAACGATCCTAATCTAACCTCGGTTCACCCGAGCACAAGGCTCGGGTGACCGACCTTGAAACTCAAGAAGGAGCGTCTGCCGCTCTGTGTAATTTTCGTATGAAAATCTGATGTAAAATAGGGTTGGGGCGCAGCTGTTTAAATAGGAAAATCAAGTCGGTTGCTCTGAGAACGGTGCGGACGGGCGTTCAAAGGGTCGGACGCCCGTCCACTATTTTCAGCAACAGCATCCAAACTTGTAACGCTCATATCTCGGGCCTCGTAAGTCGGAATGGAGTGATTCAAAATCCTGTAGAATCCTCTCTTCAAGCCCTACAACTCTTCTCTTGAGGTCCAGAGTCAAATCGGTTTTTATCATATAAAGAACTGCGTTGGAAGTTCAGCGCTACCCGAATCTGATTTTCTTCCTCCGGGCCTTTCGTCCGAAGATCTCGACGTTCGTTCCTTCAGCCTTGAACTTGTGCCAGGCGTTCGTTCACTTCACGCCCAAACTCTCTGAATGTAAATACACCTCTCAACGCTGGTTCCGCTTCTCAAGCGGCGCGTTTGAATCCGGACGCTCGCCTCGCTTATAATGGACGCCGTTTACTTAGCATTGACATCGAATTTATTAATTTTTCCATCTTTATCTTGATTGATTTCTTTCCTTATCTCTTCCTATCTTCCATAAATCTGATTGATCCTTCCTCAACTCGAATTTTAGATCTTTAGGATCACCTTTTCCACCATCAATGAGTATCTACGAATATCAAAAACATACCAAAACGTAATAATTTCCAAAATAACATAAAATAATCATTTAAGCACATAAATCAATACGTTTTCATATTTAACCATTAAAAACACCATTTACTCAATATTTACATATATAGCTCAAAATCTATGAAAATCATACGAATGTAGGGGAAATTGATATAGAAAATATATGTAAAAATCACTATAAATTAGCCCTTAACAACACCCCCACACTTATATTTTTGCTCGTCCTCGAGCAAAACAGAACAAAGTCAAGCTCGAGACAAATAAACATCTATACAAATATTAAGCATATTTATTAACTTAGAAGTTCACCCAAGTGAGTGTGTGCATAGCCATAATAAACTTCCACTAAGTTCCACAATTTGAAAGTTATTCAAACCAAAACTAGCCCGGTTTCCCATCTAAGTTAGAAATATTCAAAAACTATAACAGGCACTTTACAAAACATACATATCCCAAAAAGAAATAGTAGAGAATATCTAAAACATTTCTGACAGACTCAGAGGATAATCCTACAACATATCCTTGATTTATACTGGGATAAGATTAACGATAACTAAGTCCTTACTTATTCATAATAATATATTTCAATATTTTCACTTTTTCTAACACACATCGAATAAGCTTTTGCCCTCATAGCGAGAATAGGACATTTCAAGATAATCCCTACCTTACTCCAATCATAAGGCGACTATAACCTGATCGTCGTGAGCTTTTGGTCATCATAGTGGAATAGGACATACGTGGTACACCCTACCTCACCCAAATCATAAACCGACTTCCGACACACACAATTACAATTATGTTTACTTAGAGATTTACTGGTGGCAAGTGGAAAAGATTATTTTCTAGTAGTAATGCACCACCGAGCATAACACCTCAAGTAAACAATTTATTACTATTGCAAAGACTTAATCACGTTTCACTTATCACATTCAAACTTCTGAGATATTCACATTATGTCATACTTAAATCCTAGAATACAAACTACTAAACTTTTCAAGAATTGTACATAAGCAAAGAAACATGCTATAATCATCAAAAATCTCCAACTAAAATGGGGTAGGCTTTCAACATTTAGCTCATCATTTACTATGGCATGTGAAAAGAGTGTCGGGTGAAACAACTAAAATTACTAAATATGAGAATACAAAAAAATGATTATAAACATCGAACAAAGACATGCAATGCTCACTCGGGACAAAACAAAAATTTTAAAATTAAGCACTTTTTCATAGAAATATAACAGAAATTGAGCAAACGACTCATAGATACATATAAACCATCCTCTCCCCCACACTTAGATTGCAACTTGTCCTCAAGTTATACAGAAATAATAAATTAGAGAACTAAGTCGATTGGATGTCGGCAGTGCGGAGGAACCAACAAGAACCAGGATTGCTTGCATAGCTCAGTAGACTGTGGAGCATCACAGGTAAACTGAATTCATCGTGAAAGTGCACAATAGCTATCAAAAATATCCTGCAGACTTGATCAATGCAAAAAGAGTCTACGGGGAAAAGATTAGACTTATACAAATAAAGCACATGGAAAAGAATTTATAGAGATATTTCAAATTTAAGCTCATATAAAGATGGAATACATATACATGAAAATATCACAAACTCGTAGGCTAGGTGCAACTATATGAAAATGTACTACAATGCAAACTACATGAAAAAATCCTAAGAAAATAAAAGAGTGATGGTATATGGAAAGCCAACAGTAACCATACTCGAAAAAAAACGAGGTAGTATTACGGAAACCGACAGTTAACTACACTCAAAAAGAAAAATAAACTAGGTGGTATTACGAAAACCGACAGTGACCACACTTAAGAAAAATAGAAAAACAATGCAACTATATGAAATGCAACTAAATGAAATGCATTTAAATGATATGCAAAAAGAAAATAAAATAAAAGAAAGAAAACTAGCCCACTCATTAGCAACATGACATATATATAAACGTCTACCACATAATGACAGGTTACGATAAACGACAGTGCTGTCACTAGTGCCGACGCGCCTTAAGACTTATCGAAAGTGATAGACTTATGGAATCCAACAGTCATCTATCTAAACAGGTATAACTCGTATGGAGAAAGGACGTAGCATACGGAAAACCGACAGTAGCTACCCATATGAACTATAAAAACAAAGGAAGCACGTAAGTCTTAAAAGCTTAAAAGATTCATCGGAGCGGTATGTAGCATACGGGAACCGACATTAGCTACTTTAACTATGAAAACAAGACAAGTTATAGCTTACGAGACCGGCGAAATACTATAACTTGCATAGATGAATCATATATAAGGAATTGATCAATTATCTAACATGGATTCATAGATGGAAAATTGGACACATGCAAGCTCAGGACATCTATGTAAAAGAAATAGCCACAGAAGCTCATATGAAAGAAATCCATATTAAATAAAGCATTAAAAATAAAGAAAAAGAAAAATTCTGGAACCTGGACGTGCGTCCTGAATACCAGACGGGCGTTCACCTGGGTTTTCAGCCCTGAACGCTCGTTCATAATGCCAAACGCTCGTTCCCTGCAAGTTAAGAACTGGACGGGCGTTCACTTACCTGAACGCTCGTCCAAACATCGAAAAAAACCACAGAAAAGCAGGAAAACACAGCAACCCTAAATACTCGGCAAAGATGCTTTGTATACACAGTATCATCACAACAGCCACATCATAATATAGCACAGAGGGTTAGATTAGATACAACTTCACGTTTCACAAATTGAGTAAAAAACTTTTGCACATTCTTAACCCTACGGTCATCGAAACACGGCAAAATAAAAACTCTCAATCTATTAAACGCTACTTTTATTGAAAAAAAATAGATTGTAACAAAATCGAAAAATAACAAGATCAGATTCAACATGACACCTATTCCCCGGCAACGGCGCCACTTTTGTTGGGAGGATTTTGCATCAATAAAAAAAGAAAATTTATAAACCTATACTACCATGCAAACTAACTCCTAACCGACCAAATATCGGGTAGTTGATAGCATAGTAGGTAGTAAGTCTGTGGTCGATCCACAGGAAAAGGGATGTTGACTCTAATTTCACTAATTCTCTCAATTGCTACTCAAGAAACGGAAGACAAAACGTAAAAACAGAAAATAATTCAAATAATCTAACCTAAGGAATAAAATAAACAATCTAATCTAAAGACATGGGATCAAATAATGCACAAACCTATGTGATCTCAATCCTAGTTCAATTTATGATTTTAATTCAGTTTGTGGTTTCACCTTATCACGAGACATAAACCCCTAATTCCTTAGTGAATTTATTCTCAAGCTACGGATTCCTAATTCCTTAGTAAATCCAATTTATCAATCTCTCATCTTCCGAATGTTGAGACTGATTTTCAATACAAAACTCGGTGTAGATTCAGGCTAACTCTCGTATTTTAGAATCTAACAACCTAGGAATCTAACCAATTAATTTGTCATCATTAATGATTAAAGATCCTATCTTTCTATGGTGATCTAACGTTACGCAACTTCCGTATGTTGTAACTATCAATAGAGAACTAATTTTCCAATCTATTCTCATGGCATCATAAGCACAAAGAAAGATACAAAATAAATCAAGATCATGGAAATAAAAAGGATTGAATAAATTGAAAGAAAACAAACTCACATAGTTTAATACATTGGATGAACTCCATGGATGAAAAACAAAATAAAAACGATCCTAATCTAACCTCGGTTCACCCGAGCACAAGGCTCGGGTGACCGACCTTGAAACCAAGAAGGAGCGGCTGCTGCTCTGTGTAATTTTCGTATGAAAAATCTGATGTAAAATAGGGTTGGGGCGCAGCTGTTTAAATAGGAAAATCAAGTCGGTTGCTACAGTAACGGTGCCGGACGGGCGTTCAAAAGGGTCGGACGCCCGTCCACTATTTTCAGCAACAGCATCCAAACTTGTAACGCTCATATCTCGGGCCTCGTAAGTCGGAATGGAGTGATTCAAAATCCTGTAGAATCCTCTCTTCAAGCCCTACAACTCTTCTCTTGAGGTCCAGAGTCAAATCGGTTTTTATCATATAAAGAACTGCGTTGGAAGTTCAGCACTACCCGGAATCCTGATTTTCTTCCTCTGGACGCCGTCCGAAGATCTCGACGTTCGTTCCTTCAGCCTTGAACTTGTGCCAGACGTTCGTTCACTTCACGCCCAAACTCTCTGAATGTAAAATACACCTCAACGCTGGTTCCGCTTCTCAAACGTGCGTTTGAACGGACGCTAAATGCGCTTATAATGGACGCTTTCGTTTACTTAGCATTGACATCGAATTTATTGATTTTTCCATCTTTATCTTGATTGATTTCTTTCCTTATCTCTTCCTATCTTCCATAAATCTGATTGATCCTTCCTCAACTCGAATTTTAGATCTTTAGGATCACCTTTTCCACCATCAATGAGTATCTACGAATATCAAAAACATACCAAAACGTAATAATTTCCAAAATAACATAAAATAATCATTTAAGCACATAAATCAATACGTTTTCATATTTAACCATTAAAAACACCATTTACTCAATATTTACATATATAGCTCAAAATCTATGAAAATCATACGAATGTAGGGGAAATTGATATAGAAAATATATGTAAAAATCACTATAAATTAGCCCTTAACAATATTGCATCAGGGTATCTTGAAATTTAAGAACAGGATATATGTGGGATCATCTGGCAACCTAAGGAAGGAAATTCTGTCTCAATTACATGACAGTCCTTTAGGAGGTCATTCTGGCATCAGGGCATGTCTCAGCAGGATCTCATCTCTTTTCTACTGGCCTAGGATGAGGAATGATGTCAGGGATCTAATCAATCAATGCATCACCTGTCAGCAATGCAAAGACATCCATGAACACCCCCAAGGACTTCTCCAACCACTCCCAATTCCTGATCTAGCATGGACACACATTAGCATGGATTTCATTGAGGGGTTGCCAAATTCTGAGGGTTTTGAAGTCATTATGGTTGTGGTTGATAGATTCACAAAATGGGGACATTTTGTGGCTTTGAGGAAGGGGTATTCTGCAGAATTGGTGGCAGAGGCTTTTTTTCATCACATCTACAGATTGCATGGTTTACCTACATCTATAGTGAGTGACAGGGATAGTGTGTTTACTAGTGAATTTTGGCAACATTTGTTCCAACTAGCAGGGGTCAAGATTGCACTAAGCTCTGCATACCATCCCCAAACGGATGTCCAAACAGAAGAAGAGTAAATCGATTGTACAGAGATGTATCTAAGGTGCATGTGTTTCAGAGGCCTAAGCGATGGACTAAATGGCTTACCTTGGCTGAGTTTTGGTACAATATAAGCTTCCATACTGCCATCCAAGTATCACCTTTTGAAGCCTTATATGGGTATAAACCTACATCTATACCCATTGGAAGTTATAGCACCTGGTAACAACTCCACTTTGTAGATGAATTCTTGCAAATGTAAACAGATGCAAACTAAGGAGGCGAGGATCATTTGGAATTTGCTCAAGCCAGGATGAAGTATTATGCTGACAAAGGTAGGACTGAGAGAGAGAGTTTCAGGAGGGAGATTTGGTCTATCTAAAACTACAACCCTACAGACAAACTACATTGGCCTTGAGGAGGAATCTAAAACTAGCTGCTAGATATTTTGGTCCATATAGGGTGATCAAGAAGATTAATCCGGTAGCATACAAATTATTACTACCAGAAGGCTCAAGATTGCATCCTGTATTCCACATTTCACAGCTCAAGAGATATAAGGGGGCACACATACCAGCCTCTCCACACCCTCCCATCACTTCAAAAGATGGGCAAATGGTGTTATATCCCGAACAAATTATGGATATCAGGACTATAAAGAGGAGAAATGAGCCAGTAGTGCAATGGCTTATGAAGTGGATCAACTTAGATGAATCATCTGCTACATGGGAAGATGCCAGATACATGATGCAGAAGTTTCCCCAATTTTCACCATCATGAGGACATGGTTTTGCTCAAGGGGAATGGGATGTTAGGAACCAAGGCTGTTAGTTACAGATATTTTGTTAGTAGACAGTTAGATAAGGATGCTTAGTCATCAATAATCATCACATCTTGTTGTTAGCTATTATTATTGATGTATTTTTCATTTATTGACTTGTGTAGTTAGATGCATAGTATAAAAAGGAAAGCACACTGAAAATGTAACTCATTCAGAGAAGTTTATACTCAATACAACACCTTATTCTGTCTGCATTTTCTTATCTTTCTTCCTGCACATTCTTCTTTTCCTCCTAAGATCCTTACATTTCCTTCTCTCCCCGACTCCCTTTTGCCGTCCGGACGCCGATTGGACTGAGAATCTAAGATAATTCTTGTTGTTTCACCGTTTGGCTTCTGTGGAGCTGCAGGTCCGTTCGTGGCTTCGGTTTGCCACCGCCGCCGGCCTTCTCCCCCCGCACCACTGCTCCTCCGCACGCAGACACGGAGCCACCAACATCCAGGTAACATCATGGCTTCCCTACCTCAACTTCACTCATTTATTTATTTTTAACATTTTTTTTTGGGTTAAATATGTTTTTTTTTTTTTGTTAGATTTTATTTATTATATTTTTTATACGTTTTCAACTAGCAATAGATGCGCCTCGGTTAATAACTCATTAGCTACATCATTGCCTCAAAGGCAAAGATAATATTTTTATATACGGATTTTTGTTTGTTGAACTGTATGTATTTGTATAATTGTATTGGATTATCAATTATAGGTATGCATTCCTCTTTTTTATTTTGATTTTATTGTTTATTGGTACATTTCACAGCCTTTTTTTTAGACTTGTAATTGTTTTTTTTGTTAAATATGTTTTTATATTGGGTATATATAAAATTTATATTGATAAAATAGTGGTTAATAAATAATGACTTTGGTATGACATTGACATTTAGTAGTAGTTGTTAAGATTAAATGGGGATGTACGAATTAGGATCATTAATTGTTTATATTTAAAGGAATACGACCGAACACTTGAAAATATTGTAATTCATATAATCTCTTGCAATACTAACTCCAAAAGTATTTCATTTTAATATAAAATCAAATATCCAATTGAAGAAGGTATAGCTTGAGTTAGCTTCAATAATCTTGTGCATCTTATTTTATTTTTATTTTAGTGGGCAGAAATTATAATGGAACATCAAGCCCGTAAAAAGCAAAAACACTTCTTACATTCTTTAGAAAAACCGAAAAACGAACAGATCAAAAACGGACGGATACGCCTTTCCTCCTGTTAGAGATGCTTCAATTCCTATTGAGGTATCGAACTGAAGTTTGAAAGATATCCTGGGCTCCTTATTCCCCTATGGGAACATCCTATAATATAGCCTCATAATGATTTTTTTTTTCCTTCTAAATTTTGGACTTATAGAAAAATTACTGTATAAATACTATTATAATTGTTTTAACCCAGCCCACCCGAGGATAAAATCCTGAATCCGTCCTTGCTTTAAGATGATGCTTCATTCAAATTATTAAAGCTCATGTGCAGGAGAAAATAAATATGAATTTAGACCAAAATGGCAGAATCAAACAACAACACTATGGACCTCGGAAGACCATCTGGGGTGGAGATGCCCTCCAAAAATCACAACTATGGACTCCGAAAGAACCGTCGGAGTGGAGATGCCCTCCAAAAAAAAAAAAAAAAATGGACTCCGGAATATTCACCGGAGTGGAGATGCCCTCCAAAATCACAACTATGGACTCCGACAGACCGTCGGAGTGGAGATGCCCTCCAAAATACCACAACTATGGACTCCGGAAAAAACACCGGAGTGAAGATGCCCTCCAAATCATGCCAAGACAAACTCGGCCTCCAAACCCGGCCTCGTTTGAGGGAGGGTGATAGAAGACAAAAATTGAAGAGATATGGAAGAATGTCAAAAAAGAGATAAAATTGTTATAGAGAAGTTTCAGTTTAAATAAAAGATTTATAATTTGTTTTTAAATTCATATTAGATTTTGATAGGAGTTTATCTTTATTTTATTATTGTTTGAATAATTACTTTCTCTCCTATATAAAGAGTACCAGTGTAACATTTTGATTAATTAATAAAACACCACTTCAGTCTTTATATTTCTGCTAGTATTCTGATTTTCTTCAGGAACATCACACACTCTGGATTTACTTTTGCATGCTTTATCTGAATATGCTCCTTGGTTAAATATCTCTTTGTTTGGCTTCTGGATAGAATTCTCGACATTGTATATTTTTTATTTGTAGAAGTGATGTGTAATTCTGGTTTTTAACTTAACTAGTGCCACAAAGCAAACAAATATGGATAGAGAATGGACTTACTATCCCAGGTGCATGCAAGACCATTTATAAAATGTGATTGCTTTTGTCTTTTCTTGTTAGGTAGATATTGGAGGACGTAAACCATGTTATCGGCACCCTTAAAAAAAAAACAAAAAAACCACGTTATCGCCAGCGTCATTGGCAAGGATAAGAAAAGAAGGGTTTTTAGACGAAAAATGGGATTGGAGGGAAAATAGTGTGTTAAATGATGACCCTCCTTTACAAAGAGACGCTACCTGTTGGGCTTACGCTTCTGTGGCGGCAGTTGATGCCAACTTGCAAATCCAGGGGATTTACGAGAAGCTAAGTGTATAGGAGCTAATCGATTGCTGCCTTGTTCCGGGTGGAATCGATAAGGGAAGTGTTGGGGAGGCCTTGCGTTATATTAAGGATAAAGGAATTACTACCGCTATTGAGTATCCAGCCTCACTCCCTCCCTCCCGCTGAATCTCGAGGCTCTTGTAGAAGGTGGCGGGAGAAGATGCCTCCAAAAGTGAAGATAGGAAACTTTACGTGTGTCAAGGACAACTCTGTGAGGGGTTTGATGGAGGCCGTCAAAAAGAACCCGGTAGCAGTGACCTTTTGGGCCAGCAACAAGTACGGCAAAATTAGGATTTTAGTCCTCTAACTTGGCCTATTTTGGATTTTAGTCCTGCTCCGGTGAGGAAAATGGTCCTCTAAGTTTGCTTTTTTTTTTGGATTTTAGTCTATCCGCGGAAATAATTGATTGGGCACTGGAATTTTAAAAATAGTCCTCTAACTAGGCTGCCACGTAAGCGTTTTTAAAGATTCCGGTGCCCAATCACTATTTCCAGCGGATAGACTAAAATCCAAAAAAGCCAAAGCCTTAGAGGATCATTTTCTCACCGAGCTTGAGAGCGAGACTAAAATCCAAAATAGGCCAAGTTAGAGGACTAAAATCCAAATTTTGCCCAACAAGTACAGTGAGTACAAGAAGGAACATAATATAATAAGTGAAGGATTGTATCCTATGGATCTTAATGAGGAAGGTGTTTCCCGTCATTGGGTTCTTCTTGTTGGTTATGACACCGAGGAAGGTGGGGTTGGTGAGCTTGGTGTGGGTTATTGGATCTTGCGTAGCTCGTACGGTCCAGAATGGGGTGGATAAAGGCTGCATTAAAATTGACAGAGGCGTCACATCCGCATTTTGTGTTGCCTTCTACCCTGAGGATGCTAGGCTTGTAACCCGCCACATGATTATGTCTGATAGAGTTTTTGTTTGAGGTGTTATTATCGGGGATTTCAACGATATTTTGTCTTATCATGAAAAAATGGGTGGGAGAGTTATATCTCCTGGATAGATTTATCTTTTGTGTTACTGCTAATTCTCTTTTTGATTTGTTTTTTTTTTGGACCAAGAGGATGCAATGGGATTGTGAACCTATTATTATTATTATTATTATTATTATTATTGTTATTATTATTATTTTTTGGTTTTGTTGATGTTTTTAGGGGCAGTTGGAATGTTGAAGATAATGGGGTTTCAATGTTTAGGCTTTTGCAGAAGATTAAAGTTGTTAAGAATGATGGTTTGGTCTGGTTATCCAGTTATAACCTTTTTACTCTCCCCTCCCTAAAAAAAAAAAAAAAAGGTTACTTAGCTAAGTCCTAGAACAAGTAGCAACTAAACTAAATCCCGATGCAAAGTAACTGCAACAAGTCTACCAAAATATGGTGGAATGCAACCCCTCGGTACAACAAAAAGTAACTTAGCTAAGTCCTAGAACAAGTTGACACTTGTGATATCCTACATTGAAAGTGTGAGAAGCACATCACCACCATATAAGTGTCAGACATACATGTTTTGTCAATTTGGATTAGCCCTTTTAGACCAAACGAGGACGACGGTCTAAACAGTTGACCGGATCATTTATGAGTCATTTAGTGCTACCAAGCCCGAGGTTTGGTTGTCTTACAACACTACACCGGCAAGGTAGATAAACCCTACTTCACATTTCCTACCCCTGGCTCAACATGTCTCTAGTATGAAAATATTAAAGTAAAGGGATGAGCACACTTTCCCATATTTAAGTGGAGGATACTACAAATAAATAGACTCCAACCAGAGGATACAGAGAATTGGATACGAATGCGGCACCTCATATAGAAGAAATTTTTTTTTTCCCGGAAACGAAATATTTTATTAAAAGCCGGACTAACGTCGGTAAAATACAACGACAATGCCGGGCACCGCCGGCTAAAGCCGGATCACAACCGGACAAAGACAAACAAAGATAACAACAACACAACTAGGCCAAGTACTGACGGACAGAGGGTGCTGAACAAAGAGAATATACAGACAAAACTAATTGGACAGCCCGAGTAGGCCAAGACAAGAGGGACCGGCGAGGAGTGAACGATAAACCGCCAACGTTGACCGCCGCTATCAAACGGAGGGAGGAGCCTGGAAGTGTGACAAACGCCTCTGCCGAAGAAGCGACTGCCATAATCGCTAACTAAGAGCCCACAGCCTTCGGGGGACCATGAACCTCATATAGAAGAATTATGCGACTCAGGTTAGCACTACACATAATTCATTCTTTTCATTAACTTTACGAACATCACACTTAAAATTTCAAATTTTATCATTAGCTGACATTATATCATATCTAGGGGAAATTGCATTTTCACCTCATGTGATTTGACTCAAATTCGCCGGAGCCCTTACGGTATGCTTTTGTCTCTCTCCTTTAGGACTTTTTATCTCCGCCATCAGAATTATAAGAATAAAAAACCAGAACTTTGAATTTCTTATGTGTAATATCTAAAATATCCTTCATATATGTTTAAATTTTCATTTGATTACCCTTTAATCTTCATCTTTTTTTCCCCTTCATATTTTTTCACATCTCATGTAATTTCTCAAAGTCCACCCTACTTCTCAGAAGACAAACGATTAAAGTTGAAAAATGTTATAACATTTTGTTTCACATTATGTTTAGTGGGTACACAACTTTGATTAAATCCGAGAAATTATACAATCAGTCATCAGATCAGTATTTATTTATGTCAGTCATTCAGGGCGACATTTTTTTAAGTCCCCCATGTCTTCTTCAACGGGCCCGTGAAAAATTCCACCAGGTCACGTGGGAATTTAAATGAGTCTCGTAGAAATTCAAGAGGAGCCAAAAATCGAACTTCAACGCGGTCACGTGGAAAATAAAAGGGCGCCTCGTGGAAAATTGAGACACGGCGTTGAATCTGAAAACACTATTACAGAGTCTGTTCTCCTTCTTCCTCCTCACTTCGTCATTTTTCATCTGAAAAAAAAATCGCACAACCCCACCAATACAAAAAAAACGCACAACCCATCCCCACATCCCCACATCTGTTGAATCATTTCACGGGGAAGGGATTATATTTCACGGGGAAGGTGATTGGAACGGGTTGCATTTCATTGCGTGGAATTGTAACGGGAAGGTGATTGAAGCTTCTCACACAACAATGACCGTTATTAATTTAGAAGAATATCCTCTAGTAAGCAATTTACAGTTTATTATGTTTAATTTCGATGAATTTTTCCCCAAATATTCATGAATTTATTTTTATTTGAAATTGTGATATTGTAATCTTATTGAAATTGTGATATTGTGAAATTATGATATTGTAATTTATTTCAAATTATGTTTATTTCTTACCACAAAAAACAATCGAAATTGTAAGTTAAATCGAAATTTCGATTGGAAATTTTTTGTATATTGGAAAACATTGCTATTGATGTTTGTAGAAATTTTGATATTGTAAATTTTTTGACTATTTGATATTGTAGAAATTTTTTAGAATGGCATGTCTAATATTATAGTGACAATGTTAATTTTAGAAATGATATTGTACAAATGATATTGTAGAAAATTTTATATTGTACATATTTTGATTAGGTTTTTGTCGAAAAGGACGGATTTATTTGATTATCAGGATCCAAGGAAACTAAATATTAATAAGGACAAAACATGTGTAACATTACCAAAATACCCTTTATTATTAATTTTAAAATATATTTGTGATAAATACACTAAATCATTCAACCTTTTTTCTTTCTTTCTTCTCCCGTCCATTCACAGCAACACCAACGCACATACTGTGAGCATCAATGGCAAGCCTTCAGAAATTCTCTTGGCAAAACCTCGACCCCTACCACGACAGCGATGGGGTGAGCGGCGGCTGTGGGGTGAGCGGCGGCGGCTGCATTTTCCGGCGGAAGGGACAACGATGGGACAACGATGGGGCCTGAGCTGCAATTTCCGGCGGGAGCTGCAAACCTGTGGGTGTTCAGCCATGAAGGAACGATTTATAAAGCAAAAATTCATGAAGGAACAACACCACCGGATACAGCCCCACCTCCGACGGTGTTCCGATTAGCAGTGGCCGTCAAACATCAACGCCACTCCAATTCGAGGTAACACCACCGCATCAACTATGTTCTCCAACGATTTGATCCTTCCTTCAACTGTAATGATTTGATCCGTCCTTCAACTGCCAAAATCCGATCAAAAATCCAATCAAATCCGGCGGTTGCTTCACTGCTCCGCCCACTGTCCAACCGAGTCCACTCTCCGGCCAAGAAGGCGCTACTTTGGCCACTGCTAAATGTATAATTTCCGGCCAAGAGGAGTACGGCGCACCTTTTTTATTATTATTTTTTTAATTTAGGGTTTAGGATTGTTAATTTTAATTTTGTAACGTTACTATATTTTTTGATGTATTTTATATATTTTATGGGCTGTTACTATTTTTTTATTGCCCGTTACTATATTTTATGGGGTTGTTAGTATTTGTTTTTAGTCTGTTACTTCTTGTTTTTAGGATATTACGACATTTTTACGGGACTGTTACGACTTGTTTATTGACCGTTACTATTTTTACGAATTTGTTATTATTTGTTTTAAGATCATTACTACTTGTTTTAGAGACTGTTACTACTTTTTCATTGTATGTTACGACATTTTACGGGCTGTTACTACTTGTTTTAGACCGTTACTACCTTTTCATTGGATGTTACGACATTTTACGGCTGTTACTACTTGTTTCTTGACTGTTACTATTTGTAGAAGGGTAAAAAGTAACAAGGGGTATTTTTGTCCAAATATTTTGTTTTTGTCCTTTATAACATCTGGAAAAAAAGAATGTCCTTGCAGACCCATTTATGTTTTTTTTTGTCCTTGTAGCCCCTTCCCCCTATTTTGATTATATGATATTGTATGCATGTTATAGGTTGTTTTGAAATTGAGTAGTATAAATCTCTTGCCTGTTCATGCCTTAGTTAATTTTGAATTTCTGTTTCCTGTGTATTATGATACAAATTTAGTTTTGAAATAACACTCGAATAAATTAATTGTTACGGGCAATCACAATGAAAATGCCCTAATTTTATACGGAATAAATTTTGAATTTAAAAACGAGAAACAAACGACAAATAAATGTTGTTTGAAATTTCCTAAGAAATAAAATTTCGATATATTTTATGGCACGCCCCGACCTGATGAGGTTCTTAGAAATACATGCATCCTTAGGGTGTTTTCGAATCCTTCTGATCCGCTGTGTCGGCCTATTCTCTAGGCATTGTATTGGGGCTCCTTATATAGCGTAGCTCGTAGAAAATTTCATTAGGTATGCTCAATAGAGCATCTTTTCCGTTCCCAGCAGCTTGGTAAAGCCTCTGCCGGAAGTGAGGCATCCGTTAGATTGAAAGTCTAAGCTATGTTCTGTTGGCTCTGTCCAGCATCTGATCTCCCTCGTCATCATCAAATATTCTATGACCCTGGTAAAAACAATCTTCTCTTCTATAAGCCCCGTCTACTGTTACAACACAACACAACGAAACTTGAAAAATTAACCTAACCTGACCTCACCATATGTGCGTGTGTATGTATGTATATATGTAAGCAGTATATATGTGTGTATATTGGTTTCTCGTTTATATACACATATATTTACTTGTATATAAGTGAATATAGGCAGACAACAAAAACACTACAAAATTCCTAAAAATCTAACAGAATGACCCATTGGATATCGTCATATCCAATATATGATTAATTCATCGATATTCATTTCAAGTGATTTAATCATAACATGAACTTACGTTTTGATTAGTAATTCAAGTGTTAGAGTACTCCATCAAATATGTTGTCTCTTTTTTTTAACTACTATAACGTAGTTGCTTGTGTCATTGCTGATCTTAAAAGGATTAAAATTACTTAACCTTATTTGGGAACTTTTCTCAAAATATAACAATCATTGATTTGGTAACATTCGAGAATAAAACATAAATAAAAGTTTGCTAAAAACTACAACATACAAAATAATGATAAAAGGAGTGTTGTTGTCTATACATGCAAAATCAAAAATGGTCTTTTGGTAGGCATGTCAATTTTGATCCAACCTGGTGGATATCCACTCTACCCTACCCGATAGGGTAGGGTATTTTTAAGGGTATGGATTTGATTTTTCAAAACCTGCCGTGGGTAGGGTAGGGTATGGATAGCTATTTTCTACCCGGTGTATTACCCACCCGACCCACCATATGATATACAATAAATAACAATTAAGCTTAAACTTTATATATATATATATATATATATATATATATATATATAGTTAATTGTTATATATATATATATATATATAGTTAATTGTTATATATATATATTATATATATATATATATATAACAATTAACTATATATATATATATATATATATATATATATATATATATATATATATATATATATATATAACAATTAACTATATATATATATATATATATATATATATATATATATATATATATATATATATATATATATAACAATTAACTAGTTAATGTTATATATATATATATATATATATATATATATATATATATATATATATATATATATATATAACAATTAACTTAAACTTTATATATAGTTAATTGTTTATATATATATATATATATATATATATATATATATATATATATATATATATATATATATATAAAACAATTAACTTAAACTTTATATATATATATATATATATATATATATATATATATATATATATATATATATATAAATACACACACATACATACATACATACATACATACATACATACATACATATAAATAACAGTTCACCTTTCCATCTCAAAATCATAGAGAAACAAACAATTCTCTTTTGATTATTAGATGATGATTGAACTCATCAATGAAAAAAATCAAACAATGGTGAATATACACTTAAACAGTTCTTTTTCACCTAAAGATAATGTTGTTGATGGTTGGAGAAGTTCACCACTTTCGTTAGTTGTAAAAAGATGAATTGAACGTTATTTTAACCTGAGTTAAACCACAATTTAAGTGGTGATATTTTTTCAAAAACTCTTAACTTCTGTATTCTAGAATTATAGAAAATAAACGAGATCCAGTGCTCGTTATTACAAACAATTGTTCGAGATATATTTTCTATGCCCGTGACTACTATGGCTTCCGAATCAACTTAATAATAAAAAAACAGACTGAACAAAAAAACTCTAGTATAAGTGTGCTGGAAGTAATTTCATAGTGTATGTAGTAAAAAAAAACTATTTAAAAAATGGCGTAAGGAAGCATTATTATGGCGCCGATTTAAAAATGTCCGTGGATATCCGCGTGGGTAGGGTATGGATTTAAAAATGTCTACCCGGATGGGAAGTGGGTAGGGTATGGGTACGAGAAATTTAGGATGGGTAGGATATGGATATAGCCAAACCCTTACCCACCCGTTCCCATTGTAATCCCTATCTTTTGGTTTATGATTTTGCTCTCACTAGTCAACTATTCCCAATTGACTTTCAAGAATTTTCCAAAATTCTTTAGTGGCCAAGATCTCATCTTGCTAGCCCGATTCCCGACGTGGGCCGTTCAACTGAGATAATTTGACAAGTAAGTAACACTTACCAATCACATCTCTATATGACTCTTGGTAGTTGATCAGTCAACTCTTTGACACATCACATCACCATGTGATAGTCAACCTCTTGTCTCTAAAATTAGACGGTCCTGACGTGGGCCAATCACCGCAAAATTTTAGTTAATTCATAACCTAATATTCGTGAGGTATCATACGATCATGTCTCAATAATGACAATATACCCGAGGTAGATCAACTCCTGACGTGGGCCGATCAATTGGATACGAACAAGGGCTCTTAACCGTCATTATAATATTGGGAGAAGAAATTCCAACTTGTTTTTTGTTCTTTTTTTAGGAAAATAAACTTTTTATTAAGCCAAATCCGTAATAGGGGTAGAAATTACATCATGAGGTGGGAAAGTTCCCCAAATTGTGTGACCGATATGTACTAACCCATGTCTAGCCAACAAATGCGCTGGGAAATTTCTAGGTGCTTGACAAATGTAAAAGAAGTAGAGATAAAAGACGGAAAAAGCGCAAGACAGTCACGCGCTAAGAAAGTAAAGACAGACAAGCCATCTGACGGGCGCTGTAATGCCTAGACGCATGGCAAACAATCAGTCTCAAAGGTAACTGTGGAGATCCCCCTACCGCATAGCCTCTTCCATCGCCAAAAGAATCACCTGCATCTCTAGAGTATCTAGGCTTATACCAAGGTCCAAGTGGAACGAAAAGGCTGCTGAAATTGATCCCAGCATGTCCTTGAAGATCAGACCCACCCCAGAACCCAAGTCCATGACAGAAGCATCATAATTACATTTCCAGCTGCACACGGGAGGCGCACTCCATATGATTAGGTAGGCAGTCCCCTCAGAGTCAGTGTGAGAGAAGTGCATGGCCTGACGATACTCCAATGCTCCGGCAAGGGAAGCAAAAACCACCCGGGATACATAAATAGGCACATCATCAAAAACCACACTACATCGAGCTTTTCAGAGGTTCCAAATGAGCATACAAAAAGTAGAGACCTTATCCAGCGTGAAACACACTATCATTGCCCCAAAAAACTCCTTGAAGTTCGATTATGCTGAATCTGCTGACTACCAAAAGGCGAGGCTGCCCAGATCTCCCTAGCGTAGTCACAATCAAAGAGTACATGTCATAGGGATTCCATTTCCCTGCCACATGCCAAACAAAGCACCGTACCCATATTCCGCTTTGTGAGAGTATTTTAAATTAATTCTCTTAATTAATTAATCGTGGTCTCATCAAATATATCTATCTCTATAGACATACATCCTACACATTCATCTAGATCATGCTTAGTCATGCATCTATCATATCATATAAAATAAGTACATGCACAAAATAAATAAATGCGTAAAGTTAACCGGTATGATCATGGAATTTTCCTAAGTGCGGTTTCGAATAAAAACTGATAAAACCGCGGGTCACAATCTAAGGGTAGCTGCAACCGCCAATAGGATCTTTATGTCTTCTTTCTTTGGCCTCTGTCTTATGCTCCATTCGTATTACTTAAATTTATCTAATAAAATTATACACCTGCCGCACACCTGGGGGGAGTTAACGGGAATAAGATAAATGCAGAAAATAAACTAGACTCGTTCTTCATAATAGCCTAGGAAAAATTTAAACCAACGAGAAATTTAAATCAGTCACATCTATCCTATCGGTCGAGTTCATGATCAATCGGGGTCCGTATAATCATATTATATCTACAACATCTAATTCAAACAATAAAATCTTATGAAAAAGATAAAATCTAAAATTACAAATTTGCGTCTTATTTTATCAAACCAATTAACTAATCAACATTTAATCAATTAAATGATTTTAATCGAAATAAAATTAATCATTAATTTTAAAACGATTTCTATTTTAATTTTATTAATTAGAACTATTCTAAAATAAAATCCAAAATAAACTAGGTCTCTTTTGTTTCCTTTCATTTTGCTTCCCAACCAAAAGGGATGCCTTTGGTTTCCAAAACTCAAAGCCATCGACCTAGGCCATTACCAAATATTTGTAAAGACTTAACCTTAAAGGGATGTCTTTGGTTTCCTAAACCAATAGTCATCGACCCAGGCCATTACCAAATATTTGGTAAAGGCCTAGGTTAACCTTAGGTTCACAATAGTGGACCATAGGCCAAACCTTTTTACTCAACAAATTGAGTGGTGGTCCTTTTCATGCCATCTGGCATCCCAATGGTCCAAACTCATCAGTTGGTCACATTACATCAACTAAACAACAAGAGATTTTCTATGTACCATAAAGAATCACAAACACACAAAACAATAATTCGGAGTTCCACCAAAAAGAAGCACCAAGCGACGCCGGCCACCCGGCGGGAGCCGATGCCGCTGGCGCTATTTCCCGTGGGGGTGCCGCCGTCGATCGGCCGAGCACCCCAATAGCCGAATTGTTTTTTTGTTTTCGTTTTGCGAATCAAAATCATGCATCTATAAAAATTACTATGCAAATTAATGCTTATTGCTTAATATCGAAGACCGCTCTACTACCACTGTTAGGAAATCTACGTGGCAACGCAGTGAAATTTAAAGTTTAATTTCTTTTTTACCAAGATCGATTTCGTTTAAGCAACAAACATAAAACAAGTAAACGAGAAAGTTACCTTGGACGATCTAAAAGATCGATGCTTTATCGTCTACGAATGAGTACTGGTGCACGGAGCCGCTCAAGTGTTCGGCCTCTACCGCTAGTCCACATGAACAACCCGCGGAATTTTACGGTGGATTGCTACCAAAAAAACTCGTTTGCTAGACTGACATTTTCTCTCTCTCAAAACTCTCTCTAGGAAACTCTCAATTTTTCTAGTAAATTAGAACTCTTCTAATTGTGATGATACAAAAGAGTTTGGCACACACTACATATAAATATTAGTATATGTGCCCTATGTAGTCCAATTCCCAATGGGAAAAAGCTTCCTACGTGAACTGGGGAGAAACATTTACCTAATAAAATAAGGAAAATATATTTGATTGATTTATCTCATTTAATATTCAATATATTATATTAAATATTTCAAGATATATTTTGCCAATATTTAATGTTAAATATATGTTTAAAAACAGGGTTGTTTTTTCAGTTTCTTTGTAGGAGAGGTTATATTACCATAAATACATATATCAATTATAATGTGTATAGATCACATATATATACTACACATATATCTATATATATTAATATTCATTATTAATACATAATAATGATTTTTGCCAAGAATGACGCATTCACTAATAAATCATGCTAGAAGTATACAAATGATTAAAAAGGACAAAATTAATTTTGAGTTCCGATAATACCCCTATTTTATAATTATTGAAGGAGGAATAGTAAATCCTGGCTATTAAATGAGGAGTAATTATAGAAAATTGAATCTTACCAAATCTTTTATCCAATTTTCGAAAAAAAAAAACAAAATTTAAAAATAAAAAAACACAATCATGAGTACGCTTCGGTTACAACTATATGTGTGTGTGTGTATCTATACTCTATACTATATATATACTAGTAGGAAACTCGTTCGATGTACGGAGAACGTTATATTTAAAAAGTAAACATCGAAGGAAAATAATATGTTATGAAAAAATGTCGTGTATAAACAAACTAACATATAAAAAAATGATTTTATCCATAAAAATCATAGAATAAATTTAATTTGTGCAATAATGAAAAAAAAAGTCTAATCTATGTGGTGAGGGATATGGTTTAAGAAATTCGCATAAGTGAGGGATATATATGGTGCCTGTAGTGAAGAGGGAGAAGAAAAAAAACCTTAGCAAAAATTAGATCCTGCGTATTTTCTCCTTTGTTGACAAAATTTGAAGTCTAACCCTCCCCCCCCCCCCCCCTTCCCCGTCATAATTTCTACAACGCAATGTAAATAAATCCAGGAAACACCCCATCAATGTATTTGAATAACAAACAAAGATTATTATAAACAATTTATAATTCAGCTCAATTCCTTTCTTTTGACCAGCCCATTTTTTTTGAACTTTCGGCTTCTGTGTATTATAAAACAAATATATTCTTTACTAAAAAAAACTAATAACCTAATATCCGACCCCCGGTTTTGTGTCTGTTATTCTTTTCTGAGCTTATCGCCATTTCCATAGCCGTTTTTTCTAATCGTTTGAAGGTGTATAAAAATGGGATCATTCGTTTGAAAATGCCCTTTTATTTATTCAATTTTGCCAATTGTTCTTCATTGATTATTACATTTCAGTAGTCTAACCCGTACACCTTTGTCATTCCTCATTAAAAGCTATCCTTTTGAATTTACCTTAATACATAGGCCTGTAAAATTTACCTTGAATTTACCTTACTAAAAAAGTTAAATTAAAATAAATCATAAGTAGGTATTTTAATTAGTTAAGAAAAACAACATGATGTACCTACCTCTTCGTATCACTTCTCCCATATAAATTAGAACGGAATCTGCGAAATGTTAGCTGTGCAATGAGTAAGGGAGGAAAAAGATATCTCGAATAAAGTAATCTCGACTACCTGGGTGTGTGAGAATCTCACATTAGCAATCTCGATTAAGATGGAGGATACCGCCGAAAGAGCTAAATGAAAGACAGAAAATTGCAAATTTCGAAGATTCCCTGCAAAAAAAGAAAAAATCATATGTAATGAATCATGAAATGGAATTATGGAAACTCATATGTTTGATAATATGAGTTAAGAAAAAGAATTGACAGTAGTTAGATTGAATCAAACTCAAAAATGACTCAGACATTCCAACACTGAATTTCAACATCTACAGGGCCTAAAATTGTTGCACATAATGACATTTGATGACCCTAAAATTAACATCTTCGGGGAGATTTTGGGTCGTTGAAAACTTCTGAGAGCAGAAAAAACCTCCGATAACAGTATAGCACTGACATGCTGCCAAGTTCCAGCATGTTGCACCAAAAGATCAGTCAGCACTGCTGCAATTTTATACTTAGGTGAGTAGGGGCATGAAAAATGATAATCAGCTGCAAGCAAAATCATAAATCCATTACCCAAAAAATAAATAATAAAAAAAGTTCATGACTACACTAAAAAGGAACAAACAAACAACATTGGTTCACGTTTTACTAAATCTGAAATCTGAAGTCTGAAGTCTGAAATCTGAAATCTGAAGTCTTATTGCATTAAGTAACTGAAAAAATTAAGTACTGAAAATAATTAGATTGTTTGATAACCGTGTATATATGAAATATGAAAATGATTTATTTGACATAATTATCCTTAGATATATCAATAATCAATATAATTTAAAAAAAGACATATGCTTCATTATTATTATAATGGTAATTTTTGTCATATATAATTTGGGCAAAGTTTTTTATATTGTTACTTATAATATTATATTTCATAGTAGACCATACTATAAAATTTGGTAGATCTATTTCACACGTGTGTGTATATATATATATATATATATATATATATATATATATATATATATATATATATATATATCTAAACTTAGAGGTAACTAATATATTTAGATGTTGTACTACCATTTTTGTCTTATCTGTTTTTTTTCGCACTTCCAGGGCTAAAACAGCGTCGTTGCTTACTGATACAACCTTCCACTACCGCCTTCTTCGTCAAGAAAATCATGTTAAATGGCAACCGAGGTTTCTTCAAACGGTGGTCGGATATATACGCATTTTTGCATGCAGATGAAATGTTTCTGCATTTCATTATCATCCGAACTCGTTTGGTCGAGTTCTCATTATCTGGTGTTTCCGTTGTTGTAATCGGTCTTTGCATATTGTCGGAGAAGAAGGAGCTTTTGGTAAGGTAGCTAATCGCCGTTTCTTTCTTTTCTTCGTTTTTTTGGCATTTCAGTGTTAGCTTGGTCATTCTTTCTGGGATTTTTCTTGGGTTTTTGGGTTCGGTTTATTCTTTAGTTGATCGTTGATTGTTTCTCTTCAATTTTCCTTTCTGTTTTTTTTATGTCATTAGCTTTCTAGCTGAGTTTTTCTGGGAAATTTTTGGCATTTAGTCTTTTCGTTTTGTTCTTTCATCAGGTAGTTGTGTTATGTGTTACATTGCATGTGCTCTTGGGGTTGTTTTGCGATTTATTGTTGTGTTTTTATTTTTCCCTTCTCGGGTTATTGGGTTTTTTGGGTTGGTAAATAATTTTTGGGTTCATTGTTTGTTTTCATTGTTGTATAGTGTTTTCTGGTGTAAATTGTGATTCTCTTCTGCTTTGTTTTGCTCTGTTTGGTTGTGTATCGTGTTTTTTTTTAGCCTTTTTGGGTTGCACATGTTCTATTGTTGAGTTGCTTCGTTCCGGTTTTTTGTTTCACAGCGAAGACGATTACTTTTGCACTCTGTGTCATCGTTTTCTTAATAAGGTACTACTCCTTGCTGTACATTCTGTTTTCTTTTTTTTTTTTAAGCTGCCATTCATCTTTCTAGATACTTAACTATATATGGTTTGTTGATTTTGTTAGTGCATATTTATTGAATGATTTCTTAACCAAATACACAGTTTTTGCTTGAGGGTGTCTTTCATTATTTCGCGTTTCCTTTTGGATTTTTGTTGTTTGGTGGATGCATTGCCCTTGTTTGGTGTTATCTTTCAATGGTGATGGATTACTGAGTATGTATCGCTGTGGTTACACGTTGAATTAGTAGGTTTATTGATGTATATATTTTTCCCACTGCTTCTCTAGCTGTGCAGCTTTAGTTTTTAACTTCTCCTATGTTTTATGTGCTTAGATACTGCTGTATTTGCTTGTTGCATGAAAAATAAATCAAATTTAGATTCCCGCTTACCTGACTGACTTTTTGGGCAGTTTCGGAAGAAGGTATTGGTGTTACATTGCTTTGCTCAGAAGAAACTTGCTTAAGGTCAGTGTAGTTAGAGGTACTACTGCAAACCTCAATAGTTGGGGGATCTATTGCAAACCCCGTAGTTACGGGATCTACAGAAAATCCCAGTTTCCTGCTACATGTTAGGATTACTGTCTGCTTTGCACTTACAATATATTACATAGTTATTCCTATAATTGGTAGGTTGAAGGTTGTCATATTAATTATTTACTTGCCAATAGTTGCTTTTCCTTCCTCTTTGTGACTATAGGAAGTATACTAAATGCGTGAGACGTTGTTCGAGTCATCTGTTGTGCATGCATGTAACATACGTAAGAGGATGCATGCATTTGCTACATCTCGGTGCTATATGTCTTATGCATATATTACAATGAGCGTACTTCTTTATCTCACGTCGAGGAAGCGATAATTTCGTAGCATTATAGAATATGGATAATGAGAAGCGGATTTTGCGTAACTTAAAACGGCAGACAGGCTTATGCAAGTATGGGTGAAAGTGACAAACAATCTCTTCTCACCCGTCGGCGTGCACATTATGCTTCTCGAAAAGTAGACTCCAGTACTACTTGATTGCCCTTTTACGTTGAAGCTCTTACGGTGTGTCTAAATTCGAAATGCTTGTGCTCTCAATACTCGAATATTAACCAATGTAGATAGATTATGTTCTAGGGCATACATAA
Source organism: Gentiana macrophylla (assembly GCA_026214975.1). Classification (NCBI taxonomy): domain Eukaryota; kingdom Viridiplantae; phylum Streptophyta; class Magnoliopsida; order Gentianales; family Gentianaceae; genus Gentiana; species Gentiana macrophylla. The sequence continues at coordinate 64,056,239 of CM047811.1, forward strand.
ATCCTAACTTCTATCCTTCAAATGCATTAAGGATTCGATTACGTGTTGAGTATATAGCCAATCGTATTAGATTCTATCGGCGACGATCAAATACACTCACCTTACCAAGTGCACCCAAATGTCCTCACATTGCTCGCGTCCGTTTCTTCCATGAACCACCATGCCTAACGTTCGATGGTGAGTGAGTATTGTGATGCCAAGAATGCCAAGTACCTTACGTGATCTACATTTCTTGGGAGTGATGCAGAGGTGTTGCATTCCAAAAATACTCACGTACATACAATAACAACCTCGCATTTACTACCTTCTCTCGAGAAAGGACAAGGAACTACTTAAAAATACCTTTGGTGTGTACACTTTCAAAGTGCAAGGCAAGATACACCACTTCCTTAATCCATTAGAGTCTGGAGTTGACCAATCAACTGGAATTCAACTGTATTTCTATGATCCGAGTTAGAGGTTGAAGAGCGTTTAAAAAATTTCGAGAGGTTTTCACGTGATACTATGCTCAAGTTAAGCGAGGTCTTAGCTAGGAATCCAGTATCTTTGTTTTCTTTATGCATCTTAAAGACCTAGAGGTTCTTGATAGGTATAAGTTTTATATTATCAGTGATCCCAAGCTTGATCAAAGGTTATACAATGAACCAACTTGTAGTGACATTTCTGGAATAATATCCGTTGATGACGAAACTACTTTCAATCCAAAATGCCACATCCAAATATATTCCCACAACACTACACCATATAAAATTTGTCACAACTATGGATGCTATGATCCATTACAGTATCCATTGATATTCCCCGGAGGACAAATTGGGTGGCATTATGGAATTGAGAAGTTACCACCCAATTTGGCTAAGCAAAATTACCATTGCCACATGCCACTTCAGCTGTTAGATGCAAATATCGCATCTGCAGAACATCTCATCCACCAAGAAGAACAAGGCAAGATGTCTTTCTCTTCTTATTGTATTTAGTAAAAGATAGTTTCTTTACTTTAACGATGAATTCTACTCCTTTGTTTGCAATTGTTCAAAAGGCCACTCAGAAGCGTAATATTGTCTCTTGTAGACAATATTATCGCTACAAAATCTGAGATCCGCTGGATGACCAATCCATGCTCCTACATACGGGAGGTTATTTCAACAATATATTGTAGACATGTTTGTTAAGCTTGAGACCTCACGGTTGGAATATTTTTATAAACAACAAAAAAGAGTGCGGACGAGAATCCTTACAAGGATTAATTGTGAGATTGTGCGGTAACACAAACACTTCTAACGTAGGAAAAAAGCGATATTGCCGCCTTCATTTGTTGGTGGTCCTAGGGATATGAAAAAGATATATGGATGCAATGGCTTTAGTGCCTTGATTTGGAAAACCTGATTTCTTCCTAACCATGACATGTAATCCATCTTGGTCGAAATTTCGACCATTTACTTCAAACGAATTACCCTAAAACCCGTCCGATTTGCTTTCGAGTTTTCAAATCAAAACTCGAACTCTTAAAAAGGATCTCTTACAAGATAAAATTTTTGGAAAGCCAGCTGCATCAGTATATTCTATTGAGTTTCAGAAACGAGGTCTACCTCATACACATTTACTTCTTATTATGGCAAAGGATAGCAAACCTTTGAACTCTGAGGCATATGACCGCTTTATAAGTGCTGAATTACCAGACCCAGAAATAAATCCACACTTGCATAAACTCGTATTGAAGCACATGATACATGGTCCTTGCGGATCATCAAACCCTAAGAGCCCTTGCATGCAGAACAAAAAATGCAAAAATAGGTATCCAAGGCAGTATCAAGAGTGCACTATCCATGGTGCAGATAGTTACCCTCAATACAGACGTCGCAACAACGGATTATCTCATTGTAGTGCGACGTTGTGTGTGGTTGACAACCGATTTGTTGTTCCATATAATCCTTATTTATTGGAAAAATATGATTGCCATATCAATGTTGAAGTTTGTTCTACCATTAAATTAGTCAAATACATATACAAATATATCTACAAAGGACCAGACAAAATTGCTTTCCAAATGTCGCTTCTTGATTCTGATAATGAGATTGAAGAGTATCAACGTGGTCGATGGGTTGCACCCCCAGAGGCTGCTTGGCGTATATTTTCTTTCGACCTGTTTGAAATACATCCAGCTGTCATTGTGTTACAGTTACATTTACCAAATAACCATTATATATCTTTCCCAATTGAGAAGGATCTAAATAGTGTCGTATCAAATACCTTCCTATCACAAACAATGCTTACACAATTTTTCTACATGAACAAGACTAACCAAAGCGCAATGTCTTTACAACTTTTATATCGTCATTTTCGAAGTTTTTATTTGGGATTCGGAAAACGTCACGTGGGGTGAACGGAAAAAGGTAAGGTTGTTGGCGATTGTCTCTCTTTGGTCCAATGGAAGCGGCGATATTACCTTCGTTTATTGCTAAATCATGTAAAGGCACCTACATCATATGATGATTTATTAACCTTCAATAACTACCTTCATCCTACTTTTAGGGAATCGGCTCTAGCTCGAAATTTGCTATCAAGCGATTCCGACCTTGATAAGTGTTTAGAAGAGTTCGCATCCTTTACCAAATGCCAAGGCAACTCCGGTATCTTTTGCATCCATTCTTACTTTTTGCTCTCCTCAAACCCCTCGCCTTTTGTGGGACAAATATAAGCACGTGCTATCTCGAGGATTATAATAAAAACAATGGAAACAACGACGTGCTTCGTTAGAAGGAAGGAGAAAAGCTCTACAAGATATATCAATGTTCTAGATAACATGGGTGAAACTTGTTTGATTTCCAACTTGGTGTAGACGCAAATTTTTACATTGGGCGAAAAAAGGGCCGAAAAGAGGTATTATGCGAAAGGAATATAGAGATTTCTCCAAATGACATTTTAGGTATTAATCAGCTTAACAATGAACAACGCTATGCATATGAAACGATATTGACCAAGGTTTTAGCCGGAGAACCAACATCTTTTTTTATTGATGGCCCTGGTGGAACAGGGAAAACATACCTGTACAAAGCAATTATGGCTACACTTCGGGCACAAGGATATATTGTACTTGCCACAGCAACCTCCGGCGTTGCCGCATGTATGCTACCTGGAGGCAGAACTGCACATTCACGGTTCAATTTACCCTTACATAGTGATGAAGAAAAAGTTGCCAATGTAAGTAAACAATCAAACAATAAAGACAACTAATTAAGGAAGCAAAAGTCATAATCTGGGATGAGGCTCCCATGGCACATCGTCAGACAATTGAAGCATTTGCAACAATGCTTAGAGATATAACAGAGGTAGATTTGCCCTTCGGAAATAAAACCGTGATATTTGGTGGTGACTTCAGACAAGTGTTACCCGTAGTGACTAGGGGCACTAAAGAACAACAAATAGATGCTAGCATATTCCATTCACCTTTGTGGCCTTACCTTACAAAGATTCAATTAACACGAGAATATGAGATCCATTAATGATCCCACTTTCGCATCATACCTTCTACGTATCGGTAATGGTGCACAGAGCACGAGGATGACGATAGAAACATTGTTTTGCCTCATAGAATAACTATACCATTCATTGACGAAGACAAATCAACTGCAAGAGTTAATTGATTTTGTATATCCGGATATGAGAAATTTTCATGCAAATTATGACATTCTAATGAGCAGGTATTACTAGCCGCTACAAATACTTGTGTTAATGATATTAACCATGCAATTCTAAATAGAGTTGAAGGTCATATGAAAACATATACTGACTATCGATGCAACTCACAGACCTCTCGGCACCAAGGAGACTACGAAGATTTCTTACACTCATTAAATCCAAGTAGTTTGCCACCTTATGAACTGATGCTCAAAATCAACTCACCAGTAATCCTTCTAAGGAATCTAAGCCCTACTGAGGGATTATGCAATGGTACTCGAATGCTTTGTAAAGAACTTAATACACATACGATAGTGGCAGAGATAGGAACTGGACCTCACAAAGGTCATACTACTATATTACATAGAATTCCATTACAACCTACAAACAACGAAAAGTTTGGCATTGCCTTCAAACGATGCCAATTTCCAATAAGACTTTGCTACGCGATGACTATTAACAAAGCCCAGGGTCAAACATTAGACAGCGTTGGTATATACCTCCGCGAACACTGTCTTCTCCACGGTCAACTATATGTTGCTCTTTCAAGAGTTAGAACGTTCGACGCATTAAGAGTACTCATTGCGCCACCAACTTTAGCAGATGAAATACGACCAAATAAAACACAGAATATTGTGTTCCGTGAAATTATTCAGAGGGCACAAAATTACCTACAACCATAATTACTACCTAAGAATTAACGTACAAATTTCTAAACTATCTTGTATAAGTATTCAAAAATGTTAACTAAAATAAATGAATACTGTTACAAATCTAATTGTGATTCCATTTTACTTAAATAATATTTCAGTATGGCTAGAAAAGCACAAAACTTAACAATCGCTGAGGTTACACCAAACACAACTGAATGGAGGGTAAAGGTGGTCGTTCTAGATAAAACCAATATCTATACAGGAAAAGATGGCGTGATGTGAAAAATACTAATGGAAGACAGTCAGGTATGTTAAAAATAAAAATCTAATCTCATAAACAAGCAAAACATCATTAACTTGTGTAAGATTGTCACATATACTTATGTCAAACAGCGTAACCGCATTGAGGGCATTCTTTGGGACCAAACCATTAGCCTCCTACACAAAACTTTGTCTCCATTTTCAACCTACATTATTGGAGAGGCAAAGGTGCAACCAATAAAAGAACCGTGACGCCATTTGTCTCCTGGAATGACATTGGAATGGGTGTTCATGGCATCAACTTACATCGTCCAATAACAAACGCAGAAGAGTTGCTTGTCTATCCCGATATAGAAAACGACTTCTTTTGATGCCATTCCATCTCTCATTGGGACTAGGAATCCAATAGGTATGTGTGGCTTATGCAAAATATGCTTCCCATTTTCTCTGTTGAAGTTAGTAATCTATATAGATTTCTCTTTTGCTAAATCATTGTAAATTTGGAGTCCCGAGATATCATCATTGCGATCATAGACATCAAAACCCCTAGAGAATTGGTTGCACGAGGAAAGCTTACTCCGCTGCAAGAGTTTACCATTGTCAATGAAAGGTGAGTTCAATACTTACAAAAAATGTGCTTTGTATGTCTTACAGTGGTCCTACTTTAACAGTCCCTTGGTACACTTATCATACAACTTTTTCCCAGCAAAATTAGGTTGCTTTGACTACAAAGTATGTGTCTCATTGTGCTACATTCCCTGTACAGTTATGACATTCTTAAACAAATTTTTATCACTGTATTTTGGTAAGTTTTACTCGCACCTTTTCTGCTGTTCCATTGCTTCGTTCCGATTTCTCGTTTGGTAGCCAATATTATTTCTTCGCCACTGTGTTTTCACATTGATGTTCTCACTTACCTATTCAATTATTGGCTTCATCAATAATCGTTAATACTACAATGCGTATCTACTTTAGCATGGTCTCTACAAAGTGTATCTCGCTATTATTTGTTTTACGCCTTCTTCAATAAAGTGGAAACCTGGTCATACATAGATCTTCCTTTTGTTTACTGACTTTGCTTGGACAAATTTGACTTCCCTGCTTTTGTTCATCATTTTCTCCATAACCTATCATTGCTCTTTGCAATGTTGTTCACCTGTTAAAACATTTCTTTGCATTATTTATGTGCTTTTTCCGGTTTTCCTACTGTTCTACATATATTGTTCTCGCTTATGTTGTGGTAAATATATTTGGTTCTTGTATTGGAGTCATTGTTATGATTGTGTTACCATAAATTAGAAAAACGAAATAAGGCATATCCTTTTATTCACCACATTGATAGCATTCACCTCTGCGGTCATTAGATGCACTTTATTGCCCTCATTTTTTCGTCAAACCAAAACAAACTTAAACACTTACTCAAACATAAAAGTCGTGACACAACACTACACTTATTTCATGGATTCATACTGAACATAGAATTACCGCCATAGAAATGTTGTAAAAGCGGAATAAAATTCGAAGAAACATCGCCGTTTGGCAACTCAAAGATGATCTTCTTCTCCAACCTCTTCACCGCTATTGTTAGCATTACTTTACGCTTTCGTGCAACCTCCATCATAGCACACTTTCCTTTCCACAAATATTGCAGCCTCATCCGCTCCTTTGTGGTTACCTTTGTCGCTTCAATTCTTCCTCACCGTGGTACATCCTCTTCCACATAGTTTCTTCATTCGCTTTCTTTGTTGTATAGTTCTGTCCCCTTTCTATCACGTTCCACTACCAAGCTTTTCACAACCTTGTCGGGATAACTACCCACCTTCACTATGTGCGCTTCTGTGATTGGAACCCCATCTATTGTAGGTGGAATTGGTGGTGCATAAGCATCATACACCCCTTCTTCTGTCTCATAAATTATGACTGGGAAGTTGCTTTCAAAAGCCATACTTTGTGCTTTGGAAATCTGAGAAGGACTGAAATGTTTATAGGTACTAGAGAATGAACAGATGTAGTCTAAATAGAAATATTTATCAACCAACTTTAAATACCAAAAACTTTAGGCTTGCAATAAATTTCAGGGTGGCATTGTTTGTCATTTAGTAGGTGGTATAAGGACAAAATTTGTATTACCAAAGCATTGTTACAATGACATTAAATATAACAAATACCCAGGTCTGCAATATTTGACACAACAGACATAAAGACACTGAAACAAAGCTGTAAACATTGAAACAAAAAAATACAAATGTATTCAGCAACAAAATTAAATCGAAATTTACATATATTTACCACTTACAGTCAAAGGAATACCCTTATCTGCTGTTTTATTTACATTACTACATATTCTAATACTGATTTCTTTACAAATCTAACATTATCCTTGCTCCCAAAACAGCATGAAGCCCTATTCACTAACAATGTGGGCAGAATTTGTATCAAACCAGTGACCACCATATATCACAAGAGACAAACAATGCCTATAATTGTATGTAAAGGCGTCGATAGCTCTGAATACTCGGAGTAAACCAAGTACAAAATCATATGCATAACCAAAAAAAAAAATTGATTTAATAACATAACTTTTTTTACTCTCTCTTCATGCAGGTGGCTCACTTTCAACAAAGTACCATTTTCCTATGTGATGATAGAGAACACGATATGCCATAAGTCAAACATATGCAAAATGGTATAGATCAAAAACAAGCTTCTCTCTCTGTTCATATAACACATTTAACCAAACAGGTCTAACAAGCAATCATTTTGGCAACAGGGTGAAGGAGAACACAGCCACAATCAAAACCTTTGCAATAATGAAGGCACTAAAACAACACAAACTAACTCTCAGCCTCAGAAAGCAAGCAACACTCAACAAACACAGATCACTACAGATAACAGCCAGGTAATAAATATTTAAATACATAGGCAGTTGCTATATATATAATGTACCAAATAAAGGCAACAAATGGTAATCCACTCTCCAATAATGACACATAGTATATCAATGAACAAATTGTCAACTATATTATATCACAAATAATGCAATTGCAGGACATCCATATCATAGGCAACATGTCAATCCAAGACACCTCACAGCTAATTTACTACTCTACGTGTCCAAAATGCTATCAACCAACCAAAGCCCAAGGAAATGAAGAATTCCATTGCAACACATGCAATGAAGATGAAATTGCAATGCCTAGGTAAGCCTTACCAGTTGTAAATGTTACACCTACAGCTAATACAGCACAAAAGAAACAAAAATTAATCAGTTCAATCAAAACAGATGCAAAATAATTGTGGAGTTGAAGGATGATACAAGAACCATTACAGCCACAATGTTCGATAAAAGCACTGAGAAACTACTAGAACATACTGCAACACAACTGCATCGCATGGGACCTAAGGTACACATAGATTAACAATACACTATACCATGTAGCAGTATAACCTAAGACACCAAACATATTAAAACAACTATCAACGATAAAGGTAACATAGACAGTAAATTTTGACGCACCCTTCCACAGGAAATCGAAGAGTTGATACATATGGCAAATCAGAAACTGCTTGGACAAGAAATAAGGGCTCAGATTAGAATCTCAGGCAAGAAATATGCTGACCAAAGACCGAGATACAATGTTCAGAATTGGACTGCATCTAACACCACTGGTGACCTAAGATCAACTGAAAAACAGAGCACCAAAAACATGGAAGATACACCAGGTAACAATAAATCTTCAAAATGTAAACCATTACTCAGTAACAACAATCACTACGTAATCTTTTTAATACCACAGAGTAACACATTACATTAGAAAAAAACTGATGGTGATGTACTAAATTACATGTACTGATTGAACACTCCCACAACAATACACTAACTTCTGATACTTATGAAATAATTGCAGAAAAGCAAGAGGTGAAAAGGACAAGGGAAACAAATGCTGAAACAAGCCAAGAAGCAACTGCAAAATTAGACAAGGAAGAACCCAAAGAAACTAACAGTCCAAGCCTGAAAAAAATCAAGCTTGAATACCCCACTGAACTGTAGAAGCAACAAGTACAGGCAAAAGAGTACATCAAAACCATATTTTGCAAAACCTATGTGTATCCCCCCAAAAAGTTACATATAAGAACATCCTAGCTATTTTGTTTACACATGGGGTAACTTGGCAGCTACCTAAAAAAACAGTAACCATTTTGCACATCAGTCCAGAAATATATGGCAGGTTTCAAAATGTAATATGCACCACAAACATGAACAGTAGGAACACCTAAAATATGTATGCTTCAATGCACTATATAGTACTCTATGAATATTATTATCATCAGTTCTCGTACAAATATATATATATGCCACAATAAATATATACTCCAGGGCAACAACCGTGCAACGCACGGTGTCGCACCACTAGTATATATATATATATATATATATCGTCCTCTCATTATTTTGTAATCTTAGACAGCATCATTCTTTAAATAAAAAAGTGCTTTCTCAAAAACTTCTCAAAAAAAATAAATTCAATCTAAAACAAACAATCATGGCTTTATATCCTCTGTTAAAAAAAAAATCTGTATAACCCCCTCACAAAGATCCTCTAGGGTTATTGATGTACCACCACCGTCTTCTCCAAAATGTGCCGCCATCATCCATTCTCCACTTCTTTCCTTAGGTATCGGTACCCGTTCTCTAATTTTTCAATTCACTTTCTCTTCTGTAAACTCTATTAAGAGCCTGAATACTGTATTTAGCAAAAGAGATTTTCGTTTCTGAAAATGGGTATGTGCTGGAGTTCTTCTTCCCAAATCAGTAATGTCAAGACCCAATCTGCTCCTGTTAGTTCCGGTATGTCAATTTTCGGTCTTCATCAAAAAAATTTCCCTCTTTTCCGTTTTTGTACGAAGCCGTTGAATCGCCATCGTCTCCAATACATCTTATTTCTGATAAAGTTCAGCCAAAATTGATGGTTTGAAGTTTCAACCTGCAGTTTTTGGACTCGATTGTCAATATTCAATGCGTATTTCTGACCCACTAGGTTCGTAGTCTAAACAAAACTGTTAATTTTCGCTGATTTTTTAATTGGCGAGATTTATGATATTCTTTTTAGGTGTTTTTTGTGGTGATTAATGTTTTGATTCATGGAAGAGCCTTGATAGAGTTCTCTTTTTACTCTCTGACTAGATTAATTTTGAAGGCAATAGGGATTTTGAGTTTGGATGTTCTTCTTTATTGGGTATGACTTCGGATATGTTATTAATTCATTGCATATTCTTAATCTATTGGGTCTCCTCTTTGTCTACATACAGTTTCGTTTCTTTGGCATTTTCATTGAAGGGTCTTGTGGAATGTTTAGTGGGTTACCCACTGCCTTTTATATATTGTCATCTTAATATTCAGATTTCGATAGTTCCGTGTTCACGACGTTGTTGATTGTTCTTGTTTATTACATTGTAAAAGTAATACTCACAATCTTCATTCTCCTACTTATGTTTTTCTATGTGTTCATATGAGCTCATCCTTAGCATATTCATTTTTTAATTGTATATGTTTGATCCCACCAACATTGAAAATGCAGATGTTTTAAACATATCTGCCAAACCTACCCATTGAGGAAAAAACATTGAGTTATCTCGGTTCTTAATTTAAGCTTGGGGTTCATTTCTTTGGTTACTTTTCTTTCATAAGCTCCTACTTGAATATGTAAGGTAGTTGTTTAGATTAATTTTCAGATTCAAGCACAATAGGATGAAATCCATGAAAAGATTTGGAAGTTACTTTTGTGAATGCTGAGAAGGTGAAGTACTTACATTGGGTGACCTTCGAGTCAAAAGAGATAAGCTATCTATGGAAGCATGTCATGCACCATGCACTATATTACCGATGGTTCTATTGTGGAACATTTAGTTATTACTTCTTAATTTTAGTTTGTGGTTTATTTATTTGATTTCTATTTATGAGTTTAGGCATTGTTGTTCATCCAAACTTTGCTTTTGATTGCTTGGGACATGAATCAAATATCATCTGACGATAATCGGGGTTGTATCATTTCTCTACAATGGATTTGATTTCGTTGCCTTGCTTTTGCATGACTTTGCTGTCCGGAGGTCAGAATTTTTATGGCTCTCCGCATGGCTGACTTTGTCGTAGCTATTTTGAATCTTGTCTTTATTCACGGTGCACTAGCTCTATTTGTAGCATCTATTTTGTGGACAAACTAAAATGGTGGTACAATAAATGTTATCTTGTTTCATGGCTATATCTTTCCCAAAACTTCAACACCTGATGGATTACATTGTCACTCTGTCCCTGCCATTTTGTATTTTATTGCTTTAATTCTTCCTACTTGATTAGTCGTAATATTGTAATTAGTCATTTTTTTTTCTCTTTTTCTATACACTATATCAGCATATGTAATCTTTCTAGATGTCTTTTTGCAGTGTTTGCCTATAAATATTGATGTGGGCACAAACAATGAAGAATTACTGATGGATGAATTTTACATTGGGCTCAGGCAAATGAGAGCAACCAGGCAGGTTCATATCATGACTAACTTAAGTTCATGGGGACCAATCATTTGTGTGCTATTTGTGAAACGATGACTGACAATGGCTTTGCCTTTCTATTTCAGGAATACACTGGACTTCTTGAGGAATTCATGTCTATTGTAAAGCTAATGTATGGAGAGAAAGTTCTCATTCAGGTCAGTTAATTGATAGCTATTCTGGAATTTTAGTTGTAATGCAGCAGCAGCAGCATTGTGTTATCAGTCATTTTGCCTTCTATAATATATGTTTTATCTGACGTTTTCAGTTAGAAGACTTTGAAAATCACAATGCGTTCGAACTCCTAGGAAAATATGGACCCACTCACCTTGTTTTTAATGATGATATACAAGTTATTCTGGATTCTTGCAATACTTTTTTTCTGGATGTTCTAGTATATATATATATATATAACTGTGCTTAAATAAATAGAGTTCTATAAAGTATAAAGATCACTTTGAAAACTAACACATTTGCTTAGTAAATAAATATAAAAAAAATTAGACGTATAAATAAAATGGGAAATATGGCACAGGTGGGAGTGGGAACGTGGAATTTGCGATACTGCAAGCAAGTGGACTTCCTTTTCAGCGTTAAGTAGTGGGGAGACCACTGAAAACTTACATGGTAAAATGGAGAAGAATTCAGATGTACGGAACAATTTAAAAGATGTGAAAAAACATTAACAAACGCCTCTTAATTAATTATTTCCTAATTTTTTTAGAATAAATACTTAATGGGTTTAACAAACAGCCCCTAACACTTTCAATCTATCAAGTCATTTTAACATCGATTTGAAAAGAAATGAAAATTCAAATTACAAAACTATTTAAATCAACCTAAATAATTTGACAGCATTAAAACTCAATAAATGGACCCTTCAAGCACAAAAGTAGACGGTAATTTATCACGCTTAATTCTTTGATCTAAGCTGAAGAGCGCACTAATTAAATAAGCCCACAATTTAGTGGTCAAAAGTAAAACTTACAAGGGACATTTTGAAGCTTTGTCAATCCAGACGGCTGAAAGTCTAAAATTTACAACAATAAAAAGGAGACATAACAAAAGAAAAGTCCTCATGCGCAATCATCTATCAATGATAACAAAAAACCTTTACAACTACTATAAATATAGAACAATCATAGAAAGACTCAATAGTAGTCATATAACATAGGACCTTAACTAGGCCTGTAAACGAGCCGAAACCTACCGAACTCTGGTAGGGTTCGGCTCGGCTCGGTGTGTTCGAACCTTAGGCTCGGCTCACTTTGGACATTTACAATTTGATGAAAAAGAGAACAAAGTTTTGTTATTTTCTGCTTACGTGAGCCTTCAACTGTCTCTCCCGGCCATCCTAGCAGCCTGATAAGAAACATGGTACAACCGATATCAGCGAGATTAAAGATCATGATTCGCATTTTTTACAATGATTTTACCAATCCATTCCTACTTAAGCTATGTAATGAGTATTTGGATGAAAAGTGACTTATTCAACACCTTAAAATCTCTGAAAAACTACACACACAAAAAAACAAATGGTTCATTCAGCCCTTCCCTGCAAAGAAAATATGTACGAATAAGTAACGAATGTATGCATCACCATAAACACATACCAAGAATTTGGCCCCGGTAAAAGATTAAATTTAAAATAAATATCGGTGCATTGCAGTAAGAATAAGAAGTACGTACTTTCAAAAGATCCCTTGATTCAAAAATAAGAAAAAGACAAACAATTCTCCATGAAGATGTAGAAGAGCTAAAACATGCTAAATTAATGTAGACCAAAATTTGAATAAATGCTAGAAGAATAGTTGCCACTTTGAGCAACTGAAGTTCTTTTTGTCCAAGCACATTGATATGTCCAAGCTCCTCAAGAACATATGCGATATTGATTGAACTCCTTATGCTACAACCACTTTCTGCATTTGTCATCCAAACAAAGATTTGCATCCAAACAAAGATTTGCATCCTAAAAATCCATCTCAACAGGCATTTTAAGCTTGTTAAGCATATGATAACAATGTAAAATACAGCTTGGCTAGCACGATAAAATAGTAATTAAATTATCAATAACTAATAAAGAAATAACTGATGACAAAGTACATGTGAGTGAACAATCTCAATGAACATGTGTAATTCATCCATGGCCTCAAGAAGTATGAAACACAATGTTAAGTCCATGAGTATTTTGGATGTACTGCCCCCATAATGGTTGACTCGCAAAATAATCGTAAAATGAGTTAAACAGCTGCTGGTTGCAAACTTTCAACGGCTTCAATCAACAACCTGAAATTAAAGGGAATAAAACAAAAAAAAAATAAATTAGCATAACCTAAGAACCATCTTCAAGATTAATCAACTTCCCAATATCATCGATATATGCATCTGCGCCGTGCGGAAACATCATCCCGCCGCCGGGAAATCTGAACCGTTCACCTTCGAATCGGATCCAATTCTGCACCGCCTTCTCAACTGTCAATTCCTTGTGTGGAACATTTGCATACCAAGCCCAATCTCTGTTGGAGAAAATGAGAAATTGAATTAAAATGTGAATTAAAAATGATTTTATAATCATTTTATTCAATGACTTTGTAAGCGTAATTCGGATATATTCTTGTATAGAATATATATAATGTTTAATTCTGAAAACTACGTGAGTCGTAGATGAATTCAGGATTTGGAATCATTCAATTCGGATAACGAGTGAATGAGAAATTAACGCTTAAAGTCGGGTGGTTGAAAGAGCTAATGTTGGAAGTGGAAGCTGAAAAGTTTCAACTTGTAAACCACATTGGGAGTTGAGAGAAACAGTTCCTAGTATTTATGTGGGAAGAATGTTGTGTGTATTATAAGCTCCTAGAAGAAGGAGAGATATCGGGTTGGTTTTAGCGGTCAGACGTTCTGCTAAAATGGCCACACGCGCGCGCGCGCGCCGCCGCCGCCCGCCCGTGTCCGTTGACCTTTGGCTTTGGCTTTGGCTTTGGCTTTGGCTTTGGGGAAATGGGGAATGGGCCTTCTTGGGCCTGGGAGCCTTAGGCCCAGGACAATATTAAATTTTTATACAAAGTTTAATTGGCTTTTCTATTCTTGCATCAAGTGAAGAGAAAGCTGAAGCACTGTTAGAGTTCGCCGGAGTTCAGAATTTGTAGTACCACTATTCTGAAGGTAATCTGAGAATTCCTGGGAGACAATTACTGCAAACCGGGGTACATACCGGGGCAAATTTGTCTTAAGGAAAGAGTTCGTCTCGGCTCAGATCGTAGCATATCCTTTTATCTATTTCTTTCTCTGTTTCTTGTTGTATCTGTTTCTTCCAAATCAATAAAATTGTTGGTTTAATTCGGTTGATACTTTTAATTATACACGGGTGATAACAGCTTAAGACAAATTTTTAGAACCATAGTTCTAAATCAAACCTGTGTGTAATCGAAATATCTTGACGAATTTTTCATCTTTTTTATTGATTGTTTAGTCTGTTGCAGTCTGTAAACAACCTGTTCTTCTTCTTGCTTTCGTTTAAAGGAAACCGAGAGAGAAAAAAAACGATCTGATTTTTTTTATTTTTCAACGAGTTCAGCTCGTTTTATTTGAAGGAAAAAAAACGAAATTATTTGGATTCGTGGCTGTTTTGGATAAACGAGTTGAATTTTTTTCTGATTAAAGTTTATCTTCTGTTTCGAACAGAAATGGCATCTGACGGTCAAGTGACTCCTACTCCGGATGGTGCGCCAAACGGAGGACAGACTTCCCAGACTACGGGAATTGTGACACAGACGACCACGGTTACTGGTGCAAACCATGAGAGACCGGAGAAGTTCAACGGTTCCAACTTTAAACGTTGGCAACAGAAGATGTTGTTTTACATCACAACACTTGGGCTAGCAAGAATGCTAATCGATGACCCACCGGTGGCGCCACCTGAAACTCCTGAAAAAGACGGCTTTTCTTGTCAAAAAGTGGAAGCACAAGTGATTTTACGTGCAAGAATTATATTCTTAATGGTTTAGATAACATGTTGTATGGTGTGTCTCTGTACTTACGAATCTTGCTAAATCATTGTGGCAAGCATTGAGAAGAATTATACAACCGAAGATCTTTGGTGCCAAGAAGTTTCTTGTCGTAGGTTTTGAAGTATGAAATGAATGATACTAAATCTATTGTGAAACAGTGGAGGAGTTGCAAATTCGATATCTCGAGATGATAGCGAGAAAATCGAAAATCAATGAGAATTTTCAAGTGGCATGTGTCATTGAGAAGCTTCCCGACTCGTGGAATGAATACAAGAGCTATCTCATGCACAAGAGAAAGCGGTGGACGATGGATGATTTGATTGTCCGACTCCGTATTGAGGAGGACAATAGAGCATCCAAAGAAAACGTTCGTGTGCGGTTGGACAAGCAAAGCTAATGTCGCCGAGGTTCACAATCGAAGAGAAAGAAGACAGAGAAATCGGTTAAGAAGGCGGGAATCTTCAAAGAAACCGACGTCATTCAAGTTTAACGGTAATTGTAACAACCGTGGGCAAGCATGGGCACCGTCTTCGCTGAATGCCGCTCAAAGAAGCCTTACAAACCTAAGGTTCATATGGTCAAATCGATGGTGATTATGACAATCTACGTGCCATGGTGATCGAGTGCAACACCGTGGGGAATCCAAGGCGTTGGTTTGTGGACACAGTGCCACTAAACATGTATGTCTTGACCGTGAGATCTTCTCAACCTACAAGGCCGGGCAATGGTGAGAAGTCGTGGATGGGAAACTCTTCCCAATCAACTATTCGAGGAACCGGAAACATGATTTCGAAGATGACTTCAGGAGAGAAGTCGACACTCACGAATGTTCTCCATGTTCCTTATATACGTAGTAAACTTGATTTACGGTGGTATCTTTGAATAAGAATGGTTTTAAACTTTCTTTTGGTAATGACAAGGTCATTTTGACCAAAAATGAGATGTATGTTGGTAGAGGTTATTTTACCGAAGGTTTATTTAAGCCCGAATGTCATTGGCTATAATGCCTAAGACTATCGTGCCCACCGAGGCTAATAAAAATGCTTCTATACGCTTACTTGATTGAGTCTTGCACTTTATGGCATAATCGTTTAGGACACGTTAATAATAAATCAATTCAAAGAATGATGAATTTGGATTTGTTACCTAAACTAAAATTTAACCAAACCGTAAATGCCAAGTATGTGTTGAAGCAAAAATGACTAAAGCGCCATTTCCATCCGTGGAAAGAAATCTGTAACCTTTAGAATTAATTCACACTGATTTGGTGATTTAAAGTTTGTGCAATCGAGAGGCGGTAAAAAGTATTTTGTAACTTTTATCGATGATTGTACAAGATATTATTATGTTTATTTGCTAAGTAGCAAAGATGAGGCTATCGAGGCATTCAAAATTATAAAAATGAAGTTGAGAATCAACTTAGCGAGACGAATCAAGAAGGTTCAGTAGTGATAGAGGTGGAAGTATGAATCGCCATTTGAAGGATTATGCACAGATTCAGGCATCATTCATCAAACTCTCGCTCCATATGCTCTCAATCTAACGGAATTCTTGAACTTAAAAACCGTACTCTGAAAGAGATGATGAATGCTATGTTGATCGATTCTGGTTTACCTCGAGAACTTGTGAGGAGGCTCTTCTCTCCGCCAATGTAATTCTCAACAGAATTCCATCTAAAAAGATGGATAAGACCACATATGAGTTGTGGAAAGGCCACAAACCAAGTTATAAATACTTGAAAGTGTGGGGGTGTTTAGCAAAGGTGGAAGTGCCTAAACCTAAACAAATCAAGATTGGGTCTAAAACGATTGATTGCATATTCACTGGGTATGCACATAACCGTAGTGCATATAGATTTCTTGTGCACAAATCGACAACCCGGATGTGCATGTAAACACAATCATGGAGTCAAGAAATGCGGTGTTTTTGAGGATGTCTTTCCAAACAAAGAAAGACATAATGAAGACTCAAATTCGACTAAGAGGCACACGAAAGTGTGGAGGATGATGCTTGTAACACGAGGAAGTGGAACCTCGAAGGAGTAAGCGGGCTAGGACTTCAACGTCTTTTGGGCGGATTTTCTCACCTACATGGTAGAAAATACTCCAAGGACATATGCCGAGGCTATATCTAATCCGAAGCACCTTTTACGGAAAGAGGCAATTAATAGTGAGATAGATTCCATTATGCAAAACCACACTGGGAATTGGTTGATATTCCACGGGACATAAAGCTCTCGGGTGTAAGTGGATTTTCAAGAAGAAGGTTGAAAGGCGATGGATCTATTGATAAGTATAAGACCAGGTTGGTAGCTAAGGGCTATCGACAAAAAGAGGTCTTGATTACTTTGATACTTACTCACCGGTAACTAGAATCACTTATATAGGGTTCTAATTTCTCTTCTTTGCGCAGTGTATAACTTGGAAATCCATCAGATGGATGTTAAAACTGCATTTTTCGAATGGTGAATTAGACGAAGAAATTTATATGGAACAACCCGAGGGGTTTGTGGTTCCAGTCAGGAAAACAAAGTGTGTCGACTCGTTAAGTCGCTGTATGGACTGAAACAAGCACCCAAGCAATGGCATCAAAAGTTTGATCAAACTATGCTATCTAATGGGTTTAAGATCAATGAGTGCGACAAATGTGTCTACATCAAACATACGCCTAATGCTTATGTGTTAGTGTGTTTATATGTTGATGATATGTCGATTATGGGAGTACTCATGATATTATCATGAATACCAAAAGATGTTGACACGTAACTTTGATATGAAAGATATGGGGTCGGGCAGATGTAATTTTGGGATTAAAATCTCCGAGAATATCGAGGACTAGTGTTATCACAGTCTCACTACATTGAGTCCGTCTGAGGAGATTCGGTGTTTATGATGAAAGTCCCTGTGAAAACATCTATTGACTTAAGTCTTCACTTAGTCAAAAATAAAGGTGACCCCTGTGCCTCGGTTAAAATATTCTCAGATTATCGGTTGTTTAATGTACATAACGAATTGTACTAGACCGGATATTGCATGTCTTTGTGAATAAAGCGAGCGGAGTTTACAAGTAATCTAGTGAGGATCATTGAAAGCTCTTATGAGAGTACTAAAGTACTTGAGATATACAACGAACCTAGGATTGTGCTACACAAGATATCCAGCGGTATTAGAAGAATCTTGTGATGCAAATTAGATTTTCGATACAAAAGAATCAAAATCCACAGCTGGATATATTTTCATGATTGGTGGTCTGCGTGTGTCTGGAAGTCCACTAAGCAGGCGTGCATATCTCGTTCCACAATGGAAGCCGAGTTTATTGCATTAGACAAAGTGGTGAAGAAAGTTTGAGTGGCCGAAATTTCTGAAGGACATTCCATGTTGGACAAAACCGATTGCTCTATTAGCATACGGTGATAGTCGATCGGCTATACACCGAGCACGAAATAGTATGTATAATGGTAAGTCAGACATATCGTCGGCGACACAATACCATTAAACAAGCGATCTCTAGTGGTGTGATTTCTATCGATTATGTAAAATCGAAGGAGAATCTCATGCGGATCCGCTTACAAAGGTTTACTCAGAGATCAAATGTCGGTTTGACACTCGGAATGGGGTGAAGCCTATTGAAAGATAAGCTTTGTAATGGTAACCTACCATGTTGACTTGGAGATCCTAAGATCTTGGTTCAAAGGGACAACTAAGTTATGAAATTTGTTGATGAACACTTACCCATTCTCGTGTATAAAAGTGTTGTCTCCGCGAAGTGAAGGTTAAGTGAAAACTTTTAATGATTCCTATACCTTGATTAAATTCAAGTGGAGTATGGCAAAGATACTCTTGATAGGAGGTCACCTATGTAAGTGCGAAGTGGGGCCGCTTCAAAATGAGGATTCATAGGCTAGAATTCTCTAACGCACTTTACGAAACCAGGTGTGATTCAGGCCAAAATGAATCCGATCATGAGAACCAAGTACGATCTTAAAGGAAATATTGTGTGAGTACTATTGTTATGCGGTTTTACACTAAAAAGGTGAACAGATTCAAGACTTAAGTTCACCGATTAGCGAGTAGATCCGATAGTATTTCACTAAGGCAGGTTCAAAGCTAGAAGCTACCTCTCCTGATGCAATATTTTTCTGTCAGAATCTCTTCAGAGTCTGCATTTGCATTAATTTCCATTCATGTGGGGGATTGTTGGAGAAAATGAGGAATTGAATTAAAATGTGAATTAAAAATGATTTTATAATCATTTTATTCAGTGACTTTGTAAGCGTAATTCGGATATATTCTTGTATAGAATATATATAATGTTTTGTTAATTCTGAAGACTACGTGAGTCGTAGATGAATTCAGGATTTGGAATCATTCAATTCGGATAACGAGTGAATGAGAAATTAACGCTTAAAGTCGGGTGGTTGAAAGAGCTAATGTTGGAAGTGGAAGTTGAAAAGTTTCAACTTGTAAACCACATTGGGAGTTGAGAGAAACAGTTCCTAGTATTTATGTGGGAAGAATGTTGTGTGTAGTATAAGCTCCTAGAAGAAGGAGAGATATCGGGTTGGTTTTAGCGGTCAGACGTTCTGCTAAAATGGCCACACGCGCGCGCGCGCCTCCGCCGCCGCCCGCCCGTGCCCGTGCCCGTTGACCATTGACCATTGACCTTGGCCTTGGGCTTTGGCTTTGGCTTTGGCTTTGGCTTTTGGGAATGGGCCTTCTTGGGCCTTAGGCCCAGGACAATATTAAATTTTTATACAAAGTTTAATTGGCTCAATACACATTCTGATGAGCCAATTAAAGGTTGGCTCTCCAACTGATGAAGATGAAGGAACTCATCTTCAATTAATCTCATTAATCAGCCATCAACAGCCTATATAAACGTTCCTTTGCAAGAGTGGAAGTTACACTGAATCACAACACCAGCATACATATCATTCCTTCTGCATTTTTCTGTTCTTGCATCAAGTGAAGAGAAAGTGAAGCAATCGTTAGAGTTCGCGGAGTTCGAGAATTTGTAGTACCACTATTCGAAGGTAATCTGAAATTTACGGGAGACAATTCTTTGCAAACACTGGTACATACTGGGCAAATTTGTCTTAAGGAAAGAGTTCGTCTCGGCTCGAGATCGTAGCATATCCTTTTATCTATTTCTTTCTCTGTTTCTTGTTGTATATGTTTCTTCAAAATCAATAAAATTGTTGGTTTAATTCGGTTGATACTTTTAATTATACACGGGTGATAACAATCTCGACTCACCGGCCACTTAAACGGGTTCTTGTACCCGAACGGAGCGGGTATCCGGCATTTCAATAACTTGTTCTTCTCCGGGCAGTAACGTTCCCGGTAAATCAACCGGTCTCTCGGGAATTTTAAGGATCTTTCTGGGTCCTCACATGGTGTGTATTCACTATATTTTTCACTCAACTCCAAAGTTTTTTCTACAAATTTGTTCCCAAATTGTGAATGGAACTTAACGGGAAAAAGGCTAATCATACGATATTCTGAAAATTAAAAGTGGAACGAAAATGAAAAGACTATGGAAAAGAGAGTGGTCAGTTGAAAAAGGATGGGAGCGGGAGTTAGGCGGTTGTTGGAAGAGTGGGGAGCGGATGTGAGGTAGAACTGCCGAGTTGTGGTGAGCGTGGGAAGTTGGTGATTGCGCAGAGGCTATGAGGTCGTTTTTTTTGTTTAAAGAGATTGTGGGTTTTGAAGAGGGTGAAAACCGGGTATGGGGCACGCCAAGTTGGAACAGAGACCTTTCAGAGTCACAGAACAAGTTTGGGGCGCGCCAAGTTGGAACAGAGACCTACCAGAATCACAGAAGCAGTTTTGAGGCGCCAAAGTCACTTTTCCTACACATTTTTTGAGCATATAAATACCACTTGCACAGATTTTTAAGGAACTTCAACACAAATTTACAATTTCATACTTACACCTTTTCCTCTCTAGGTCGGATTCTCCCACTCTTCTTCCCTAAATTCACTCTTACACCATATTTTACTTAAATTAAGCACAATCTAGCTTAGATACTAGCTCAACTATCTTTAATTTTGCATTTGGACCTTCTTCCTCACCAATTGACAATGGGTGTTGATGAAGCTTGATGTAAAGCCAACATTTTGCGATTTTGGTAATTGATAGCATTTCCTTTCTTGTTTTATGGCTTTAATTCTTGTTTTGATTGTTATTTCTTGTTTTACTATGAGTAGCTAAACATTCCATAGTCAAATCATGTGAAGATTGAAGAAATCCCCCTCTAATTGATGAAATTGGGAATGGGTAGTGCTTAATTGATGTTGTATCGATGAATTCTTGTCTTAAAACTTGTTCTTAATGCTTGAATTAGGATTGTACACCTAGTTCATGAACTCACACACCACTTTTATAAATGTATGTTGCGAAGGGTGTGGGAAAAAGGTTTTAAGATAATTCCTTATAATCAATCGAGTTGTTTAGATTGATTAGGAATGAGGTTCAATCGGTTGTGAAATCGAGCAACTCTAGCGCGTTAATCTTGTTTCAGTCAGTTAAATCCTTAAAGGCAGACTGTTGAACCGGGCAAATGGTGATTGATTGTTGCATGGCGTCTTACACTAGCTTAGGAGTTTGCACCTGTGATATCCCACATCGGTAAATTAAGTGAATGCTCAAGGAGAATGTGATATCCCACATCGGTAAATTAAGTGAATGCTCACCCCATATAAGTGTGAGACATAAAGGTCTTCATCAACTCGGGTTAGCCCTTTTAGACCAAGCGAGGACGGAGGTCTAAGCGATTGACCGAACCATTTATGACTCATTTAAGCGCCACTGAGCCCGGGTGCGGGGCGTTCTGAGAATGGTATTCAGAGCCGACTATCGACGGAACTATGCGCTGCACCGTACAAGAATACGGTGTAAGGATGGCCTCTAGTTACCTCTGGTAGGGACGATCCGGGACAAGTCTTGGCGAGGACGCCAGTCCCTTATAAGGGGGGAGAATGTGATATCCCACATCGGTAAATTAAGTGAATGCTCAAGGAGAATGTGATATCCCACATCGGTAAATTAAGTGAATGCTCACCCCCATATAAGTGTGAGACATAAAGGTCTTGTCAACTCGGGTTAGCCCTTTTAGACCAAGCGAGGATGGAGGTCTAAGCAGTTGACCGAACCATTTATGACTCATTTAGCGCTACAGGCCCGGGGTCTGGGGGCGTTACAGCACCCATGAATGAGTCGATATAAGTGTAGGTTGGTAGGTTAGTTAATCCCATTCCTGAGTTAATTGATTAGAGGGGCGATAGTAATCAATTGGATCATGGTTTGGCTATGTCTCTCCTTATATTTCTTATTATCGTTAATCTACTTACCGTTTTAGCATAATTGAATGCTTGAAACAATTTGGTTGACCTAAACTAAATCCGAAGACGACTTTGGTAATCGATAAATTCCTCGTGGGATCGACCTTGCTTGCTACTATAGTGCATCCGACTCGGTACTCTGTCGATTAAAATTGGACCATCACTATTTTGGCCATCAATGGGCACTTTTGGAAATTGATGAAAACAACGATGATGGCGTTAAGGACCGCGGCTGTGGAAGGGCGGAGAAGATATGGGGCGCAGAAGATATGGAAAGGGCGAAACGCTTTTGAAAAGAACCACACTTTCGAATCAAAAGAAGCCCACCGGCACCGCCCATTTTCTATTTGGAGTTGAATTGACCAGAAGACAGTAGAAAGAAGTAAATTGAAAGGGTTTTGTGAAGCTTTAGGGTTTATACAGACCTTAATAGTGAAACTTTACAGAGTTTCAATGACAACCGATAGGCCACGATACTAGCTGCAAATTGGTGCGGAATCGGGTCGGGTATGGTATAGATTTTTTTTCCTTTCTAAAATTTTTTAGGGAAATTTGTGAAGGCAATTGCAATCATTATATCTATAACTTTGGGAGGTTGGATTCTAAATGCACCCGATTCTCCGGGGGTATGTGCTTCAGTTTGGATTATATGTAACTTGAAATTTTATCAATAGAAAAGTCTGCATTGAAACAATAAATGCACCATGGCGAAAGAAGAGAAATTGACGAGGGAAAATGTACTCGACCACAGTGAATTGCTGCGAAATTATACTTTTATTGGTACGTTGTTCTATTTGTTTATTTACGGATTATTTGTTGTTATCAATGGTCAATGAGTATATTATTTATCTTCATTATTCAATAGGTATACTATTTAATTTGATTATACATATGTGTTTTGCAGGAACAACTGTTTGGGATTTGCTACTTTTTGCTTTTAATTTTTTATGTGTCATCGCGTGCTCAAGTTGTGGAGTCTCTAAACCGTTTTTATTTTTCTAGCTTTCAATAGCTGAGGTTTGAAACCAAATTCTTTGTCTATAGAATCAGATGAAGATTTGTCGTTGTGCTGCAATGAACATGCCTCGATTATAATCTAGCTCTTTTTGGTACTCTGCTTTTTTTTCTTCCGTTTCTTTTTGTACTCATTGCGTGGCTAACTTATTGTATATAATGTTTCGGTTTTATTCCGGGATTCAAAGCGATACACGCATGACGGTATTTCTATTCGTGAAGATGAAAAAAATGGACTCTAAAATTGGTAGTAGTTGTTATTTTTTATTAGTTTTTCTGTCTGTTTATCTTTTCTTCTAAGGAATAATGCATTTTTTCTTTTGTATTTTCAGTTTACTTCTGACAACATTATGTTGTGTTACTGTAGTATGCATCATATTGTTGTAGTAGATCGTCTTTTAGTAGGATGAATATAGAAATTCTCTTTTTATCACATTGTGGTGCACGAGAAATATCTATATCTTTAAATTGTTATACTTGACATGTGAAAATAATAATAATATTAATATATATATATATATATATATATATATATATATATATATATATATATATATATATATAACATCTTGAGTTTATTCTTTGAATAAAAAAACAGTGGAAATCTTTATTTATTAGAACAAATGGAAAGAACAATTGTTAATATTGAAGTACGAGCGCATTAAGAAATCTTGTCGGGTTCATTCTGAGCACAGAGCTTTGGCGAGCCGATGAGTCAAATACCGTCCTAACACCATTTGTACCTGTGGATTTCAACCATGACTCACGAGAACTAGCAATGCTCGACAACTCCGGCCGATTGTCGAGAAAAGAATCAACCTTCACCGTGCAAACCTCCTACACGGCTCCAGCCAACCCTATCCATGCCCTAGGACCCACGCACAACCCGTCAGTCCTTGCTTTCCCGGCTGTAGCATGAATCTTCAGGGAAAAGGTACCGTCCCCACTCTTACGAGCGAGCACTCTAGCTACTGTCGGAAAGACTTCGAGTCAAGAGGCCCCGAGACCGGTGACTAGCCGTTCTCCTAGAGCAGTAACTCTAATCCCCCTAGCCACCAGAGCTTTGACACTTTCGTGCCACGAGCGAGCGAGCAACTATTATCAGTCAATTCCAAGTATCAGTTTTATTTATTTATAAAAAAGTGCACTAGCTCAAATCAATGTTGTTGATTTAAGTATAATCACAAGCCATTGAGGTTATCGGGGTTTAGTACAAGGATGGTTATACTCGTAACGCTATAATATAAGTATGGAGGTGCGGAGTGCATGCTTATATAAGTGTTTACGAGTGTACGGATGTAAAATGAGCAAGTAGAGTTAAGTAAAACAAGCGGAAATTCGGTTTTGGAAAATAAGTGTGATGTGCCGGCGCTTTATGAGCATAGCGGCACTTTGTCACATTTTGGCAAGGCAAAAGTTGAACAGAAAGTTTGTTCGGTTTTGGGGTCATCACAGGCGCCCGCCTGTGGTTCGAAAACTGATTTTTTGGTGTCTCTTGGTCCTTTTAAGTGGGTACAACCAAATGGAACCTTTTCCCTTGGGGTGTAATACTTAACAACGAACTTCTTGATTATTTTCAGACATCTAAGTGCTTTATAAAGCAAAGTTACATTGTTAAAAACAACAATAACAATTGTAATCATCCTTGTTAGTCATTCTATATAACTTAAAACTTCTAAGTGCTCTTTAATCTCTTTGTCCAGAATTAAAGGTTGTTCTCTCAGTTTTATCTCACTTAAATATTCGTGAAACCCGGGACAAAGTATAAGGGTCGAATAATTTAAGAAGGACAGCGATTTATTCGTGAAACGGAGAGGTTCCAAGTCTTCTACATTTGCAGGAATTCAAGGCATTGTTGATCATTCTACACCCTCAAATACAACATTCTTCTTAAATTATTATTCTGATCACAATGGTGAATGCAAAGGACTTGATGATGAATTTCGGGAAACTAGACAAGTTTGAAGGCGTTGATTTCCGGAGGTGGCAAAGAAAGATGCATTTCCTTCTCACGGCATTGAAAGTGGTATATGTTCTTAGCACTGATATACTAGAAGTTGATGATGATGCACTGTTGGAGGAATTGCGAAGGCGAAACAAATGGGAAAATGATGACTACATCTGTCGTGGTCACATTGTAAATGGTATGTCTGATTCGTTATTTGATATTTATCAAAACTTTGCATCTGCAAAAGAATTATGGGATGCACTAGAAACTAAGTACTTAAATGAAGATGCATCTGCTAAAAAGTTTCTAGTTGGAAATTTCATGAAATACATGATGGTAGATACATGGTCTGTAATGAAACAATTCAATGAACTTCAACGCATTTTAGGCCAGTTTGCACAACACAAGATGGAAATGGATGAAGCCATTTCTGTTTCTAGTATCATTGATCAACTACCACCATCATGGAAAGATTTTAAGCATATGTTAAAACACAAAAAGGAAGAACTCTCCTTGGTTGAACTTGGTAGCCATCTGCGCATTGAGGAATCCCTCAGGGCGCAGGAGAATGTGAAATCCAAGGTAAAGGAAATTGATGAATCGACATCCATTCATGTAATGGAGGCCGGGGAGTGTTCCAAAACAAACAAGGGAAAAGGTAATGGTAAGAAAAAGAAACCATTCAAGGCTGGCGACAAAGAATCCGGAAAAAGGCCAAAAGGTGCCTGTTGGATTTGTGGCAAAACAGGGCACTACAAGGATGATTTCCGAGTGCGAAATAACGGAAAGAGTAAGGGTCCAGAACAGGGGTCGAAAGACCAAGGACCACCCAAGCATCAAAGTCAGAATGTTAATTCTGGTATTGATTCGGTTGTGAATTATGTGCCATTTATTTCTGAAGCATTTTATATGCAGGATGATGATGTTTCGTGGTGGATCGACTCGGGAGCAACACGACATGTATGCAAAGATCAAAGCTGGTTTGAAGATTTTGAACCGGTGAATGGTGGCTCCATACTAAAGATGGGAAACGAGTCGATGGCTGTTGTAAAAGGCATTGGAAATGTTGTTTTAAATTTTAGTTCTGGAAAATTTGTAAAACTCTTTGATGTGTTATTTGTTCCGTGCATCCGGAAAAACCTTGTATCTGGTGCACTTTTATGTAAATCGGGCTATAAACAAGTGTTTGAGTCCGATAGGTATATATTATCTAAACATGGTGTGTTTGTAGGATTTGGTTATTTGTGTAATAATATGTTTATGCTTAATATTGTAAATAATAAAGTTAATCAAGTTATGCATATTTCTGATGTTAATATCTCAAAGTTGTGTCATGCTCGGTTAGGACACGTACATTATAAACGAATGCAAGTTATGTCTAAAAACGCTTTAATTCCCCCGTTTGATATCAATATGGATAAGTGTACTACTTGTATGCTTACCAAAATTGTAAGACAACCATTTCGTGGTGTTGAAAGATCGTCTACAATTTTAGAACTTATCCATAGTGATTTATGTGATTTTAATGCAACACCGTCTTTGGGAAATAAGAAATATGTGATTACTTTTATAGATGATAATACTCGTTTTTGTTATGTGTATTTACTTAATACTAAAGATGAGGCACTTGATAAATTCAATATTTATAAAAGTGAAGTAGAATTACAATTGAATTCTAGTATTTAACGTTTTTGCATCGACAGATAAGTGGAGAATACTATGATCCAACCTACTTGGGTCGTGTGGTATTATACACGAGGTTACTACACCGTATACGCCACAACAAAATGGCATTGCAGAGAGGAAGAACCGTACTCTAAAAGAGATGGTAAATTCCATGTTGTCCTACTCAGGATTAAGTAATGGATTTTGGGGTGAGGCTATGTTAACGGCCTGTTATCTACTAAATAGAATTCCTAATAAAAAGAAATCTGCTACCCCGTATGATCTTTGGTTTAAAAAGAAAACAAACTTGAATTACTTAAAAGTTTGGGGCTGTAGGGCGGTTGTTAGACTTCCCGATCCTAAAACTAAAACTTTAGGAGAAAGAGGCATCGATTGCATTTTCATTGGATATGCTAGTCATTCCAAAGCATATAGGTTTTATGTTATAGAACCAAGTGATTCCGTTGCTGTACATTCGGTTATAGAATCACGTGATGCCATATTTGATGAGAATAGATTTACATCTATTCCTAGACCAAAGTGGTATTGCTCCTACGATAGTTGGAGTGGAGAATGTGGAGAATAATGATTCTCAAGTCGAGCCTTCGAACTTGAAGAAGTAAGAGGCTAGAATAATAAAACATTTCCACGGATTTTGTTACTTATTTGGTGGAAGGTTTGAGAAATGAAGTTGGATATCAATACTCATATTTTTACAATATTGAGGTTGATCCAAGAACATTTTCTGAGGCGATGGGATCTCAGGATGTATCATTTTGGAAAGAAGCCATAAACGACGAGATGGATTCCATAATGGGTAACAATACATGGATTCTTACAGATTTACCACATGGTTGCAAACCGTTAGGTTGCAAATGGATTTTCAAAAGGAAAATGAGAGTCGACGGTACGGTTGACCGATATAAAGCCCGGTTAGTTATACAAGGCTTTAGGCAAAAGGAAGGTATCGATTATTTCGATACTTATGCTCCCGTTGCTAGAATCTCCTCAATCAGGTTATTGATTGCCTTAGCCGCAATTCAAAAGTTGGTGATCCATCAGATGGATGTTAAAACATCGTTTCTAAATGGAGATTTGGATGAAGAAATAAACTTGAAGCAACCGGAAGGATTTATTATGCCCGGTAACGAGCATAAGGTATGTAAACTTGTAAAATCATTGTATAGACTCAAACAAGCTCCTAAACAATGGCATCAAAAGTTTGATGAGGTTGTATTGGCTAGTGGGTTTAAACTCAATCAGTCGGACAAGTGTATTTATAGTAGATTTGATGATACCGGCAACGGTGTGATAATCTGTCTATATGTTGATGACAAGTTGATTTTTGGTACAAACCAAAATTAGGTTGATAAGTGTAAAGAACTCTTATCTTCTAGATTCTCTATGAAAGACATGGGGGAGGCAGATGTTATTCTTGGTATTAAAATTAAGAGAAATCAGGGAGGATTTTCACTAACACAGTCTCATTATATTGAGAAAGTGTTAAAGAAATTTAATTGTGAAAATTGTACTCCGGCAAATTCTCCCATGGAACCACATGAGAAACTTGGACCTAATAAAAGTGAAACCGTGAATCAACTTGAATATTCACGAGTCATTGGTTGTTTGATGTATGCAATGACTAGTACACGACCGGATATTGCCTATGCGGTTGGAAAACTAAGTAGATATACGAGTAACCCAGGTAATTGTCATTGGAGAGCGGTTGTTCGTGTATTGAGATATCTTAAGTCTACCAAAGACTTTGGTTTGACTTATGTTGCATATCCTTCGGTAATTGAAGGATATTCGGATGCTAGTTGGATATTCAATGTAGAAGATCATTCTTCTACTAGTGGATGGGTGTTTGTTTTAGGTGGAGGTGCCATTTCTTGGGCTTCTAAGAAACAAACATGTATATCTAGCTCGACTATGGAGTCGGAATTTATTGCCTTGGCAGCAGCCGGAAAAGAGGCAGAATGGCTTAGGAATTTGATTCATTAATTCCTTTATGGCCTAAACCAATATCACCAATATCTATCCATTGTGATAGTTCATCTACACTGTCTAAAGCTTATAGTCATGTGTATAATGGTAAGTCGCGACACTTAGGCGTTAGACATAGCGCGGTACATGAGTTGATCTCTCACGGGGTGATATCGGTTGTTTATGTGAGATCTCAAAGGAATTTAGCTGATCATTTGATGAAAGGATTAGCTAAGGACTTATTACGAAAGTCGGTTGTGTTAGGAAATCTACACGGGAACGCAGCGGAATTTAAAATTTTATTTCCTTTTAACCAGGATCGACTTCGTTTAAGCAATAAACAAACGAGTTAGTAGACGGTGGTTACCTGGGTTGATCTAAAAGATCGACGCTTTGACCGTCTAAGGAGAGTAGTTCTGCATAGAGCCGCCCAAGTGTTCGGCCTCTACCGCTAGTCCACACGAACAGCCCGCCGGAATCTCATCATGGATTGCTATTGGAAAACTCCGGTTGCTAGACCGGCCTTTTTCCCCTCTCTCCAACTCTCTAAAAGATGCTCTCTATTTTACACAAGAACTATGAGCTCTTGCAATTGTGATGTACAAAAGAGCTTGACACCCACCTCTTATTTATAGTGTAAGGGGCGCCCCATCTAGGTGTGGAGGAGAAGAAAACATTTTCCCAATAAAATAAGGAAAATATAATTGATTGACTTATCTCATTTATTACAATATCTCATATTAAATAAATCTAGGATATTGTCAATATCTCATATTGAATATCTCCAAGATATTGTCAATATCTAATATTGACTATCTTTATTTTATTACCATAAATCAATTTACACATGTGTATATATCACATATATATAAATCTATATATATTATATGTGCACACTAAATTAGTGCGCATGTACATCTCAAATGTACTTCACACACGCATGTGTGTATAATATATATAATATTAATATCTTATATTAATATATGGTAACACCATTAATTAAATTGCACAATCCAAGTGTATCTTATACACTCCAAAGTTGCGCCACCTTTAGCCAATAAATTGGCATCCAGAATATTCTTTAATTAATCAATATTATTAATATCTTGTATTTAATTTATTCATAATAAATAAATACCACCATATTAATTTACCACTATAACCTTTATAGTCTCGAGATAAACTTTCCTTATTTGGTTATCATCTATAACCACATTTTAATCCGACTAGATGTTCTTATGTGTGTGACCCGATAGGCTTCCGAATATGTTGGCCGTAGACACAAAGTGCAAATTACGAAAATGCCC
The DNA here is from genome assembly GCA_026214975.1 of Gentiana macrophylla. Lineage (NCBI taxonomy): Eukaryota > Viridiplantae > Streptophyta > Magnoliopsida > Gentianales > Gentianaceae > Gentiana > Gentiana macrophylla. The sequence continues at coordinate 64,086,649 of CM047811.1, forward strand.
TTCATGCCTAACGATCACGGGATAGCGTCTAGCAACACACCGTGACCCCCAATCATCGGAAGAGTCAAATGCAATGACTACTACCTTTCATGTGAAAGCGATTACCGTGTAACTTACAATCCTATCATCAGTAACAATATCCATACGGTCGTTAGTCGAGTGTCAAAACATCAACGACCGTATCTTATAATCTGGATATCATGCTCTCTCAAGTAACTCGTTTACTCCCACTTTGCAAAGATTCACGAGATTAAGACATTCCTTATATAAGAAGGCCATTTCGGATATTCGATCCCAATCATAGATACGCGATTCCCGGACGACCAATCATGTATACTCCGCATGCTTGAAGATCATACCCAATCACTCCCGCATGATCGCCCGTGGCTGTGGGAAACCTCAATAGTGTCAAAGCATGAAAATCCACACCGTGATGCCATGAAGAGTCCGGTCTTAAGGATAATTACACAACTGCCACATTGTGTGACACTTATCCGTGTAAGTGGGTCAGTCTAACGTCGCATTCTCTAATACACGCCCACGCGGTACCCAAGTGTCTCTACACTTCGATAGACGAGATCTATCCCTGCCCTTAAAGACAGAAGACATCTAACGTGCTAGTCTGTTTATACTATCAATGCCCTGTTTAATAGTACATCAGCCTAGAGACATTTAAGTATCAAACTTATTAAAGTGATTAGAGATCTCATCAACCATAATCACCTATCATGGTTTCTCTATCACAGTTTAATACTAAGGACGTTATCATACAACAATTCATAATTGGTTCTATAAAAGAACATATATATGACAACATAAAAGCCATTTTATATATGTATAAACATAAAGAAATAATAGAAATGATCCGACCCGGCCGGATCCGGTCCAACCCGATTGGGTTTAGGACACTATTTCAACAATCTCCCACTTGGCCTAAAACCAATCACTCGTACACACAAGACCAAGTTGAAACATAAGAATCTTATGCAATACTCGCAACCAGCTCTAGCCTTAAACGGATCGCTATCCATGGGGACTCAGACTATCTTCATATCATGTTCCAAATGACCAAGTCAAAGGAACCGCCTCAACACACACATGAATCTCTGACGAGACCCTGGTCCTTGCTTCAAGCAATGAATCCACTTACTATATCAGCTATATAGAAAAGGTGGAAGAACCGTATAAGGTTAGGAATGAACCTTCTAGATCCATATCTTTGCCCCATTAGCCTCTAAGGCACTCTTGTGTTTTGGCCTAGTTGTAGAATTTACACAGTATTGACCCATATGCTAGAACATTTCCAGCTCATTGTATCACTTAATCAAAGTGATTGCAAACCTGCACAGTAGCTCCCACTTGCCTTCATAAGACTCGGGATTTACGTCAGTATATCTACGCTATTTAATTCCAAGTTTCAATAAACTAGAAAATTTTCCTTAACTTGTTTGGTGGTATTCTCAACCTTCACTGAGATCTACTTTCATACTTTCTCATGACTATTCATGGACTATGAACATCCGGCATCACCTATAAGATGGTTCCTATCGCGAGAGCGAAGAAACCTTCCATAAGCATCATCTTTCACCTTATCTTTAGGACCAATGTCCTAACATAGACAGATCTCGCGATCTATGCTAAACTTCTTTTAGCATCACATCTATATAGGTAAACAATAATCTAACAAATGATTAAATCAATTGCTATAGATTCTTATTTCTAAAATAAAAGCGCTAATCCAAGTGCTTTCACAAAGACCTTGAACTACCAAACATTAATTGTTGTGATATGGGTGATAATTCTCGAGATAGATATCTAATACCTTGCTCAAAAATCATAACACACTCCCACTATCCATCTTGCACATTGGGCATATCCTTCTTTGACTAAATCAAACTCTTTTGATTATCAAACAAAGAAATCGTCTAGAGAAACTTGTTTGAGTCCATAAATGGATCTCGTGGGCTTACATATCATGTTAACGTATATGAACATCGAGCTATATGCCCAACGTCTTCAACACTATCATATAGCCATGATACGAAGTTATAACAAGCATCATCTGAATAGAACTGGGCTCAGCTGGCAGCATAAAGGTAATTACAAGGTTTACACCTCATACCCTTCAAACCGTCACTATAGCCTTATGGTATCATATTACTATCCATGTCACCTTTCAGGACACTCCCCTTAGGTAAAGCAGGACTAGGTTCACAACCTGGTTGTCACCGATGGAATCTAATTCGAGATATTATGGCTCTAGCCATATCTCTCAATATTGCCTTTCAAACATTCTTTCATAAGTCGTGAGATATTCATTCTTCAAGATGAACATACCAACAACCTTTTCAGGCGTGAGGTTATCCACGGACTTACAAAACTTTTGTGTGCACTGAGCAAAGAATCTACACCTCATCGCTATGTGGCGCCCGCTCACGCTCCATGGTTGAATATATCTTTGTGGTTCTCAAACTCTTTTGAGATCTCGATTCACTCCCCACTGTTTCTTTTGGAAGAAACACTTCCTTTAAAAGACAGCATGTTTGGAGAAAAACATTTTGCTCCACGGACAAGTAAATAATAGCTAGCGTACTTGCTAAGATATTCCAAAAAGTCTCACACGTCGTACTAGGCTCCAAGCCTTTTCGACTTTACTGTGACAACTTCAAATCATCGGTTAAGATAGATTCGACATTATCCCTTCCATATCTAATATGGAATTTATTCAACCTTTATTCTTTGGAACTCGGTTAAGTATAAAGGCACTTATCCCGAAGCGGGTAAGGGATACTTCATGATGGCTTGCGTCACACCTTTATCATATAAAGTGTTATTTCCATTTTGGGAACACAATCTAATTGCGTATCCCAAAGATGGTATCCTTCAAGGCAGAATCTTATTCCTTTTCAGACAACTTCTGAGACACCCTTCAGGTATTAATTACTTCAATCCAATTGAAGATTAATTCCTAAGTAGCTCATCAATCTCATATTCGTACTAGCTCGAACTTTTCGGGCTTTCTGAATTATGTACTTCACTGAGTACACTTGACTATTTCTAAAAATAGTCATAGAGATCAACAAACAATTATTTGTGGCATTAATTGTCATAAGCCAACAAACATCGGTATGTTTAGGCTTAAGACAATTTTCTAGATTTTATAACCTTTTCATAAAAGGGTATTTTAGTCATCTTTAGATAAGATACGTATTATCCACAAGATTCATAATCATATGGTTCAACATCATCAGAATGACGTTTAATTTCACGCTTCCCTTCCAGAGAGACTATGTCTAGAACAACCACAAATATTAAGGATAACAGCCATACAAATATTTAGTTGAGATCTCATCACATATATCAACTATATAGTGACAACAATCTAGTATGTTAGATTCAGTGACCTTCCAACTTTATCGGAATAACATTTATTCTTTACAATTGAATATGTCCACTAAATCCTAACAAATAATTGAAAGCATGTTCTTCATAAGAACCGGAACATAATAACATTTATTTAGCTTCCTTATCAGTTTACTAGATCCAGAATATGGTAAGTGTTACAACGTTTGCTTTACCTTCCATATCTGTATTCAATCTTTCTAATTTAATCACACTAGTAAGGTATCATAGAGTTGACTTGAACTTAGATAGATTTATCTCAACTCACTTGCCTAGAATAGAAACTTCAATAAGTTCTCTATTTAAACACATGCCCTAACTTTCCTTTTTAATCCTTTAGGCACTTGTAAATAATTCTTAGTGTAGTCTTCATAAGACTTAAGAAAGATCACAAGAGCTATGTCTTTGATTTCCTTTCATAAAGAAAATCTAAAGTTTATTTAAATAGTTTATTTAACCTTTTAAATCGTATTTAAAACATTAACTATTTAATTAACCTTTAAGCAATGGTAGAATTAAGTCGATACTTAAATCTTTATAATTTTGAAAACAACCTTTCCAAAATTAGAGTGGTCATTCTTATCCAACGTTTGAATAACTCGTCATCGTATAACCGAATGATTATATTGGATCGTATCCACTATCACGAGCTTCCGTTTTTCTTTAATAATTAAAGTCTTGGATTACTGCATCAGATATGTAGTCTCCTTGTCTCTAACTACTATAACGGGATTGCTCATGTCATTGCTTATTTTAAAAGGATTAATATTACTTAACCATATTTGAGAACGCTTTCAAAAGGTACTTGATCATAATTTGGTTTTACTAATCGAGAATAAAACATAAATATAAAGTTTGCAAAAACTACAACATAAAAATGAAAATAAAAGAGTGTTGTTGTTTATACACGCAAAATCAAAAATGGTCTTTTGATATATGATTTTGCTCCCACTAGTCAACTACTTCCAATTGACTTTCAAGAATTTTCCAAAATTCTTTAGTGGCTGAGATTCAATCTTGTTACCTCGATTCCCGACGGTGGTCGATCAACCAAGATAATTTCGAAAGGTAGGTAACTCTTTACCATTCACATCTCTATGTGATTCTCAGTGGTTGACTAGTCAACTCTTTGGCGATACACATCACTATGTGTTAGTCAACCCCTTGTCTCTAAAGTCAGACGGCCCTGACGGTGGCCAATCACCGAAAGACTCTAGTCAAGTCATAACCCAATATTCACGAGATCTCATACGATCATATCTCAATAATGACGATATACCCGAGGTAGGTCAACTCCCGGCGGTGGTCGATCAGTTGGATCCGAACACAGGCTCTTCACCGTCGTTATAATATTGGGAGACAATATTTCGACTTGGTTTTTGTTGTGGAAGTATTTTTCGTAAAATAATTCACTTAATTAATTTTAATCATGGTCTCATCAAATATACCTATCTCTATAGATACAAATCCTACACATTTATCTAGATTGTGCCTAGTCATGCATCTATCGTATCATATAAAATAAATACAAGCACAAAATAAATAAATGCGTAAAGTAACCGGTATGATCATGGACTTTTCTTCTGAGTGCGGTTTCGAATACAAACCCAGCGAAACCATGGTCACAATCTAAGGTAATTTGAATCGCGCCAATAGGATCTTTAATGCGCCATTCTCCAATGGGATCTTTATTCTTCTTTCTTTGATCTCCATCTTCTGCTCCATTCTTGTTACATTTAATTCTATCTAATAAAATAAATACACCCGCCATGCTTTGGGAGTCAACGGAATGGGATAAATGCAGAAAATAAACTAGAGTCACGTTCTTCATAATGACCTAGGACATTTTTTTTTTTTTAAACCAACAGAAAAATTAAATCATTCACATCTATCCTATCGATTGAGTCCACGATCAATCGAAGGTCCATATAATCATATTATATCTACTATATCTACTCCATACAATAAAATCTTATGAAAAAGATAAAATTAAAATTTAACTACTTTGCGTCTTAATTAATCAATTAACATTTAATCTATTAAATAATTTTATCCAATCAATTAACTAATTAACATTTAATTAATTAAATGATTTTAATCGAAATAAAATTAACGATTAATTTTAAACCGATTTTAATTTTAATTTTAATAAATTAGAACTATTCCAAAATAAATCAAAATTAAAATTATTTCTCTTTTGTTTCTTTCCTTTTGATTCGTAATCAAAGGGATGCATTGGTTTCCTAAACCAAATTTGGCTTAAGCTTCAGCCACTTTCCAAAATCAAATTTTGGAAGTGGCTTGCAAGCTAAGCTTTACAAATCAAATATTTGAAAAGGGCAAAGCTTATTCCAAATAAAATATTTGGAAGGCCAAATAATTTTAGTTTAGGCGCCACTTTCCAAAATCAAAATTTTGGAAGTGGCGCAAGCGCTCAAGCTTTTTTCCAAATCAAATATTTGGAAGGTGCAGCCTATTCCAAATTAAATTTGGAAAGACCATTATTATTTTAATGTCATGTGGCATCCCAATGGCCTCAAACTATTTGAACCATTGGTTGCATAAATTACATACGACACAACTAAACAAAGGAAATTAACAATCACAACTATGAACCATATTGTTTCACAAAATACACAAAACAAAAATTTGGAGATCCGCCAAAGATTGACGGTCAACCGACACCGGCAAAGAGCCTCGCCTGCTTGCCGCCGCCGCCGACCACCATTTGCCGACCGGCCGCCGCCCGATCGGCCGAGCACCACCCGATCTCGTTTTTTTTTTTCATTTCATGTATCACTTTGCGAATCAAAATCTTTCATCTTTTAATTATGTGATTTAAACGATAAAATTAACTACGCAAAATAACATGCTTATTGATTAAGCTCGAAGCTCTCTCGAGATACCATTGTTAGAAATCTACGCGGAACGCAATGAATTTAAAATTTTATTTCCTTTTAACCAGGATCGACTTCGTTTAAGCAATAAACAAATGAGTTAGTAGACAGTGGTTACCTTGGGTGATCTAAAATATCGACGCTTTGACCGTCTAAGGAGAGTAGTTTCTGCATAGAGCCGCCCAAGTGTTCGGCCTCACCGCTAGTCCACACGAGCGACCCGCGGAATCCCATCATGGATTGCTATTGGAAAACTCCGGTTGCTAGACCGGCCTTTTCCCTCTCTCCAACTCTCTAAAAGATGCTCTCTATTTTACACAAGAACTATGAGCTCTTGCAATTGTGATGTACAAAAGAGCTTGACACCCACCTCTTATTTATAGTAAAGGGCGCCCCATCTAGGTGTGGAGGAGAGAAAACATTTTCCCAATAAAATAAGGAAAATATAATTGATTGACTTATCTCATTTATTACAATATCTCATATTAAATAAATCAGGATATTGTCAATATCTCATATTGAATATCTCAAGATATTGTCAATATCTAATATTGACTATCTTTATTTTATTACCATAAATCAATTTACATGTGTATATATCACATATATATAAATCTATATATATTATATGTGCACACTAAATTAGTGCGCATGTACATCTCAAATGTACTTCACACACGCATGTGTGTATAATATATATAATATTAATATCTTATATTAATATATGGTAAAACCATTAATTAAATTGCATAATCCAAGTGTATCTTATACACTCCAAAGTTGCGCCACCTTTAGCCAATAAATTGGCATCCGGAATATTCTTTAATTAATCAATATTATTAATATCTTGTATTTAATTTATTCATAATAAATAAATACCACCATATTAATTTACCACTATAACCTTTATAGTCTCGAGATAAACTTTCCTTATTTGGTTATCATCTATAACCACATTTTAATCCGACTAGATGTTCTTATGTGTGTGACCCGATAGGCTTCGAATATGTTGGCCGTAGACACAAAGTGCAAATTACTTAAAATGCCCTTCATGCCTAACGATCACGGGATAGCGTCTAGCAACACACCGTGACCCCAATCATCGGAAGAGTCAAATGCAATGACTACTACCTTTCATGTGAAAAGCGATTTACCGTGTAACTTACAATCCTCTCATTTGTAACAATATCCATACGGTCGTTAGTCGAGTGTCAAAACATCAACGACCGTATCTTATAATCTGGATATCATGCTCTCTCAAGTAACTCGTTTACTCCCACTTTGCAAAGATTCACGAGAGTAAGACATTCCTTATAAGAAGGCCATTTCGGATATTCGATCCCAATCATAGGATACGCGATTCTGGACGACCAATCATGTATACTCCGTGATGCTTGAAGATCACACCCAATCACTACCGCATGATCGCCCCGTGGCTAGGGTAAACCTCAATAGTGTCAAAGCATGACAATCCACAACGTGATGAAGACTCCGGTCTTAAGGATAATTACACAACCGCCACATTATGTGACACTTATCCGTGTAAGTGGGTCAGTCTAACGTACGCATTCTCTAATACACGTCCACGTACAGTCCAAGTGTCTCTACACTTCGATAGACGAGATCTATCCCTGCCCTTAAAGACAGAAGACATCTAATACGTGTTAGTCTGTTTATACTATCAATGCCCTGTTTAATAGTACATCAGCCTAGAGACATTTAAGTATCAAACTTATTAAAGTGATTAGAGATCTCATCAACCATAATCACCTATCATGGTTTCTCTATCACAGTTTAATACTAAGGACGTTATCATACAACAATTCATAATTGGTTCTATAAAAGAACATATATATGACAACACAAAAGCCATTTTATATATGTATAAACATAAAGAAATAATAGAAATGATCCGACCCGGCCGGATCCGGTCCAACCCGATTGGGTTTAGGACACTATTTCAATAGGTTGTCGGGATGGGTCTACAAGCTGTATAAGTTTCTGATAATAGGACGCCCAATTTTCCTTTGGTACAATGCCTTAGGCTAAATTCAATGTGGTAAGCCTGTTATTGAGAACTTGAGCACATGTATTAATCCCGAAGGTATGTGCTATAAACCTGTGAGGTTAGGTTGAAGTTTTATCTTCTTAATGAGTCTTTTGAAAGTGCTAATGCAGGTGCACGGTAAATTAAAGATTCACCTATATGATTAAGAAGTATGGCCGCTTCAAGGAAAGTTGGGTTAGCTTTCTATATGCTCAAGAATGGATATGGACACAAGGCCGGATTTCAATAAATGGTGTCAAGAATAATACTTTGAAGTAGTATCAATTCATGTGTATTGTTATATACATGTATTCAAAATGTGTAAAGGGGTTCAATACTTAGTCACACCCAAATACTCGAATATTTGCGTGTAATAGTACTATGTGGAAATTCAATCTTTGTGATATTTTCATTGAAGCATGAGTTGGTTTATATTATGACTGTTGATTTTACTAAACCAAGGATTACACTTAAATAGGGGAGGAATGTTGTTGATTTAAGTATAATCACAAGCCATTGAGGTTATCAGGGTTTAGTACAAGGATGGTTATACTCGTAACGCTATTGTTGGTCCCTTGGAAAGGCTAACACAAGTTTAGAGGGGGGTGAATAAACTTGTCACCAAAAACTTTTCCAAACTGGAGAAGCCCAGAGGCGAGTTTCACAAACTCAAGCGATACTCAAATTTCGGTTTTGTTCTTGTCCTGAAACTTGCGGAGTTCACTAACTCAATCGAGTATAAGTCAAATCTTTGACTTATATTTAGTCTTGTTAAGCAAATTTGCGGATAAAACTAGCCTTTAGTGCAATAGATGTGTCAATAAGAGTCTAGACCTTCTATGTATCGATTCGATCTTTGACTCGTGTCTACAGTGTTTCTTTGAGTGATAATGCAACAAATAAAACAAACATAAGTACATAAAGTAAATCAACACAAGATATGTTTATGGAAGTTCGGGTGGTGTAATCCCAGACGTCTCCCCTTCTCTCCGTGGTGTAGGAGGTATGACTAGAATCTGAGATAACCGTTACAAAATCCTAGCACTATGACAAATCCTTCACGACACCCTAGTTTCACTTTATCTACACAAAATGAAGAAAGGTGAGATTGCTCCTTCATTCTCGCACACCGATCCTTCGGAGGTGGAATGACTCCTTCACCGACTCACCACTATCACAAACACGATTCGCGCAGATTGCACCAACAAATTGTGGCAAGCAAGTTGCAACCGTATGAAGAAAGGTGGAATTGCTCTCTTCAAACTATGCACAGCCAACCATTTTTCACAAAGGTTAGGTTTAGAATTAATCAAGGATTAATTCAGTGAGCTGTCTGGTTCTTCTGGATCTAGCTTTGTAGCTCCAAGATGCCTTTCTTTCCCCTTAATGGGTTCTTTGGATCTTTCTTTGAAATCTTCAAGGCAATTCTGTTGGCTTCCCATTTTCTAGATATATATGATCTGATTTTCTGGATTTGGATCTTTGGATATGTGCTTGTAAAGCTCTTTTTATGATCCTTCTCTCTCGCCTCTTCTTCAAGTGATTCTCTTGTGCATTTATAGGGGTGATGTAACGGTCACTAGCTCTTGTAGCCGTTACACTTGTCGTTTAGCCAACGTTCATATGTACGATCTTTGTCATATTGTCAGTTTAAATTCAGCAAGGCCTTGACTCGCTTTTCTACTCTTCTTCAAAACCGAGTACCTTGTATACTTGACATCGACTTTAATTGACTAAGTCGAGTACTCCATTCGATTTCTTCTTATCCTGTCAAGCGATAATCTTTGTCCTTAAGATTATTCGATTTTACATGATCTATAGTTCGATTCAGTCACCACAGACTTGCTCGAATCTTGACTTATAGTCACGACTTAATCGACTTCTAAGCGAGTTTGAAACCTCGGTTCTTCAATCTTCAATAGCCGAGTCTGTGACCCTCGGTTCTTCGATCTTCATAGATAAGCCAACCGAGTCTGCATGGTCCTCGGCCGAACTTATCTTCTTGATTATTGCATAACCGAGTTTGAACCTCGATTCTTCATCATGCATACTCGATTTTCTTGTTGTGATTCAAATTGTTCGCCTAGTTCCTATTCTATTACAATGCTTATGCGAAACAACCTATACAAGGTTCGGACTACAGATAGAACTTATACATTTCTCTAGACCATTTCTTGCTTCTTCTTCCATTATGCACTATAACAGTTAGTTATGACTTCATCGTCATGGGTTATAAGTGATTTGTCTAATTACGTGACGAATCATCATCAAAACATAAATAATACTTCCAACAGCTATAATATAAGTACGGAGGTGCGGAGTGCATGCTTATATAAGTGTTTACGAGTGTACGGATGTAAAATGAGCAAGTAGAGTTAAGTAAAACAAGCGGAAATTCGGTTTGGAAAATCGGTGCAGATGATGAGCCGGCGCTGTGAGCATAAGCGTCGCTGTCACATTTTGGCAAGGCAAAAGTTGAACAGAAAGTTTGTTCGGTTTTGGGGTCATCACAGGCGCCCGCCTGTGGTTCGAAAACTGATTTTTTGGTGTCTCTTGGTCCTTTTAAGTGGGTACAACCAAATGGAACCTTTTCCCTTGGGGTGTAATACTTAACAACGAACTTCTTGATTATTTTCAGACATCTAAGTGCTATATAAAGCAAAGTTACATTGTTAAAAACAACAATAACAATTGTAAGCATCCTTGTTAGTCATTCTATATAACTTAAAACTTCTAAGTGCTCTTTAATCTCTTTGTCCAGAATTAAAGGTTGTTCTCTCAGTTTTATCTCACTTAAATATTCGTGAAACCCGGGACAAAGTATAAGGGTCGAATAATTTAAGAAGGACAACGATTTATCCGTGAAACGGAGAGGTTCAAAGTCTTCTACATTTGCAGGAATTCAAGGCATTGTTGATAATTCTACACCCTCAAATACAATAATCAAGTTGTGTAATTTTAAAGAAATCATTTGAAAATGACTTCCGAGTTTAAAAGTTCATTCGATATATATACACAAAATATTTGAAAATAATATAAAACACACTTTTGGCTTTATATCAAAATAAAAGACTCGCCTATATTCCGTACTATTACCGTACTCCTAGCATCAAGGTATGGGTCAATTCCTGGTTCGCACGTCCTTCGTGATCACTTATAATCCGATCAATAGCTTCCATCAATTAGAATAAATCTCTCACAACAACTTTCTGTCTCTTCAATATCCATTTTTTTTAACACCATCAAAACACAGTACTACATTTTATTCTTAATTGCTCGGCAAAATTATTCTGATCAAACTCAACAACACCTTAGCTCAAACCTCCACACACCCCAATCTAATACATTAACAAGAAGTAGAGGTATGCACATAACTGGAAAGATGATAGCAATTTTTGGAGTGGAGCATATGTTGTTACCGCCTCGTTTGTCGGAGTCGTCGAAACAAGTTTGTGGATAGTGTCAAGGATTTCTTTCATGGCTTGAATGTGTTTGATTATGGTGCAAAAGAGAGATGGCCCAAACATGACGGTTGAAGGTTGGTGTCAAAGGTGGATGTTGTCAGGAAGCATAATTCTTTTCGTTTGATGGTAAAATGATTCACACGAAATCATGCTTTTTTTTAAAAAAAAAATTGCTATCAGTGAACTATAATGATTGAACATGGTGGTGATGACCGTTTAAGTTGCTTTTGTAATATTTCGATTTTCGGGAAAGGGCAGACGTGTCATTTTGCGAAAACGAAATATTGGGTTCGTTTCCTTTTATTCAGAATTTAATAATTTGGATATTTATGTACATATTTTCGAGATATATATATATAAATATTTAAGGAAGAAAATCTGGTTTAATATGGGTGATTAAGAAAAATCAGAGCAATTAGGTAATTTTGGGAATTTTCCTATTTAAGGAAAAATTAGCCTAATCAGTCCCTTAAACTTTTAATCAGATTTTCCACCTCCAAAACTCATCTTCTGCGTGAGAGAGAGAGCAAGATTAGGGCTGAGGGTTTTGTTCATCGATTGCTAAGTCAAATCGTAACGGTTTTCAGATCAGAGTCGAGCACCGGAATCGTTGTGAAGAAGCCAACGTTTTGATTGTAGAATGTTGAAGTTTTGATAAGGTATGTGTAAGCCCTAATTCAGTTCATCTTCGAGTTTGATGGATTCAAACTCATCAATTCGTAGTTTTTGTCGTTTAGAAGCGTGTGATTGAACTAATCTAAGTTTGGATTTATCACACATGTTTTATGCAGAAAAGGGACGGTTTTAGCTGCTATTTTTCTGAGTTTAGACTTGGATTTAGCTGCTAAAAAGGTAAGAGGCTCTTCCTACGATTTCAATTATCGTTATTGAAGTTTAGATCGTGTTTTATGATGCGTAGATGCAAGAAAGATGTGGTTTTTCGTTGATCAAAGGATCATAGACGTTTAGATATGTTTTCTACGTTTTACTAAGTTGAAATCGATGTCAATTAGGTTAGAAACGTTTGAAAGATTTTAGCGTTTTGGGGAAAACCCAGGCGGACGGGCGTCTGCATTAGGCAAACGGGCGTTCGCGACCCTAGTAGCTCAAACGGGTGTCTGCACAAGGCGGACGGGCGTTTGAGGTCAGACTTTTGATTCAGGATGTAGCTGTTTTTGACGGACGGGCTTCTGGGGTTTAGTGGACGGGCGTTCGATGCCAAACGGACGCGTCCATGGGACGCCAAAGCGGCGTTCGACTGTTTTACCTTGTTTTTACCATTTTAGCATTTAAACTTGGTTTTGGCTTCATAATCGTGTTTTCACTGTTTTAAACCCTTAATCCTGATATGTTAACATTAATTAAATATGAACAAGCTTCGATTGAACTTCTGATTCGTTCAGTTAAAACACCGGATGTACTCTTAAAGGGAGTTGAAGTTCGGATCCGTCGGAAGGGCATGAAAGGGCTTGTGCTTTGATGAACTAGGTTTCATCAATGATGCACTCCAAGATGATCAGCCACGCATTCATAAGCCCAAGGATCCTATTATTGTTCGAGATGGCCCTATCACACGTTTTCAAGAGAAGAAAGCTCGAGAAACTTATGCAAAGCTGGTCCAAGACGTTGGAAAGGAGAATGAGGCTTTGAGGATTGATGACCCAACTACTTTAAGCCTATTCGTTGCTGATTGGGCTTAATGTGCAAAAGGCACAAGTATGGGGCGTTTTTGTGCATCGTAATTGCTGAATATTTTATGGACTTTTAATTATGCTATTTTTTAATTATGCCTTTTTATTTAATTAGGAAGTAATATTCCGGCCCAACTGATAAAGTGGCGCCTTATTTCCTTATGAATTAGGTTTTCTATTTTGCTATTTATAGTTGCTAAACATGAACGTATTATGCAGATTATTTTGGAATCATAAATTGAATTTTATTCAGAAACTTCCAGTGATTGGGTTTCTTCAATTATTCTGAGATGGAATAGTTAGGTGGTTCTCCTGAGATAGGATTATCACGAGACGATAATCAGAGATTGGTTATTGTTGTTTATTCTCTTTGTGTGTTCCAAATAATCCACGAAATTCATTATCCCGAAGTTAGCAATCTGCTCGTAATTAAACCCTAGCCTAAAATTCGTATGAACCCTAGAAATTGAGTGCTGAATCAATAAAAGGTTGAAGCTTTGATCTAGATCCTACAATCAGTTTGATATCAAGTGGTATCAGAGAACAAGGCCGATTAAAGCGACGACAAGGAGCTGCGTTTTCATCATTTAACGAGGAGTCTTGGTGACCAAGAAAACCTAGCAGCCGCCGTTAGGCACGTCGAAACCCTAGCCACGTTCTTGCATCCTTTACGCAGCGTTTAACGGTCGAGGTAATTCGAGCCCTACATAATCCTTAGTGTTAGGAAATCACTAGTTTAACGCAGCGGAATTTAAAATTTGATTTCCTTTACTAAGATCGTTCTTCGTTTAATGCAATAAACACGTTAAGTAGTTTGACGGTTAACCTTGATGATCTAATAGATCGTCGCTTTGACCGCCAACGGAGAGTAGTTCAATGCGCAAGCCGTCCACGCGTCCGGCCTCTATCGCTAATCCACACGAACCCCTTGCCGGAATCCTCCTTGGATTTCTATCGGAAAAACTCCGGCTGCTAGACCGGACCTTTTCTTCCCTCACAAACTCACTATGGAAGGCTCTCTATTTTACACAAGAATTATGAACGCTTGCAATTGTGATGTACAAAAGAGCTTGTCACCCACCTCCTATATATAGTGATTGGGGCGCCCCATATGGTGTGGAGGAGAAGAAAACATTTTTCCAATAAAATAAGGAAAATCAACTAGATTGATTTATCTCTTTAATTATAATTTATTTTGTCAATATCATATATTGATTATAATTATCTTATTACCATAAATCTATTTTTCCAAAATCAATTAATATCCTATATTAATATTATGGCAATCTTCATTAATTAAAGTGCACAATCCAAGTGTATCTTATACACTCAAAAGTAGGCGCCCATATGCCAATTAATTGGCTTCGGAATATTCTTTAATTAATATAATTTGTATATAATTAATATCTTGTATTTAATTTATTCATAATAAATAAATACCACCATATTAATTTACCACTATAACCTTTATAGTCAGAGATAAACTTTCCTTATTTGGTTATCAACTATAACCGCATTTTAATCCATTGGATGTTCATATGTGTGTGACCCGATAGGCTTCCGAATATGTTGGCCGTAGACACAAAGAGCAATTTACTAAAATGCCCTTCATACCTAATGATCACGGGATAGCGTCAGCAACACACCGTGACCCCAATCATCGGAAGAATCAAAAGCAATGACTACTACCTTTCATGTGAAGCGATTACCGTGTAAGTTACAATCCTACCATTTGTAATAATATCCATACGATCGTATCTCGAAAGTGTCAATACATTGAAGATCGTATCTTATAATCTGGATATCATGCTCTCTCGGAATAACACATTTACTCCCCCACTTTGCAAAGATTCTCGAGAGCTAGACATTCCTTATAAGAAGGCCATTTCGGATATTCGATCCTAATCATAGGATACGCGATTCCCGGACGACCAATCATGTATACTCCGTGATGCTTCAATATCACACCCAATCACTACCGCATGATCGCCCGTGGTTAGGAGAAATCTCAATAGTGTCAAAGCATGACAATCCACACCGTGATGCCATGAAGACTCCGGTCAAAGGATAATTACACAACCGCCACATAGTGTGACACTTAATGTAAGTGGGTCGATCTACGACGCATTCTCTAATACACGCCCACGCATACCCAAGTGTCTCTACACTTCGATAGGCGAGATCTATCCCTACCTTCTAAAAGATAGAAGACATCCAATACGTGCTGATCGATTATACTATCAATGTCCCATTTGACAATATATAAGACCAGAGACATTTAAGTACCAACCTTGTTATAGTGATTAGAGATCTCATCAACCATAATCACTATCATGGTTTCTCTATCACAGATTGATACTAGGGACGTTACTATATATATGCAACAAACAATATGAAGATAAATAATATATAATAACATAAGTGCTTTTATTAATCATAATAAAGTTATTACATGAACTAAATAGACTGTAAATGACCCGACCCGGTCGGATCCGGTCCAACCCGATTGGGTTTAGGACACCTTTCCAACACTTAGCTCGTCTTTCAGACCTGTTCGTTTATTTTTTTTATTATCCTGCGTTATTAGTTCCTGTTGTTGTATTCCATTAGTTGAATTGCGACAATTTAAAAAAAAAGGGACAAAAAAACGAGAACAAGAACGGAGCACCACATGTACACGCAATTAATCGAATACAGGTACCTTCCTCGTCTTTGATCGATACCCCAAAAACCGAATCAAAGACCTCAAGAATTATCATGAGTTTAAGGAAACCGGATTCGTGATTTTCGATCGAAAGAGAGTACTCGATCAATCTTGACGATGCACTGCCTGAAAGTTTGATTTTTCCACACACACACACGCTCTTAGTTCTTTTCTTGGAAAAAAAAATAGGCAAGAATTTTTTTTGTGTTTTCGTGACTAGTACGGTGTCAGGAGTCCTGGAACAAAATTTGATTTTACCAGGAAAATTTTTGCTTCATTTTCCACGAAATTTGGCGGGAAAATAATTTTTTTTTCTCTTTGTGTTTGAGTTCTTATTCCTCCGAGGGTTGTGTGAGTTAAACACGAGTGAACGTGAGTTAAGTCACCATAAGCCTCACGCTATGGCTGATGATAAACTTCTCCGGAAAGCTTTCAACGATAAACTTGCTCAGGCAATCGAAACCACACGGCAAGATATTGCTGATGAACTTGAACGAGAGCTGGCTCAAGCCAATGCTCAAATGTCTGACAAAATTGACACGATTCGTGACAACTCTCAACGTCTCCACGCTAAATATGAACGTAAACATCAGGACGTTCTGAATGCCATCCATGCACTTACACTCTAAATACGTCAACGGCCAACCGAGGTAAATCCCCCCACCTAACCGTGTTGTTGATGCAGGTCAAGCTCTCATTCCCAACGTTACTGGGGCTGTCCAAATTCACCCACATGACGATTCACGTAATGTGAAATACAAAATTCCACCGTTTGATGGTAAGGCTGATCCGGACAGGTATTTAGCTTGGGAGATGAAAGTTTCTCAAGTTTTCTCTTGCACAAATTTTAGTGATGCTAAATAGGTACAACTTGCGACGATGGAGTTTACCAATACGGCCATGCATTGGTGGGACCAACTCCAGGCCCAACGTCGAAGAAGACGTGATGGTGAGATCACCTCCGTGGCGGTGCTCAAAGAAATCATGAAGCAACAATGGGTACCTACTCATTACTATAGGATCACTCCATGAAGTTACAAACGTTACGCCAAGGAAATCGCACCATAGAGGAGTTTGATGAAGATTTGCGCCTCACTATGCTTAAAGCCAATGTAGAAGAGGATGATGAAGCGACAATACTGGCGTTTCCAATGTGGCCTTCGACCCGATATTTCTTGCCGCGTCGAATTAGTAATTATCGCACCAAAGCCGAGCTTCTACAAGGTGCAATCATGGTGCAAAAGCGCTTGGTGAGCGGGCTACATATAAAGCTTCTTATGGTAACACTCGCTCTACTTATTCTTCTTTTGACGCGGTACTACATCTTCATCTTCCAATGTTTCCAATCACCTAATACACGTCCCTAAAGATGATTTTAAACCACGTAAATTGAATTATCCTTATTTCGATGCTAAAGCGAAAGACATGCGTGAAAAGGGTGCTCTAGTGTTAAGCGTGCACGTGATATGGCTTGTTTTATGTGTCGTGGCAGAAGTCATTATGCTCGTGATTGTCCTAATAAAGCGTGTTTTAAGGGCTGTTGGTGTTGAGTTAGAACCTCATGACTTTGAATCGGACTCCGACAAGGATGATAATAGCGCACATAGTGATAGCGATGATGATAATTTCTTGCATGTTAGTGCTACTTCTTCTTAGGGTTGGTGTATGTGGTGTTTTACAGCGTGTATTGGCTGCACAAACTAAAATTGATGACAATATGCGGCGTGATAACATTTTCAATCCACGTGTGGTATTGGGGGTAGAACTTGTAACTTGATTATTGATTCGGGTAGTTGCACTAATGTGGTTAGTACGTTACTTGTTGAAACTTTGCGTATTCCCACGTTACCACACCTCAAACCCTATCAACTACAATGGTTGAGTGATGAGGGGGAAACACGCGTCAACTCACAAGCACTCATTAATTTTCAGATTGGTAAGTTTCATGATGAGGTCCTTTGCGATGTTCTTCCTATGCACGTCACACACATACTTTTAGGTCGTCCGTGGAAATTTGATAGACGTGTTTCTTATGATGGCTACTTAAACCGTTATTCACTGCCTTATAATGGCAAGACCATTGTTTTGCACCCAATGACCCCTAAGGAAGCGCATGATGAACAACTTAAGATGACGGCTTTCCGGTTGCGTCACCAAGCAACACAAAATGCTAATAAATCCGTGGGCAAGGAAGGGGTTGTAGCTCGGGTAGATAAGGCTGAATCTAATCCTAAAGTTATTAAACAAGGTAAACACGCCGCCTCACACACTAGTAAGTCCAATCGGAATTTAATGATAAAGGCCGTAGGGGCTGGAAATCCAATTTATATCCTTGTACTTAAAAATTCTGAATCCCCTACCCCTTGTTTACTTTCTATATCCGATTTAACCAATTCTCTCCCTAGTGCGATTTATTCTGTTTTGCAGGAATTCAAGGATGTCTTTCCGGAGGAGGAACCCAAGGGGCTGCCACCAATAAGAGGAGTGGAGCATCAAATCGACTTTATACCCGGTTCCGTGCTACCAAACCGGCCAGCCTATAGAGCCAACCCCACGGAGATCATGGAGATACAAAAGCAAGTTGAGGAGCTGTTAGAGAAGGGAAAGATTCGCGAGTCCATGAGCCCTTGTGCAGTTCCGGTCATTGTAGTCCCCAAGAAGACGGGAGAATGGCGTATGTGCACAGATTGTCGCGCCATCAACCAAATAACGGTAAAGTATCGATATCCTATCCCTAGACTAGATGATATGCTTGATAATTTACATGGTAGTCGTTTCTTTACTAAAATTGATTTGAAGAGTGTCTACTATCAAGTACGAATTCGGGAGGGTGATGAGTGGAAAACAGCTTTTAAAACCACTTTTGGCTTATATGAGTGGCTTGTAATGCCATTTGGTTTAACTAATGCACCTTCCACGTTTATGAGACTTATGAATGAGGTCCTTAGGGAATTTATAAATCGGTTTGTAGTTGTGTACTTCAATGATATACTTATTTATAGCACTATATTTGCTGACCATGTTGAACATTTGAAGGCTGTTTTGCATACACTTAGAGAACACGAATTATATGCTAATCTCAAAAAGTGTAACTTTTGTTTGGAGAGTGTTGTCTTTCTTGGCTTTGTTGTTAGCGCTAAAGGTGTGGAAGTGGACCAAGAAAAGATCAAGGCGATACAAGAGTGGCATGAACCTTCCACGGCTGCACAAGTACGTAGTTTCCATGGCCTTGCAAGCTTCTATAGACGTTTTGTGAAGGGATTCAGCTCCATTGCAGCTCCTCTCAATGAGCTCGTCAAAAAGAATGCACCATTTGTGTGGGAACAACGTCACAGGGAAGCTTTTGCAACTCTTAAGTCTATGCTTATTTCTGCGCCTATACTTGCATTACCTGATTTTAATAAGATGTTCCAACTTGAATGTGATGCATCGGGTGTGGGGATTGGTGGTGTTTTAATACAAGAAAGTAGGCATGTTGCGTACTTTAGTGAGAAACTAAAAGGGGCTGCACTTAATTATTCTATGTATGATAAAGAGTTGTATGCGTTGGTTCGTTGTTTACAAACATGGCAGCACTATTTACGGCCTAGAGAAGTTCACCATCCACACTGATCACGAGTCTATTAAGTACTTAAAAGGGCAAGGGAAACTAAATAAGCGTCATATAAGATGGGTTGAGTTTATAGAGTCATTTCCTTATGTGATTAAGTATAAAAAGGGTAAGGATAACATAGTTGCTAATGCCTTATCTAGGCGTTATTCTTTTATCACTTCTATGCAAACCAAGTTGTTAGGATTTGAATCTATTAAGCATATGTATGAACATGACGTTGATTTTGGGAAAATATTTGCTGCGTGTCCTTCTCGTGATCAACCTGAATATTCTATTTTCGATGGATTCCTTTACAAGAATGCTAAGTTATGTGTACCTCGTTGTTCTATGGGTGAATTTTTTTGTTAATGAAACTCATGGGGAGGTTTGATGGGACATTTTGGGGTAGATAAGACCTTAGACATGCTTAAGCAACATTTTTATTGGCCTAAGATGAAATCTGATGTGGTTAAATATTGTTCTTCGTGTTTAGTTTGTTAGGAAATCACTAGTTTAACGCAGCGGAATTTAAAATTTGATTTCCTTTTCTAGATCGTTCTTCGTTTAATGCAATAAACACGTTAAGTAGTTTGACGGTTATACCTTAGATGATCTGTAAGATCGTCGCTTTGACCGCCAACGGAGAGTAGTTCAATGCGCAAGCCGCCCACGCGTCCGGCCTCTATCGCTAATCCACACGAACCCTCGCCGGAATCCTCCTTGGATTGCTATCGGAAAAACTCCGGCCGCTAGACCGGACCTTTTCTTCCTCACCGACTCACTATGGAGAGCTCTCTATTTTACACAAGAATTTTGAACTCTTGCAATTGTGTTGTTGTTCAAAAGAGCTTGACACCCACTTCCTTTTTATAGGAGGTGGCGCCATATGATATGATGTGTGGAGGAGGAGAAAACCTTTTTCTAATAAAATAAGGAAAATCAACTAGATTGATTTATCTCTTTAATTATAATTTATTTTGTCAATATCATATATTGATTATAATTATCTTATTACCATAAATCTATTTTTCAAAATCAATTAATATCTTATATTAATGTTATGGCAATCTTATTAATTAAAATACACAATCCAAGTGTATCATATACACACAAAAGTGGCGCCCCATTAGTCAACAAATTGACTTCCGGAATATTCTTTAATTAATCTAATTTATATATAATTAATATCTTGTATTTTATTTATTCATAATAAATAAATACCACCATATTAATTTACCACTATAACCTTTATAGTCTAGAGATAAACTTTCCTTATTTGGTCATCAACTATAACCGCATTTTAATCCGACTCGATGTTCATATGTGTGTGACCCGATAGGCTTCGAGTATGTTGGCCGTAGACACAAAGTGCAATTTACTAAAATGCCCTTCATACCTAACGATCACGGGATAGCGTCTAGCAGAACACACCGTGACCCCAATTATTGGAAGAGTCAAAAGCAATGACTACTACCTTTCATGTGAAGCGATTACCGTGTAACTTACAATCCTATCATTTGTAATAATATCCAAATACGATCATTATCTCGAGTGTCAATACATTGACGATCGTATCTTATAATCTGGATATCATGCTCTCTCGGAATAACACATTTACTCCCACTTTGCAAAGATTCTCGAGAGCTAGACATTCCTTATAAGAAGGCCATTTCGGATATTCACTCCCAATCATAGGATACGCGATTCCCGGACGACCAATCATGTATACTCCGCAATGCTTCAATATCATACCCAATCACTACCGCATGTTCGCCCGTGGTTAGGAGAAATCTCAATAGTGTCAAAGCATGAAAATCCACACCGTGATGCCATGAAGACTCGGTCAAAAGGATAATTACACAACCGCCACATAGTGTGACACTTAATGTAAGTGGGTCGATCCTAACGTCGCATTCTCTAATACACGCCCACGCACAAACCCAAGTGTCTCTACACTTCGATAGAGCGAGATCTATCCTACCTTCTAAAAGGTAGAAGACATCCAATACGTGCTAGTCTCGATTATACTATCAATGTCCCATTTGATAATATGTTACACTAGAGACATTTAAGCACCAACCTTGTTATAGTGATTAGAGATCTCATCAACCATAATCACTATCATGGTTTCTCTATCACTGATTGATACTAGGGACGTTACTATATATATACAACAAATAATATGAAGATAAACAATATATAATAACATAAGTGCTTTTATTAATCATAACAAAGTTATTACATGAACTAAATAGACCGTAAATGACCCGACCCGGTCGGATCCGGTCCAACCCGATTGGATTTAGGACACCTTTCCAACAATCTCCCACTTGGCCTAAAGCCAATCACCCATATGCCTAAGCCCGTGCAAGTGAACATGTTTCTCATGCTTAGCTTGAGGCAATGCCTTGGTCAACGGATCACTATGTTATCATCCGTGTGGACTTTCTCTATCTTTACATCTCCTCTATCTACTATCTCTAATCAAGTGATAGCGCCAGAGCACATGTTTGGACTTCGATGAGACCTTGGTTCCTTTGGTGAGATATCGCTCCATTATTATCACGATGCAGAGGCACTGGACCTTCAATGGAGGGAACCACACCAAGTTCAGTAATGAACTTCTTCATCCAAACTACTTCCTTCGCCGCCTCCGAGGCTGCTATGTATTCGGCTTCCGTTGTAGAGTCCGCAGTAGTCTCTTGCTTGGAACTCTTCCACTCACCGCTCCGCCGTTAAGCGTGAATACAAATCCAGTTGTGACTTAAAGTCATCCTTGTCGCCTGAAGCGGCATCTGTGTAACCTCGTAATACTAAATCATCATTCCGAAAACCCAGGAACATATCCAAAGTACGTCTCAAGTACTTGAGGATATTCTTAATGACAATCCAGTGACCATCACCTGGATTGACCTGGTACCTACTAGTCATACTAAGAGTGCGAGACATCCGGTCTTGTGCATAACATGGCATACATGATAGACCCGATCGCGAAGCACAAGGGACTTTATTCATTTGTGCCCTTTCCTCCTCTGTCTTAGGACTCATTCCCTTTGTGAGTAGACCCCATGTGACATGGGCGGCAATCCTTTCTTGGGGATTGCTCCATGTCGAATCTCTTCAAAGATCTTGTCTATATAGGTGGATTGCGACAAACCAAGCAACCTTTTAGATCTATCTCTATAGATCTTTATTCCTAGAATATAGGCTGCATCACCCAAGTCCTTCGTTGAGAAGTTCTTGGATAACCAAGCTTTGACTGATTGTAACATAGGCACATCATTCCCTATGAGCAATATGTTGTCTACATAAAGCACTAGGAACACAATGGCACTCCCACTAACCTTCTTGTAAACACAGGGCTCATCTTCGTTCTTGATGAAATCAAACTGTTTGATTATCTCATCAAAGCGAAGATTCCAACTCCGAAAAGCTTGCTTTAATCCATAAATGGATCTTTGCAATTTACATACCATCCCAGCGTCATTTCTTTGTGAAACCCTCAGTGTGTCATATACACTTTCTCAGACGAGTTCCCGTTAAGGAAAATTTGTTTTCACATCCATCCGCCCGATTTACGTAATCATGGTATCTTTGCACTGGTGAGCAAAATTCTAATGGATTTTAACATGGCAACAGGCGAAAAGGTTTCGTCATAGTCAACTCATTGTCTTTGCTTATAACCTAGCCTTGTAGGTAGTCACGTTACCGTCCATGTCGGTCTTTCTTTTAAAGACCCATTTACACCCTATGGGAACTATTCCCTCAGGTGGATCAACTAAGTCCCAAACTTGGTTGTCTTTCATGGATTCCATTTCAGAATTCATGGCTTCCATCCATTTCTCTTTGTCATGCCTTAATAGCACTTCCTCATAAGTTCTAGGGTCCTCATCTTCCATGAGATACACTTGGTGTACCTTTCGGTTCACGGCGTTCCCTGGTGGATCTTCGAGGTGCTAGTGTGTCTACAGTAGAGGGTGACGTCACATTTGTATGTGGTGTCTCCTCTACTTCCATCAACGGACTGTTATCCGTAAGTGGTTCTCGAATTTCTTCAAGATCAATCTTACTCCCACTGACCCTATCCAGAATAAACTCTTTCTCTAGAAAGTGGCCAGTCCTGGCAACAAACACCTTTTGTTCCTCAAGATGGTAAAATTGGTACCCTTTGGTTCCCCTAGGATAACCCACAAACAGACATTTGTCAGATCTAGGTTCCAGTTTGTCAGGCATGGTCCGTTTCACATAAACTGGACATCCCCAAGGTTTCATGTAACCTAGTGTTGGTTTCTTCTTTTTAACACTTCATAGGAGTGGACTCAACCGTCTTTGATGGAACTCGGTTCGATGTATAGGATGCGGTTTCAAGAGCATACCCCAACGATTTTGGAAGAAGCGCATAGCTCATCATGGATCGCACCATGTCTAACAAGGTGCGGTTCCTCCTCTCAGACACGCCATTCATCTGTGGCGTCCCGGGAGGGGTCCATTCAGGTAGAATCCCATTCTCCTTCAAATAGTCTTGAAACTCTCCATCTAGGTATTCTCCACCTCGATCGGATCGAAGTGTTTTGATTTCTTTACCTAGTTGTTTCTCCACTTCACTTCTGAACTCCTTGAACTTTTCAAAGGCTTCAGACTTATACTTCACTAAGTATATATAACCATAGCGAGAATGATCATCAGTGAAGGTGATAAAATAAGAGTATCCTTGTAACGCCCCGTTTCCGGACATCGAGTCCTTATCCGGAAAGAGCGCTCGGCACAAATATTATCAAATAAATTCAATAATATATGTAAGCCTTACGTCATACATCAGAACTAAAACGACACAGAAGATAAAACGACTCGGGAAAAACAAAAGATCGAACTCACGGTTTTCAATGCTGTAAAACTAAATCCAATAAAGAGTACTAAACATCCAATGTTAAATCCAAAAGAACTTAAACGAAACTAATCCAAAAGAAAGACAACAATGTTTGAATTTGAACCAACAACATTATTGAAAGAATTAAAACTAAAAGAACTAAATCTTCACGAGCTCCGTCTCACACGTCCTCGTCAAAGAACTCATCAGCGTTAGCAACCTGTTCATCTTCTTTGGGGAAAGAGAAAGACAAACAAAAAGTAACGGGGTAAGTACATAAGTACTTAGTAACACGTAGAAGATCGCATAACATCGGTCTCATAAAGAAATAAAAGCAACGCCGTCTTTTATTAATTCATTCCGTTATTAACCCTAACTAACTATCACATTATGTTCATAGCATAACATGAGGTTCCAAAGGTATCTAGCTTAGCTCAAGTTTGTTACATCATGAATAACAAGGGCACTACGCCTAAGTAATAGGATGTACTACGACAACTGGGTGCAACCTACTTAGAGACTTGCTCTAGTAGCCCCGGGAATATCTGAGTCCCGATAGTGTGATAACCGGCAGAATGTACCAGACGCTTTATCTAGCCAATCGATTGACCGGCGTGGAGTACGATCTACTTTGTGCAGTCGAGAGAACACATCGCGATATTGTACTATGCCTTACCAAGCATTGCATGATGTTTAAGATTATTAATCTAGCACATATGTTTGATTAGATGTTTAACTAGCCACCTAAGTGTTTTCAAGTAAGCTCCCTCACATCTCCTACTCTCGTACTTAGACCACTGGACACGGACAAGCCCTAGCAAATACACAGACATCGATAAACTCTAGCTTATCGAAGCACAAGGCAAATCCAAAGCTTTCGACGGTCCCACACTTCATCTTTTCAGGGAATCCATGTGGTGCCGAAACTAAACGCATCAAAAGCTAATTCAGAGCTTTGTCACGTAAGGTTATGCAGTAAATACGCTATTATAAAGCTTGAAACATATAAAAAGAAAAACAGCACTGGAACAGTCCCTGTCCGGACGGATAAACTTGTTGTCCGATACTAAGAAATATCTGTACAGATACACAACTCATCCGTACGGATGAACCAACACTCGGTCGACCGAATGGATAGGCTCGGTCGACCGAGCCTCTCTCTTGCACCTGTTACACGTTTTTCTTGCACCACAGAGGACAGTTTTCTGCACTCTGCGTTTTCTACTCAAATTCAACCCAAACTCGACTTAAACGAATCAAATCCATGAAAAACAATCATACAAATTGCTCTACCACTTTACGAAACCTTAATCATACGATAAGAAAACCACGTTACCTTAATTTGCGTGGTACAACAATCCAAACTACCGAAGCTTTGAAAAAAGGTTAAACCTTTAACCTCCAACGCCAACGGATCTAGGATTGTTGGTATCAAAGCGATCCTCGTCTCATGATCGATCCTTTCTCTCTTGATGAGTCCGATGAGAAAGAACAACGGATTAGCCTCCTAAAAGCGAGAGCTTCTTCTCCTTTTTTTCAAAACTTGCGCCTCTTTTTTCCTCTCTGCGTCCCCTCTCTTTTTTTGTCAAAAACAACTAGGTTAAAATTAGGATTAGTTTTCCTTTTATAATCCCAATTTCCTAATTATTTAATTATTTTCCTGAAAAAGAAAATCCTTGTTTATCCCTTTTTCTTTTCTTTTTCTTAAATCTTTTATTTAAATAACATAATATTCTGATATTTTGCTAAAAGACAGAATTGCCCTTTTTTCAAAAATCGGAATATTACATTCCTCCCCCCTTAAGAGGAGTTTCGTCCTCGAAACTAGATCGTACCTGGTAGATGAGGGAACTCTGGGAACTCGTCGAACATGTCCGATTCCACTTCCCAAGTGGCTTCCGTCGGTGCATGATTGCTTCATTGCACTAATACTAACGGAATCACTCGTCTCTTTATCATCTTCTCTTTCCTATCCAGAATCCTTATTGGTTTCTCCACGTTGGAGAGATTATCTTGCAACACTTCGGGTCAATCTCGGATTCCACGTCCACTTTAGATAGACACTTCCTAAGCATCGATACATGGAAAACATTGTGGACTCACAGACATCGACTCACGGTAACCGAAGTCTATAAGCCAACTTCCCAACTCTTTCGATGACATCAAAGGTCCTACGTACCTTGGACTTACCCTTCCTTTCTGTCCGAACCTCTTGATACCCTTCATTGGAGGCGCTCGAAGGTAAACTCTATCCCCGACCTCAAACTCTAGCGGTCTTCTCTAACATCGGCCCAAGTCTTCGACGATCTTGAGCTGCTTTCGATTTTTCCTTATCAACTGAATTTTCTCCTTGGCTTGCTTTGAACCATCTCCAGCCCTGTGATATGTTTCTCTCCCACTTCATCCCAGTAAAGTGGAGTTCTACACTTCCTACCGTACAAGGCCTCAAAAGGTGGCATTCCCAAACTTGCATGGTAACTATTGTTGTAAGCAAACTCGGCCAAGTTGAGGTAATCTATCCATGATCCTCCGGCATCCAAAACACAAGCTCTAAGCATGTCCTCGAGAGTCCGAATTGTTTCTCTCGACGCCCGTCCGTCTCATGGATGAAATTTGTACTCAAATCGGTCTTGTCGTCCTAAAGCTTTCTGTAAGCCCTTCCGAAGCGATCGATAAATCTACTATCCCATCGGATACAATAGATAGAGGCACACCAT
Organism: Gentiana macrophylla; assembly: GCA_026214975.1. Lineage (NCBI taxonomy): Eukaryota > Viridiplantae > Streptophyta > Magnoliopsida > Gentianales > Gentianaceae > Gentiana > Gentiana macrophylla. The sequence continues at coordinate 64,114,030 of CM047811.1, forward strand.
GAAGCTTCACTATATTGTCGATATACATAGTAGCGAACTTCTTTATAGGCATGTCCACTTTACACGGCAAGAAATGGGCTGATTTTGTGAGTCTATCCACAATCACCCAAATCATGTCATGACCGCCCTTAGTCTTTGGCAAACCGGTGATGAAATCCATCGTGATATTCTCCCATTTCCATTCCGGTACCTCCAAGGGTTTCAACAAACCTCCTGGTCTTCTGTGTTCTGCTTTCACTCTCTCTGGCATGTATCACATCTTGCCACAAACTCTGCGATCCCTAACTTCATACCAGGCCACCAATATCTCTCCTTGAGATCTCTATACATCTTAGTGGCTCTGGATGTACCATAAAAGCAATCTTATGAGCTTCATCCATAACCTTCTCTCTTAGGCCATCCACATCGGGCACACACAAGCGGTCTCCGTACCAAAGATGACCACTCTTGTCCAACTGATAACCCACTTTAGGCTTCTCTCGAGCTACTCGCTTCAAATTAATCAACACAGGGTCTTTATCCTGCTTAGCCCGAATCTCATCTAGCAAATCTGACCTTGCCATCAATGGCGCCAAATTCTGAGCTTCACCCTTCCTTTCAATCACTTAATCTGCATTCTATCCAAGCGATCTACAACTTCTTGCAAGGTAGTGATAGCATTAACCGCTCTCCGGCTAAGTGCATCGGCTACAACATTCGCTTTACCGGGTGGTATTGAATGTCCAAGTCGTAATCTTTCACGAACTCCAACCATCTTCTTTGTCTCATGTTGATTCTCACGAGTAAAGAAGAACTTAAGACTCTTATGATCCGTGAAGATCCTTGCCTTGACACCATCTGGATAGTGTCTCCAAAGCTTGAGCAAAAACCACTGCTGCCAACTCCAAGTCGTGTGTAGGGTAATTCTTCTCATGCACCTTTAACTGCCTAGATGCATAAGCAATCACCTTTCCTGATTGCATCAAAACACAACCCAAACCTTGACCCGATGCGTCTGTATATACATCATAGTTATCAAAAACTTCCGGTAATGCTAACACGGGTGCTGTGGTCAACTTTTCTTTCAAAGTCTGAAAAGCTTCCTCACATTCACTGGTCCACTCATACTTAACGTTCTTTTGAGTAAGCCTCGTGAGAGGTGTAGCTATCTTAGAGAAATCCTTTACAAACTTCCGGTAGTACCCAGCTAAACCCAAGAAACTTCTTATCTCATTCGATGTCGGGTCAGGCCACTTAGAAAGCGGCTTCTATCTTATTTGGATCCACCTTAATACCTTCTCCGAAATTATATGCCCAAGAAAACTCACTTGGTCCAACCAAAACTCACACTTAGAAAACTTGGCATACAGTTTGTTCTCCTTTAAGGTCTGTAGAACTATCCTTAGGTGTTCTTCATGCTCTTTCTCATCCTTAGAGTACACCAAGATATCGTCTATGAAAACTATCACAAACTTATCGAGATATAGCAAGAAAACTCTTTGCATCAAGTCCATGAATTTCGATGGAGCATTAGTGAGTCCAAGCGGCATGACCAAAAACTCATAATGTCCATATCTCGCATCAAGGTCATTTGTCTTAGGTATATCGACACCTTGATCTTCAAGCGATGATAACCGGACCTAAGGTCAATCTTAGAGAACACCTTCTTACCTTGCAACCGATCGAGCAGATCATCAATCCTTGGTAAAGGATACTTATTCTTGATTGTCGGTTTATTCAACTCTCGTAGTCGATGCACAAACGCATACTCCCATCTTTCTTCTTCACAAACAAGACCGGTGCTCCCCACGGTTATGTACTTGGTGGATGATGTTTTTCTCAGCATCTCCTTGCCGAGTTTTCAACTCTTTCAACTCATTTGGTGCCATCCTATAAGGTGCTTTAGCCATGGTGATGCTCCGGCAATCAATTCGATCTCGAACTCTATGGCCCTATCAGGCATATGTCTGGCAAATCTTCCGGGAAAACTTTGGAAAGTCCTTAACTACACGAGTCTCTTCTAACTCGGGCCTATGCTTTTCCTTATCTAATGCATAAACAACGAAACCCTGGCAACTCCTCTTCAAAGCTCTTAGGGCTTTAACTGCTGAGATAATCGGATAACGACCCTTGCTAGGCTTGCATACGTTACCGTGAAACGTCTTAGCTGATTTTCCTGGGGCCTTAAAGATCACCCTATTACCCCTACAATCCAAGTAGACACAATTCTTGGACAACGGTCCATACCCAGGATAACATCGAAATCCAGAAATCCAACACCGTCAAAGCATCACGGCACTTGTAATTCCCAACTCTAATATCGACTTGGGGTGTGACTTGAGCACATCTAGTGACTCTGCCCAAAGGTGTGGTTATACTCAAAGGTCTCTCCAATTCCTTAAGGGGTAGGTTCAACTTCTTAGCTATCTTAGAGAAACAAAAGTCCACGATGCTCCAAAGTATCAAGCAGAGTGAAAGCGCTAGATTATCTATGATTATGGTACTAACAAGTGAATCTATTTAAGTACAAATATGTAATATCTTATGCGCTATATCATATTAAATATCTATAATAAACACAAACACTGAAAAGTACCTGTCACCACAAGGTCATCTAACTCTTCCGGTTCTGCATCTGCTGCGAAGACACGAACTGGTCTGCTACCCGTAGTACGATTACCCTGCTGGTTACCTCGTCCTCCTACCTGATTACCTTGAGAGAGCTTCTTAGGACACGCTCTCGAGTAATGTCCCACTTTCCACACGATGGAAACAACTCACGCTACTCGCCATGCACTCTCTGTGTGTGTCTTGTTACACTTAGCACAAAACATTGGCGTTCCACTTCTTCGAACTCTTCGTAGCGGATTTCCGCCCTCTTAACATTTCTGCTGCGGTGCTCTCTATTACTTCCTTGAAAATTTGAGAAAGACCTCATATCTCCAACTACAACCGTCATCTCTTGGCAAATCTCTCCATGATCAAAGCTCTATCCATGGCGCTTGCCATGCTCGTAGAGTCTATCTCTAGCATGCCCTTCGCCACCTCGTGTGACAATCCTTCCATGAATTTATCAATATTTTTCTCTTCACTTTTCATGATCTCAGGGTAGAATCTGCCCAACTCATGGAACTTCTGGGAGTACTGAGTTACTGTAGTATATATCCCTTGTTTCAAACTCAAGAACTCATTAGCTTTCACATTCTGTGCTGTTCTAGGGAAGTATTCCTTGTAAAATAAATCTTTGAACACTGCCCAATCCGTGATCCTCGGATTAACTTGCTCATACGCTTCCATCCAACTTTCTACATTTTCTGCCAACAAGGATACGGCTAAATGAGCCCACTCAGATTCTGGAGCTTTCATATTTCTGCACGCCTTCTCGAACCCACGAATCCATAAGTCTGTTGCTGTTGGTTCGACATTGCCAAAGAACTTTGGCACCCTATGTTTCTTCATCTTCTCATACCAATCCACTGTCCTGTCGTAGCCCCCAAACTGATGATGTTGTACCGCTGAGCTGGTGGAACACTTTGATCTTGTGGTTGAAATTTCTTGAACTCTTCTTTGGGGTGGGGTGAGTGCATTGCGGGTAGGTGTAGCCAGGTGCTACAAACGTATCAGATCTAGGCGGTGGTGGAGGAAGAACTATTGGTTGAGGTGTAAAACTTAGTGGTGTGGGGAAACGCAGCGATGCACGAGGGCATGAAAAAGCGACTAGGCGGTGGCATGAGGCGTTTCTTTGAGGTTGCCTGAAGCGGTTGGGAAAGTACTCACCGGTGGATGAGAAAGTCCTAATCCTGTCCAACTTGTGGTCATTGGAGGCCTGAGACACTCGATGTTACTCCTGCTTTGAAGTAGTGATAACCGGTATGTTGGGGTTAAAGCGTGAAAGGCCCCTTGTTCCACTCTACCTCTAAAGTGACAATGTACGGTCCCTGATTCACCCCACGCATGATGTTGTTCATAGGCGGGGTGTTCACTTGAGACTTTGTAGGGCCCACGAGTAAGCGGGTCCACTTCTTCTCCTTCTCGGAATCACAACCTCGGTAAATCACGCCTCGGCGTTACCCGTGCGGGTGTTAGCTGCCTCGGTGTTACTCGTATTAGTTCCACCTCTAGTAAGCACCATTCTGTAACTAAGAAAAGAGAAGGGGTTACTAAAGCTCTAAAACTTATCTTAAAGAAGAAATCAAGTCCTACACAGCAAGGAAAACCTTTCTCTCTGATACCAAGCTGTATGCGCCCGTTTCGGACATCGAGTCCTTATCCGGAAAGAGCGCTCGGCACAAATATTATCAAATAAATTCAATAATATATGTAAGCCTTACGTCATACATCAGAACTAAAACGACACGGAAGATAAAACGACTCGGGAAAAACAAAAGATCGAACTCACGGTTTTCAATGTTTGTAAAACTAAATCCAATAAAAAAGTACTAAACATCCAATGTTAAATCCAAAAGAACTTAAACGAAACTAATCCAAAGAAAGACAACAATGTTTGAATTTGAACCAACAACATTATTGAAAGAATTAAAACTAAAAGAACTAAATCTTCACGAACTCCGTCTCACACGTCCTCGTCAAAGAACTCATCGGCGTTAGCAACTTTGTTTCATCTTCTTTGGGGGAAAGAAAGACAAACAAAAGTAACGGGTAAGTACATAAGTACTTAGTAACACGTAGAAGATCGCATAACATCGGTCTCATAAAGAAATAAAAGCAACGCCGTCTTTTATTAATTCATTCCGTTATTAACCCTAACTAACTATCACATTATGTTCATAGCATAACATGAGGTTCCAAAGGTATCTAGCTTAGCTCAAGTTTGTTACATCATGAATAACAAAGGCACTACGCCTAGTAATAGGATGTACTAGGACAAGCTGGGTGCAACCTACTTAGAGACTCGCTCTAGTAGCCCGGGAATATCGAGTCCCGATAGTGTGATAACCGGCGAGAATGTACCAGGACGCTTTATCTAGCCAATCGATTGACCGGCGTGGAGTACGATCTCTACTTTGTCTGGTCGAGAACACATCGCGATATTGTACTATGCCTTACCAAGCATTGCATGATGTTTAAGATTATTAATCTAGCACATATGTTTGATTAGATGTTTAACTAGCCACCTAAGTGTTTTCAAGTAAGCTCCCTCACATCTCCTACTCGCGTACTTAGACCACTGGACACGGACAAGCCCTAGCAAATACACAGACATCGATAAACTCTAGCTTATCGAAGCACAAGGCAAATCAAAGCTTTCGGCGGTCCCACACTTCATCTTTCGGGAATCCATGTGGTGCGAAACTAAACGCATCAAAAGCTAATTCAGAGCTTTGTCACGTAAGGTTATGCAGTAAATACGCTATTATAAAGCTTGAAACATATAAAAAGAAAAACAGCACTGGAACAGTCCCTGTCCGGACGGATAAACTTGTTGTCCGATACTAAGAAATATCTGTACAGATACACAACTCATCCGTACGGATGAACCAACACTCGGTCGACCGAATGGATAGGCTCGGTCGACCGAGCCTCTCTCTTGCACCTGTTACACGTTTTTCTTGCACCACAGAGGACAGTTTTCTGCACTCTGCGTTTTCTACTCAAATTCAACCCAAACTCGACTTAAACGAATCAAATCCATGAAAAACAATCATACAAATTGATCTACCACTTTACGAAACCTTAATCATACGATAAGAAAACCATGTTACCTTAATTTGCGTGGTACAACAATCCAAACTACCGAAGCTTTGAAAAAAGGTTAAACCTTTAACCTCCAACGTCAACGGATCTAGGGATTGTTGGTATCAAACGATCCTCGTCTCGCGGTGATCCTTTCTCTCTTGATGAGTCTGGTGAAAAGAACAACGGATTAGCCTCGAAAAGCGAGAGCTTCTTCTCCTTTTTTTTTCAAAACTTGCGCCTCTTTTTCCTCTCCTGCGTCCCTCTCTCTTTTTTTTTTGTCAAAAACAACTAGGTTAAAATTAGGATTAGTTTTCCTTTTATAATCCCAATTTCCTAATTATTTAATTGTTTTCCTGAAAAAGAAAATCCTTGTTTATCCCTTTTTCTTTTCTTTTTCTTAAATCTTTTATTTAAATAACATAATATTCTGATATTTTGCTAATAGACAGAATTGCCCTTTTTTCAAAAATCGGAATATTACAATCCTCCTTTGGCTTGAATTGACATTGGGCCACATACATCGGTATGTATGAGCTCAAGCAATTCATTGGATCTTATCCTTTGCCACTAAAAGGTGACTTTGTCATCTTGCCAAGTAAACAAGCTTCAGATGTATCAAGCGATTCATAATCGAATTGATCCAACATTCCATCTTTATGGAGTTTGGAAATGCGATTACGATTTATATGGCCAAGTCTACAATGCCATAAGTAGGATTCATTCAAGTCATTTGTTTTGGCTTTCTTGTTATTTATATTAAGTACGTCAACATTCATATCTAATGTGTAGAGACCATTGCTAAGCATGCCAGTACCAAAATAACAGTTATTGAGTTCTAGTACTAGCCCACTGGGCAATGAAAGAAAATAAACTCCTACGCCGGTCAAAGCAACACTTGCTCTATTTCCAGCGCGTAGGTCCACCTCTCCTTTCCTCGGATCTCTAGTTCTTCTTAGTGCTGCGTATATTCGTACAAATATGAGAACCACAAAACGATATCAATACCCGGTGGTTAGACTTAGAAGAAGTAATGTTGATCTCAATCATAAATATACACGAAGTCGAAGCATCGAATGCTTCTTCTTGGTACTCAAGAAGCCCCTGCAGTTTCTCCTCCAATGTCCGGTCTCACCGCAATGGAAGCAAGCATCCTTGGATTTGTCTTTTTGCTATCTTAGGCGTTGGCAAGTGCGACCTTTCGCCTTCTTGGACTTTTACGGGCTTTTGCCTTGCCCTGCTGCTGGAAGTGACCAGCAACACTTGCTTTCCCTTCCCTACAGTGCCCTCAGCAGTTTTCAACATGTTCAATAGCTCCGCTAGGGAGCAATCTATCTTGTTCATGTGATAGTTCATCACAAACTGCGAGAATGAATCGGGTAGAGATTGTAGAATCAAGTCAATACTCAATTCTCGTTCCAACTTGTGGCCCAGCTTCCCAAGCCTCTCTATGTACCCGATCATTTTAAGCACGTGTGACCCCACGGTGATCCCAGATGCCATCTTACGGCTAAACGGGGGCCTCGAGACCTCGTACCTCTCGGTGCGAGGCGAGAAGCATAAAGTTCCTTCAGGTGGACCATGATAGAGTAGGCGTCCATAGACTCATCTTTGTTTCTGCGATTCAGGTGTCATAGAAGCAAGCATGATACATGTAGCATCGATCTTGTCGAAGCGATTGCTTGTTGTACTTCTCGACAATATCTGCGGCCCGAACCCTCCTCGTGCGGGCTTTTCCGGTAGGGCCTCGTCAAGACATAGCCAATCTTCTCGTGCCTCAAAGCGATTTTGAGGTTTCTTTCCCAATCGAGAAAATTAGTTTCGTCAAGCTTGTTTTCGATGATAAAGCGAAGGTTCAATTTGTTTGACATTTTCTACAACAATAAATAAAGATAGAATAAGTAAAAGCTCATGTATAAAAAACCTAAATTTGCACTAAAAATTTTATAAGGTTTTACTCCCACTAGCCAACTATTCCCTATTGGCTTTCAAGAATTTAATTAATTCTTTAGTGGTGGGATCCCATCTAATTGCCTCGATCGACGGTGGTCGATCAATCTCGGCAATTTGAAGGTAGGTACTCTACCAATCGCATCGCATCGACTCCGGTGGTGACTAGTCAACTCTTTGACGTCTCACATCTACATGTGATAGTCAACCCCTTGTCTCTAAAGTCGACGGCCCTGACGGTGGCCAATCACCGAAAGACTTTAGTCGAGTCATAACCCAATATTCATGAGATCTCGTGGCGATCATATCTCGATAATAACGATATACCCGTGGTAGGTCAACTCCCGGCGGTGGTCGATCAGTTGGATCGAACAAAGGCTCTTCACCGTCATTATAATATTGGGAGACAACTTTGGCTCGATTTTTGGCGTGGGAATAATTTTAAATTAATTCACTTAATTAATTTGGTTTAATTATGGTCTCATCTACTATGTGCATATTACTACTATATCATATAAAGTAAAACATACACAACATTCCACGCACAAAATAACCGGTATGATCATGGACTTTTTCCAGTGCGGTTTGAATACAAGCCCAGCGAAACCGCGGGTCACAAACTAAGGGTATCTGCAACCGCCAATAGGATCTTTATTCTTTGTGCGCCAATGGGTTCTTTATCTCTCCTTGTTCTTCAACTTCTTGCTCCATTCTTGTTACATAATAAATAATTACACCCCGCCGCTTTGCAGAGGGGAGCTAACGGGAATGGGATAATTGCAAAAAGTAAACTAGGTCACGTTCTTCATAACGGCCAGGACAATTTTCAAAAACCAACATAAAGAAAACATTCCCATCTATCCTATTGGTGAGTCAGCGATCAATCGGGTTCATATAATCACATTATATCTACACATCTAATCCATACAATTTTATCTTATGAAAAAGATTAAATTCCAATTTTTTCTACTACTATTCATGCGTCTTTATTTTATCACGTCAAATAATTAAATAACTTTTAATTAATTATATGACTTAATCGAAAATTAAAATTAACATTTAATTTTAAATCGATTTCAATTTTAATTAAATTTGAACTATTCAAAATATAGAATTAAAATTATAAAGTCTCTATTTGTTTCCTTTCCAAAACTAAATTTAGCTTAGGCACAGCCACTTCCAAAATCAAAATTTTGGAAGTGGCGCAAGCCTAAGCCTTTTACAAATCAAATATTTGAAAAGGGAACTGGCCTATTCCAAATCAAATATTTGGAAAGGCCAAATTATTTTAGTCTCAGCACAGCCACTTTCCAAAATCAAAATTTTGAAAGCGCAAAGCTAAGCCTTTACAAATCAAATATTTGAAAATGGCACAGGCTATTCCAAATCAAATATTTGGAAAGGCCAAATAATTTTTAGTCTAGCGCAGCCACTTTCCAAAATCAAAATTTTGGAAGTGGCGCAAGCTCAGCCTTTACAAATCAAATATTTGAAAAGGGCTAAGCCTATTCCAAATCAAAATTTGGAAAGGCCAACATGTCATATGGTTTCCCGATGGTCCAAACTATTTGAACCATTGGTTGGCCATATGACACAACTAAACAAACGAGATATCTATGCACAATAAAATATCACAAAGCGAAAAGGGTTGATCTCCCCATTGGAAGAGAAGAGCCGACGGACGGCAACCCTAGGGTTACCGCCGCCGCCCGCCTTGAGAGGAGGCGCCGCCGATCGGCCGACCCCATGAACCCTAATTTTGTTTTTGTTTTTTTTGTTTCAACGTTTCGTGATTTAAATCTTGCATCTATTGATCAAATACTACGCAATTAAGTTATGCTTATTGCTTAAGCTAAAAATGTCTCTCGATACCCTTTGTTAGAAATCACTAGTTTAACGCAAATGAATTTAAAATTTGATTTCCTTTCTAGATCGTTCTTCGTTTAATGCAATAAACACGTTAAGTAGTTTGACGGTTATACCTTAGATGATCTATAAGATCGTCGCTTTGACCGCCAACGGAGAGTAGTTCAATGCGCATGCCGTCCACGCGTCCGGCCTCTATCGCTAATCCACACGAACCCCTCGCCGGAATCCTCCTTGGATTGCTATCGGAAAAACTCCGGCTGCTAGACCGGACATTTTCTTCCCTCACAAGCTCACTATGGAGCTCTCTATTTTACACAAGAATTTTGAACTCTTGCAATTGTGTTGTTGTTCAAAAGAGCTTGACACCCACTTCCTTTTTATAGAGGAGGTGGCGCCATAATATGATGTGTGGAGGAGGAGAAAACCTTTTCTAATAAAATAAGGAAAATCAACTAGATTGATTTATCTCTTTAATTATAATTTATTTTGTCAATATCATATATTGATTATAATTATCTTATTACCATAAATCTATTTTTCAAAATCAATTAATATCTTATATTAATGTTATGGCAATCTTATTAATTAAAGTGCACAATCCAAGTGTATCATATACACACAAAAGTGGCGCCCATTAGTCAACAAATTGACTTCGGAATATTCTTTAATTAATCTAATTTATATATAATTAATATCTTGTATTTTATTTATTCATAATAAATAAATACCACCATATTAATTTACCACTATAACCTTTATAGTCTAGAGATAAACTTTCCTTATTTGGTCATCAACTATAACCGCATTTTAATCCGACTCGATGTTCATATGTGTGTGACCCGATAGGCTTCCGAGTATGTTGGCCGTAGACACAAAGTGCAATTTACTAAAATGCCCTTCATACCTAACGATCACGGGATAGCGTGCAGCAACACACCGTGACCCCGATTATCGGAAGAGTCAAAAGCAATGACTACTACCTTTCATGTGAAGCAGTTACCGTGTAACTTACAATCCTATCGATGTAATAATATCCATACGATCGTATCTCGAGTGTCAATACATTGACGATCGTATCTTATAATATGGATATCATGCTCTCTCGGAATAACACATTTACTCCCACTTTGCAAAGATTCTCGAGAGCTAGACATTCCTTATAAGAAGGCCATTTCGGATATTCACTCCCAATCATAGGATACGCGATTCCCGGACGACCAATCATGTATACTCCGCATGCTTCAATATCATACCCAATCACTACCGCATGATCGCCCCGTGGTTAGGAGAAATCTCAATAGTGTCAAAGCATGACAATCCACACCGTGATGCCATGAAGACTCGGTCAAAGGATAATTACACAACCGCCACATAGTGTGACACTTAATGTAAGTGGGTCGGAGTCTAACGTCACGCATTCTCTAATACACGTCCACGCATACCCAAGTGTCTCTACACTTCGATGAGCGAGATCTATCCCTACCTTCTAAAAGGTAGAAGACATCCAATACGTCTGCTAGTCGATTATACTATCAATGTCCCATTTGATAATATGTAAGACTAGAGACATTTAAGCACCAACCTTGTTATAGTGATTAGAGATCTCATCAACCATAATCACTATCATGGTTTCTCTATCATGATTGATACTAGGGGCGTTACTATATATATACAACAAATAATATGAAGATAAACAATATATAATAACATAAGTGCTTTTATTAATCATAACTAAGTTATTACATGAACTAAATAGACTGTAAATGACCCGACCCGGTCGGATCCGGTCCAACCCGATTGGATTTAGGACACCTTTCCAACAAAGTTTGCAAGCATGCTAAGGCTAGGTCACAACCACATGGGTTATACACACCACTTCCTATTCCCAGCTTCACCTTGGGTGATCTTTCCATGGACTTTGTCTTAGGTTTGCCACGAACTAGGAATGGTCATGATTCGATTTTGTGGTTGTTGATAGAATGTCTAAGATGGCACATTTCATTGCATGTAATAAGACTAATGATGCTTCATTATTCTTTGACTTGTTCTTTAAGGAAAAATAATGCGTTTGCATGGTGTGCCTAGATCCATAGTTAGTGACCGAGATACCAAGTTTATTAGCCACTTTTGGAGAGTGTTATGGAAGAAACTAGGTACATCCTTGTTATATTCTACTTCTTTTCACCCACAAACTGATGGTCAAACAGAGGTTACCAACCGTACTTTGGGCCAGTTATTTAGAACTGTGGTGGGTAAGAACCTTAGGACGTGGGAGAAATGTCTTCCATTTGTTGAATTTGCTTATAATCGTGCTCCTCACTCAGCTACTAAGGATGCACCGTTTGAAGTTGTTTATGGTTTTTCTACCCTCTGCTCCTTTCGAGTTTGTTCCTCTTCCTACAGGTACACATGTGAGCTTGGATGCGGAAGACAAAGCTGCACTTGTTCGTGAATTGCATACTAAAGCTCGTTTGGAGGTTGAGAAAGCTACAGAGCGGTATCTCAAGCAGGCTAATAAAGGATGCAAGGAAATGATCTTCAAACCGGGAGATTGGGTATGGTTGTACCTACGCAAGGAGCATTTTCCACATCACCGGAAGAGCAAGCTGAATTACTGAGGTGATGGACCATTTCAAGTGCTACGAAAGGTGAATGCCAACGCTTATGTCATATATTTGCCACCGGATTGGGCTATGTCTTCAACAATCAACGTTAAGGACTTGTCCCCGTTTGATGGTCCTCATTATGGTCTGAGGTCAGATCCTTCCGAACTGGGAGGGAATGATGCACTCCAAGATGATCAGCCATGCATTCACAAGCCCAAGGATCCTATTATTGTTCGAGATGGCCCTATCACATGTTTTCAAGAGAAGAAGGCTCGAGAAGCTTATGCAAAGCTGGTCCAAGACGTTGGAAAGGAGAATGAGGCTTTGAGGATTGATGACCCAACTACTTTAAGCCTATTCGTTGCTGATTGAGCTTAATGTGCAAAAGGCCCAAGTATGGGGCGTTTTTGTGCATCGTAATTGCTGAATATTTTATGGACTTTTAATAATGCTATTTTTTAATTAGGCATTTTTATTTAATTAGGAAGTAATATTCCGGCCCAACTGATAAAGTGGTGCCTTATTTCCTTAGGAATTAGGTTTTCTATTTTGCTATTTATAGTTGCCAAACATGAACGTATTATGCAGATTATTTTGGAATCATAAATTGAATTTTATTGAAACTTTCGGTGATTGGGTTTCTTCAATTATTACGAGATGGAATAGTTGGGTGGTTCTCTCGAGATAGGATTATCACGAGGCGATAATCGAGATTGGTTATTGTTGTTTATTCGCTTTGTGTGTTCCAAATAATCCACGAAATTCATTATCCCGAAGTTAGCAATCTGCTCGTAATTAAACCCTAGCCTAAAATTCTTATGAACCCTAGAAATTGAGTGCTGAATCAATAAAAGGTTGAAGCTTTGATCTAGATCCTACAATCAGTTTGATATCAATCAATGTCTGTGTAACTGATAGGATGTGATGTCTAGTTGTCTAAGTGAGGGAGTAGAGTTGATAAGGTGAGTATTATTCTGAAAACACTTAGGTGACTAGTTAATTCACATTAATAAATACATAAGTGTAGTAAAAGCTAAAACGTCATCTATTCTTGGTTAGGCACTGATTCAAATCGGCGATGTGATACGTTCATAAAAGGTGGACAACGCTACTGGCTCAAAAGGCTGAAGGGTAGTGGAAGAAATCCATCGAACGTATATGCATACCGGGGAGATCCCGGGACTACCGGTGCTAATCACCGTAGTTGGCAAGTATATCTCGTGGTGGAATTTTCACTATGCATTGTGTCCTTGAGTAATGATGTAAAAAAGATAAGCTAAGCTAGAAACGTATAGTCATGACGTATCGATGGGCATGGAATGAACCCTAAATTGAGTCGGTCTCACTAAGATAACATCTTTAATAATAACCTTAATTGTATTGTAGCTTCTACTTCTTACTGTGTACAAATGTACTTACCTCAAATGCATGTTCATTTATGTGTTTGGGGGAGAGAAGACGAACAGGTAAATGAGGAGTTCGAGGAGGACTTTGATGACGACGTTTGAGGACGCCGGACTTGAAGACCTTGTTTATTATTCATTTATTTCATAGACTTGGTTTATTATTGGATTCTGTAGTTTACTTTAGTACCTTGGAATTCGTACATTTTGGATTCGTTGTTTTCGTTTTGGATGTAATAATATTACATTTCCTCTTGATTCTTTATCTCTATTCTTGGTTATTTAAAAAAAAATTACCCGAGTCTTTTTACTTCATTTTTCTTTTATTTGATACGACGTAGTAGATGCTTTATGTGTAATATTTTTAATTTAATATTATACGTGCGAACGTTTGATTCAGGATAAAGATTTAAATTTCTAAGGAGCGGGCGTTATGAACTTTCATCTATCAACTACGGAAAGTGGAAACTAAAGAAGACTGCATCATAGATATCGCGCTTATTTAGTAAAAGAAACCAAGTATTTATACAACAAGTTAGTTCTAAGAGGTAATAATGACATTTGTTTCTCATTTACTGAATTATTTTCCGTTCTTGTTTTTGGTGGAATAATGAAGAGTAAGAAGAAAATAGTGAAAATTAATACTCCTATATCCGTTATACAAGTCAAACGTTATGTATATTAGATGTAGGATCACTATGTTTGCAGTTCGGCTGCTAAAAAAAAAATCCTGAAATATATAAATTACTATCAACTCTAAATGGCTACACTAGTATTATGATTATATTATCCATTAATCATCAAATGTTTACCGATATTTTTCCAGATGATATAGGTTGCTGCCTCTATGTAAGAAAAACAAAACAATAATAATAATAATAATAATATCTCTTTTAGTATAAAATAATAATGTCACAATAAAATCATTTCGACTTTGAAAAAAAAAATCCAAACTTTCCACACCTTAATCAATAGTATGAATATAACATATACCACTAAATAGTTGAAAATAAAAAGAGAAAATATCTAAAAAAATTATTTGGAAATGCCTATAATGTCATTTATATCCAAAATGATAAAAATCGGGGTGTTACATGAATAGTTGATGATGCTTGGGCCAGTTGTGTCTATCCAAGGAAGAATGTTTGTGTAAGTTATGGTCTTCTCCTAGCATTGTTTGTTTATTTCACCTATTCTACTTCTAATTTTTTTCTTTAACTCTGTTTTCTTTATATCTATTTAGATAGATAGATAAATATGTGGTTTTTAAATTATCATTGGTTATCGTTAAAAAAAACCAACTCTTCCTATTCTATTCATGTTCTGTATAGGTGATTTTATATGCTGATGTTGAGCAGAGACATATTCATGGTAACTATAATGCTTTCATTTTGCTTCACACCCTTGATATGTCAAAGGATGGTGCTTGATGGTGCTTTTGCATTAGCAATTTGATGTTGTGTTTCCATAGGAGATGTTTTGCATCGTGGGTTGATTTTATATTTAGTTGCACTACTTTGCTACAATGGAGTCGTAATTTTAGTAGTGTTGCTATGCAGGCGAGGTTGTCCGCACAATACCATATATACAAAGTTTTCATCGAGGTTCCTCATCAGGTAACAATATGTGGTTTAGTATTTTTTTTTTAGTTTTGTTATTGTTGTTTTTTTTTTAATGCATCTGCTCTTTCATTACTAAATTATTTTACCTATGGGGTAGCAAGTAGCAACAAAGCCTTCATAGACTATGAAAAGAGAATTTTGCTATCTCTTGATCCGTTGAAAAGTGATGGATGAAACATAATTAATCAAACGAAATGCTCATTTGGCTAATGTGGCTTTGGTTGCCGAGGGTAGTATGAAATCACCAAATTACATAGTGTTGATTGGATCGGTAGCATATTGATATCTCTTTTGGTGGCTCTGTCTTTAAAAAAAAAAACATGTTCATTTCATGCTAATAATTTTGTAATATGGTGGTGCGGAAGTTGGTAATTCTTACAGAATTTATTATATTAATACTTTATTTTACAGATATTTTATTCTCACGTCCTTTTAACCACCCTTGCATTATTATCATCGTAAAGAAGAGAGTTGATTCTTTCCCTCCACTTTTTAAAATAATATCATGATGTAAGTTTTATAATCCCCTGGATATGGCTTAGTGGTGAAGGCATGGGTGGTAATTCAGCCTGGAACTTAAGCTGGAGGTCAGCGGTTCGATTCCCGTAAGGGGTTGATTTCCGATTGATAACACCGATCGTTGGTTTAATAGTTAAGTGTTCGAAACTTTAGGTTATTCGATTAACCTCTCTCGCATTCTGTGGGATTGGGGGTGAGGGGACCCTCAATGGTAGGGTATACCATTTTTATGATGTAAGTTTTATATAAAGAAGAGGGTTGATTTTTTCTGTCATCAGCATCAATACGAACACTTTATTCTTCTATTTGGCTGATTTTCTTATCGTGTTTTTTCTTCATCATAGAATATAGTGAAGCCGTGATATTAGCAGCTCATGTCTGGATGTTCTTTTTTTTTTTTACATCGTGAAAATAGTTGGATCAATAGATGACAGTACTTAAGTTATCAAAAGAAAAAAGTCCAATTCATCTTGAAGTTGGCATTTTATCCTTTTTGTTGTGTGAAATAACCCTTTTGTATTCATCGATTTTTTTTGTTGGTGTTGGTGTTGTTGGACTTGAGGTGATGGGGGTGATCGAAGCGCGTAAGCGGGTAAGAGGTTGTGATGGTTCTCTTGCCATCTTCATTATCATTTCTCTACCACTCTGCCATACCTTTTTTTGTTTTTTGGTAGGGCTTTGACAATTTTGCTTGAGCACATTTGGCAACAATGATGATATTCATTATGCGTGGCTTATGACAATTCGCTACCACCGAAGAAGTTTCACAGGAGAGGATAACATGTGATTATTGACGTAGATCAATCGGGAGTTTCATAATTTGTGATTCGGATTATAATCCAGTATGGAATTCTCAAGGTATAAATATGACAAAATAGATTCCATATATTAGTGCGTAGTAAGAATTTGAAAAAGTGGAAGTATTTTTTTCTTTTCCTTTCTTTCCGGAATGACGAAAGTTTTATCAAAGCAGGACTAACATTGGTAAATACAAACACGAAACCGGATGGCACCGAGCTATGTCGGGAACCACCTGAACGAACGCAATCATAAAGAAACCACAGCTACAAAGAAACTAAACTAATTATTTATCAAAGTAACCATGATCCGTGCATCACATAGGATTTTTAATTTTAAGGTAACTGCAATGCGGAAGACATCGGTGAAAAATGAAATGAACACCGAAAACAATTAATGACTTTTTTTCATAAAGAAAATTTTTTTCTTTCATTTTGTGTCACCCGTGGCTAGTGTTAATATAGATGTGTAGGATAGGATTTTGACCACATCTCCCTAAAGTTAAAAAATTGTTTTGAAGCGACTGAAAATCTTCGACGGCACGGCGTCTGAAAACCCTAAGTATGCGTAAGCGGGTAAACGGTCAGGACGGCGACCTCGGAAAGCCATTAGCCGGAGAGAAGCGTGATCTGGGAAAGCGATTAGCCTTGAAGAAAGGTGAGAAGGGAAAGCGTATAGCCCAAGAGAAAAAGATGCGGGGAGCCGGTGAAATGGTGGTGGGCCGCATGGCTTCCAGATCGGCAACAAGAGATATATTAAATGTATGTCTTTTATCGTGATTTGTTAGCATAATACTGCACGTATCCATCGATTTCTTGTCTGTAACCCTGCGCTGTTCTTTAGGAGGATGGTTGAAACTGATTTGTCTGGGCTTTATGCCTGTGAATTTTTAGATACCGAGGTTTGTTTGACTACCTGAAAATACTGTTTTTCCATTTAGTTTGCCATAGCTCTGTTGAATTGAAATTAGGTGTATTTGTTTTGTTTCTTCATTATCGCCCTAATTTTGATGTATATCAGAACTTTACCTTCCTCTCGTGTATTGCTTCATTATTTAAATTAGGTGTATATGTTTTGTTGATTCATTATCACTCTAGTTTTGATGTATATGAAAACTCTTGTAATGTATATTTCATAGGCTTGTACGTGTTAAAGTTCCTTGTAGCTAAACAATGCAACGGACCATAAGAGTCGTGTATTGTCTAGGGACTTGGGAAGTTAGTCGTGGGTGCTATTGTCTCAAGTGTGTGTGCAAATGGTAGGTTAAGGGTATGGACAAGCGTCACTCACGTAAGCCTGGTTACACATCATCAGATTTGAACGTCTTTGCAGACATGACGGTGTCAGAGGGAGCGGAGATGCATGGGGGTTAGTCTCCATACTCACATGGACCTTGGTGTATAATAATGTCAAATGCTATAATGTTGGGTAACATTATGTCTTTAGTTTATCTTTACTGTTCTCTAAGTTGAATAGTTGTCTTATTGCCACTCCTGGCACATAGTATAGCTATTCTGGGCTTTTGGAGTTTGGATTAAGACATCTTGCCTTGCGATAGTCTAGAATTTTTGTCCGGTGGTCACCTCCCTACAAACCTGTTCTCCCGGAAAATAAAATGAAGGGTGTGAGGACGTGCCATTATGAGTTCTGCACTTATCATTACACATGCAAATGTTAAGGGGGCCAAAAAGTTATTTGGAGGCAACACTTACCCCTGACTCTGAAAGTAAAAAAAATCAAGAATCCTGACATTTAATCTGTCTTTATTTTAACCCAAAAAAAAATGCATAGTAAAATATTTATCGGAATTGTACCTTAATTGAGTTCTACTAAGTAAATAAACCTTATGAAAATGATTTACTGCCAATGTAAAATTTCTACAACTTTAAATGCTCAAACCTGGTTTGTTAATCTTCTAAAAAAATAATAAATTAGATTTTGAACTTTAAATGCTCAAACCTGTTAATCATTAGTTTTTCATTTTCATTCCAGCCACCTTCTCAAATGATCCGTATGAACGCCGACGGCCATTTTTGAATTTATGGAACACGAAGAAGGAATTGGAAGAGGTGAAAATAGCGGTACGCATGCTCTTGCAAACTATAAAAATAATGTTCTGAGTATTTATTATTACTTCCGTTATTGTGCAACTTTGCAGAAGTATTATTGCTAATAGACTGTACAGTTTTACCCCCCCGCCCCCCTTTGAATGGCAAAAGAAAGTTATGTTGACAAAGTGTGTGTTGGCGTGGAGCAGATGAAGGAATTTGAGAAGTGGATAGCACAGCATAAAAAAAACTATGACAAGAAGGAGCGAAACAATAGGTTCTTGGTCTTTTTGGAAAATAAGAGGAGGGTTGATGCATTAATCAATTTTAAGCCCGGCTACTGGACTCATGGATATAACTTGGATAGCATGGACAGGATGTGGTGGGAAGGTAAGTGTCCTGAGCCTGCTCGTCCGTGATATATGGTATATAAACATGGGTATATGATAGTATGGAACTGCTATCTCTTGTTGGTTAGTTATGTTGTTTTTGGTTGGATGGTTCTGACAATCACATTAGACGTTTTCTTACTAATTTTTCCTTATAACATGAAGATTCTGCTTATAGCAGAAAAAAGGTAAAAGGTCAGAAGTGGATGATATTTATCAGTTTGAACTTGTTGCAGATTAATGCTCCATGCAAGGGCTGCTCCGAGTAAGGATGCTCTCCTGTGGAACTATCATGGAAGTTGGTCTATTAAGTCCTGGTCTGCCACTGCAAGGATTATTACTGTTTTTTTCGTTTGGACGTTTTTTGTTGTATAAGTCCTGCTGCTCCTCCCCCCCCCCAAAGATGCTATTTATATAGTTTAGCGTGTTTGGCGGCTTTCTGGAATTGGAATGCTTGTTTTCATCTGTGTTGCAAGCTAGTACGGGTTATTTATTTGGTTGCATGTTGTGTCTTTCTAAAGTGGTTGCGACTATTTTTTCCCATGGGGCTGGAAAGATCAACTTAGCACTTGGCTTTACTTTTGAGCTCAATCTTATCTGCCACTCCCACAAAATTCTCCCTTTTAGTTAGTATCTTAGTTTTCTTTTGGTATTTCACTTTTAGTTCATACCTTGAAAATTGACTTTGTTGTAAATGGACTTACCGGATGTGACAGTACTTGTCATTATGGAGGTCATAGTCTAGAGCTTAAAGCTAAAATCAGGAGGAAGGTGAGGATCATGTCGGGTGATTGTGCTCCTTGTCGCCTAGGGTGACACACAATGCTACAGTGGATTCCATCATGTACGGGTTTGCCTCTGGTGTTTAGGATCCAAATTTCCCCTCCCCTCTTGTGTTTGTTAGGTTGCCACAGCAGATGATCTTAGTTACACCTGTCAGCATACGCAGATCTACCCTTTGTTAAAGGGGGTCTGCGGACCCCGTTAAATATAAGAAAACTCTACATTTTATGTGTAGAAAAATATTTCGGACTCCGTGAAAAATAAAGTTTACTCTGAAAAGAAGTTACGGACCCCGCTGAATAATATTTCTGGATCCACCACTACCTGTCAGTCATCAGTTTCTCCACTTGGTGACAATTGGCAATAACTAGTGAGATGGTAGGGGTGTAACCATTGCTTGGAATTTAGCAGCTATATAACCAGTGTTCTTCAACTTCTGGGCATTGTATAGAATAGAAGCCAATTCTCAGACTGACCTTTAGCCAAACAAAAGTCATCCAGTCTTTCACTCTCCTAATAATTTTACTCACTCCCATTTCAGTGCAGTATTAACTTGATAACACACCAGGGTTTGATGCCGATGGAAGCTTCATCTGGTACGGTCTTCAGTGTGATGATACCCATATATGTGTGTGTGTGTGTGTGCAAAAGGATACTGGCTAAAATATGAAGTAAAATTATTTTACAAGTGCATTTTTATGTTTGTGCTTGTGAATGCACTTACTTTTGCCTGCAAAATACATCGTACGTGTATATACTTATATACAATGGTCAATAAATATAATCTGGCTGCCGGTATTGCCAAGGCTAGAAAATTAGAGCCAGGGTAACTTATTAAACAAAGATATGAAAAGACAAAATTAACCAACCTTGTATTCAATTTATTCAAAACCTAAACCATTCTCATGTTGCTTCGAACCTAATTACTCCTCTGTACTAAGACCCACTGTCCTCTTTCCCTTTGTTGCATCACACCTTCCTCACGGAGACGCATCAAAACATAGGGTAATGATTGAGGTAAAGCTTTTGCATCACACCTTCCTCATGATTGAGCTTGATCGAGAAGTGATGAAGAAGACATCCCGCTTGGCTCTCTTGATATGAAATGAAGTTGTGAGTTGGAAAAAGAAGTGGCAACCGTATAGCTGTTGTATTATGATATACATTGTATGATATATACGTGTATCATAATGTGTGTCACATGCTGACGTCTTCAATAATATGATCTATCACTTGAAATCCTGAGGTCTTTATTGCTTTTATGAATTGTATCATTGTACTATATTCTGGACATAATTTATGTCATCGGTATAAGACATACAACTTGTGCCATGTATTGTAAGTCTAACACTTCACGGCATTAGTAACATAGATAATATATTGTGATACAAGTGACATACATTGATCATATAAGGTAATTAACCAAAGTATAATTGTATGATCAAAGTATAATGACATGTGAAGATACATTATGCAATTAACAATGTCATTGTGTCACATATGAGTTGTCTATTTTGAAACAATCAAACAATTTGTCCAAGGGTAATGAGCACAACATTACTAAAAAATCGATCCCTTTTGATTGTTTTCAAAATAATATACCCCTCTCCGTGAAATGCAACTCCCTCTTTAACATGTTCATATATGTATATTGAATACATAAGAATATAAAGATTAACATAGTTTGGCATGATGCACATAAGCAAATAAGCAAGGCATTTTATGCAACAATGCATATGATATGATCTCTCATTGTAGTATTTCTCCCACTATTTGGAAAATAAATCAAAATAAGCTTGCATATTAGTTTGGAAACATATGCAATGCATTCCTCAAAGTCCCAAAAGTGGACTGAGGTAAAGCTTTTGTAAGAATATTTACAACTTGCCTATGTACGGGGACAAACTCAATGCAAATATTACCATTAGCAACATGATCGTTGAAAAAGATATATCTAATATCAATGTGTTTCACTATATAATGCAAGGTATGATTCTTTGTAAGATTAATAGAGCTAGAATTATCACATAATATGGAAACTACAGGTGTTGCTTAAGCCATAAAAGTTGAGCACAACAATTACTTAAATCTGCATATTCAGCTTTAAAAACACTTGGTTGTTTCTTAGAAAATCATGAAATGAGCATGTTGCCTAAGAATTGGAATGTACCACTAGTACTATTTCTGTCAGCTCTACAACCAACAAAATCAGCATCAATATAGGCATATAAAGTAAAATCAGAAAATTTAATGTTGTTGTGTGCATCAAGTATCCAAATTTGAAGTTCTTGATCACATCCTTAAAATTTTCAGCACAACCAATGAAAACACATTCCACAAATTTAGGAGCAAACTTATCTAAGTTGTCCATATCATTTAGCATACAAAATTTACATCCAAATACATGAAAATAACTTACATTAGGCACTCTATTTCTTAGTACGTGATGCATAAGGAGTTTATCCAATTTATATTAATCACATCACATACACAAGCAACAACTTTAACCCAAAGAAATCTAGGCTATTCACTTTACAAAGTCCTAACAACATCTTAAAGTGTGTATATTTTTCCTTTCTACCCTTTAACTTTGGGTCCTTGGGGATTAATTACCTACCTAAGCTTGTAGCAAGGAATTCTCAACCCAATATACTCTTTTTGTAGGTCTTTCAAGATATAGATCAGAGTAATCGACCTTATCTCTGTCTTCATCTCTAATTTGACCAAATGCAAATAATGAATGCCTATATACATTATCAACAAATCCATACGTATGTTTAGATCTATTTCTAGGTTTGTGTGTGTAGTTATCATAGGTATGTACGAGTGTCTATTATGTGCATTTTTCTATCTAGATACGGAATAATGATTGTAATGTGTCTTTACGTTTACTGAAAGAATTGTATGCATCCATCCTGAGATTTTCCAGATCTCCTATATTGTGTTCTATAAGGCACTCTTTTGAGTAAAATTTGGTTCGTATGGTTTCTTTGAAACACTAGAAACAAAATTAGTCTCATTTGACCTCTTTCAATCATTGGTAGTTTCCACACAACCAAGTCCTCTCTTCCCTTTTTGATTCTTAGGTGGATGCATGAATAAGTTGATCTAGACTTTTGGTACTATCATCAAACTTTTGGACAATTTTCTCTTGATCCCTTATTTATTCATTTAAAGATTCGATCTCAGATTGCAGACCATGCATCTTTTACTCTTAATCATCATTTTTATTTCTAAGTATGCTAACAAGATTTGTCATTCTGATAGGTCAGCTTTCACTTGTTTGTTTTCAGCATTAAGTGAGACATTCTTAATCATAAAACTTTACATTCATGCTAATAAAGATTTCAGTCAGTTCGAACAATGTATCAAATTGAGAATCATAGAGGTCGGACATTACTTCCTCATTCCCAGCTTCATCGTCAATATGATCACTATCATCATCATCATCATTGTTAGTCATCATGCATATTTTAGCATGTTCATCAGTATCGTCATCATCAAAATATGACGAATCACTCCATGCAGATTTGAGTGCTTTCATTTTGAAGTACTTATTTGCTTCTGTCTGATCTTTCTTTTCATGACATTCACCTGCATAGTGATCAATTTTGTGAAGTCTCTTATTGTTGTAATTAAATGCCTTATTGGAAAACTTCTTGAAGTTCTTCACAAGTAGGGTATGGTCTTCTTTCATAACTTCATCACTATTTTAAGTTTCAACTTGTTCTTTGGATTCAGCTTTGTATTGTTCCCTCACTTCAAGTGCAAGGCTCCTAACTTCTACTTTCTCATTTTTCCTTTAATTTATTGTGAACTGATATACCAATAACGAACCAATCAAATCCTATCTATCCAACACAGTAAGATCTTTTGCTTCATGGATTGAGTCACTTTAGGATCCTATTCAGATGATCAACTTCTCATATTTTTTCTGAACTTTTTCTTGATTAGTAACTTTTTTACCAATATATTCTAAAAAATTGGTAATTTTAGCCAATCCACCAACTCCTTGAACCGTTCATAAGAATGCATGAATATATTGATGTTAGATTCTTTAACTTGGTTTGTACCTTCATGCTTCATTTCTAGTTTGAGCCAATTGTTGGAAGTAGCGCCCGAAAGACAATTTTTGTAATTGTTTTTATAATTAATAAATGACGAATTTATTCTCATCTAATTATTTGCTTCGTGCTTATAAGTAATACACTACTGAAAACCCTAAGTCGTATCATATGTAGCCATATAACTTAGTGTGTGTGTCACACGCGAGGATTAAGTTTATGGTGATACACTTGAAATGTTAGTCCGTGGTGAAGTTAATCAAAGTATGCGGTCTATTGATTAAATCACCATTAATGCGCCCATAACACTTTATGGTGTGACCGTCCTATCCGGACCGTTGGCATTGGTTGTCTAAGTGGGGCATTTATATATGATGTAGTCATATAGGACTGGACCGATTTAATCCGAGTTTCTCATATAATTCCGTGATTGAGAAATCTTATTAAATCACAAGATGATCATATATGGATTAACCTTAATCCTGAAGTGATTACAGACTCCTTTTTAGGATAGGGTTTGATGTGTTCGTTAAGGATCGCTAAGAGGCGCGGTCCGAATCACTTTCACATTGGCACTATTCTGAAATGAGTGAGAAATGTGTGTCTCATAGATATGGAATCCATTTTCCTGCGGGAAGTAGAAAGACAATCCCCTTATTTGTTGATCCTAGAAACTGATCAATCCGCGAAGTTCGTATTTGTTATGAACTAATTGATCACTAGTGGGTTAATGGTAAATAAGGATAAGATGTATTGAAGAAGGTTTACGGAAATAATCCTGCTTAATTATGGATAGTCTATGGAGGGTTAGTTTATATGTAATGATTATATCAATAGACACTTATTGACTCGACGTTTTGAAAATAAGTTATATCTATAATCGATAGAGTTCAGTTTCAGATTTATGGTGGCGTAATTCCGGAATTAATGAGTTGAGTAGAAATATTTTATTCAATTTATTGTAGCTACTGGTTATAGGTCCATGGTCCCCGGGTTGGCTCCTAACATGCGAGTTTTTTCGTTTTATGGAACCTCGAGAATAAATTAAATAGTTGGTCTATTTAATGAATATGAAATATTATTTATTTGGTAAATAATATGTAAAATGGAAAAGACATTTTCTATTAAAATTAATGTTAAAATGGCGCCACACATGATGATAAATTAGGAAAAGAAAATTTTCTAGATTATGTCATGGCGATACAGGGTTTCACTCCCTCCACGTGTCATCAATCGGTTGGTCATCACAGTATGATTTAAGTCCAAGATACTTGTGTCGATGCACGGACTCGAGGCTACGACTATCGATACCAAGCAGTGTGGAAGGACGAGTCCGCAAGGACAGAGTCCACACCAGCTAGCAGTGTAGGACAACGAGCCTAGAGTCGATCACCGCAGGTCGGAAGTATCGACATCGAGGACAGAGTCCGCACCAGCTGCCCAAGCCCATTAACAGCGATAGCTTGGGCAAGGGTTTAAGGCCCATTAAAGGGTAAATCTGACAATAACATAAGCCGACTTAACCTTAGGGTTTAGGCAAGTGTTGTCATTATAAATACCCCATTCCAGGAACTACGTAAGGCTTGATTCCTGGAACATAGCAGGATACGTAGGCAATCTAAGGTACAGTCTTAGACTCAGCCGCAAATACTAAAATCCACCACCGCGTTCTTTTAGGCATTAGGGTTTTGTGTGTGTTCATCACTAGATTCAATTAGGGCCCGGATTATTCAAGGTGGAACAATTTGTCATCGTCATTTGGCGCTAGAAGGAGGGCCTTCTATTGATTGAATAAACCAAGAACACGATGCCTCCCAGAAAAGCCGCATCCAAGGCTGCAGATCAAGGCTCACAGATTAACGAGCCGTTCGATCCTGATACACAAGGAGAAAAAGATCCAGTTTTGGATCCCGCTCATCAAGATCCCCAGCAGAGAAATCAGGGAGGAAAAGACCCAGTTTTGGATCTTGTCCAGGAAAACCCCCAGCAAGAAAAGCAAGGTCTTGCTCCAGAATACCGAGCGCTTGTGGATCAATTAGCAGAGGCAGACCTGGAGGTAATGTCCAGGATTATAGCAGAGGCAGTTACGGCACAAAGACTAGTAGCCGCTGGCCAGAAAGACACCACGGCAGAAGGTGGTCAGAAAGATGTCGCAGCAGAAGGCGGCCAGAAGGATGCCGCCATAGACAAGCCTAAACAAGCTTCAAGAGATGAAGTCAGTGCGTCCTCTAGCTCGGTGGATAGAAAGAGGCGTGAGATCCAACAAAAACATCTAAAGATGGATGAAGACAGTGTCAGAGAAGAGCTGGACGTAATTCTGGGAAAAAAATCAAGTTTCGTTATGGTTAGAGTCTCCCTTCACGAAGGAGATCGAGATCTTTCCTAAACCCAAAGGGTTTAAGATACCGAAGATAGAGCCTTACGATGGTACTACTGTCACGGATTTTATCAACGGAAAACAAACAAGTAATAAAATAAATCCGGTTTACCCCAAGTGCAGGGATCGTAGCATAGTAGTTACAACCGGAGTCGAATCACAGGGAATCGAGGTTGTTTATCTAGTCTATTGATTCTTCTAAAAATTGCTAATTACGACTAAAATAACACAAAAGCAACTAAAAACGAAAACAATAAACCTGGGGCGAGAGGTTGTCAATCCAAAGCCAGGAAAGATAATCGCGAACGAAAATAACTCTAATCTATAAACTAAAAAGAAAATAAACTTCTAAGATAACAACGAAGAACAAGGCACAAAGATAAATTCAATTAATTTTAACGAAGAACAAGCATTGATCCACCTATCCCGCAACTCTCAATTTCTACCCTAGATTGTTTAGTGAAGATTTAATAAAGATGTGGTTCACCTATCAAAGGTATGAATTTCTACTCTCGTAGATAATCCGCCTATTAATCTTTCATCTCTCGATCTTAAAGATTAACGCTTCCATAACAAAGGTGTAAGATTTCTCAATCTAGCAACCTAGAAATTAACCTAACAACTCTCGTTATATATAGGTTAAAGATCTAATCTTTACTACGGTGATCTAGGTCGAACACGATTTTCATCAAACGTTAAACATCACAAAGCAACCATCTCTCGATATAAATTGCATAATCAATACAAAACGTAATAAAGAAACAACTTTAAATAAAAACTCACAAAACCAAATCCAAAGTCGAAATCAAAACGTCTCTTTGAGAATTGGCTTCACAAAGCTCGTTCTAGGCTTAGCCTTAGCTCATTGTTGGAATACAAATCATATAAATAAAAAGAAGATAAAAAGATGTTTATGATGGTGGGAAAACGCAGCTAGGGCGCCCCCAAGGGGCCTGGGGCGGCCAGGGATCGAATTGTGGTCCTTAGGGTTCAGAAAAACGCGACTATATATAGGTTTTCAAGTCGGTTTAGGCAATGGCGGCGGCTGGACGCCCGTCTACAGGGCTGGACGCTCGTCCAAGGATTCTGGCCGCCAGTCCAGCTGCTTTGAAATCTTTGAGTCGGGCCGAGCTGGATTGGACGCCCATCCTATGCAAAATTGGACGCTCGTCCAGTGAAAATATGAACATCCTGAATCCAAAGGGTCCTCCTGGACGCCAGTCCACTCCTCTGGACGCCAGTCCACTGGACGGGACCTCAAACGTGCGTCCAGACTTGTAAAGCTTCATTCTACCTTCGACTTGCATCTCCTTCCTTCCATTTATCTTCAATCAAACATCTTTTCAGCTCATTCCTTGCCATGCAAACAGTACCTACGAGATAATAGAAACGTGCAAAAATGTAACATCACATATATAAAGATATTTACCAATAAAATCACATAATCAACTCGATTTTGCACTTAGATACTTTTAAAACTCATCTGCTCAATAATTCGATTAAACCCTTAATTTCTATGCAAATTATATGAATATGGGGGAAATCATTATAAAATATAACGTTATAAATCATATAAAATCACCCTTAACAACTACCGACCTGGAAGACCATCTACACAGGTATCTATCTCAGATGAGATTGGATGGAGCATCCCGACGCAATGCGATGTCGGGCATTTGAGACGCTACTCGTAGGTCGAGCAAGAGAATGGTTTACGAAGCTATGGCCAGGGTCGATTTCCAGTTTTGCCATGCTGGCTCGCAAGTTTCGGGATGCATTCATAGTGAACAAGAAGTTTCATTTAAGTGCCACGCACCTCATGAACGTGAGGCAGCAGAAGGATGAACCAGTAATGGAATACTTGAAGAGATTTAATCTTGAGGCCTTGCAGGTCAAAGATGCAGATGATCGACTTCTGATCACGTCGTTCATAGGGGGGCTGCGTAATACAAAGTTATACATGAAGTTGAGCAGAGATGTCCCCCACACCATGGACGAGTGTGTTAACGTGGTGCATCGGTTCTGTTTAGGGGAAGAGGCAGTGCGTAGGCACACCCAATCCGACTGGATGGATTCCAAGAAGGACAATCGAGGTCGAGCAGAATCAATCCAAGAGACAGACGCCGAGAGTAAGCCTTGATGCAGGATCGATCGAGACACCCGCCTCAGACCGTGGGGGCAAGAAGGGACCCACGCGAGATAAGGATTTTATTCCGCTTAATCGATCTCGAGCCGAGGTGTTATCGATCATGCTCTCGAAGAACATAGCGAGAAAACCACCACCGTTGAAGAAGCTCCGGGAAAAGAGGAATGCAAGCAAGTACTGCGATTTCCATGAAGACATAGGTCATACAACAGATGATTGTATCGACCTGAAAAAAGATATTGACGTCTGCATCCAGGAAGGGAAGCTAGACGAAGTGGTTGATAGATCCCGGTAAGATGGGCCCAGGAGCCGTGGAGAATTTAAAAGAAAAAACTCCGATCAAGATAGGGGTCGAGGTCGAGACGCTCAGAAACGGAGAGATCGATCACCCCAGAGGAATCGATCCCCAGGTCGAGATGGTAATAACAGAGACAACTTTGGTAGAGACAGGTATGATGATAATCGGCCAAACAGTTACGTTAACACGATCTTCGGGCCTAGGGAGAGTGACAAAGACCAAGACGGTCAGGAGCCAGCTGGTAGCTCGAGAGAGCGAAAGCAGCTCAGATTTACGACAGAAGTTGGGTATGGCCCCTGCGATGATATCCCCAAGTCGAGGAGTCATAGTGAAGGGTTAGTTATCGAGGCCGTGATTAGCCGAGCCCGTGTATCGAGAGTCTGCATCGATAACGGGAGTGCAGTGAACATCTTATATTACTTGGCATTTCAAGCGATGAAGTTGAAATAGAAGGATTTAGCTCGTACATCATCCCCTTTGTTTGGATTCACAGGGCAAGCAGTTCATCCTATGGGATCGATAAGGCTACTCACCACAGTCGGAGATGGGGAGAAGAGAAGGACTCTCGAGCTGAGTTATGTAGTGGTCAAAGCTCCATCTACTTATAACGTTATTTTAGGGCGACCTGCGCTTTTTGACCTGCGAGCTATCATTTCGACATTCCACAACAGCTTGAAATTTCCAACCAGGAACGGTTCCCACGAGGTAAAAGGGGATGTTGAAGCCGCACGGAGTTGTAACTCTGTTGTTATGAATGGGAAGACGACAGTTCAACAAGTCTTAGTCGAGGAACTGATTCCAGAGGAAGAAGAGGAAAAGAACTGGGTCTCCAGTGATGCATTTGAGAATGTCCGACTCTGGGAAGGAGAGGACGATCAATGCGTGCAGGTCGGGATTTGGATCCCATCGAAAGAAAAACAGTCGCTCATTGAGTTGCTCATCGAGTTCAGAGATGTCTTCGCCTGGAAGGCTACCGATATGCCAGGGGTGTCTACAGACATCGCAGTTCACAAGCTCGAAATTGACCAGGCTAAGAAGCCAGTCAAACAGAAGAAGAGAAATTTTGCGTCTGATCGACTTGAGGCTAGTTGGAAGTCGGAAAGCTACTAGCGGCCCAGATAGTGAGAGAGGTGTTCTATCCAGAGTGGCTAGCTAACCTAGTATTGGTCAAGAAGCCCGATGGCAGTTGGCGCATGTGTGTGGACTTCACCGACCTAAACAAAGCATGCCCAAAAGACTCGTATCCGTTGCCAAAAATCGACAGGTTGGTAGACTCCACCATCGATTTTGAAGTGTTTGGTTTTTTAGATGCGTATAAGGGATACCACCAGATTCTGATGGATCCTCGAGACGCAGAAAAAACAGCGTTTATCACGAAATTCGGCACCTTCTGTTATGTAACCATTGCATTCGGGTTGAAGAATGCTGGGGCAACATACCAGAGGGCAGTCAATAAGATCTTTGCAAAGCAAATTGGTAGATGCATGGAGGTGTATGTAGATGACTTACTCATCAAAAGTCTATCTATGAAACAATACTTGGTCGACACACGAGAGGTTTCTGAAGTATTGAGGGAAACGCAGATGAGATTAAACCCGAAAAAGTGCACCTTTGGGGTCAGGTCTGGTAAGTTCTTGGGATACATGATATCGAAAGACGGGATTCGAGCAAACCCGGACAAGATCGACACTTTGAAGAATATGCCCGCACCTCGAAACACCAAGGAGGTGCAAAGACTCACCGGTCGGATGGCTGCCCTCAACAGATTTTTGTCGAGATCCGCACAGCGTGCACTACCATTCTTCAACATTCTCCGCAAGGCCAGTCCTTTTCATTGGGATAATGAATGTCAGACAACCTTCGAGGAGTTGAAAGCTTATCTATCAGAGTTACCCACCCTCACTTCACCTCGAGAAGGGGAGAGGTTGTTAGTTTATTTGGCGGTATGCGAGGAGGCAGTGAGTGCGGTCCTAGTTCGAGAGGGGGTACATGGCCAGGTGCCAATTTACTTTGTCAGCAAAGCATTACATGGCCCCGAGATCCGATACTCACCAGCCGAGAAGTTAGCGTTATGTCTTGTTCATGCCTCGAGAAAGTTGAGGCCCTATTTTCAATCTCATCCTATTATGGTAGTCACGGACCAACCACTGAAGCAGATTTTGGCAAAGCCCGACACCTTAGGTCGACTGGAAAAATGGGTAGTAGAAATGGCATAGTATGATATCGAGTTCGTCCCTCGAACCGCGATAAAAGCACAGGCCTTGGCAGATTTCTTAGCCGAAGGGATCTCCATCCAGCTCGACCAAGAGAAGCAAAGTCCAGAGGAAAAAATGGATCCTTCAAGTCGATGGAGCATCGAGTAAGGAGGGGGCAGGGGCAGGGCTCCTTCTACTCAGCCCAAAAGGTGAAGAGTTCCATACGCCCTTCGATTCGATTTTAAAGCAACGAACAACGAGGCCGGGTATGAAGCTATGATAACTGGTTTGAAACTTGCTCTGAAGTTAGGTGTCGAGGATTTGTTGGTTTTCAGTGACTCACAATTGGTGGTAAATCATGTGAAAGGAGAGTATGAGGCTAAGGAAGAAACCATGAAGAATTACTTAGCAGTGGTGCAAAACCTCATACCTAAGTTCAAAACGGTTCAGTTCGAGCAGGTTCCCCGAAGTCAGAATAAAAGAGCAGATGCACTCTCTAAGCTTGCATCGAACTCCGCCTCAAGTAAGAAGGTTCTAGTCGAGTTATTGACCGATAGGAGTTACATCGAATCGGAGGCCCAGCCGATCACTCACCAGGCCACGTGGATGGACTCGATCGCCCTTTATCTCAAAGATGGAATTCTACCATCTGACATGGTACAATCCAGAAAGGTCCGACTCCAATCAGCTCGATACGCATTCTTCGACGACATCCTTTATCGAAAATCCTTCGTAAGCCCATGGTTGAGGTGTGTTTCCGAGACGGAAGGCGAACATCTCTTAGAAGAAATTCACAGAGGAGCCTGTGGGAATCACTGTGGGGCCAGGATGTTGGCTCGAAAATGCAAGTTAGCAGGTTATTTTTGGCCGTCAATGCAATAGGATGCGAACGATCTTGTTCAAAAGTGCAATTCTTGTCAGATTCATGATAATATCTCTCATCAACAAGCACAAGACATGAATGTCATCTCGTCAGCATGGCCTTTCGATCAGTGGGGAGTCGACATTGTTGGACCTTTACCCCGAGCCCCGGGAAATCTCAAATTTGTGATCATTGCAGTTGACTACTTTACGAAATGGATAGAAGCTAAGGCTTTGCCCGACATCCGAGATGCAACCATCAAAAAATTCTTATGGGTCGACATTCTATGCAGGTACGGCATTCCGAAGGCGTTGATCTCGGATAATGGTACTCAGTTCGAAGATCGAAAAGTTAGAGAATGGTGCAGTGAGTATCATATCGATCAGCGATTCACCTCAGTAGCTCACCCACAGGCAAATGGTCAAGTTGAACAAACTAACCGACATATCAAGCTGGGTTTAAAAAAGAGACTAGAGGCAGAAGGTCGAGATTGCGCAATACAACTTCCGAGC
Source organism: Gentiana macrophylla (assembly GCA_026214975.1). Lineage (NCBI taxonomy): Eukaryota > Viridiplantae > Streptophyta > Magnoliopsida > Gentianales > Gentianaceae > Gentiana > Gentiana macrophylla. Next base: position 64,146,144 of record CM047811.1, read on the forward strand.
ATCCTTTGGTCGTATAGGACAGCTCCTAATTCATCAACAGGAGAAACTCCTTTCTCTCTAGTATATGGGTGTGAAGCAGTGATACCCGCCGAGATCGGTGTTCGTTCTCCTCGAGTTCTAGCCTACAATGTTGAGACAAATGACCCCGAACTCCGACAGGAAAGGGATAATGTCGAGGAGCGAAGAGAGATAGCCTCAGCCAGAATGGAAAGGTACAAGCAGAAGATCTCTCAGTATTACAACTCGAGGGTCAGACACAGATACTTCAAAGTGGGAGATCTGGTTCTGAGAAAGAACGAAGCAAGTCGGCAGGAAGCGATTGGAAAGTTGACCCCGAATTGGGAAGGCCCATATCAGATTCTGAAGGTTCACCCCAAAGGGTCTTATCAACTTGGGCGAGCAGATGGAACCACGGTTCCTCGACATTGGCACGCCAAAAATCTGAGGAAGTACTATGTTTAAGATAAGCTTTGTTCTGATCAACTTTTGTTTTTCGATTTCAAATCTTGTAATAAGTCCATGAGACAACTTTATAAGTATTCTAATAAACTTGTGTTTTTTCGAGATGTTTAGGATTTATAGCCGTAACGTTACAAGTCCAATGTGATACAAAATGTTAAGAGCAAAACAGTCGACAACGAGTAGAGAAATCCACAGGTCGGACATCTCAGAAAAGCCAAAAGCAAAGTGAGCCTATAAGGCAACAAATGCAAAGGTAGAAAGACGGTTCGCATGGTCGGGCCACCAGTCCCAGCCAAAGCCAAACGAGCCTAGAAGGCGAAAAAGGCTATGGCAAAGGACGGTTCGCATAGTCGAGCCACTGTCCCGATCGAAAGCGAGCGAGCACGAGAGGCGAAAAAGGCCAAGACAAAGGACGGTTCGCATAGTCGGGCCACCTGTCCCAACCGAGAGCCAAACAAGCCCCAAGGGAAAAAAAGGCCAAGGTCAAGGGACAGTTCACACAGTCGAATTAAAACGCTCAGCCGGAGGTCGAATAAGCCTATGAGGAAAAAAGGCTAAGGCAAGTGGGTCGATCACAGTCAAACTAACAAGTGCAATAAGAATCAGAGGTTCATAATACACTTGGGGGGCAATACAAACACCAAACAGAGTAAGCAGCGAACAGAGCCAAAGGCTCGACAAGCGAAAGACTAAAATATCAAGACGAACAAGATAACAAGAAATGAAGTAAAAACATTGCAAAAATCAAATGGCAAAATCGAATCAAAATTCGAAACAAAGTCATTACAAGATAAGGCCAGGTCAAAAGACCAGCCGAAGTCGATTCAATACAGTACATGATAAAGTTTCAAGTTAAAATTACAAATTAACAAATGGAAAAGTAGGAAAGGCAACAGTCAAGGGTCGGCTTCAGGAGTCGGCTCAGGAGTGGCAGAAGTCGGATCAGCAGCAGGATCAGAAGTAGAAGGACCATACTTGATGGCCAAAGACTCTCCCTGTTGGAACTCTTCGACGTACCGGTCGTATAAATCCTCTGAGTTGGGATTGTAAAACACCGGTGTCTCGAGGGTCGACATGTCGAATTCCGGGTTGACAGCCCTCACTTGATCCACTGCCAGAGTGATACCGCCCATCATCGACGCACGCATGAGCACCTCCAGATCTGCATCAAGGTTGGCCGACTTACGGTACTCCATGATCGCATCTGTCTTAGCCACTTCGACCTGCGCGCGTGCTCGATCCAGTTCAGCTTGCAGCGTATCTCCACGTTATCAAGCCTTCGCCACGTCTTCCAATGAAGCCTTGTGCCACCCTTGCACCTTCTTGAAGTCCTGGGCCAACTTAAGCAGCTCCTTGCCCTGGTCGTGCCTCTCAGCTCGCAGTCGGGCCAGCTCTGTCTCAGCAGACGTCAGCTTATCCCGCAACTTCTGGCACTCAGCAGACACCTCGCGCTTTAACTCATCGAACTGAGAATCCATGGCGGCGATGGCGGCGTTCTTCGCAACGACGTCCTGCAACAGTCTACCATTCTCCTTCCACAGGTCGTCTGCTGACTCACCCATTTTGGCCAGCCTTCGGGCTGCCTCTCGGCTAAGGATGTTGCTCTACAAAAGATAAGAGGATGTCAAATAAAGAACAAGGCATAGTCCTCAAAATAAAGCGGCATTTAAAGAAGAGCAGTATTATCGACTTACGAGGCGGTTCGACTTCCGGAGCGCATGAGCCAAGGCCTTATCCTCCAGGGTCGCGCAATCATCAGCGACCCAGTTTATGTCGACTTCTGGCTCGGGAGAAGCCTCAGCAACCTTGGCCCTCTTCGACTGCCAATGTTGCTCCCTCACCAGCTCAGAGATAGTTGGCCTCTTCTTGGTCCGAGGTACTTCTGCCTCGACATTGATTTCGGCAGCCGGATCCAACTCGATCAGCTCCTCCTCGTCCTCATCTCGTAGAGAACCAAAACCGACCGTCAAGCCACTGCTGGACGGAGGTAGCTCAGTCGATCCAGACGGCGCTGTTGACTCGACAACCGCCGGGGTAGGTTCAGGTTGAGCGGCACTCCCCTCTCGGGAAGAAGAAGGCGCCCTGACTTCAGCCACAGGCAAGTCGGGGGTAGCCCGACCCTCTAGAGGTGGAGCAGCCACGACCACCAACGGAGGAATCCGAGTAGGATCGGTGACCTTGGAAAACCTTCCCACTGCAAATGAAAAGAACAAGTCAGTTTTGATCAATAAATAATAAGTTTCCAGACTCGACAAAATAATAAACACGACAACAGAACAAAGAAAAAGTTCCTACGATTCTCGTGATCTTGAAGATGAAGGTTGGCATAGGGGATCGGCCCCGCTTCCTCTAGATGGGTCAGATCGTAGAGGAGACTCAAATCTCGAGTAACCACCTCGAAATTATGTTTACCCAGCAGTCGGGCCTCCTCTGGAATGGGGGCATTTCCCCATTTGTCCTTCTTTGAGCCTCTCGACCTCCACTGTCCTACGTAGGGGTTCTCTAGGCCGTGTCGAAGAAAGAAGAATCGAGGCTTCCACTCCCCGTGAGAAAAAGGCCCCTTGGTCACGAACTCGTGTCGGTTCGCCCTTGTCTGGAAAGTATACCACAACTTATCCGGTGTAGCAGAAATCTGATAGTAATATCGAAACAGAGGTGTCGAGAAGCAGACTCCAGCGACTCGACAAGCGATGATGAACCCCATTAGAATCCTGACGGCATTCGGGGCAATTTGGGAAACGCTTATCTCATAGTGGTCGAGAATCGCGAGAACGGCCGGGCAAAGTGGAAACCTTAACCCACTCGCGAGTTGATTCTCGTAAACAGAGCAGAATCCCTCTGGGGGCTCGTCGGCAAACATATGAATGCCAGAAGGGAGTCGAGCTTCAAACGGAGGACTGTCTATTGTACCTCCGGAAAATTTTGGTGACGTCCTCAGGAGAAAATGCACTGAGACACCCTTTAGCGCCCTTTCCATCCATCCTGGTTACTAGTTTTTTTGGCTGGTTAGGGACAGGAGGGGAGGAAGCTGTGGGCTCGCCGGAATCTTGCCGGAGAAGATGATCAGAAATAACAGGTGCCGGAGATTGGCTGTGAATTGGCGTTTCACTACCCCTATCCGATTCAGTGGCACTACTACTATTGGACATGGATAATTCAAAACAAAAGATGAAGAACACTAAGAAGAAATAAGCTTACTTGGTGTATTGAAATTGGGAGTTTGTGAGGAAATAGCAAATTGACTCCGCTGCAACTTCTGTCTCTCTCCTTTATATGCTAAACAAAGATACGCAAATGATTTGAAAGGACATGGGTAGTGGGGGTTATAACCCCTGGAAATTGCGACAATCAAGGCAGTGACGCGTTTCACGGGATACGAAGTGTTTGGGCGCCAGGATATCGCGCCACGTGGCTACAGGCAGTTAGGGTTGTGAAAAGGCGGGCTTTTTCCCACCTAAAGGAAAACCCAACTCGAAGACGATTCAAGTGACAGACTCGACTTCGGACAATGAGAGTCGCCTCTCTCAAGTCTGGGGGGCTTATGACGATACAGGGTTTCACTCCCTCCACGTGTCATCTATCGGTTGGTCATCACAGTATGATTTAAGTCCAAGATACTTGGGTCGATGCACGGACTCGAGGCTACGACTATCGATACCAAGCAGTGTGGAACGACGAGTCCGCAAGGATAGAGTCCACACCAGCTAGCAGTGTAGGACAACGAGCCTAGAGTCGATCACCGCAGGTCGGAAGTATCGACATCGAGGATAGAGTCCGCACCAGCTGCCCAAGCCCATTAACAGCGATAGCTTGGGCACGGGTTTAAGGCCCATTAAAGGGTAAATCTGACAATAACATAAGCCGACTTAACCTTAGGGTTTAGGCAAGTGTTGTCATTATAAATACCCCATTCCAGGAACTACGTAAGGCTTGATTCCTGGAACATAACAGGATATGTAGGCAATCTAAGATACAGTCTTAGACTCAGCCGCAAATATTAAAATCCACCATTGTGTTCTTTTAGGCATTAGGGTTTTGTGTGTGTTCATCACTAGATTCAATTAGGGCCCGGATTATTCAAGGTGGCACAATTTGTCATCATCATGTCACATGTGTAATTAATTAATTATCTATTTGTTGGATAATTAATGGAAAAATAAGAGATTGATTTTTTGAGAATTATCCCTTATTTTGTGGCATAAATATCTTTTCCTTATGGGAATAGGTAATTGTGTTGGCAAATATATTTTCCTTACGGGAATAGGTAATTGTGGTGTGAAAAAGATAAGTCTCTTGACTAGTTATTTTCCTATATAAAGAGAGTTCCTCCTAGCACAAAAAAATATCACAAATTGGCGCCACTTAATAAATAAAAAGGAAGAAAAAATAGTTTCTTGCCTTAGTCATTAAGAGAAATATTCGAGGAGGTTCTACGGTGAGGATCGACATCCACCAGTCGTCGCTAGGAGATACAATCCGGAATACTACGGCTTCTCCCTTGGTCGATTTCTCATCTCTCTCCGGTTTTGGATAATTCTACTAACCTTCTTGTAGTTGATTAATTATTTATGCGAACCAAATCGTGGTAAAATCGTATGCGAATTTATTCGTAGCTTCCGCTGTGCATGATCGAGTGTCTCGATCGATGCTGAGAATCAGATCTGAAGATCTAATTATGGATCGGATCCGGATTTGGGTTTCTGTATATCTAGCACCAAACCCCTGAGCAATGTTGCAAGAAGACACATACCTAGCCTCTTTCTTGTTCAAGGCGTTAAAAAGAATGGACTATTTGAAAAATTCATTAGAATTATTTTTTTTCTGTCATATTCATCGCATTCATGTCGAGTCTTCTTAAAACTTTCAACAACAACATTGGTGATATTAGTTTTCATTGGTACCAAAGGTCCATCTTCAATGACTTACCATAAGTCTACATTCTGAGAATCTAAATGCAGTCTCATAACTCCAGTGATTATAATAATCTCCACTAAAAAAGGAGGTCTAAGCTAGAAACCCCTTATTTTGTTTGTTATTATATCCATTAGAGGCCATTGTGAAAACAAGTGGTCAAAGATATGTACAAGTCTGTATTTTTTCCCGTTGGATCTTTATTCTTTCATCTCAGCATCTCACAACCTTAAAGGCATCTTCTTCATCACAACTGAAGGCTTTCCTTGCTCAAAAAGTCGTTGCTCTGCATAATTGAGCTTGAAAAGTGATGGAGAAGACAATCACCCACTGGCCTATCTTGATAGTAGTGAAATGAAGTTGTGAGCGGAGTGAGAGTTAGAAAAAGATGTGGCAGCCATATAGCCATTGTATTATTATACATAGAGCACATCACTTGTATCCTTTGTATGATACAAATGTGAATCATAATGTATAACATGATGACATCTTCAACAATATGATGTATCATTCTTGACTGACTCTACTATTGCACTCCTTAATGGCACCTCTTACACCCATCACCCATCACCCATCACCCATCACCCATCACCCATCACCCATAACCCGGATGCCTGAGTCTACTATTGCACTCTTAATGACACCTCTTACACCGTTACACGCTGTTTGGTATGGATTTGAAGCTCTGAAGGTAGTTGTCTTCAAAGAATTAAGTATCTTTTATGTGAATATTGAGGACCAAACCTATTGAAACGAATGAGATAAAGCCATCCTTCCACTCTACCTCTACTTTAAGGATTTCCATTTCAAGGAAAAGCTAAATCAATATCACATCTTTAAGAAATCTTTATCAAAAGTGAATTGTATGTTTCTCTAAGATAATGTCTACTCATTGAGAAACCCGTCAAAAACTACTCCAGTTTGTTCCTTAAAATATTATGAAAAACAAGAATATAATTTCGAGATTATGATGATGATGAAACAAATGGAGAAAAAGGAAGGTAGTTAGAGAGACGATCCTCCAATTCCAGAAAACAGATTCAAAGAATCAAATTGTGGAGAATGACATTCATTTTCTTGAAAATAGTCCGATGAATGTTTGAAGGTGAGTCGTTTTCCATGCAATTTATATGTTTTTGAGCATGGTATATAAACAATCTCCATGGTGTAATTGATTCGAAAGGTAAAAAAAAGTTATTAACGAAATTCTGTGTGGTCGATTTCCAAATGAAAAAAAATAATGATACAGGCACAACGGTTGTGGCACAACGGTGATATGCACCATTGATTGTAATGAGTCTGAATTAATCATGATGTGACAGAAATATAAAAGAGATTGTATTGCATTGATTCAATAAAATGGAGAGTATAAATATATAGGGTTCGGTGACTTAGTCAATAAGTCACTACAATAATAATATTTAAGGTAAACAATAATATTTAAGCTAAATAATATAATAATATTATTATCCTAACACGCCCCCGCAATCTCATGGTAATGCAATGGACATGAAGATTGACTCGCTGATGTCGGCAACAAGTTTCTCCGAATCAAACGGCAACAACCGGGTCAACGGTGTCGGTTAAGGTTAAGGCCCGGAACACCCCAAGTGCAAGGCACGTTGTAGTGGGTATTACCGGGTCGTCCAAGGAATCGAATGATGTCGGAAACAAAAATACAGTTAACGTACCGGTGAATTGTCACGATAAATCTAATTAAAATAATAAAGTTCCTACAAATTCTATGGCCCTAAATAATTTCTATTAAACTAATAAAACAAAAGAGATCAAATTAAACCTGAATAAACTATTGAATCTAAAATCCAAATTGCTATGAAAAATTACTGACTTTCTTCTTAATGTAACGAGACAGTAGGGCAACAAGGATTCTACCAAACAACCACCACCCAACCAGTTTGTGAGATGAATTAAATTTCTTGGTGTGATCTAACTTAAATCCAATCAAATTTCTTTAATCAAATTTATTTGGTTTCTGTTCCCTTTCTCAAGTGAAACAAAATTAACAATAAAAGAACATGATCATGAGTTCGTTTCCGAATCTCCTACCCAATTAACAATAAACTAATCTCTCGGAATATCATTAACTGTATCGAATGTAGGGTTCTATGTAAATTTAATTCTCATCAAATTCAAAACAACAATCGTTTTCATCGATTTTTCAATCTAACAAAACATACATTCAAACAATTCAAAACATTCGATAAAGAAAAATAAAATTCAAACTCACTAATAATGTTTGCTGAAAATCTCCTGGTTGTGGTGATATTGTAATGGCTTCATCCGTTGTCCTACTGCGAATTGCTTAGCCTTCAATCATCTTCGATCTCCAAAAGAAAATTGAAAGAAAGAAACTCATGTTTTTGTGTGATATGGTGCGGCTGCTAGGGTAATGATGTGTTGTATTTTTCTGTGTCCTCGTTTATGCTCGAATGCTGCTGCTTATATAGGAGTTTCGCCGACATAAGGAAGGATCCAGAAAAAAACGCGTCGATTTTGCAGCTTCGGGGTTCGGTCGACCGAATAGCATGGCTCGGTCGACCGAGCCTACCATTTTACGCTGTTTTCACTAATTGTTGTTTCAGTATACCGTGTTCCCCACTTCACTCTTTCGATTTGATCTGATTTATCCTCTCTTCAATGCTCCGATTTTCTTCTTTATTTTGAAATCACTTGATTGAATGAGATTAATCTTCTCCATTTATAATATCCCCCTGCATATCTTTTAATTTTCTGCAAAATTGTTGTTACACCGAGACATAGAATAATAATAATAATAAAATGTGTAACAAAAATAACATTTAAACCCAATATTTCCTCATAATTAAATTATAACCCCTCAATAACCATTATAGGAATTTAACGGTTAAAAACACGCTTTTCTCATTTATTTCCCTTAAAAATAAGGTAAATTGTTTAGGGGTTAAGCCCGAAAATATAGTAAAATATACCCTAAACAACTCCCCCACACTTAGCTTTTTGCTCGTCCCGAACAAAATAATCAAAACCGGCTCACTGTACATGTAATCCACATAGGTTCCTGACTCACGTAACAAAAGATACGACAAATATAGCAAGTAATACCAACATAGAGATAGATTCAGTGTGTGTGTGAAAAGCCCTTTTCGATCTCCACTATTTTTTGCACAAAAATCCTTTCAAACAATCCTAATGACTTTCCTAGGTATAGGCAGTAACCGTTCCACACAAAGTCTTCCCGTGTACTTATTAGGATGATCCCTAATGCATATCATTCAGTTTATACTGGGGATAGTCAGAAGATAACTAAGTTTTCAACCAACTTTACACATTGCCATTTGATAATTTTTTCTTTAAAGTTCACTTAGTTCCACGTGTATAGCATATGCCCTCATTCCCAGCAATAGGATGTTTCGTGATAACACCCTAGCTGGACTACTATCATCAGGCAGTCGGGAGCTGTTAAGCCTCATAGTGGTATAGGACGTTTCGTGATAACGCCCTACCGCACTCAAATCATTGGCAGCTACATCCGACATATATATATATAATTCATATTAGCTTGGTATTCAATTCAAACCTTAAATTATATCCCTCCTATCACATTCAAACCTTCAGATATTCACAGTACACGTTCAGAAGTTAGGTGTTACGTAACTGTTACTATTAAGCACAAGTCTCTCTAGGATAAACCACTAGGATAGTGAATGGAAACAGTTCAAAAATTTTGCTTCAATTTCAAAGGCCTGCGTGAGTGTGAAATGAACACAATCTCGTATCAGTAAAAGCATGCTATAACTATCTAACAGAAGTCACAGACAATCATCGTCAGGAAACTACAACTAGCGAGCCTTTTTGTTTCAATCACATGTTCATGATTCACATTTATCAGTTTTCACTTCGAAAGAAACAAAAAATTTTAAATTTGTTCAGGAAATTCACATTTACTCATTTTTCAGAAGATATAGCATGATAACTCCTGATGTAGACACCCCCCCACACTTAAATCACATTATGTCCTCAGAATGTGCAAATAAGAGAAAAGAATACTTAGCTGGTCCCAAAGTGGTTGTCGGGTTGTAGGTTGGCAGGGGTCAGGCCGTAGCATGGATGAACCGCTGCAACTCGGATCATGAACAGACAACACTAAAAGTGATAACTGGAAAAAACCGCTCAACAGTATCTGCAACACTCGACATAGCATATAATCTCGGGGCACAAAGGGTATATGAGTAAACATGTATGCACATAGAAACAGGCAAATAAAGCATTCAACAAATAGTCCAAGGATAACCACCACACAAGTAACCAAGGTATTATTCCTAAAAACTACAATGCATCAAAACGGCTAAAAATAAATAAATAAATAAAATCTACCTAAAAAAGACTAGGTTGCCTCCTAGTAGCGCTTGTTTTATGTAAGTAGCTTGACATGATCCTCAAAGTCAACCCGGGTCGGGCCACTTTGGCTTACTTCCTGCCACTTCGTCATCAGAATCTGCATGATGAATAGCGGTGTGGCCACAACAACAAGTCAAATGCGCGACTAAATTATGGAACTTAGCCTTCCAGACAGCATTGACTTTCTTCCTCTTCTTGCCTCTTCTCAGATTTGGCCAAGGTGTACTGACAGTTTTCGGGGTACTGTCAGAAGGGTCCTCACAGGTAGGGGTAAAAATGTCATCATCCGAACCAAAGAAGTCGGATGGAATCTCATCACAAGTCAGCATCTCAGCCGTTTCAATCCCCTTTTGAAAATACATGACCTCAGGCTTTTCTTTTGGTTGCCCAAAATACTTTTTCAGCCTTTGACCATTTACCTTGAACGTTTGACCGCCATACCCTTTCAACTCAATTGCGCCACTCGGATTGACATCGAGGATTTCAAAGGGTCCTGACCATCTGGATTTAAGCTTACCAGGAAACAAATGTAACCTGGTATTATACAGCAGAGACATATCACCTACTTTGAATTCCCGATTTTTTATTTTAGCATCATGAAGCGCTTTGGTTCTTTCCTTGCTTATCCTGGAATTCTTGTAAGCTTGGAGTCTAAATTCATCGAGCTCGTTCAATTGCAAAAGCCTCTTTTCCCCACAGAGTTGGCTATCGAAATTCAAAAATTTACTAGCCCAGTAAGCTCTGTGTTCAAGCTCGACTGGTAAGTGGCAAGCTTTTCCATAAACCATTTGAAAGGGAGACGTACCCATGGGAGTCTTATAAGCATTGCGGTAAGCCCATAGTGCGTCATCCAACTTGAGACTCCAATTAGTTCTATTCGAGTTCACTGTCTTTTCCAAGATTCTTTTAATACTCCGGTTGCTGACTTCGACTTGACCACTTGTTTGGGGATGGTATGGTGTACCGATTTTATGTTTGACACCATATTTTTCAAGAATCTTATCAAGTGGTGCGTTGCAAAAGTGAGTGCCTTCATCGCTGATAAGCGCTCGGGGACAGCCAAACCTGGTGAAGATATTCTTTTGCAAGAATTTCTTCACGACTTTATGATCGTTGGTCTGAGTGGCAATTGCCTCCACCCATTTGGATACGTAGTCTACACAAACAAGAATGTATTTATTAGAGCATGACGATGGAAATGGTCCTATAAAGTCGATGCCCCATACATCAAAGACTTTGCACTCCAGAATGGGCTTAAGTGGCATGTCCATTCATTACTCGCCTCCCAATCCACGGCATCTGGTCGCAACCTTTGCAAAAGGCTTCGGCATCCTTAAAGAGCGTGGGCCAGAAAAACCCGCTTGGAGGATTTTTGCAACGGTTTTAGGCGCTCCGTAGTGACCACCAGTGGGACCACTGTGGCATTCTTCCAAAATACTCCATTGTTCATGCTCCGGAACACATCGTCTCAGCAACCCATCTTTACAGACTTTGAACAGATAGGGATCCTCCCAAACGAGATATTTCAGGTCCGTGAAGAATTTCTTTTCTCCTGATACGTCATTTCCTCTAAGTGACCACCGGCTAGATAGTTGACGTAATCAGCATACCAAGGCCTAATGACTTCCACCTTCAAAGAATCGCTCAGGAAAATCGATCCCTATTTCCTTCGGACTTTCGCTTTCCTCATTTACTAGACGAGATAAATGATCAGCCACAACGTTATCGCTACCTTTTTTATCTTTTATCTCTAGGTCAAATTCTTGTAAAATAAGAATCCACCTGAGTAATCTCGGTTTTCAGATCTGTCTTATCCATAAGATAACGTAAGGCTGCATGGTCGATCCACACCACCACTTTGGACCCTAAAAGATAACTTCTGAATTTGTCAATAGCAAAAACGACTGCCAAGAATTCCTTCTCGGTGGTGGCGTAATTGCATTGAGCTGGGTTCAAAGTGCGGCTAGCATAGTAAATGGGTCTGAACTTCTTATCGATCCTTTGTCCTAGAACTGCTCCCACTGCGTAGTTGGAAGCATCGCACATCAACTCAAATGGCTTAGTCCAGTCAGGTGCGATTAGGATCGGGGCGCTAATGAGCTTACCCTTCATGCAATTAAACGCTTCAATACACTTCTCATCAAACGAGAAGTTCACATCGTCCTTAAGAAGGTGAGATAAAGGTTTGGCGATTTTAGAAAAGTCTTGAATGAATCGCCTGTAGAAACCAACATGGCCGAGAAAACCTCGTACCTCCTTCACAGTCTTAGGGTACGACATCTTTTCAATGGCTTCTACCTTAGCCTTATCTACCTGAATTCCATTGCTGGACACCTTGTGTCCAAGGACAATTCCTTCATCAACTAGAAAATGGCACTTTTCCCAATTTAGAACTAGGTTCTTCTCAACGCATCGTTGAAGTACCATATCTAGGTTTGCCAAAATCTCATCAAAACTGTCGCCATAGACTGATAAGTCATCCATGAAGACTTCCATACACTTCTCTACTAGTCCATAAAAAATAGCCAGCATATATCGTTGAAATGTAGCTGGTGCATTACACAAACCGAAAGGCATTCTGCGGAACGCAAAAGTACCCGATGGACAGGTAAAAGTTGTCTTCTCTTGGTCATTAGGGTCGATGGCTATCTGGAAATAACTAGAATATCCATCGAGGAAACAATAAAACTTATGACCGCTCGGTCTTTCTAGAAGTTGGTCAATGAAAGGCGGGAAATGATCCTTAGCGGTGACTTCATTTAACTGCGATAATCAATGCAAACTCTATAGCTGATCACAAGGCGTAAGACAACTTCCTCTCCTTTTTCGTTCTTTTCCACAAGAATGCCTCCTTCTTTGGCACAACTTGAGTAGGGCTGACCCACTCACTATCGGCGATGGCATAGATAATACCCATATCGAGCCACTTGATTATCTCCTTCTTGACAACCTCCTGCATGTGCGGATTTAGCCTTCGCTGAGGTTGTCTCACCTTTTTCGCCCCCTCCTCCGTTCTGATTTTATGCATGCAAACGTCGGGGCTGATACCTCGGATATCACCCACTTGCCATCCGAACGCAAGGATGTTTTTCACAAGCACTTTTCTCAGTAGTGCTTCTTGCTCGGCTTCGAGTTTAGAAGAGATGATTAAAGGCAGTTTATCATCATCCTTAAGAAAAATATACTTAAGGTGTTGAAGGAGAGGTTTAAGCTCCAAATCAGTGGGTGGTTTCTCAATACTAGATTTGAGAGGACCACCTTTTTCCTCAGTGGTCAAATGAGCTTGAAGAAGTTGGTGAAAAACAACTCATCTTCCCGAGGTGTAACCCCGTAAAGATAATCGATTAAATCATCCATAGGGATTTTTCTCGTGAACACGCTTTTCTTTTCATGGTCAATCATTCTTCTTAACTCTTATTCTTCTAGCTCAGCAGCTAGCTTTTCCCAATCGTCGATTTCCCAGTGGGTAGTTTCTCTCCAAAAATCGACTTCGTCCCAGCTACCCATCAGGACTTCTTCTTGACCAGGATCAAAATCTGCCTGCTGCAGCTCTTTGAAATCATCCTCGTTCATCATTGTGAAGTTCCATGTCTTCTGTTCATTGGCAGGCTCAGGCTGAGCAAGTTGTGGAGATAACTTGTCAGTGACTACGGCCTGCGATGAACCAGACGATGGCTCACAGTCCTCTCTTTCTTTATGATTTATAGCATTGAAAGCACCTATCTCCATTGGCTCTTGATCGGGGTGGTCATCTTCTTCATCATCATACATCGCTTCGATGAACGAGATCTCTTCTACTAGGGTTTCCTCAGCGCTTTTCCCCGCGTAAAGGTGATAGATGTATCATCGAATCTCATTGTGACCTGACCCTTGTAAAAATCAATAAGGGCGGCAGAGGCATCCAAAAAGGATCGGCCTAGAATTAAGGGCATTTCTTTATCAGGTGGGTAATCCAAAATAACCCAGTCGGTTGGAAAAGCTAAGTGTTTAACATAAACAAGAACATTGTTAACACAACCGGCTGCTGTTCGGCTAGATCGGTCCACCATTTGAAGAGAAATTGGGCGTTCCCTCATCCTTTTATCTAAACCGAGCTTTATACAAATGTTTAATGGCATCACGTTTACAGAAGCCCCTGAATCACATAAGACGTTATGGAACATGCAACCTTCAATCTCACAGGAGATTGAAAGTCGTCCGGGGTCACCTCGCTTTGTTGGAATTTTCGGTGAAACCATTGAACACTCCTCTTTCAAAACCTCATCTGCCATCCCTTTGAGCTTCTTCTTGCTCCCACAAGCTTCTTTGATATACTTAGAGCACTTAGGCATTTCAGTCAGTACCTCTGCCAGAGGTATACTTACTTTTGTGTCTCTAAGTATTTTTCTAACTCCCCTCTTCTTGTTTGTCATTACCAAGGACACTTTCTTTTTTCCTTGGCGGATAAGGAAGGTTTTTCTTTTCTTTGCTCAAAGTATCATTGTTCACGGTTTGATTCTTTATAGCTTCATCTTCCTTATCCTTCCACCTAACAAACTTTCCATCCTTCTTTTTCGTCAGGGGTTCAGCCACCTGACCCTTCCTCACAGCTACATCAGAATTAATTTCATCATCCGAAGAACCCTCGTCATTCATCTCATCCTCACTCTCGCTTTCTTCGGGTTTTGAATTCTGATTTCCCCTCCTGAACTCATGGCGTCAGGAGGGGTTACTCGTTTCCCGAGCCCTTTTCGGCTCCAACTTTCTTCCCACTCCGCAGGGTAACTTCATTCACTTCCTCATCTCCATAGTTCCATTGTGTAGTGATGTCAGTGCAAGCATTGACATCCCCTTTTGGATTTCTTTCAGTGTAGCTTGGAAGTTTATCGTGAGGTCGACTCGCTTGTTGGTATGCCATTTGGCCAACTTGTCTTTCAATGGTCTTGACACTGGTGGCCAGAGTTTTCACCATGTCAACTAATTCATCAAATTTCTTTTGAGAAACATAAGTGGTTTGTTGGTTTTGGTTTTGATTCCAACCACTTTGAGTTCTTTGAAAATTCGTATTGAAAGATTGATTTGCACTCCCAGGAAGTGATCCTGTTGGTGCATTATTTTGATTAAAGTTGCGTTGAAACTCTGAATAATTCCGGTTCTGGTTGAAGTTTTGTTGACCAGAATTTTGATTAAAATTTCGAAAGTTTTGATTATGGTTTTCCATTAAATTCACTTCTTCCCCCATTTCACTACCGGCTTGTATTCCAAAGAAACTCACATCTGCTGGCCCTCTTTCTCTCTTTGCATTTGTAGGTTAGCTAGCTGCTTGTTTAACATCTCCACTTGAGCAACTAACATCTTTGTGTTTGAATTGCTTGCAACCGATTTCTTCTTGTCCTCACTAACATGGGTCTTCTTTGAAGTTGACCACATGTTATTTTTATAATGGTCTCGCTACCCTATAGGCGAGATCGTCCCTCCTCCCAGTAAAAGATCCATGAGCGAGTAGAATCGAGGTAATCTCTATTAGGTTGAGAGACACCCCGGTAGAATAGTTCTAAAAGCTCATGATGGTTGTACCCATGATTAGGGCACTTTCTCATTAACATGTTTAACCTTTCCCAGGCCTTTCCCACACTTTCATCTTCTAATTGCTCAAAAGTGGCGATTTCTCTTTTCCGGTCCATGATTGTCCCAGGTGAAACGAATTTTAGAGCAAAGGCCCTTTTGACATCAGCCCAAGTATGAAGGGTGTGATGGGGTAAAGACTTGAACCAACGGTTTGCTTCACCTTTTAAAGCGAACGGGAAAAGTTTCAATTTAACGACCTCGGAAGGAACACTACGGTAATGACCTGCTTCACAAATTTGAACAAATGTCGACAAGAAGTCATGAGGATCTTCTTGAGCAGTACCATGGAATGAACTATTTTGAACCAACCCGACTACTCCATTCTTTAGATCGAAGTTCATTCCTCCCATCTCCGGAGGTCGAATTGGTCTATGCCCCTCCAAGAAATCTTGATCAAGATAAGGAGCGTAAGGGTCTTGCTCAACAGCTGCCTGGGGTTGTTGCTGTTGGATATTTTGATTCACCGGAATCTGATAATTCTGATGTGGGTTCGGTTGAAATTGTTGGTTCATCCAGGCTTGCTGATTTTGTTGATTCTGCAGCATTTGCATTAGGAGCATATTCAATTGAGCTTGCGGATCCATACCAAAAGGATTTTGGTTATTGTTATTATTCCCTTGGTTGTCCGGGTTGGAATTGCTAGAGGCTTCGTCGCTCATGCTCATATTGTCAGAACCTTGAAATAATCTTCTCTTGACAATGTCCCGCTCGGGTTCAGAGCAGTATAACAAAGGTCATTTTTTGCTCCTGGTTTGCATAAACCAAGAGAGCAAAACAGAAAAGTCAACACTGACAATAGGTCAGGTTGACGAGAGATTTTACACTAAGCGTTTTTTTTTTTTTTTTTTTTTTAAATTTTTTTTTAAACTATAGAAAAGATATAGAAACAGAAACAAGAAAAGAAACCTACCTACGAAAAATTTAAAACAGAAAAAACACTAAGACGGTGAAAAAAAAACATGTTGAAATCTTCTGGGGCCAAAATGGAAGGTAAAACAGCAGATTTTGACCTTGAAAACGGCGTCGAACGGCCTCCGGCAGTTTGTTACTTCGTCGGCGTCGGAACGAGCTTTCCGAATTGGGGTCCTGCGCGCCAAACGGACACTCGAGCCGAAAGTTATGGCCAGAATACTACCACGTGCTATAGCGATCCCTTTTACACCGACACAGAAAACTGCACTACGAAGAATCCGACAACCGTTACCGATTCCCCGGCAACTGCGCCAAAAACTTGTTCGGTAAGTTTTAAATTTATTATTTTACCGGAACACCCCAAGTGCAAGGCACGTTGTAGTGGGTATTACCGGGTCGTCCAAGGAATCGAATGATGTCGGAAACAAAAATACAGTTAACGTACAAGTGAATTGTCACGATAAATCTAATTAAAATAATAAAGTTCCTACAAATTATATGGTCCTAAATAATTTCTATTAAACTAATAAAACAAAAGAGATCAAATTAAACCTAAATAAACTATTGAATCTAAAATCCAAATTGCTATGAAAAATTACTGACTTTCTTCTTAATGTAACGAGACAGTAGGGCAACAAGGATTCTACCAAACAACCACCACCCAACTTGGTTTGTGAGATGAATTAAATTTCTTGGTGTGATCTAACTTAAATCCAATCAAATTTCTTTAATCAAATTTATTTGGTTTCTGTTCCCTTTCTCAAGTGAAACAAAATTAACAATAAAAGAACATGATCATGAGTTCGTTTCCGAATCTCCTACCCAATTAACAATAAACTAATCTCTCGGAATATCATTAACTGTATCGAATGTAGGGTTCTATGTAAATTTAATTCTCATCAAATTCAAAACAACAATCATTTCATCGATTTTTCAATCTACCAAAACATACATTCAAACAATTCAAAACATTCGATAAAGAAAAATAAAATTCAAACTCACTAATAATGTTTACTGAAAATCTCCTGGTTGTGGTGATGTTGTAATGGCTTCATCCGTTGTCCTACTACGAATTGCTTAGCCTTCAATCATCTTCGATCTCCAAAAGAAAATTGAAAGAAAGAAACTCATGTTTTTGTGTGATGTGGTGCGGCTGCTAGGGTAATGATGTGTTGTATTTTTCTGTGTCCTCGTTTCTGCTCGAATGCTGCTGCTTATATAGGATTTTCGCCGACATAAGGAAGGATCCAGAAAAAAACGCGTCGATTTTGCAGCTTCGGGGTTCGGTCGACCGAATAGCATGGCTCGGTCGACCGAGCCTACCATTTACGCGTTTTCTGCATCTTTGTTAGCCGTATACCGTGTTCCCACTTCACTCTTTCGATCTGATCTGATTTATCCTCTCTTCAATGCTCCGATTTCTTCTTTATTTTGAAATCACTTGATTGAATGAGATTAATCTTCTCCATTAATAATATCCCCCTGCATATCTTTTAATTTTCTGCAAAATTGTTGTTACACCGAGACATAGAATAATAATAATAATAAAATGTGTAACAAAAATAACATTTAAACCCAATATTTCCTCATAATTAAATTATAACCCCTCAATAACCATATAGGAATTTAACGGTTAAAAACACGCTTTTCTCATTTATTTCCCTTAAAAATAAGGTAAATTGTTTAGGGGTTAAGCCCGAAAATATAGTAAAATATACCCTAAACGACTGCGGCACATCACGATACTGCTTTGCGGGAACCTGCAAGGGAAGACTCAAAAAGAAAACTGGGAGGAGGTGGCAGTCGGAGGAATAGAGCATAGGAAATAGTCGGAGGGATATACCCTAAAAAACAATAAAACGTGGATGAGTCATTAAAAAAAGGAATACGTGGAGGAAAATTGATTTCCAAAAAAAAAAAAAAAAGGAATAAAAAGGGATAAAAGGTCTGGTGGGTTGGACCCTCACAAAATAAATGTAAGAAAATGAGTGGAGGGTTGTACCATAACAAAATAAACTTAAGAAAAAGGAAGGGAGGGGTGTACCTTAACAAATAAACATTAGAAAATGAATGGAGGGTTGTACCCTTACAAAATAAACGGAAAAAAATGAATGGAGGGTCGTACTCTAATTAAGAAAAAAATGGTATATAAACAATCTCCATGGTGTAATTGATTCGAAAAGTAAAAAAAATTTATTAATGAAGAAATTCTGTGTGGTCGATTTCCAAATGAAAAAAAAAAGTAATGATACAGGAACAACGGTTGTGACACAATGATGATCTGTACCGTTGATTGTAATGAGTCTAAATTAATCATGATGTAAACTAACATAATCAACGGTACAGATCACCGTCGTGTCACTCATTGTAGTACAACCGTTATGCCCGTATCATTACTCATGAAAGAAGGCAAATAGTCCATTATTCTGAAAAAGGAGCCCAAAGAAATAAAAAACTAGAATTATTCAAAACAGGCAATACAACGGTACAATGAAAACACGTTATAACTAATTAAATCGATCATGTATTATGAAGAAAGCTTGTATACATTGTCCAAGGAACTCCCATGGCCTCTTTGATAGATAATATATAAGCTAGCCACAAATGATTTCACAATTTTTTCAACATCAGACTCACTCCTTGTCCAGGCTCAGTAACCAAGTTTACAGTTGGGACATGCTTGTAATTTGGCGAGAGAGAAAAAGAAAAATTGGACAAAATAACAGCAATCAATATTTTGAGCTCAACCAAAGCCAAATTTTGACCCAAGCACACCCTTGGCCCTACGCCGAAGGGCATATATAGGTGTGGTTGCTTGCACGCACCAGCAATTCCGTTTACAAACCTTTCAGATTGAATTCATACGAATCATTTGATTTTTCGGATCCGTGTGCAATGTAGTCACCAAAGTCCATATGTTTGCACCTTCGGAACCTCAATGTCCCCGAATTTCATATCCTTAAAAGCTTCTCGAGACACCACGCATACACGGAGGATATAGTCGTAGTGACTCATTGATTGCCATTGACAACTGCAATTCATGAATTTGAATTTGTAATTGAATATTGAAAAAAAAATATGATTTGTGTAACGCCAATAGGATCCCGAGCCCGGTAGCGCTAAATGAGTAATAATGGGTCCGGTCAACTGTTTAGACCGCCATCCTCGCTTGATCTAAAAGGGCTAAGCGAGTCGACAAGACTTTTATGGGTGTGAGCAGGGTAAAGTAAGCTTTTAGGAGAGATGGTAATTCACATGGTATCAGAGCGGAAGGTCCTGAGTTCAAACCCCGCTTCCAGCACAAAAAAAATCAAAGTGCTGGGCCTCTCTCTCTTCTTAAAATGCCCGCACTTCCCAAAAAAAAAAAAAAAACAAATCAAGTGTTCAGCCTCTCTCCCATCTTATAGACCCACACTTGAGGGGGCGTATTAGATATATAATGTTAATTATCTATCTCCCTATCAGCTTAAGTTTTTAGGAGAGATGGTAGTTCTTTACCGATGTGGGACTTTACATTCTCCTCCCTTATAAGGGATTGACGTCCTCGCCAGGACGGCCAAGACTTGTCCTAGTGAACTTGTCCCTGTTCGTCCCTACCATAGAAGAGGTGGCCCTCACCACCTCTCACGCTGTGTCACGTAGGTCTGCATGACAGACGGACCTGATGCCATTCTGTAACATTTCCAGTCCCCGGACCTGATAGCGCTAAATGAGTCATAAATGGTCCGGTCGTTTGGTCTAAAAGGGTTAACTCGAGTCGACAAGACCTTTATGTCTCACACTTATATGAGGATGAGCAGGACATTACTTTACTGATGTGAGACTTTTCGATTTACGTTGTAATGATGAAATTTTGCAACACTAACACCATTTCTAACTTGATTATTAATACCTGTTTCATCTTTCGGATCATGTCTGAATCAGGCATTCTACTATTGCAAATTTCAAGAACCTCAGCACGGATGCGTTCTTGCCATTCAGGATTTGTAGCCAATAGCATGAGGCACCACACACAATTTGAGACGGTGAGTTTCAGTAGCCGGCCAAGTAGATGTTCTTGCAATAGTCAACAATAAAACGATCGATTTCACCTGGTCCCAAATTACCACTCTTAGCACCTTCAAGGATCATTTGAAGTAGATCCTTCTCATATCCTCCTTCAGTTCTATCTTTTACCACCTGTAAAATCAGGCTTTTGATTTCTTTTTCTAGTGCCCATGCTTCTCTGCTGCTCTTTGTAGGAAGGTACCTGTTACATTTATATATAAATAGTTATATTCTATGCTCACAATAGTTGTCTTAGATTTTAGTGCATTATATACTACCTCCGTCCCACAGAAGTATCCGTATTTGAATTTTTTTTGTCATTCCATTAAAAAAACCAATACATAATTTAATTTTTTTTCCAAACATACCCCCAGCCTAATATTTATTGTTGTATGTTGACTTCATATTCCAAAGCAAGAATTAATTATAAAATAGGGGTATATAAATCTATTACTAATAAAACATAACACATTAATTGAGTTTCTTAATCTGCGTGAATATTAAAATTTGGACAATTTTTATGGGACGGAGGTAGTATTTATACACATATATATATATATATATATACACTCCTTTGTTCTAAAATAACTGATGCGGTTGTCAAAAATTTTTGTTCCAAAATCATAGAGGCAGAACATTTTCCAACACAAAATTTAATGCATTTTTCCCTTTTAACACATCTCTTTATTTTTTCTATACACTGTCTTAAATGTACCATAATTATTTACTCTATTTTCAATAAGGGTATTCTAGTCTTTATCGAATCAAAGTCAAAACAATTAATTACTTTCTTAATCTGCGTGTTTTTGGTAACTGGTTCAGTAACGGAGAGAGTAAATATAAAAACATTTATTACCTCATCCCCGGGATACCTCCGGGGAGCATTGTCTTGGATGCAACTTCTTGAAGAGCCCTAAGTTTCAAGAAAATTTCTTCTCCCTTGGAATAACTACTACCAAAACAAGCCCTTGAAATCACATCTCCAGAAAAGCTTCTCAAGTGCTGGTCAATGTTAATGTCTGCAACTCCACCATTTGCCTCAATTATACTCTTCCATGAGTTCACTAATGTCATGGTTGACCCTTGAATCACATTTACCATACCCTAATTAAATTAAGAGAATCATTAAGTAATTGAACACTTAATTTCAATATCACAATCAGAATATAAAAAAGCAAAACAATGCCAAATTTTGTACCTTGACTTTTTCCATGTACAATTCAGGAGCAAGGACCTTTCTCTGGTGGGCCCAGTAAGGTCCATTGGAAGTAAGAATGCCTTGACCAAGCAAAGATCCCCTCTGTTTAGCTTGATAAGTAGGTTTTCCCAAGTCTAAGGATGTGCATGTAGTAATCTCTCTAACCATGTCTGCTTGAGTCACAAGTAAAATTTGTATATTTCCCAAAGCAAACATGAACACCTCACCTGATCAAAATAAGATATTTTTTTAAGATGGGTTGTACATTTGATTAGGTGATCTAATCACGTCCACGTCCACACACACTCACAACACACCAGCCGAGTCAAAAATATTGTTTTCTTGATCCTAAAAATGGTTTGTTTCAAAATGAATCACATATAATTAATAACTCCTCAAATCGAGATATCATTTAAGAATTTCTCATGAAGAACGATTATTGCAGACACTTCCTCTCGTTACACAACAATGATTGAGCCATTTCTCGAATCTATAGTGCTGTCGAATTATGAAATGTCCACATAAAAAGAATCAGAGGCGGAACCACCCTATAGCTAGGGTGGTCTCAAGCCCCCCAAATGGTCTCAAGCCCCCCACAAAATGTTCTCAAGCCCCATCTCAAATTTTTATTATTGTATTAGTAGTAGTGTTAATATTAGTATGTTATGTGTTTTTTCTTGAACAAAAGACCTTATATCCTAGTGGTTTAAGGACAAACCTTTTTCAGTCTCCATAATTCTAGGTTGTAAGTTCAAATCCCACTACCAACATTTTTTAATTTTTTTCCCGGATTTTTTTTAGCTTTGCAGTTTATATACCAAGACCACCCCGAAAACTTTTTCTGGTTCCGCCACTGAAAAGAATATGAAATAACACTACCTATATATGCCCCATTTCTTCTCATAAGAAAAAAAAAACCATGCTCATTTAAGTTTCTGCTAATATTAATATTCTCGATGGGAAATATTCATATTTAAGATACACACACACACACAAAAAAAAAAAAAGAAGAAGAAGAAAAAGAACTCATACCAATAATTCCGTAACTGATACTACCAATCTGTTTGCAATCTATTGGCTGAATGAATATCTTCCCAGAAGTAAGGTCGGAGAAATTCAAATAGATTTGCAGGTAGAATCATCCATATATAAAACAACATAGATTTGCAGCATATATATCAAAACACAAATTCACTAAAAAATAAAAAAATAAACAATACTTGGAGGAAATGGTAATCGATTAAACACTGATATATTTGCAGCATAAATACATAATCCATATATAAACAACATGTAAAATAATCTCCATTATTCAAGTACGTACCGTATCGTTTTCTCCATTCTTCGAAGAAGGGAAAGAGAGCTGATCCGCAGTTGTGAAAAACCGGAGTACTATGATCATTAATGGAGCTGCTAACTTTGGCCGCCGCTTTATCCTTAGCCTTCTTCATTTCCAATGCGTAACCAAAAAGCAACTTTTGGCTGGGTCCATTGATCCCTTGCTTCCTTAACGCAGATCGAAGACTTTCAGGCTTGCCAATTAATGCGTTATAGAGACAGAACAAGAGTCCTAAAAGGAGAATAATTGTCGCTGATGCCGAGACTCGAACCCAGAAATTAAATTCCATCATATATGTAAATATATATCGATCCTTGCTATGAGAAAGTAATATTTTGGCTATATAAACTTGGTGGTGGGTTGTTTTTCTTCTGGATATTTGAGGTGTGATAGAGAGGCCATATTTATATTGGAGGGAAATCAGGAAAAGGAACATGAGAATTGTGTGCACTTAGCTTGATTGCTTTCAAGACTTTGTTAATTACTACTATCCATATTAGGCTCTTCGGTTAAAGAGACTAAAAAGGGCAGGAATTTTTGGGGTGTTTATTTGTACCACAATAACCCTACAGATGCATAGGGGTGAATCCAACAATTGATCCAGTTGAGTTATCAGTATTTAAAACTATTTTTTTTTATCCGAAAATTTATTTCAGTGGGGTTACCGGAGCATAAATTGATTTTTTTTTAACGACGAAACAATATTTAATTGTTAACAATAAAACTATATCGTTTTTATAATTAAAAAAAATTTCTGGATCTTAGTGGAGTCACGTGACTCCCCCTTGACAGGGTGTCCGCTCTGCCGGTGCACACTACTACCTATGAACCATAATAGAATCGACCTTATGGAAGTCGGTTTTGGATCCAAAAAATCGACTCCCCGCAGAGTCGATTCTGAAGCGACCTTGAGAAACTCGATTTTTGGCTATATATAGAAACGATTTTCACAATGTTGATTTATAAAAACGATGTGATGTATCGGTAGGTGGAGTGCAACGGTACAACGAATAAGGTGCAAATCATAGTCCGGAGTTTACCTTGCCCTTTTTTTTTGAAGACTACGATGATAAGAAAAACATTTTTTTTGCTATAATATTGTTTGCCACACAACAAAAAAGTGTTGTTATATACTTACTTTTAGTCACATGAGCGTGGCAAAGGAGTCTAACCAAGTGCTATTATCCGCACTTATTTTTGTGTGTGTAGTAAAAACTAGTGTAGCAATAGAGTGTTTTTTTTGTAGTGGCTTGCATGTTTTAAACGTAGTATTACTGACAACGTATTATTACTAATAATCTTGTCATTAACCCGGATATTACGCACGTGTTCGAGTCCTAATAGAGACAAAAAGTAAACGTGTGTGTATATTTCGTATCCGTAAAAAAAATATTTAACATCTTGTAAATTTAATGTATCGTAAGATGATACACATTTTATTTAATTTAATTTAAGATTTTTATACCTCTTTAAAATTAAACCTAGAAATATTATAAATACAATATGTATTACAAACACCAGATGTCAACAAAAAGGTATAACAGTTTTCAAAAAACAAAAAAACAGAAAGGTATAAAAAAACAATTGTTTCAAAATAAAAAATAATACAAATGGAGCAAGACATTGTTACTTTGCGAATGAAGACTATCTAAGATAGTACTATTTTAAACGGCAAACGCTTGTCTTGTTTGTCACAAGGAGAATATAATAGTAAATTGGGAAGCCGTTTACATTTTACATTTTAAGGCATTGTCTTGGGATATTGTTGCCGGCCACGTTCTATACAACCGGACATAATCACAACCTTCTTATTTCTAATACCTTAAACATGATTAAAGTTTAAAGAGAATAAAAATAAAAGAATGTAATGTTTATTATTTGATACAATTTTTTCTATGACTTGCACCATAGAATTTCTCAGAAAAGAATCTATTAGTTTTCAACAATTTGACAAATATATTTTTTAATGAGTTTATTTTTAACTAGGAAGACTTTTTCATTTTTCATTTTTCATTTTCTTATTCATAGGAATGTTTTGTAGTTTACTTCCATATCGTAAAATAGCATTTCATAAGTTCTTATTTTTACCCAGACTTTTTCATTTTTCAATTTTTTATTCATAGGAATGTTTTTTAGTCTAGTTTCATATCGTAAAGTAGCATTTCATAAGTTCTTATTAATTTCTTAAAAAAAAGTTCTTATTAAAAGTGTACTCGACCTGCATCTATTTTAAGGGCATTGTTAATGACACCACTATCGATATACTCGAAGCACCATACTTCGTGCATATTTTGATTTTATAAAACTTTATTCCTTGTGAGAGAGTCCCGCCTACCGCCTCCGTCTTCAAGTCTGGTCTGGACTTATTCCAGAGTCGAATTTTATGCATAAATTTAAATCCATAGAGGTCGAATTTCATTGTGATACCCCAACGTTAGATTGATCGTGGTTGTAATGGTGACTTAAACTATCTTCTTTGAGTTTGATCGGTGAGTATAATCTTCTTGAGTTTGGTGTGAAAACTGTGATCTGGTGTTTGGCTGAGGCAAGTCAGCAGGGTTGAACAACTCTTTGGAGACAAATTCTGCTTGAAGTCAAGGTCGTTGATTCTCGTGCAGACTTGGGAACACGTCTCTTTGCATGGTTTTCCGTTTTGGTGAATATACTTCTAGGGTATTTCAGTCATTTACCGGGTTGACTGTTAAGGTGGTTAGGGTTTGATTCCCAAGGCTATAAATACCATCTGAAATTATTGTAACTTGTAACTTTCTCATGATAATAAAATATCCTCGTTTGTCCGTGGAATAGCCGGCACATTGCCGGAAACCACGTTAACTCTGCGTTCTTCTTGTTTATGTGTTTGTTTACATGTTAATTGCTTATCTTTACGCATAATCACTATGACATCTTGATCGATCTGTCATAACAAACTGGTACCAGAGCGTCCAGGTTCATCAAGAAATTTGTTTATCTGTTTTAAACAAGAAAGATTGGCACCAAGGTCGAAATTGATGCTAGGATTTGGGATCTACACAAGCTTTTCTGGTGTGAAAGATGTATGCTTTAAACGTCAAGATTGACAAGTTTACAGGAAGAAACAATTTTAGTCTGTGGCAGATCAAAATGCGTGCTTTGTTGAAACAACATGGATTATAGGGTCCGTTGTCTAAATCAACAGAAGGAAGTGCTACTGAGAGAGTCAGTCTGGAGGAGAAAGCACACTCAACAATTATGTTGTGCTTGTCAGATGATATTATCACGGAAGTTGCTGAAGAGGACATGATGATGCTTAAAATATACCCATTTATGTCATCAATTATAACCTTAAATCGGAGTTAGTTATATATATTTCGTATTAAATCATGTGTTTATATTTATTATTTAATGATAAGTGATTATTAATATGATAATTGGTATTTAGCTATTTTTATTATAAAAGAGCAATTAATTGTGTGATAAATGCTGATTTTGCAGATCATAACGAATCGGGAAGATAATTATCACGCAATCGAGAAATCTCAAGATAAAAGAGAAGGAAATCGGAGCATTGAAAAAAAGATTAATCAGATCAATTCAAAAGCATGGAGTGGGGAACAAGTCAGATAAAGCGGAGTGAAAACGCGTAACAAGGGAAGGCTCGGTCGACCGAGCCTAGCCATTCGGTCGACCGAGCGTGTAGGTTCGGTCACCCGAGCCTAATGTGATAAATGCATGTCAATCTTCTGGATTCTCCCTATGTCGGCTACAACTCCTATATAAACAGCAGCCACGATGCTGAGAAAGACACACCACTACAACACAAAAAAAAAAACAATTTATACAATTTGAGTTTTTATGTTTTAGTTTTCTTTTCTTTTCTTTATGTTCGTTCATTGTGGATTCATTGGATTCTCCGGTTGGGGAGCGCATTAAAGAGTGGGAGTCACTCTCGTCTTCGAGGGTATGACTATTCAATTATGCAATCTTTATTCGTAGATCTGATGTATTTTATTATGGAGTAGTTTTATTTGTATTGATTGCGTGATGTAGATTAATTTACGAACCCATGTGTTTAGGTTAGAAACGTTAAGAAGTAATCATGATTTGTACCAACACCGAACTGTGTTCGGTCGACCAAGACATGTTACTCGGTCGCCCGAGTGCTGTCGTTCGGTCGACCGAGCGTGGTGATGTGTAGGGCAATATTATGATCGGCTTTGACTACGTCAGATTCTCTGATTTGGAATTAAAACGAGTAATTAAACCTGATCAACTTAATTATTTGTCATCATAATTTAACATGAAACTCAAAAAGTGATTGTT
Source organism: Gentiana macrophylla (assembly GCA_026214975.1). Taxonomy (NCBI): domain Eukaryota; kingdom Viridiplantae; phylum Streptophyta; class Magnoliopsida; order Gentianales; family Gentianaceae; genus Gentiana; species Gentiana macrophylla. The sequence goes on from CM047811.1 coordinate 64,173,320, forward strand.
ACTTAGGATATAGATTGAATCGGCATCTAAGAAGTACGCCTTACCCTAGGAATGTTGCTTAGATGAGGTTACGGTTTATACCGGCATCCCTAGTTTCGTAATTGTGTCAGAAGTTATATGAGATGGAGGCATTAAAAAGCGAAGTCACGTAATGGAGGCACGATGATTTAGAGGGCCTAACCGGAGCTAAATCTACCTTAGGGGATGACTCCCGTAGTCATAATAATTAATCTTTAACGTTTGTTTTATCTCGTTATCATCCTAATTCACATGGGGGAGTTATAATCTACTAGCGTAATCAATACTATTTGTTTAGATAATATCAACCGTATTATCCGTGTTTTAGTAGTCTTTAGTCTGTCTTTGTGGTCTCTTGTGTCTTGTGGTTGTCACTATTTTATTTTCTGCATTTAGTTGGTCGTAGACCGCCCTTTCAATTTAGTTCTAATAGGATAAAGTTGTGTTTTATTTGTGCCGAGTCTCTGTGGGATCGACCTCGACTCTATCTAGCTATACTACAATTGAACCTAGTTCTCTTGCTAGTGTGTTAGTAGGCATCGAGTTAATAATTTAACTTGACCGCAATCAAGTTTTTGGCGCCGTTGCCGGTGACTCGAGTCATTAAATTAAGATATAGCTTATTTTGTTAGAACTGGATTCGTGAATATTCTGTGAATAAGAGTCTGTATATTAAACAATGTCGTAAAAAATATATAAAAAAAATAAAAAAGGGGTTCGGTCGACCGAACCACAGTTCTCGGTCGACCGAGAGTCAGTTTTTCTGTTTCTGTTCTGTATTAGTTTTATAACATTCTGCTTCTGTTTTATTTACCTTTTCTTTTCTCAAACTTATTTCGAGTCTGTTTTAGTTTTATTTAGTTAGTTAAAGGCCTAGCCTTTACTAGTGATTAATTGTTTTATTGTTGTTTATTATTTTATAGTACGCTACTCGGAAATCGAAGGAACCGCTTGAGCCTTATAATCCTGAAATAGAGAAATTTGCAAGAAGGAATAGGAAGTTAGCTAGGGAACTGGCTAAGCAAGGAGAAGAGGATCCAAATCTTGAGGAAAGCGAGCACGAATTGGAAGAAAGACATACAACCGATCATTCTGAACATTCTGAATCTGAAGCAGAAATGGAAGGCAATCCAGTCAATCCAAACCAGGTACCTAATCCTGTTATCAATAATGCAAATGCTAATAATGAGAACCAAGCCCTAGTTCAAGGAGCGAGGCGCACTTTGCAAAGTTATGCAACGCCCACTATTGAGAAATTCATTCCCGCTATCGTAGCACCGCAAGATGCTGCGGAAGTCTATCACCCTAGGCCTAATGTAATTCAAATGGTGACCAACTATTCTACTTTTCATGGAATTCAGAACGAAGATCCTGGTGTTCACGTGACGAATTTCTTGGAAATCGTCAGCACAGTGAAACCAGAATTAATCCCGGAGGGGAACATTCGTCTTAAGCTTTTCCCTTTCACTTTGAAAGATAAAGCTAAGCAATGGCTTCTCTCTTTAGAGGCTGGATCTATCACTACCTGGGAACAATTGTTGCAAAAATTCATGAATAAGTACTTTCCCTTAGGAAAAACTTTTAAGTTACGCCAAGACATCCTAGGATTTAAGCAACAACCTGGGGAGAGTTTTGATCAAGCTTGGGAGCGTTTCAAGGAAGCTCTGAGGAAGTGTCCTCATCATGACATCTCTCTTTGGCTTTTAATTCAAACTTTTACCATGGGTTGAGAGAGACTCGAGAAAATTAGAGTAGACGCCTCCAAAGAATGGAGCGTTTGTTCTTTATCTCCGAGGAGGCACAAGGGAAGATGGAGCAAATAGCAATGAATAGCCAATGGGAGGCAATGACATAGCAGCTTTGTGAAGATGGTCACTGACATATTTGATGATAGTGCATCTACCAAAATCTTAGAACAACTTTCTGTTATCAACAATAAGGTAGATGGGATGCAAGAGAGGATGACAAGAGTAGAGAAAGGGGCTGGAATCGAGGTAGCACCTCAAAGTGAGAATGCTGGTACTGAAGAAGCCAATGATATCGGGGGAGGGTACATGCCTAATCATAACCATCCTGGATTCCGATATAGTGACGTTAATGCAGGAGAAAAGCCTAAACCGCCTACCACTTATGTACCACAGCAAACTAAAACTTTTGGTTGCTGCGATAGAAAAACTGAGTAATGTCATCACTGACAATATGGGACAACTTTCAAAATCTATGGCTGATTTAGCCACTAACTTTAGCCAATATTGTCAGAAGACAAATGCTAAGGTGACCAATCAAGAAGCTCTAGTCCACAATCTCACTCACTAGATAGGACAACTAGCTGTGCAAGTCTCAACTAGAACTCCTGGAGGGTTGCCAAGCAACACTGAGAAGAACCCTAAGGATTTGAATGCAATCATGACAAGAAGTGGAAAGGAGGTAACTCCACCATCCTTGCAAGAGAAAGAGAAAATCACAAAGAATAAGGATGGTGAGCCAAGCAATGAGACTAATACTTCCGAGACTTTGCCTGAGCAAAGAACTTATAAAGAACCTGCTGGCCCTAGAGTTGAACTTTACGATAACAAGTATCCAATTTTCACTGATGTCGATCCTTCAACTCTACCTTATCCTCCACCAAAGCCGAAGCCTAAGTTTGATAATAAGAGGTATAAGAAGTTCGTGGATATGTTTAGTAAGTTACAAATCAATATACCCCTAGTTGAAGCACTAGCTGAAATGCCTGAGTACACCAAGTTTTTAAAAGACGCCGTCTCAACTAAAAGGAAACTTCTAGATTTAGAGACCATATGCCTTAATGAGGAGTGCTCAGCCATTCTTCAACACAAGTTACCCCCAAAATGCAAAGACCCGGGAAGCTTTCTCATTCCTTGCACCATAGGTAACGTATGTCTAAACAAAGCTTTGTGTGATCTAGGAGCAAGCGTGAATCTGATGCCACTATCTATTTTTCGGAAACTAGGCATGAAAGATCTTAAGAAGACCTCAATCACATTGCAATTAGCTGACCGTTCTGTCAAGGAACCGTGTGGAGTGGTTGAGGATGTGTTAGTAAGAGTTGAAAAGTTCGTATTCCCTGTCGACTTTGTGGTATTAGATATGAAAGCTAACTATGAAGTGCCGTTGATATTAAGGAGACCTTTCATGGCCACTAGTAGAACGCTAATTGATGTTTACAAAGGCGAATTAGTATTAAGAGTGAACGAAGAGAGAGTTGCATTCAATGTCTTCGACACTATGAAGCAACCTGATGATGGAGATGATGCATGTTTCATGTTAGATTCCATTGATAGGATCGTTCAAGAATTTCAACAACATGAATGTATAAAGGATTTCTTGGATGCTGTCTTAGAAGAAGAAGATGAAGTCAAGTACGTGAGTAGTGAGGATAAGAAGATGATATGGCCAGGATGTAGTAGAAGAACCCCAAGGCCTGTAGAAGAAGTAAGTGCTGCGGAGATTGAAAGATTCTATCATAGACCAACGTGGCATAAGTACTTCGAACTCAAACTCACTGGTCAAAAGTTGAAGACCTCTTTGGAAGAACCTCCCACAAATTTGACTCTAAAACCTCTTCTTGCAAATATGAAGTATGTATTTCTTCAAGATGAGACCTTGCCGCTAATTATATCTTCTTCCTTGACGGACTTACAAGAGGAAAAACTAATGAGAGTTTTGAGAGAGTACCGCGGAGCATTTGGATGGACCATAGCCGACGTTAAGGGCATTAGTCCTAGCGTATGTATGCACAAAATCTCCGTGGACCCTGAGAAGAAAGCGGTTGCACAACCTCAGAGGCGTCTAACCCCACAATTAAAGGAAGTGGTAAGGGATGAGGTTATAAAAATGCTAGAAATGGGAATTATATTTCCAATTGCTGATAGCGAATGGGTAAGCCCTATCCATGTAGTTCCCAAGAAGGGAGGATTGACGGTGCAAGCCAATGAGTTGAATGAGTTAATTCCTGTGAGGCTAATCACCGGTCATCGAGTATGCATAGACTTTAGGAAACTAAATGATGCGACTCGTAAGGACCACTTCCCTCTTCCCTTCATCGATCAAATGCTCGAGAGACTGAGCGGGCATGCTTTCTATTGTTTTCTTGACGGGTATTCGGGATACTATCAAATCAACATCTCGCCCGAAGATCGTGAGAAAACAACGTTTACATGCCCATATGGGACATTTGCGTATAATCGAATGCCATTTGGATTGTGCAATGCCCCCGCGACGTTTCAACGGTGTATGATGTCATTATTTGCGGACATGGTGGAAGACTTCTTGGAAATCTTTATGGATGATTTCTCCGTGTTTGGAGACGATTTCGATTCATGTCTCACACATCTAGCACGAGTGTTGAAGAGATGTGAGGAGACGAATCTTGTGCTTAACTGGGAGAAATGTCATTTGATGGTTACGGAAGGTATAGTACTAGGCCACCGCATATCAAAGAACGGTATAGAGGTGGATAGAGCCAAAGTTGAGGTGACCGAGAAATTACCTCCACCTACTAATCTTAGAACTTTGCGAGGTTTTTTAGGGCACGCTGGATTTTATCGTAGGTTTATCAAGGACTTTTCCCTAATCTCTAGACCTCTTACCGAATTATTGGCCAAGGATGTGCCATTTGTGTTTTCTAATGAGTGCATAAAAGCTTTCAACGAAATAAAAGTAGATCGACATCGCACCGCTCGTCGACCGGATTGGGATCTTCCATTTGAACCGATGTGTGATGCAAGTGATATCGCTTTGTTGGGCGCCGCCGGTCAAAGAAAAGATAAGATTTTTAGGCCTATTTATTATGCGAGCCGGACTTTGAATGCTGCCCAAAGAAATTACGCCACAACGGAGAAGGAACTTTTGGCCGTTATCTTTGCTTTTGACAAGTTTAGATCTTACTTAGTAGGATCTAAAGTCACTGTGTGGACTGACCATGCGGCTCTTAAGTATCTCCTAGCAAAGCAAGATTCAAAGGCTAGATTGTTGAGATGGATTCTACTGCTGCAAGAATTTGACGTAGAAATCCGAGATAAGAAAGGAAGTGAGAACGTGGTGGCCGATCATCTATCACGCTTACAATTAGAGGATGGTGAGGAATTACCCGAGATAGAGAATCTTTCCCGATGAACAACTTTTCTCCATCACCACCATCGGGGACATGATGATTGTGTTGCAGTTTCTTCGCGAATAGAGGTTGTAAAGGAGAAGAAGCAACCATGGTTTAGTTTGTTTGTTAATTATCTATCCGCAAAGTACCTACCACCAAATCTCACTGTCCAAGAAAGGAAAAATTCTTTAAAGATCTTAGACACTATTATTGGGATGAGCCTTATTTGTTTAAGCTAGATCCGATAATGTTTTTCAAGGTGTGTGCCAGGAGGAAGAGTATAATGATATCCTCAAGCATTGTCATTCTTATGAAGTTGGAGGACACTACGGTGGAGATAAAACTGCGGCTAAGGTCCTCCAATGCGTTTTTTATTGGCCGACATTGTTTAAGGATGCGCACCAATATGCAAAAGCATGTCATGCTTGTCAAATGACAGGAAATATTTCACGAAGGAATGATATGCCGCTTAAGAGCATCTTAGAAGTAGAACTTTTTGACGTTTGGGGAATAGATTTCGTTGGACCTTTCACTTCATCATTATCTAACCGATATATCTTAGTTGCTGTTGATTTGTATCCAAATGGGTTGAGGCCATTGCTTCCACTACTAACGATGCTAGGGTTGTGGTTAGATTTTTGAAAAAGAATATTTTTACAAGGTTTGGGACGCCTAGGGCGATTATAAGCAACAATGGTAGTCATTTTTGTAATAAACCTTTTGAAAGGCTGATGGTTAAGTATGGGGTTCGACATAAGCTAGCAATCGCATATCACCCCTGCACTAGTGGATGTGTAGAAGTCACCAATCGAGAGATAAAGCGTATCCTCGAGAAAATCGTCAATACGACTAGGAAGGATTGGTCGTTACGCTTAGACGACGCTTTATGGGCTTATAGGATCGCATATAAAACCTCAATTGGAATGTCACCGTATAGGATTGTTTTTGGAAAGGCATGTCATCTACCTGTGGGCTCGAGCACCGGGCCATGTGGGCAACAAGGATGCTAAATTTTGATGAGACGTTGGCCGGTGAGAAGAGGATGTTAGAATTAACTCGCTGGAGGAGTTTTCGTTTAGAGGCATACGAGAATGCCAAGATTTTCAAGGAGCGCACGAAGAAGTTCCATGACAAAAGATTCGGATAGGACCTTTCAAGAGGGTGATCCGGTTCTCTTGTACAACCCGCGCTAAGACTCTTCCCGGGTAAGTTGAAATCAAGATGGTGTGGCCCATTTCAAGTACAACAAGTCTTTCCTTCTGGAGCGGTGGAGCTATTCAATTTTAAAGACGGGTCCAGATTTGTGGTCAATGGACATCGTGTGAAGCATTATCACGGGCTTCCGCCTGATGTTGAGGAGGAGGTTTTGTACCTCGATGACCCTGTCTATGAATAAACCATCTTGAACTGAGTCGAGCTAGCGACTATAAATTTAGAACTACTACCTATAACTATCTTTTTCGTTTTTCTTTTAATAAAGTAGCATGCGCCTATCACGTTTTTTTTTCATCTCGCCATGTTCGAGTCTAAGTTCGGAATAAACGAGGTTTTTTCCTTGATAGCCGTCATGTGAGTTTTTATTTAGGTTTAAATCCTTTTGGTCTTGTCCATGGGCAAGATACAAGAAAGTGGCTTAAATTGTTTTTAGATATCTATATCTAATTATCGCCACATTATTTTATAACTTCCATAGACGTGGTATTTGACGATTTCGTGGAGCTTGTTTGTTTATACAGATGTGTCTGTCTCTCCACGCCTGTGCCGATGATTACTCCGATGTTGTTCCTTTACTTGGGAGCCGTTTCCAGAGCTAAGTCTTTCATCTTGAACTCATTTATTTTTGTCATTGAGGACAATGCCATGTTTAAGTGGGGGCAAGGGACTTAGCGATATGTTGAAAATATATGTTGAAAAATTCATGGGGAACGGAATATCGAGACAATATTGAGCCAAATTTAAAAATTTTATGGATAAATGCCAAGTTGTTTAACTCGCACTTTAACTTGTGAAGTTCTTATACTTAGAATTGATAGAAAGGAACCAAGTTGCGTGAGTACGTGGTCATATTATACTTTTGCGATAAATTGTTAGTAAACTTAAGGATATTCATGCCAACAATTGCAAGTAGTTAGGTATTGTTCAATTACTCAACATATGAATCGTTTAGTACCGCATGAGTTATAATAATTGAAAGAAGTATGTGTACATTGCGTAGATAATTGGTTATGAGGACCTAGTGTCGATATTTGTCGACTGATGTATTCTGATCTTCTAGCCAACAAAAGTGGAGTAATAAGCTTGGGACGTACCTGTGTTTTGACAATGCATTAAAACATTGGGCTTGTAGTAACATTACCAAAGTAGCCCCGTGCTTGTGGTAATATTCGATGCTATGCTTAATCTAAGATAGGGGGATACTCTATGAAAAGTTCTCTTCCTTGAGATTAGTAGTATTTGAAAAATATGCAAAATTGAAAAAAAGAAAATTTAAATTTTTCGAGGCTTTGAGTAGTACTCGGTCTCCAAGTCCAAAAACCTTATAGATACGCTCTTGCTTATTGTTCTAGTGCTTTAACCATTGCGAGGCATAAGAAGTATGAATGCTGATGTTGGTGAATTTTGATATGAAGTCTGCATAAGCTCTAATCTTGCTACATTTATATAAAACCAATGCACATGCACACAATCACTTCGATTCATAGCGAGTAGTGAATAATGCTTATCTTATGAGCATGACTGGTATGAGTTGACTCGGGTTTCTTGTGTAAGTATGAGTTGACCACATAAAATGTTGTCTTGGGGAATGACTTATTGATGCTTTGTTCGGGACGAAGCAAAGTTTAAGTGGGGGGCATTTTGATGACAGTTAAAATATACCCATTTATGTCATCAATTATAACCTTAAATCGGAGTTAGTTATATATATTTCGTATTAAATCACGTGTTTATATTTATTATTTAATGATAAGTGATTATTAATATGATAATTGGTATTTAGCTATTTTTATTATAAAAGAGCAATTAATTGTGTGATAAATGCTGATTTTGCAGATCATAACGAATCGAGAAGATAATTATCACGCAATCGAGAAATCTCAAGATAAAAGATAAGAAAATCGGAGCATTGAAGAAAATATTAATCAGATCAATTCAAATGCATGGAGTGGGGAACAAGTCAGATAAAGCGGAGTGAAAACGCAGTAACAGTGGAAGGCTCGGTCGACCGAGCCTAGCCATTCGGTCGACCGAGCGTGTAGGTTCGGTCACCCGAGCCTAATGTGATAAATGCATGTCAATCTTCTGGATTCTCCCTATGTCGGCTACAACTCCCATATAAACAGCAGCCACGATGCTGAGAAAGACACACCACTACAACACAAAAAAAACAATTTATACAATTTGAGTTTTTAAGTTTTAGTTTTCTTTTCTTTTCTTTATGTTCGCTCATTGTGGATTCATTGATTCTCCGGTTGGGGAGCGATTAAAGAGGGAGTCACTCATCTTCGAGGGTATGACTATTCAATTATGCAATCTTTATTCGTAGATCTGATGTATTTTATTATGGAGTAGTTTTATTTGTATTGATTGCGTGATGTAGATTAATTTACGAACCCATGTGTTTAGGTTAGAAACGTTAAGAAGTAATCATGATTTGTACCAACACCGAACTGTGTTCGGTCGACCAAGACATGTTACTCGGTCGCCCGAGTGCTGTCGTTCGGTCGACCGAGCGTGGTGATGTGTAGGGCAATATTATGATCGGCTTCGACTACGTCAGATTCTCTGATTTGGAATTAAAACGAGTAATTGAACCTGATCAACTTAATTATTTGTCATCATAATTTAACATGAAACTCAAAAAGTGATTGTTACTTAGGATATAGATTGAATCGGCATCTAAGAAGTACGCCTTACCCTAGGAATGTTGCTTAGATGAGGTTACGGTTTATACCGGCATCCCTAGTTTCGTAATTGTGTCATAAGTTATATGAGATGGAGGCATTAAAAAGAGAAGTCACGTAATGGAGGCACGATGATTTAGAGGGCCTAACCGAGCTAAATCTACCTTGGGGATGACTCGTAGTCATAATAATTAATCTTTAACGCTTGTTTTATCTCGTTATCATCCTAATTCACATGGGGAGTTATAATCTACTAGCGTAATCAATACTATTTGTTTAGATAATATCAACCGTATTATCCGTGTTTTAGTAGTCTTTAGTCTGTCTTTGTGGTCTCTTTTGTCTTGTGGTTGTCACTATTTTATTTTCTGCATTTAGTTGGTCATAAACCGCCCTTTCAATTTAGTTCTAATAGGATAAAGTTGTGTTTTATTTGTGCCGAGTCTCTATGGGATCGACCTCGACTCTATCTAGCTATACTACAATTGAACCTAGTTCTCTTGCTAGTGTGTTAGTAGGCATCGAGTTAATAATTTAACTTGACCGCAATCAGGACACAACAATGAAGCTGTGGTCCAAGCTTGAGAGTCAGTACATGACAAAGTTTTTGGCTAACAAGTTGTTATTGAAACAACTTCTGTTTAGTTTATGGATCCATGAGGGCACTCAACTGAACATAATATTGCTTGACTTAAGGAATATTGATGTGAAGATTGAAGATAATGATGCAACCTTGATCCTACTTGTTTCATTGCCTGCATCATATGAGAACTTTGTGCAGACCTTTATTGCTGGGAAGGACTCAGTGTCATTGGAGGATGTGAGATCTTCACTCCATGATTAAGAGCTATGCCATAAGGCATCTGGTTCTGGGACAGACAGTCAGTCTATTGGATTGGTGGCCAGTGGAGTCAGCAGAGGATCAGGAAATTCTAGAAAGAAGAAACCCAAGAGAACTTCCAATGGTCCTACATATAAGGATGTCTGTAACTACTGCAATGAGGAGGGACATTGGAAAAATGAATGCCCAAAGAGAAAGAAGGAGCATGGTACTCAGCAGGGTACTGTTGCTTTGGTAGCACAAGACACCAACTCTGAAGAAGATCCGGCCTTAGCAGCTTTAGAGTCAAAAGGGCACAGAGATGTGTGGATTTTAGACACTGGGAATCTTATCATGTGTGTCCAAACATGGAGTGGTTTTCAACTTATCAGCAGGTGGATAGAGGCCATATTGCAATGGCTAACAACAAGGTCTGCAAAATAGTTGGGATTGGATCAGTCCAATTGAGGACACATGATAGAAAATTATGCACACTGAAGGAGGTTAGAAATGTTCCACAGATGACAAAGAATTTGATATCACTTAGTCGACATCAAAGGGTTGAAGTTCGTTCAGGGGTGAAGGTGGAGTGGTGAATGTCTATAGTGGTTCAATTGTGATCATGAAGTGGTATCGACAGTGGACATTGTACATCTTACAAGTGGTCTCATCAGACAAAGTTCATTGTTGTAGCATCATCAGAGGTTCACCAGCCATAGTTGACCAAGTTGTGGCATATAAGATTGGGTCATATGTGTGAAAAAAGGATGCAAATTATGTCTAAGTTTGATCTACTAGAGGGACATAAGGTCAAGGAGTTGGAATTTTGTGAACACTGTGTGTATGGGAAGCTACATAGGAGCAAGTTCCCAAAAGCAAATCACATCACAAAAGGGACACTTGATTATGTCCATTATGATTATTGGAGACCTTCAAGGGTGGAGTCACTGGGTGGTCACATGTATTTTGTGTCTTTTATCGATGATTATTCAAGGATGGTTTGGGTAATCATGATGAAGTACATGAGTGAAGCATTCAAGCACTTCAAGCAATGGAAGGCTTTGGTTGAGAATCAGACAGGGAAGAAGATCAGAAGACTTAGAATTAATATTGGACTGGAATTCTATTGGTTTGATTTTGATGAATTTTGCAAGGATGAAAGCATTGCAAGGCACCATACTGCCAGAGGCACTCCACAATAGAATGGTGTTGCCGAAAGAATGAATCAAACTCTTCTAGAGAGGGCAAGGTGCATGCTCTCTAATTCCGGTCTAACAAGAAGATTTTGGGCAGAGGCTGTTAACACAACATGCTACTTAATCAATAGGGGGCCTCACACTGGGATCAAGCTCAAAACACCACGTGAGGTTTGGTCAGGAAAGTCAGCTGATTACTATGGTCTAAGGGTTTTTGGAAGAATAGTCTACCATCATGTTAGTGAAGGTAATCTGGAACCTAGAGCCAATAAGCGATTATTTGTTGGATATGGAGATGGAGTTAAGGGGTACAGAATCTAGCCATCAACTGAAAATAGGGTTATACTCAGTAGGAGTGTAGTCTTTGATGAAAATTTATGCTTAACTCATCCGTGAGGGCCACATCCGAATCAAATTGGATCTAAAACCGAGAAGGTTGACAAGGTGTGGAGCTTCAAGCAGAGTCTATTGAATTTAAAGACTCAAAGCAGGGGATAGTTAGCACTTAGAAGATCCAAAGTCTGGATTCAAACCGCTTCATCGAACAGGTCAAGAGACATCGAGACAAATCGATGTTGGTGATGACGGTTAAAATAGTCTATCCTACGGCATCAATATTCTATCCATTATGAGCTAAAAATAGTTGTTTCGACCTATAAATATGAACCATTTGAGTTGAATATCATATGCCGGGTTCGTGAGTCGAGAAATCTACACTTAGCGCTTATTTTCCTGCTTTCGATATTATTTCGTGCGCTAATTGATGATTTTCGTGATACAAAATATTCAATGAGCATGATGGATGAATGGAGTGGATCGAACTAAAAGAATGGGCCAGTGGTATTCTAGAAGCATCCAAGTTGAGTCGGTTGAAGAAAAAGACAAAATTACCTCGTAACCTCGAGGTTGGTCACCGACTAACAGAGGTCCCAGAAGCTTCCGAAACACGTTTTCTTGGACGAAGGGTCAAACTAGATGATTCTAAGTCGGTTTAGATAGCTATAAATAAGAGGCTTCGCCTCAGAACACAAGTGTACAATTTTCGAGACAAGCATTATGCAATAAAAGTTCTTAGTTCTTTATTTTATTTAATTTATGAGTTCTGGTCGGAGAGACGACGGAGTCGCCGCCTAGGGAGAGATCCGAAGGAGATCTATGCTCGTCTTCGAGGGTATGATTTTCTGTCTTTTCCAAGATGTAGATCTATCGTTGTTCTATTCGACTAGTATGTTTTAATTGCTTATTTAGTTTAATTATGTAGTAGTTAGTTTGTTTTACCCCATGTGTTATAGATCTGATTCGTTCGTGAAGAAATCAAGAAATAGTAGTTACGTTCTTCAGATCTGCAACGGTCTATATCGCTAGATCTGAATACCTAGTAAATTACTAATTCATGATAATCGGCGCCAGCTACGTTGATCGATAGATTTAATTTGCATGTTAGTAGCCTGATCAACTATTTGCATGTCTTCGTAAATTAACATGAAGGACCACAAGTGAAGTGTTAATTAGGACAATATCTTGATGGACCCTCAGAACGCGGTCGGGTCAATGTCGACAGTTGTCTAGGCAGGATTGCGGTATGAGTTAGCGCCAATATCGGCGCTTCTAGTTCTTTACGCGTATGGGCTATTACGGACCAATTAAGGTGGGTAGCTTTATGTATAGATTGTCTACCGCCATTGTCGGAGTAGATAGGGTTAGAGTTGTACCAGAAATGAACAATGAATAAATTCACCAATGGGGAGGACTATTGCATGTGTGGGGGGAATAACTAATTACTCATAATTGAACTAATACCTTAGAAACTCTAGTTTGCTTCGTTGAACTTGCATAACCAATTTTACTACTGTCTATATGATAGTTGGTCGTAGACCGTTATTGTGACAACTCAATCTTGATAATTAGACGTTCTTACGAGTCTCTGTGGGATTCGACCTTGACTCTCCAGTACTATACTACGATAAACCTAGTCCTATTGCTGGTAAGTGCCTTGCACGCGATAAATATTTTTGGCGCCGTTGCCGGGTACTCGTGTCAAGAATACTTTTTATTTAAGATTGAGTTTGCTGTATATATTTGAGTCTGTTTATACTAGAGTCGTACAGAGTCAGGTTTGTGAATTCTGGAAGAAAATTGCCACCGGTTTACCGAGGGTTCACCCCGATAAACCGAGGGTCCTAATTTTCCAGAATCATTTCTATTAGTTCGGAGTCGAGTCAGTAGTAAGAGTTTGTATTTTTGAGTCTACCAGGCGTGTGTAACAGCCGGCGAGGCAAGTCACTAACCTTTTTATTTTCTTTTTGTGTCTTGTAGTACGTTACACGAAGTTCAGCAACCAAACTCGAGAGATTCATACATGAGATTGAAAATTTTGCTAGACAAAAGAGAAAGGAAACTTGAGAGAGATCTGTTAGGCTGGTGGACGACGTGGTTTTGAACGAAGGAGATCACAGCGAGGGAAGAAGAGATTCCACCTTTGGAATATATAGGTAAACAACATGACACAGAATGGACATAATGGAGCAGGAGTTGTGGTACAAGCACATAGGAGAACTCTACAGAGCTATGCAATTTCTACGATTGAGCAATTCATGCCAACAATTGTTCAGCTTGAGGATGCAGCTGAGGTATTTCACCCTAAACCGAATGTTATACAAATGGTGACTAACTACACTACTTTTCATGGAGTAATGAACGAGGATCCTAGTGTACACATCACCAACTTTCTGGAAATAGTCAGCACGGTTAAGCCAGAAGAGTACCAGAGACAATATCAAGTTGAAATTGTTTCCATTCACTCAAAGACAAAGTTAAAAATGGTTATTGTCTCTAAAGCACTGTGGATCGATTCAAACTTGGACCAATCTATTGCAGAAGTTTATGAATAAGTACTGCCCACCTGGGAAGTCACTACAGATGAGACAAGACATTATGAATTTCAAGTAGAGACCCACTGAAACCTTTGAAGAAACTTGGGAAAGATTTAAGGAAGCACAAAGGAGATGCCCTCATCATGATATCACTTTGCCCGTATGAACATAGTTTCTGTCACGGATTGCGGCCAAGTGAGCAAATGAGAGTTGATGCATCAAGAAACATATGTTTTGGCGCTACTATCACCCAAGAAGCCGAAGAGAAATTGGAGCAGATTGCGCCACAAGTCAATAGGAACACACTGTCGAAACCGCCAAAGTAGTCAAGGAGTATTTGGAGAAGATACTTCTCAAAAGATCTTATACCAAACTAATGGCAATGAATGAGAAAATTGATGGCATGCAAGATCGCATAGCCAAGGTTGAGAAAGCACAGATATTAAAGCAACCAACACCGAGGACGTGAACTATATAGGTAGGCATCGCCTGTGTTCTCATGACCATCCTGGTTTTAGATCGAGCGACCCACGGGGTTTTTGACAAAGTGATTCAAACGGTGGAGAGAGACCAAGACAAACTGGTGGATTCATGCCTCAATTCAATAAGTTCGTGGTTGGGAAGCAACCCATGGATAAAATAAGCTCAACTGTGACCAACACGGTCAATCAACTTACTAAATCCATGATCGAGCCGAATACAAATTTCACCACTTATTGTCGAAGAATGATACAAGACCGACCAATCAAGAATTCAGTAGTGTAGAATCTATCACACCAAGTGATGACAGATTGCGTAACAAGTGTCACCGCCCTCCGGGAGGTTTGCCAAGTAATACCGAGAAGAATCCAAGGACGGAATGCAATCATGACTAGAAATGGAAAAATCGCCTGGACTCGTTATACCAACTATCCGTAGAATAAAAAAGCGCCAACAGCAGTAACGCAGCAGAACTGGAGAAAAAGAGGGACGGTAACCCGGGACATTACTCCGTAAACCGAGTCTCGAAAATTCAAGAGCAAGCAGCAGAGCAAAGCAGCAATAAAGAGGTAAGTCTTCATGAATCGTAACAATTAATCTCGCTACTTTAGCCTATCCCCTAGGAAATATAAGTTTAATAATGATGATGCACGTTACAAAAGTTTATAGAAATGTTTAAAAAGTCGTAAGTGAATATACCTTTATGTAAGCTCCGCCGGAATGCCGAGTATGCTAAATTTTGAAAGAAGCAATTTCTACCAAAAGGAAATTGTTAGACCTTGAAACCATTTGCTTGAACGAGGAATGCTCGACGCTTTGCAACGCAAACCGCTTCCCAAGTGTAAAGATCCCGAGAGCTTCTCATACCATGCACAATTGGAGGAGTATGCCTAAACAAAGCATTATGTGATCTTGGAGCCAAGTTGTCAACTGACGCCACTTCCATCTTTCATAAATTAGGCATGAAGGAGTTAAATGAAACATCTATCACCCTTCAATTAGCGTATGTGTCCATGAAGCAAACCTTGTGGAGTGGTGGAGGATGTTTTGGTGAAAGTTGATAAGTTTGTATTCCTCGTAGACTTTGTGGTGCTAGTCATGGAAGCTAATCACGATGTTCCATTGATTTTAGGAAGACCTTTCCTTGCTACGAGCAAAACATTGATAGTTGTTCATAAGGGTGAGCTGATTCTGAGAGTGAATGAGGACAATGTAGTATTCAATGTGATGAATTCAATGAGATATGCTCAAGATGAAGGAGAAGCTTGTTACATGCTAGATGCCATAGATAAACGTGTGATGAAACTATATCAGAAGTGGCACTAGACCCTAAAGTAGCCGAGACTTTTCTCTTGAAAGAAAAGGAAAGTTATGAGGAAACTTGGCCTGGGGAGTAGTGAAGGTCAAGTGCGAGAAATTGAGCCTATATCTTCTATGGATTTATGAGGAACCATTCATATACCTTCCTCGGCACAAGATCTTTGACTTACAGCTTGACTGGTAAGTTGTTAAGATTATCGTTTAAGATCCACCAAGGAACTTAACATTGAAAAATTTGCCTTCTCACTTAAAGTAACGATACTTACAAGATGACACTCTCCCCTTATATTTTTCAAGGCCATTATCACCTTTTAGAGGAGGAGAAAATTTTAAGAGTACCGAGAGAGCATAAAAGAGTGTTTGGGTGGACGATTGCAGATATTAGAGGAATAAGCCCATCGGTGTGCATGCATAAGATCTCTCAGAGACCCTAAAAGAAAGTGGTAACACAACCTCAAAGGAGGTTGACACCACAAACCAAGTATGTTGTTAAGGAAGAGATCATAAAGATGTTGGAAATAGGAATCATTTTCCCAATTGCGCATATTGAGTGGGTAAGATCGATTCATGTGGTGCCCAAGAAAGGAGGATTCACCGTCCAACCTAATGAATTTGATGAGTTACTAATTCATCGACATCGAGTTTGAATTGACTTTAAAACCGAATGATGCAACTCAGAAAGATCATTTTTCCCTACCATTCATTGATCAGATGTTAGAAAGATTAAGCGGTCATGCATTCTATTGTTTCTTAGATGGATATTCTGGTTACTATCAGATCCATATTGCCCCCGAGGACCGTGAGAAAACAACTTTCACATGTCCATATGGAACATTTGGCGCATAATCGCATGCCTTTTGGTAATGTAATGCATCAAAGAATATTCCAAAGGTGCATGATGTCATTTATGGACATGGTGGAGGATTTTCTAGAGATTTTCACGGATGATTTTTCTATATTTGGAGATAGCTTCGATAAATGCTTGGACAATTTAAGTAAAGTGTTGAAGAGATGTGAAGAGACCAACCTTGTACTTAACTGGGAAAAATGCCATTTCATGATTAATAATGTTGGGTCATAGAATTTCAAGCAAAGGAATGGAATAATGAGGTGATAGAGAAGATTTTACGAACTTGGAGGTTCATCAGATTTTAGGACTTCTAAAGTTTCTAAACCTTTGATGGAATTACTTTATAAGGATGTACCTATCGATTTGGAGAAGAGTGCAAGAAAGCATTCAACATATTGAAGCAAATGCTTATAACCGCCTAATTCTAGTAGCACCAGATTGGAACAAGCCTTTGAACTTATGTGTGATGCAAGCGACACGGCAGCTTGGAGCAATTTCGGGACAAAGGAGGATAAAATCTTTATGCCTATCTATTACGCCAATGCACTTTAATAAAGGTTTCAGAGGAATTAAGCAACTATGTAAAAGGAACTCTAAGTCATTATAATTGTGATTTGACAAGTTTCGACCTTATCTAATACGATCGAAAGTCACTGTATTCACCGACCATGCAGTTTTGAAATACCTTCTAACGAAGCAAGACTCCAATTCAAGATTATTAAGATGAATTCCACTCTTACAAGAGTTTGATGTGGAAATCAAAGATAAAAAGGGATCTGCTAACCAGGTGGCTAACCACCTATCAAGGTTAACTTTGTTGGAAGAAGAGCAATCGTCTGAGATCAAGGAAAGTTTTCCTGATGAACAACTTTTTTCCGTCTCAGTGGTAGCTCGGGTTGAATTTCAGACCCGATATCATACACCAAGAGTGGGCAAGGTATACCCTTGGTTTGCCAACATTGTCAATTTCTTAGCAGGAAAGTACCTACCACCAGAATTGAATAATACAGATAATAAGAAGTTTTTCATATATCTGAAGTATTATCATTGGGATGATCCATACCTCTACAAGTTGTGCCCTGATGCCATTCTAAGGAGATGTGTCCATGATGATGAGATTCCAAGTATTTTGCACATGTGTCATTCTATAGAAGCTGGAGGTCACTATGGACCGGACAAGACAGAACCAAGGTACGCAGCAGGTGGATTCTATCGCCAACAATTCATAAATCCGCTTACGAAGTTTACAAGATCCTCGCTATTCTTGTCAAATGACTCGTAATATTTCTAAGTTTAAACGAGATGCCACTGCAGAGTATCTTAGAAGTGGAAGTATTCGATGTTTGGGGAATTGATTTCGTGGGGCCATGCACATCGTCAGAATCAAATCGTTACATCCTGGTAGAAGTCGATTATGTTTCCAAATGGGTGGAAGCAGTAGCTTCACCTACTAATGATGCCAGGGTTGTCCTAAGATTTCTTAAGAAAAACATTTTGACGAGGTTTGGTGTGCCCAGAGCCATAATTAGTGACGGAGGGAGTCATTTTTGTAATAGGTTGTTTGATAAGTTAATGATGAGATATGGGGTTAGACATAGATTGCAGCAGCATATCACCCCCAGACGAGTGGACAAGTAGAGGTCACGAACAGAGAGATTAAGAGGATCTTAGAGAAGACTGTGAATCCCACGAGGAAGGATTGGTCTTTGAAATTACATGACGCTCTTTGGGCGTACAGAACAACTTATAGGACCACGATTGTGATGTCACCATATATGATAGTGTTTGGAAAAGCATGTCATTTACCGGTAGAACTCGAGCACCGAGCACTGTGGGCTAAGAGGTTTCTAGACATGGATTAGGATTTAGCCGGTGAAAAAAGAATGCTAGAGTTGAATAGATTGGAGGAGTTTAGACTTCAAGCATATGAGAATGCAAGGATTTACAAGGAAAGAACGAAACGCCTGCATGATAAGAAGATTCTGAACCGCACATTTCAAGTACGAGATAAAGTGCTGGTGTACAACTCATGTCTTCGTCTTTTTCCTAGGAAGTTGAAGTCTAGATGGTATGGACCACATGTAGTCACGAAAGTCTACAATTCAGGTGCATGTGAAGTTAGACATGAACACTCTGGGCAAACTTTCACAGTTAATGGCCACAGGTTGAAACATTACCTAGAGCACACATATAACCCTGAATTGGAAGTCTTTGTGTTAGAAGAGCCGGAATATGAATGAAAGAGCCCTATTAGTACAGTCGAGCTGGCGACTATAAACTCAGAACTATTTCTAAACCCTTATTTATTGCTTTTGTTTATTTTATTTTGAGTCAATAAAGTAGCATGACAATCGTGACGGTTTTTTTTTCATCACATATATCTTCACCAATTGCCTAGAGATATATGTGGTTTTTTCCTTCACGATTCTCATGTGGTATCCTCGTAAAAGTTTTTAAGGCCTTGCTTAGGCCGATGAAAGAATAAAGTGGCTTAAACTGCTTTTGGCGATTCCTCCTGGTATGCACAATTACCACCATCTTATTTTCTTATTGCCCTTCGTGATGTTACTCACGCTTTTGGAAGAATTTTGGAAATCGTGTAATAACTTGGAAGAGGAATGACCAAAGAGCTAATGATTACGCCCGAGATTCGCTTTTGACTCACCCAATTTCAAGAGCTAAGTACCTTTTCTTTTCTTTATTATTAGTCATTGGGGACAATGTTTATAATAAGTAGGGGTAGGCGCCTTAGCTAGATAATCTAAAAAAAGGAATATTTTTGAAATTTTACACACTGCTTTTAGCTTGCTATTTGCACGCTTTTGAGTAAGGAATCGGTAAAAAGGAGCCCAAGTTCAATTTGAAGTGAGCTATAGCATATTCAATTTAGTATGGAAGAATGAGCATATGTTATGTTATGAAGTAGTAACTTAATTGTTATTCTATCATGCAATCAATACTTGAGCACATAACTGAGTGAGAATTGTTTAAGATTAGATAACTAATTGTTTTAACCGGGAATCATTATTTGTTTGTCTATATACTTTAACAAATTGTTGTAAGACAAGGAAAGCAACTTCAATGATGAAAGGTGACCGACAAAACGGACTTGTGGAGTGAGAGAGAGAAAAAGTGAGGAAATCGCTAGAAAAAATAAAAAAGACAAAAAAAGAAAAAAATTATTATATGCAATAAAGGCAATGAGGAAAGCGAACTCGTGTAAAAAGGGCACGACCTCGTGATCAAAAGAAACAAACGTGGACTTAAGAGCGATGCTCACCCCCGAGCCCGCCCGACCCAGCCTGTACCATGTTGTGTAACCAAGTCTCAAGACAAGATGAGCGAGTGTATGCACAAGCAAGTTAAGATTGTGTGGTTAATACAACTTGATTCTTCTCACAAACGCACTATCACAATCGATTCATCACACGACACATTGATGTGGTGAGTAGTGATTAATGGGGAGCTTATGGATTGTGGCTTGATGTTTGTTTCGCCGGAAATCTTTATTGAATATGTGATAGTTGATGGGTAGTTGTTCTTGAGGTACATTCCGCTTGATACTGCCATGGACGAGCACAAGGCTAGTGTGGGGTAGTTGATGACGGTTAAAATAGTCTATCCAACGGCATCAATATTCTATCCATTATGAGCTAAAATAGTTGTTTCGACCTATAAATATGAACCATTTGAGTTAAATATCATATGTCGGGTTTATGAGTCGAGAAATCTGCACTTAGCATTTATTTTCCCCTGCTTGATATTATTTCGTGCATTATTTGATTATTTTCAGATACTAAATATTGGAATGAGCATGATGGATGAACTGGAGTGGATCGAACTAAAAGAATGGGCCTAGGGTATTCTAGAAGCATCCAAGTTGAGTCGGGCTTGAAGAAAAAGACAAAATTACCTTTGGTAACCCAAGGTTATCGGTGACTTATCGAGGTCCTAAGCTTCCGTGAAAGTGTTTTCTTGATGAGGGTCAAACTAGATGATTCTAAGTCGGTTTAGATAGCTATAAATAAGATGCTTCACTGTAACACAAGTGTACAATGTTCGAGACAAGCACTATGCAATAAAAGTTCTTAGTTCTTTATTTTATTTATTTTATGAGTTTTGGTCGAGAGAGACGACGGAGTCGCCGCCAGTGGAGATCCAGGAGATCTACGCTCGTCTTTGAGGGTATGATTTTTTGTCTTTTCGGAGATGTAGATCTATCATTGTTCTATTCGACTAGTATGTTTTAATTGCTTATTTAGTTTAATTATGTAGTAGTTAGTTTATTTTACCCCATGTGTTATAGATCTGATTCGTTGGTGAAGAAATCATGAAATAGTAGTTATGCTTTTTCAGATCTCGCATGATACTATATCGCTAGATCTCGATACCTAGTAAATTACTAATTCATGATAATCGCACAAACTATGTTGATCGATAGATATAATTAGCATGTTAGTAGCCTGGATCAACTATTTGCATGTCTTCGTAAATTAACATGAAGGACCGCAAGTGAAGTGTTAATTAGACAATATCTTGATGGACCCTTGAAACATGCTAGTCAATGTCGATATACCAGATAAGCTGGTTTGCGGTATGAGTTAGTGCTCAATATCGGCAGCTCTAGTTCTTTATGCGATAGATATTACGGACCAATTAAGGAGGGTAGCTTGTATATAGATTGTCTACCGCCATTGTCGGAGTAGATAGGGTTAGAGTTGTACCCGTGAAATGAACAATGAATAAATTCACCAACGGGAGGATCGTTGCATGTGTGGGGGGGAATAACTAATTACTCATAATTGAACTAATACCTTAGAAACTCTAGTTTGCTTCGCTGAACTTGCATAATCTTGCTAGTCGATTGTTACCAATTTTACTACTGTCTATATTATAGTTGGTCGTAGACCGTTATTGTGACAACTTAATCTTGATAATTAGACGTTTCTACGAGTCTCTCGTGGGATTCGACTTTGACTCGCCAAGATTTACTATGATAGACCTAGTCCTATTGCTTGTAAGTGCCTTGCACGCGATCGCTGGTCAACAGAGTATAGCTCTTAGTAGAGATAGAAGGACCAATATTAGACCCACCAAGAAGATATGGGTTTAGGAGGATATGGTTGGATATGCACTATGTGTAGCTCAAGAAGTGGATGGTTTTGAACCAAACACTTACATGGAAGTCGTGACATGTTCTCGATGCATCTCATTGGCTTTCGGCATAGAGAAGAAATGAAGTCACTTGTAAGAATGAGACTTAGGATCTAGTCAAACAACCACATGATAGAAGGGTTGTCAGCTGTAAATGGATCTTCAAGAAGAAGGAAGGAATGACATCTGCTGAGGGCATCATATATAAGGCACATTAGGTTTCAAGATAGTTCAGTCAGAAAGAGGGGGTGGAATATGAAGAGATATTCTCTCCAAAGGGTCGACATACTTCCATCAGTGGTGTTAATAGCAATAGTGGCACATCAGAATCTTGAACTTGAGCAATTGGATGTGAAGAAAACCTTTCTACATAGAGATGTAGATAAGGAAATTTATACGACTCAACCAGAGGGTTTCCATGTTCCTGGCAAGGAAGGATATGTTTGTAAGTTGAAGAAGTCCTTGTATGGACTTAAGCAGGCCCCAAGGCAGTGGTATAAGAAGTTTGACAGTTATATGATTCAACAAGGTTATCGTAGGAGTCCATATGATTCCTGTGTTTATCACAACAAGTTGAAGGATGGTTCAATCATCAATCTAGTGCTGTATGTGGATGATATGCTGATAGCTGCTGCAAACAAGTCTGACATTCAAAATCTGAAGAATCCGCTCAAGGCTGAATTTGAGATGAAGGATTTGGGGAATTCAAAGAAAATTCTAGGGATGGAGATCTATAGAGATATGAAGCATGGAAAGTTGTTTTTGTCTCAGCAGGGGTATATTGAAAATGTATTATCCAAGTTAGGCATGTCAGCAGCCAAACCTATAGACACTCCAATGGCACCAAATCTACATCTGTCTGATGTGTTTGCTCCACAGTCAGTTGAAGAGGAAGAATACATGTCAAGGGTTCCATATGCTAGTGCAAAGGGGCGCTTTAATGTATGCCATGGTCTCAGATTTAGGCTCGATTTGGCACAGCAATAAGGTCGTCGCCAGCAGTTTATGACTCAACTCGAAAGGAACACCGAAAATCATGAAACGGATATTTAGGTAACTTAGGTTATATATGATATTGACTCATTTATGGAGGTGGTACTCAATGTTTTGTTATAGGGTACTGTGATTCTGATTATGCTACTGATGTGGACAACAAGAGATCTATGACTGGGTATGTGTTTACTTTGGGTGGTTCTGTGGTAAGTTGGAGGCAACTTTACAGGCATGTTGACATTATCTACCATCAAACAGTAATATATGGCAATCGATGTAAGCAGAAATGAAGCAACTCGTTAAAAGGACTAGTCAATGATCTGAGTTTGCATCCAGATCAAGCCAGGGTGTATTGTGATAGTCTTAGTGCAATATGTTTGGCAAAGGATCAAGTTCATCATGAGAGGACCAAGCACATTGATGTTAGGTATCATTTTCTGAGGAATGAGATGAGGGTCAAAGTTGAGACGATCAAGATCGATGTAAATCCTGCTATATGTTCACTAAACCAGCCTAAGGGCAAGTTTCGCTTGTGTCCGACTTGCTAAATATCCAAAGTTGTTAACTGAATCGGGAAACTCACCAAGGTGGGGGGGTCGCGAGGTATTCAAATCAAGACAAAGAGGATTTTCGCACTTGGTTGTACATCCGTCGGGCTTGCATAAAGTTGAAGTCAAGATGGAGATTTGTAATGGTGACTTAAACTATGCTACCGAGTTTGATCACCTAAGTATAATACTCGCTGAGTTTGGTGAAAACCGTGATCCGTGTTTGGTCGAGGCAGTCAGTCAACAGGTTGATCAACCCGCTGAGGACAAGGTCGCTGAAGTCAAGGTCGTTGATTCTCAAAGAAACTTGGGGAACACGCTCGCCGCATGGTTTTCCGCTTGGTGAAGTTACTTCGGGTATTTTACCATTTACTAGGTTGACTCGCCAAGGTGTTAGGGTTTGATTCCCACGGCTATAAATACCATCCAAATTATTGTAACTTTTAACTTTCTTTTGATAATAAAATATCATCATTTGTCCGTGGAGTAGTCGGCACATTACCAGAAACCACGTTAAACTTGTGTTCTTGTTTTTGTGTTTGTTTACTTGTTAATTGCTTATCTTTACTCACAATCACCATAATTCCTTGATCGATCCGTCATAACAGTGGTGTCATTAGCTTAGTCCCTATTTTAATTAATTTTACAATCAGTCAGACACAACATAATTTTAAGTGTTTGATCGTGATGGATTTACATTATGATTACCGACGATACTATTACCCTTTAATTATACCAGCAAACTAACCGATCGATGGTTCATGAATCCTTTTTCTCCCGGTTAATAAGCTAATTTTAGATTGTTATGTTCCTTTTCACATTCAAATTTACCAATTAAACAGTCATTTTACTACCCTAATCATGAATAAATTTATATATGTAATAACCTGAAACTTTAAATGAGAGTACTTTGGAATTTCAAGTCATTTTCATCTTCCAATGTCAAAGAATCTGGGTTATTTTCATTCTAATCATTTTTAATAGAAAATGATCAAATCTTTTTCGTTCTAAACATAAACTTTCGTTCTATTTAGGCGATCCTTCATTTTCCATACCAAATCTTGAATCCACGTCGCATATTTCAGTTTTTTAAAGGTAAAAATTATATAATCGAAGGAATATGTTAATTTTTACGAATCTTTATGTAATTTATGTAACTTAATTCAACAATTAATCACCATTGATCATGAATTTGAGTCTAGTGCATCACTAAGAGAATTTTGACAGAGGTTTCCAACGTAGTAAGGCTTCCTGGCTGTCTGCTCTGCGGTGTTGTTCCACCGGCTTGAAGGGAGGTAACAGAGGTCGGATCAACACTCGCCACGTGTCATCCCCACAAGAACCTAACAGAAACAAGGGCAAATAATAAACATCTTAAGAGCCAAGAGCCTCAAAGATCCGAACCAAACTCGCCGACGCACTCCGACATCGGCAGGTTGGCCGAGGCATAACGAGCCCTCATGCTCGGCCTAAGTCTATCTTATAGTCAATTCCTTCGTGTTAAAACACGCATTTCAGAAACTTGCGCTTTGAGAAAGATTAAAACCAAAGCAATGCAAACATAAAATATGGCGGAAATTGATAAAACATGTAAAACAAAGAGAACATAGTAATTTAACGTGGTTTCCAAGCGCCAGGTCGACAACACCACAAACAGGAAAGAAGATATTTTATCATGCACAAAGTTACAAGGATTTTCACACACTTGTGAATGACACACATTGCATTGATTACAACATTGGTATTTATAGGCATAATTCCCTAACCCTATCCGCCATAAGATCTTTGTCGGAATTGTCATAAATACCCCAGATGTGGACCCCACCCCAATGTTATCCACCGATGAAACTCACCAGATCGACTTTCGTGAGACTTGTAACCAATCGCTCAAATGCGGAACTCAAATATATACTATCAAAACTCTCACAGACTCCAATCGATCGCCGACATCGAAGAAACTCAATTGCACTTCATCAAAATGACTTTCATAAAACTGAATATACTTTACTGAACTGACCATCATTCTCGCCCCGCCACAGATTAGTCCCACCAGCTTTATTCATCGCTTTTAGAGATCAAGTCACTTTAATCGACAAATCTCCACCTTGACTTGAACTCTCATTCAAAGTCAATCGATTGCATAATCGATGTATTTGTACCGTATGCATTCGTCAATGCTAGGATGTATGATCGCATGTAACTTGCTTAATACTAGCAAGAGTACTAGTCAATCATAGCATAGCAAGGGCGCAGTCAAGGTCGATCCCAATAGACTATTATTTAATAATATTAAACACAACCACAATTCATAAGTCAACCCGACAGTGATCGCTGACCAACATGAATAAACAGTAAATAAAAGAGATGCAAATAACCCATGGTCAATCATATATTGAAGAATGCATTAACCAAACTATGCATAACTAATCTCCCCTTAATCCGTACATGATCCGTATATGTAATTAAGCTACGGGTGAAATCTCCTAAACTATCTACTTCCATTGTATGGACAATAGACAATCTATATGCAACTAACCTCCTACGTTGGTTGTATTAGTTCATATGCAATAAGTTTTAGAGTTGCCGCTCAAGACCTAAAACCTCCCTAAGCAAAGCCTATCGACTATGACTAGCACGCTCTTGTGGATCCATCAAGACTATTTCCTAATTAGCACTTCACTAACAAATTCTTCACGTTAATTTACGATGACATGCAATTAGGTAATCAGGCTAAAAACATGTAAATTAAATCGGCCGATCAACGAAGTTAACGCCAACCACGTAATTAGGATTTACTAGGTATTCGATCTATCGATAAAGACCGCCATAGATTTGAAGAGCGCAACCCATAATTCTACGTTTATATCAACGAATCAAATAATAAAGATTAAGGTTCATTTAATTAATTCATAGTTGATTAGATCCAAGCATAATCTAGATCTATCACAAGAACAATCATGAATCTAAGAAAAGAAATAAAACATTGGAATAGATCTTACCCATATTGAAGAACATATCTATCCTCGATCCTA
This sequence comes from Gentiana macrophylla, assembly GCA_026214975.1. NCBI lineage: Eukaryota > Viridiplantae > Streptophyta > Magnoliopsida > Gentianales > Gentianaceae > Gentiana > Gentiana macrophylla. Next base: position 64,199,622 of record CM047811.1, read on the forward strand.
TCTCTCTTCGGTGATTCGAATCGATCCATGGTGATCGTAAACAAAGCACAATTCAATAATGAAAGACTCATGAATTATTTGCAAGAAAGAAACAAAGAAAATAAAATATGACTTTATTCGCCAAAAGACTACATTGTATCTAGTTGATGAATAACTAATAGAATGGATGAATGAATGGAATACAAATTCGCAGCTCTGAATTGCCTTACATAAGTGTATAAACCGACTTAGGGTAAACCGAAACCGTGGAAGACAAGAAAACGCGTTTCTGGAAGATTCTGGGGCTCGATTAATCGGTGGTAACTCCCGATTAATTGAGGGTATTTTTGTCCTTTTCTTCTACCGACTTAACTTGGAAGGTTCCAAATACCCTAGGCTCAATATTTTCATCAGCTTCGGTATTTTGACCATAACTTGGCCTATGTAACTCCGTTTTGGGTGATTCAAAGTGTGTTGTAATCCTTGTTTCAAGCCCCACAACTTTCATGTAGAAGTAAAGGCCCACCTGTCTTGTAAGGTTTAGGAAACTGCGTTTCAAGATCATCTGATGACGGTTAAAATAGTCAATATTCTATCCATTATGAGTTAAAAATAGATGTTTCGACCTATAAATATGAACCATTTACGTTGAATATCAATGTCGGGTTCGTGAGTCGAGAAATCTGCACTTAGCGCTTATTTTCCCTCGCTTCGATATTATTATTTCATGCATTATTTGATATTTTCAGGATACGATGGATGAATCTGGAGTGGAATGAATGAAAAGAATGGTCCTAGGGTATTCTAGAAGCATCCGAGTTAAGTCGGTTGAAGAAAAAGGACAAAAATGCCTTCGGTAACCCGAGGGGCGGTGCCGACTTACTGAGGGTCCAGAATCTTCCGAAACGCATTTTCTTGGACGAGGGGTAGAATTAGATGTTACTAAGTAGGTTTAGATAGCTACAAATAAGAGGCTTCACCTCAGCACTCAATGTACACAAATTATTCAAGGAAATTATGCAATAAAAGTTCTTTGTTCTTTATTTTATTTATTTTATGAGTTCTGGGTCGGAAAGACGACTTTGAGTCGCGCTCAGTGAGAGATCCAAAGCGAGATCTACGCCGCCTTCGAGGTATGATTTTCTGCTTTTTTCCAAGATGTAGATCTATCATTGTTCTATTTGATTAGTATGGTTTAATTGCTTATTTAGTTTAATTATGTAGTAGTTAGTTTATTTTACCCCATTTGTTATAGATCTGATTCGTCAGTGAAGAAATCATGAAATAGTGGTTGCATTCTTCAGATCTGCGACGGTCTATATCGCTAGATCTCAATACCTAGTAAATTACTAATTCATTATAATCGGCGCCACCACGCACATATTGATCGATAGATTTAATTTACATGTTAGTAGCCTGATCAACTATTTGCATGTCATCGTAAATTAACATGAAGGACCGCAAGTGAAGTGTTAATTAGACATTATCTTGATGGACCCTGCAGAACGTGATGGTCAAGGTTTATAATACGCTAGGCAAGGTGTTTGTGGTAATGAGGTAACACTTAATATCGGCAGCTTTTAGTTCTTATGCGCGATTGGCTATTACGGACCAATTAAGCGAGGGTAGCTTATGATAGCTTGTCTCATCGCCGTTGTCGGAGTAGATAGGTTATGAGTTGTACCAGAATTAACAATGAATAAATTCACCAACGGGGTGGACTGTTGCATGTGTGGGGGGAATAACTAATTACTCATAATTGAACTAATACATTAGAAACTCTAGTTTCTTAGTTGAACTTGCATATTCTTGTTAGTTTGAGGCACCAATACTACTGCCTATATATTTAGTTGGTTGTAGATCGCTATCGTGACAACTTGATCTTGACAATTGGACATTCTTACGAGTCTCTCGTGGGATTCACCTTGACTCGCCAAGACTGCTATGATAGACCTAATCCTATTGCTAGTAAGTGCTTTGCACGCGATATCAAGATTTTTGGCGCCGTTGCCGGGGACTCATGTCAAGAATACCTTTTTATTTAAGATTGAGTTTGTCGTGGTATATTTGAGTCCGCTTTAATCGAGTCTGTTTAATAGTCTGTTAATACTAGAGTGGTATAGAGTCAGTCTTGTTAAAATCTGAAAAAAGGATACAACCGGTTTACCGAGGGTTACCTCCGATAAACCGAGGGTTTTGATTTTCCAGATTTTTTTCATAATTCAAAGATCGTTAGTAGTTGTAGTCTATACTTTTGAGTCGCCACAGCAGTGTAGTGTAAAATTTACGAGGGAAGTAACTAACATTTTATTTTCTTTGTGTGTTTGTAGTACGCTACACGTAGTTCAAACAGCCCAAACTCGAGAGATTCATACCGATATTGAAAAGTTTGCTAGACAAAAGAGAAAGGAAACTTGAGAGAGATCTTTTAGGTCATGGACGGCTGTGGTTTCAATGAAGGAGATCACAAAGAAAAGTGGAAGAAGAGATACCACCTTGGAAGATACTATGGCACAGAACGGATGTAACGGATGTAATGGAGCAGAGTTGTGGTACAAGGATAGAGAACTCTACAGAGTTATGCAATGCCTACGATTGAGCAATTAATACCAAGAATTGTTCATTTCGAGGATGCAATGAGGTATTTCACCCTAAACCGAATGTTATACAACCGTGACCAATTACACTACTTTTCACGGAGTAATGAACTAAGATCCTAGTGTACACGCCACCAACTTTCTAGAAATAGTCAAAGATGGTTGCGAGCAGAGTACCAGTGAGACAACATTGTCAAATTGTTTCCATTCACTCGGAAAGACAAAGAGAAAATATGGTTATTGTCTCTAAAGACCGGATCGATCCGCACTTGGAGCGATCCGTTGTAGAAATTTATGAATAAGTATTGCCCACCTGGGAAGTCACTACAGATGAGACAAGAAATCATGAAATTCAAGCAGAAACCCACTGAAACCTTTGAAGAGGCTTGGGAAAGATTCAAGGAAGCACAGAGGAGATGCCCTCATCATGACATAACTTTTCCAAAGATTTAATGCATAGTTTTTATCAATGGTTGTGCCAAGTGAACAAACGAGAGTTGATGCATCAAGCAACGGATGTTTTGCATCGCTATCACCAAGAAGATGAAGAGAAATTGGAGCAGATTGTGCTTACAAGTCAAATGGGGAACACATCAAGTTGAAATT